>OX103979.1:27975331-28602677 GCA_944470395.2 Schistosoma turkestanicum | reverse complement strand
GNTATAGAAGGATTATATAATCATGAGTTCGAGGATGCAGATGGGTTTCGTAATGGATAAAAGAGCTCTAGAAATAGTTAATAGTTCATTTAGACTGGAAGGTGGCCATTTCCAAGTTGGTCTACCCTGGAAGTATGATAAGCCAAGGCTACCGAATAATTTGGAACTAGCTGAATGTAGACTAGAGTGTTTAAGGAAGAGGTTTATGAAGGATAATAGTCTTCTGGAGAAATACCAACTTGTAATGAATAGACATTTAAGTAAGGGCTACATCATTGAAGCTAGTAAGGAGGAATTCGACCGTGATGCTGTTTGTTGGTATATTCCTCATCATCCTGTTACTAACCCTGAAAGGCCTGGAAAATCAAGACTTGTTTTTGATGGTGCAGCTGTTTATCAAGGTTGTTCTCTTAATGATCAGCTTTTGAGAGGACCAAATACTGTAAATAGTTTAATTGGTATACTTCTACGATTCAGTTTATGAAACGTAGCATTAGCCGCTGACATCAAGGTGATGTTTCTTCAAGCAAAGATTCCGAGACGAGATAGGGGAGCGTTTCGACTATTATGGTGGGAAGATGGTGATATATGACGAAAGGCTAAAGAATATTGTTTAACAGTTCATCCGTTCGGAGCCGTGTCCTCTCCTGTTTGAGCTAATTTCGCTCTTCGGAAGACGGTAGATATATTCGGAAAGGAATTGAATAAAGATGTCCAGGAATTTGTAGATAAGAGTTTTTATGTCGACGACTATTTAACTGCAATTGATAATGTGCAGGATGCAATCGAGCATGCAAAAACCCTTAGTTTGCTCCTCAGAAAAGGTGGGTTCAGACTTACCAAGTGGATAAGTAACTGTTTACAGGTTCTCAAATCAATTCACCCAGAAGAGAGAGCAGTAGCCGTAAAAGAGATTGACTTTGAGAGACTTTCTACGGAACGCACATTGGGATTATTTTGGAATACTATGGTTGATGCGTTTGAATTTAAAGTTCGCATACCGAAATGCCCTCTCACTAGGTGAGGTATATTGTCGAGTGTAGCTTCATTATTTGACCCCTTGGGATTGTTAGCACCGTTCATACTTCCTATGAAGCAGCTACTTCAACGTTTAGGTAAATTGGGACTAGGATGGGACGAAGAGATTCCAAGTGAGGAAGGCAAACGCTGGTTAGAGATTTTGAGTGAATTTCAGAGGGTTGAGAACGTTAGTTTTCCACGTTGTGTATTGTTTCCACAATCAGATCGCTCGCTCCTGGAACTTCATATTTTCTGTGACGCCTCGGAAACTGGGTATGGGGCAGTGGCATACGTCCGCTCTTACATCCATCACACTGAAATATGTTCTCGTCTTCTTACGGCTAAGGCAAGAGTAACCCCCTTAGAGATTCAAACTTTACCCCGCTTGAACTTTCGGCAGCAGTGTTAGCAGCGCGTATGGGGTCCCAGCTGCAGTCCAAGTTAGATATTAAGTTTGCAGAAGTTATGTTTTGGACGGATTCCATGATTGTCTTACACTATATTAGAAATGAGAAAAGCCAGTTTAAAACATTCATAGCAAACCGGATTTCGACTATCCACAGTCTTACAAAGGTGGACCAATGGAGATTCGTACCTTCTAAGGAAAACATAGCAGACTTTGCATCCAGAGGAGCCAAGTTCAACATTGATGATGTCAAGGTATGGGAGGAGGGACCACATTTTTTGAAGAAGTCAAAGGAGTGTTGGCCTGATGCGGATGTACAAGGTCGTGAACCCCATCTCTTGGAATCAAAGAAGGTAATGTCCACGCATCATGTAATAGTTGGAGAATCCACTGTTGATCTACTTATTAATTATTATTCATATTGGACTAGATTACTTAAGGCTGTTGCATGGTTGATCCGATTTAAGCGATATTTATTAATAATGTATTCTGGCAGAAATGATCTGTCTCTACAGGTGGGTATGCTCAGAGTTGATGAGCTAGATTTAGCATGTTTAGATTTAATTCGATATGTCCAAAGCATAGTGTTTCGGAAAGAGATTGAAATGTTGTCGTCTGATACCATTAGCCAAATGAAAATAACAAATTCACCCTTACGAACCTTAAATCCAATAATTATAGACGGATTATTGTGTATCGGTGGCCGACTTCAAATTAGTTCCTGGTCCGAGTAGAGGAAGCGTCCTATAATATAACCATCGAAGCATACAATTACAGATTTGATTCTACGGTATTACCATGTTTTGGAGGGACATGTCGGAGCTACACAGGTAACGGCAACGGTCCGAGAGAGATTTTGGGTGCTGAGGGGTGGTGTAGCCATGACGAGAGTGATAAAGGATTGTGTTTATTGTAAAAGGAGGAACGCCCATCCAATTCGGCAACTAATGACACCATTACCTGCGATCAGGATAGTAGGTGGTGACTATCCGTTCTTATCAGTTGGGGTAGATTATTTTGGACCCCTTATTGTTAACATAGTAGAAAAACTGAGAAACGGTATGGTTGTGTATTCACTTGTTTAAGGTTGAGAGCTATGCATCTGGAGGTGGCATATAGTTTTACCACCGACTCATTTATCATGGCACTAATGAGATTTGTCGGCAGAAGAGGTTATCCAAAAGAGATTTATAGTGATAATGGATCAAATTTGGTGGGAGCTGAACGTGAATTAAGAAAATGTCTTCAAGGTTGGGTACAGGAACGTATACACTCTGATTTACTAAGAAAAGGAATTGACTGGCATTTCAATCCTCCAGCTGCTAGTCATTGGGGAGGAGTGTGGGAGCGCATGATTCGCTCTGTACGTAGGGTATTGGGTGCTCTTGTGAAGGAACAAATTTTAACAGATGAATGCCTTGAAACTTTCATGATAGAGGCGGAGCGTATAATTAACAATCGACCTTTGGTTCCCGTTACAGACTACTCGAAGGGTCTTGATGCAATAACACCAGCAAAACTATTACTATTGAGAGAGAATGTTGCAGAATTCACTAACACTATCTGATGGCAGGTATTCTAAGAGATGGAAGCAAGCAAGTTACTTGGCGCAAGCATTTTGGAAAAGTTGGTCTAGGGAATATGTTTCACTGTTGCAGCGTAGATACAAATGGACACAATTGGAGAAGAACATACGAGAGGGTGACATAGTAATGATATGTTCTGACTTCTCTGAGAAAAACAAGTGGCCCTTGAGTCTAGTTGAGAGAGTGATACCAAGTAAGGATAGACTAGCGAGACAGGTAGAACTGAGGACGAGAAAGGGGATCCTAGTGAGAGATATACATAAACTGTGTCTTCTTGAAACGGTGGATGGTAGATAGCTACACGGATCACTAGGCGTATTGGTCAAGGTTCTGGAGATCACGAGATTGTCGGCATATTGAATGTTTGTTGTTGAATGCCTGTGATGAACATACTTGGATTGTTGTTAATTATTTTTCTTGATGAAAAGAACCAAGGATCTTTTGGTCTGGAGTATTCCGGGAGAAATGAAGACATTTGACTGATGAAAACATTTATATAAATATCATTAACTTCACTGTTTCTTGGGTATATTTGTTCGACTTAACATATGAACTTGTTTGATTTACTTTCGGAACAAGAATCGAGCACGACATAATCAAATTGGTTTACAGTAGCTCGTGAAAAAGATATTGGATATTGGACATTTTGGTTCCTGTTTGTCTTGGGTTGCTAATTGGGAGTTTTTGCTCCAGGGACCTATAAAATTGAAGGTTTTTGTAGTTATTATAATTATTGTTGTTAGAACGACATTTCGGTCGACTATTTGTGAATTGCGAATGAACTTTGGTACCTAACTTTGGAGTTTGGTTCTGTTGTTAATTTGGGTTCGTGAATTGCAAATAGATTGACATACTGTACTTCAATAACGGGAAGGAACAAAACTTGGACGTAACAGCCTGGAACCTATTACTGAGGACTATCTTAAATTTGTTTAGTTTTCCTGGCCGTATTGAAAGTTTCTGATTGTGTTCGAACTTTTCTCCAAGGCTTTTTGAGTCTCAGTTTCATCTAGGCCACTACCAAGTGACTGACTGTATCTTTGTCGGCTCCTCTCTCAGCTCTCAAGACCTCTACCCACCTTCTCAAGTTTTCACTGATTCAGAAAAGTTCGTTTAGTTTCTTTGTAGTGTGATCCGGTGAAAAAATGTAGCTTTGTGGTTGAGTTCTTTTCTAGGCATTTCCTGATTATTGACTGCGACATCCCGTAGAATCGATCTTTAACATCTCCACTGTTATCTTTAGTCAGTGCGCAGCACTGGGTGACGTTAATTCTAATTGCATCTTTCTTTGTTTTCAAGGATGCTTTGATGATGATGTGTTCAATACATTCCCATTTTATAAGTACATTTTGTGCCCGTTTGGACAGCGTCAATGCACCTCCTTGTGTATGTGAGGCATTCACTTTTTTATGGTCGGAGTTGAATAGCATATATCCGGAAGCTGGTCATTGTTGTTCAACTTGCGTCCAATGTATTTCACTGATGACAAGCACCATCAAGTTGTATCGTTTCGTCTCTGCAGCAACTCGGGTGACTCTTCTGGTCTCCCACATTGTGCGAACATTTCCGAAGGAACTCGGATTCCATCATGAGACGCCAGAACTCTTCTAGACGAAGACCTTCCAGTTTAAATGGTTTGGATTATTTTTAGTGGTTAGCGTTTATTTTGGAGAGTTAGTTTTCTACGGGATGAGATCGCTAGCCCATGAAAACCCTTCTGTTTTATCTAGGCTCGCATTTGGCAGTAACCGTAGAAGTACTCCAAGCGGAGTTGCATGAACATTGTAAACCGTTTTAATAATTTTGCCGGCGATCTACAGTATTCTGGAGGAGTACGTCGTATTAGTTCCGAAGTATCAATAAGCTGAGACATATTATCATGTAATACTGTTCTCAGGTTGTTTTTGTCGGTAGAGTGTTTAACACTACAATTATCCATAAGTTTCAGTTGAGTAGATTGATGCTATCGACTTTATACATTCTGAGTTATATGGTATTAGTTGGAAAAATGCTTTAAGTGTTTCCATTTTTATCATTAGCATCATCGTCATTCCCATTCATAAACAACTTTTTCATACATCAATGCTGTGAAGAAACCATGTAAGGTTATATCATACTCATAATTACACACAATAGTTTAAGCAGTGTTTATACAATTTGGAGGTTTTGTAAAGTAAGCACGGTGTTAGATTGACGTTACAAAATTAACAAAAATGTTTTCAAAGCAATTATTTACCTTGTTGGATTATCGTAAAAGGTTGAGAAATCCTTTCCAACGTTACCGAGGAATTCAACTCAGAGGTATAATTCAGCTGCTCCAAGATCATAGAGCATTCTTGCATACGCATGGCTAAATACGACATATGTTCTGGATCATTGTAATCAGCCCTTCCTGGCTTAAACAACTCTTCTAACATTTCCCGGGCTATCACATGCGTTTGACCAAAAAGCTGCTTTAAAATGTCTTTAGCCCTTTTGTAGCCTGACGAAGCTTCCATCATTAGACACCCTTCAATGGAAGTCTTTGCCTTTCCCTTGCAGTAATGGATTAAATATAATAGGCGCAGATTGTCATCATTAACTCTAGGTTCTATAAACGTCTCGAACTGTCTAATGAACCTAAAGTAATCACGGTGTCAGCCGTCGAAGTAACTGAGTTCAACCTTTGGCAATTCTAAGCCAACTACCGGTGTCGTAGACATCAAAACTTTCCCAGGTACCTCAAAGTTCTCGTCCAAACTACGTCCTTTAGTGCCCTCTAACGATGGCTTACGACAATAAGTACAAAACATAATATCATCCTTATCAGAGAATGAACCCTTAAAACATGAAGTATCATGAGGTACTTGCCTTGCATTCCGCGATTCTTCATGGGATCCATCCCTGTGCGTGTTTGGATTCTTACGAGAACTCATTATAGCAATTGAAATTCAACGGAAAAGAAACTCCAAATTATTGAAACAACAAAGTTCAGATATTAAAATTCACCGGTTCCGCTTCTTAAATTATTGTCGACAATGAGATACCCAAGGTATTTTTCTCCAAATATCGTTAAGAACCAGTTGACAGTAAAATATCCAAAAGATCCTCTTCCAAATATTGTTTTGAACTATAATTATATTACTCTTGCAGTCCTCTCTGAACCCGTAAGGTGTAGGTTCACACGCTCCCCACCCAGTCCAAGTCCAAAACCGATAAGTCTGTGAGAGAACGGTTCTGTATTTAATCAAAAAAAGGGGATTCAGAAAATTACCAAAACAATATTACACCTTCGAGTTTCTAATCACCGCAATAGGTTCCGTTACTGGAAGAATAAGTGCTTTCGGTCAGTTACTGCTAGAGTATCAAATCCAAATATGGCTGTAGCCATATTAAATATCAATTTTAAACAACACATATATAGTTCAGAAGGAAACATGGAAACTTCAATATAAGTACAAGATATAGAAATAATAACAACATACAAATGATAAAATCTCAAAATGGAATCAAATAAAGTACCAAAATATCGAACAGAAGAGTCAGTCAGATCATAACATAAATATATATACATAGAGGGATTTTCCAAAAACAAAGCCTTCAAAATAGATTCTACATTTCACACCATTACAAATGCTGCTCACGCTCTCATTGATCATCTTTTCTAATTTTTACTCCTTTGATAGTCAACCATGTTAGCTTGCGCCTTTATGAATGGATGGCATCTGGTCCATACACTTGTAACAGTGTTAAAACTATTGTGTGACGCAATTTACAAAAACTTGTTTTTTTAATTGCAGATTAACGAGCTGGATGCATTGAAGGAAGAATATCATGCTCTGTAAAAGTGAAATGTGAATCAAACCTTTTTTGATTTTAAAAATATAGTTCGTTGTGCTTCTACTCTGTGTTCTCCTTCCTCGGATGGTCACTTCCCCTAATAAGTCTGTTCAGTTTTATAAGCTCACTTTTTCACTCACCCTTTTGAATGAATACCGGGTATTTGTATCATCTGTGAAATTGATATATGTCAGAAAAGGAGTTTCAGTTAGGTCAGTGCTATACTAGTGTTAAGGCTAGATAATTATGAAAGTAGTTGTAACTGAAAAATAGTTGAATGACAGTAGTGTGCAAATTAATTTTAGACAGTAGTGAGATGGTCAGTGTTTGGCTGATAGATAAATAAGAGAATGGATCTAGGGATTGTTAAGTTGGTCTAAATCTGATGAAGAGGAATGAACGCTGAGACGCATCTTGGATAAGCAGATGGCAGCTGACTTTAAGTTAAGAATGCTAACAGTATCTTCTCTGTCATAGTGAGATACATGTATGAATTAGGGGATACTGGTTTACCGTAATGAGGATGTTCTTCTATGTATTGTTTGAATTGTATATTTCATTATCTCTACATACATACCCTTAAGTTTATTCATATACCTGTATACGTCAAAATACATGTATATTCGTGTATGCAAACTGTATGTGAGCTAATCAACATTGGATTGAGAGTGGTAGTAGCTCCTCGAACAGTCTCCACCTCGGCATCCATAGTAAATTTCGACTATTTTAGTTGTATGGTAATTGTCAGGATCAATAAAGTAATTCAAGCTCATCAGCTGAACTCGCAATAATGTAAACTATCAACCCATGCTACCTTTTATTATAATCGAACAATAATTTATATTGTTATGCAGATGTTTATTTGATTATCTGAATTTACATGAAGTGTGGGTAGGAAACTTCAACTTAGAAATTACTATCATCATCCCCTGAATGGATACTCTTAATCTTTTATATTTATTACAGACATTGATTTTTATGAGGATGGAGTTTTAAGTTTTGTTTAATTTAAAAGTTATTTCCGTGTAGAATTGCTTTCAGTTGGGGAGATGTTAAAAATTAGTGTGTATTGAACATCTGTTTTTCCTAGTTTGTGAATACGTGACAATATATAGCCATGATAGAATCCAAACAATATGGAGGAAATGACGAGTACGATATTGTTGAGTTACTTCGTTGATTGCAAAAGAGGCCATAAATTCCGATAGATTCCCGAAACTTTTGTTACAGTCAGCCGCACTAACGATGAAGCATCCATCACCAATAACATTGAATAATAATAGTGTAATATTACAGGTTGATTTAAGTACTATATAATTTTGATTCATTAACTTAATTTTATCATACTTAATGCAAAGATATGAAAATTAATGATTGGGCAATAGAGTTAGTCATCGATGTACACACTGTCAAACATTCTTAAACAAATGAGAAATATCTACTCATTTTTACCTAGTTTTCAGTTGTTTTAACATTAATTTTGCTTGACGATGACATTTCTTTTCTGTCTTTCAGTTTATTCATCACTGAAAAAATCTTAATGACATAAAAAGGGAAGAAAGAAACAATATATCAAATGACAAATTACATTTTTTGGCCATCATGAAAGTACAAATGCAGAAGAATAATCGTTAGTGAACATCATATTTTTGGTTTTAGAAATAATATTTTGCAATAACTCAATCTGTATTCTATATTGCGACAATGTACAGTAATGTACTGTATTTTATTGTATATTTCAACCAGTCATTCAACTGATACATTTCACCGACAACTTACTCAACCTCACTCTTAGTTTTTAACCTCTCTTGTTGAAACATTGAATTCGTAATATAATTTCCAGTTTTTATGAATATACCAAGTTATTGTTTAGTTGTATAGTTTTTGAATAAAAACACTTATAAATTATCATTAATTAGTTAAGGTAGGGTCGTTTGTATATCGCTAAGCTCAGTTGATGAATCCAATAGGATGAGATAATAATATAATTCAATGATAAGAATTATAAACTTTCTTTTTTATCTGTATTCTTTGTACTTTTGTTAATCTAACAGGAATGTAAAAAAAAAACATTAAATATCGGAGAATAACGCGAAAATCTATGTACGAACGCCTGCGCATATGTGTATGACGAAATACATCCAAACATCACAACAATACCGAACAGAAAACGAATAACTTTCAACAGCAAATACAGGGACATGAAGATGATATTTTAATTAAACTGTTGATAATTTACTGTCCATTGATTTTGAAAGGATAAAGACTAATTGGTATAGTTCTGCCACATAAAACATATATTAAACTGTGAGCCCCTGTCTACTTGTCTATCTGTGTTCATTAATGACTTTGTGGTTAACTATGTCTAGTTGTTGTTTATGCATGTAAGCGTGTACAATGCAATTCTGATTAGCTTTTTCATAAATTTGTTGCTCTTCTTTTTAGAAACCATAGTGAAAGATTGTTACTAGCTGTTTTTCTATTTGCAGATTTCCATTTCATTAATCTGGATGATGTGATTCAAGTCATTATTTTTTTTCGGCAGAAATTTTAAGACATTGGCAGGAAAAACAGAAGATAATCAAAAGAAATTTTAATTTATCAACTGATGACAGTTAATCTCATTACTTAAATATTAATCTGGTGAGTAATGTATTTAAAATAAGGGATTTGATGATTGAACATAAAAAGTTGTAGATTATAAGAAAATGGACTGTTTTGTTGATTAAGTTGGTAATTGCTATGGCGACAGTGAACACTAGGTATGAGTTTTAGTTGATAAATAATTATATCTGATTGTCAATTCCAAGATAGTAAGGATGTATATCGTATACTTAAATGTCAGCTATCATTCAAAATTTTTGTTGATCTCACTTATAAAGGTTATGATACTGCAGTGATAATAAGAAAAAGGTCGAACAAAGCATTCACAAAAATGTATTAGGCAATTCAGTAAGTTTTCATGTGCTAAACAACATATTCCTTGAAGCAATCGAAGACCGATCGGTACTGTTCTCATGTTGACGACAATTATTGATATAAATTTACGTATATCCATCGAAGTGGTTACATGGATAACACAGAAGGAAATGTCTACTGTGGTGTGTACCAACATTTCATTCCCACATAGCTCGTCCCAGTTTTTGAACAATCTGGTTAACCTATTCTTCTCGAGTTACCATTCACACGTCTTTTGACCTTGTCAGTTATTCGCTTATAACCTTGGTTTTTACTTTAGTGAGCATGTAGATACCTTGTTTCTCTTATCACATGTCTGGCTTTAAGTATTTGATCGTGAGTCACCATACTTAGTTGACTCATTTGCCTTCTCCAATTTACTTCCTCACTTTTTATCTTCATGTCTGTCTACGTGAACGATTGAGTGATATAAATTCATCCAAACGAATCCGTATCTGGCTTTTTATTACCACCGTGGCACAAATGGGGTTCATCTAAGAATAATATACATAAACTATATGTAAGCTTTATTTCATAGAATATTTAGTCCTCCATCCAAATCGGATTTAGATTTTGGGCCACTAAACTACTGTAGATTCAACAAATACTTTCCTAAAATTCTTCTCTTGTAAGGGATGAAATATTAGGAATAGGCCGACTGGTTACTAAGTATCTACTAGTGTCGTTCTCGTCCAGCCCTTATTGTTAAACGTATTCTATCTATGAAGTCGCAATGTGGTCACTAGGCCTCACTGACTCAATATTATGTGCACAACATTTTGATATTAGATGGTTGGAAGTAATGTACAGGAAACTTTAGGTTTATTGCTGTTTGGCGTTCATTATCGTTGAGTACCTGCAGTATTGAGGTCTGTAACCTAAATGGCTCGTTCCGATACAACAGGTAGCATTAGTTCCATAAGATTTGAAGGCACATACTGGTGGTTATTCACAGCTTGAACGAACGCTAGGTAAAGGATTTCATGAAAGCTTCCCTTTAACTAGTCTTCCATATCTTATTTATGTAGTTATTCTCTCTCTCTCTCTCTCTCTCTCTCTCTCTCTCTATATATATATATATATATATATATATATATATATATATATATAACTGTCGTATTCTTATCCGTTAATCAGTATCACGTGATATATATAAAACACTAATTAGTATTATGTCTTAGCACCAGAAATTTTGAGTCAGCTTTTCACCCTTATTAGGTCACAGCTCGATTGCTTCTTATTATTACTCCAGATGTCCGTAATCCAGCCTCCCCAAAATTTTCGTAATATTTCAAGCAGATATAGTTTATGCACCAAACTCAACAGACCACATTACACCATAAGATGAGGAAATACATTTATACATGGGCGGGCCAAAAGTGGCTGTGAATGAGAAGCTGGTAATGGTTGGATCAAAAGGTTATGACAAAAGGAATATAAACATGTAATAGTTCAGTTATTGAATAATGATAATAATACAATACGAATATATAAAATAATAATCCATAAATTATTCTTAGGAGTTACTATTTCTCTAAACTTCTTTCGGATACAGCAACAACGTTTTATATTTTGCTTTCAACTTCGTTTGTGTATTTTTTTGAGCGATGTTAATGCATCTTTGTACTGAATTCTAACCAACTGGACTTTAATAAAAAATTAACCTTGGTTTGAAATTTTAATTTTGAAATATTACAGGTTGTAAGCAGTTTCCGTGAGACTCAAAAGGAAATGCATTCATGTTAGGTTGCTTGAATAGTTGTTTGTGTTCTCTTCAAGTTAATAAAAAGAATGTGCATGAAATATGCGGAAATTTATCTATTTGAAAATGCAAAAAATTTCAAACCAAACTATTGAAGGAGCAAATATTGTTAATAGATATTAAGTCCAGTTTTGAATAGACAATCTTTTCGATTTATAGGCTTTTTGTATGCTTGAAGATGCAAGCGTTATAGATCCTACATTTAAAGAAGATATCTATAAGTCCTTCATAAATAAAAAATCAACCGATCGACGACATTAATAATTTGTGGCTAAATGAATAATTTTCTACCATAGTTTTAGAAATTCGCCCGCTAACATGTATCTAAGAACCTACACTTTTAAAGAAAATAAAATTTAAAAAAATGAGAATTTCTACCCATCAGTATCCGAAGTGAAATTCAAAAAATGGTCACAGACAACACATTTTTAATACTGAATTCGGTGTATGTACTTATTAGTAATTATTTCTGATTGCATCGACGAATCGTAAATCCCATTATTGAATTAATACAATTTGCTTATAGTTAAGAAAACTGTATATCGAAAGACATGAATGTTTACTATTAATCTCATTTTAAATAATGTTATAACTAGTGTTCAGTCATCTAATAAGATTGTTTTGTTAGACCAACCTTAAAATATTGAATAAATAAATGTAGTTAGTAGGAAGAACTGCTTTTGAGATGGTGGAGAAGATTTGTAGCTCAGGTGTATGATTGTGGTCAAAAGGAAGATACAATCAAAACAAAGGTGCGAACAACGACAGGTTTAAGGTCAACAGCAACCAATCAAGATCGAGGTTAGCAGAACAAGCTACATGTCAAACGTGGAGAAATTCGAATGCTTCACTTCTATCTGAAGTTTGTGCTGATGATGTTATTCAGAAGAACAATGAAAGCTCCACAACCAAAACTTCCAGCTCAGTGAACCAAACACCACCACAAGAACTGCTTAACCAAGACACTGGACTGCCTGATAGTACATTTTTTGCAGTTGTTGATTTTACTTTTGATGTCATTAATGCTGGAGTTGAAGTTACAAGTGCTAATAATAAAAAAAACCTCATGATGTTATTGATTTAATAAATGGAACCTCGTAAACAAAACCAGTAGTCAGAAACTTCATTATCACAATGGAAACGATTCATGTACTTATCAGAAAATTTATCGGAGGTCTTGTAGATTGCTGATATTGTATAGGTGATGAATACTAATTGTAACAAATAGGTAAACCACAGTTGGACTCAGTTGCTTTATGATGGTTTTTCAAATATTCATAAGACTGCAACTCGCACAGTTTTAGTGAATCAACAGAGAAAAGTGGAAAATCTGTGGTATTCCAAAACATTTTGCTCTTTATCAATTAAACAGTCAGTATTAATATTGCTTATCATAAGATGAACAGTGTGTTCATATTATGAGATAGATGATGTAAATTAAGATAGTGTTCTATGGTTATCATATCTTATGGATGGTAATGACATTATATACTGAAACACGTAAAAGATATTACTATGACTAGTTCATTGTGCATGTAAAAATAAATGAAATTTAAATATACGAGGATAGGAAGCAGGCATAAGAAATTAATGAAATAATAGGCAACGAACGAAATAATTCAGAGGCAGAATTAGGCAAACAAGTGTTATCCCATACATCAGCAATTGTGAATCAGATAAAAAATTTTTATTATCAATCATTATCATTCAGTTGGTTATATGAATATATATGCACTACCAAATTTTATGACAAAGTGATTTTCGTTCACTGGATTTTCATCCTCATTTTTGAAATCTCAAGCTAACCTTAAACTACAAGTTGTTGGCCTCTGATAGGATAGTAAACAGTTAATTCTTAATATTTCTGATTACAAGGTGGATCAGTTATGAGAAGAATTATGTTTTTTTAAAATTATTTCTATCATGAGCTGATATATCTGCAAAACTCGAGATGTACTGCATATCTATCAAATCTCTTAGATATCAGTGTTCTTGTTAATAATAAAGTAGATATTTTGGAAATGATTACAGAATACATACCGATTTACGGACATTAGACATTCACAAGCTCATCAAACCTGAATATATGGGTTACTGCATATATGGTTAATATCTCAACTAGTAACGTGTTCTTTACAATACGTGAAAACACAGAGTTTTATTAGTTTTGATGTTGGGTGTACAAGTTTGTGCAGAATCTTCCTAATTTCCAGAGTGATTAAAACTAATTTTTAAATTGAAATACTCTTCATCAGACGTATACTTAATTGAAAGATCTTTGATACTAGGCAAACCGAATTGATAAGCAAGGAACAGTTTTATTTATTTCTGCAACTTAATGATAAATATGTCTGTAACGAAGTTACTCATATTAGTATCTTGAAATCTTCTCAAAATTCAAATCGCTGTCATCCGAAGAATACTGAAATTTTAATGAAAACCAACAAATTTATATCTGATATTGGTTCATGATTAAAAATCACAGAAAAGTTGTTCGATTAACAATTATTGAGAATTCTGCAATTTCAGTACATACACCGTAAAACTGCAGAGGTTTTTTAGATTTTTTTTATAGTAAAATATTGAAATTTTAGTGCGAAATTATTCGACGCGAACTGAGGTATTTTAGATTAAGCAAAAACAAACTTACATCTGTATGTGATAACTAATACTAATTTTTAGATGGGACCATTCAATGAAAAGGCATTAGTATGTTATCTTTTGAGTATTTCTTATACATCATTTATCACAAGCTTTCATTTACACTTGAATATTTCTAATTTGTCTGACATGGAATGAAAGCACTTGTTGGAATCTCGAAATACATATCGATATCATTGACTTTGGTAATTCGATTAGATTTGACCGATACTTCATATTTTTATTAATCAGTTTTGACTACTGATGAGTAGTTTGTGACAAGTTTAACTTAAAGTACAATTAAAAAGTCAAATAAATATTATATTCAAAAAATAATTACAGAATGCTTGCTAATTTACAGGTATCATCAAGTTGAAACAGAGAACAGTATGACATGTAAAGAAAAGATGTATGATTTCAAATTATCTGAAATGATTTAGTTCAAGATTGTCACATTTATTCCAGCATTGTGTGGTATCAGTTGAGAGCCATAAATTTATTTAGGATGCTGGAAAATCTTGTTGATATGTAAACAGTGTATTCAAAGTCATTTATAGAACCATTCATTAAAGGGTCATAGTATCGAATAAAACTGTCAAATTCAGTGGGATAGTATCAAACAGCAAAGTGGAGAATGTTTTGAGAAATGTTTGTTGAATTTTGAACTGCGAAATCTAGCCAGACAGTTAACAGTTTACGGAGATCAAGCCTTCTGTCATTTTGTTATGTGGGATAGCCATCGCAAAGAGAACGATTTTTATATTAAAGATGCATGTAAAATGAAATGGCATCATCAGTACTTGACAACATCGACATAGGGTTGTTTCAGCAAATATCCTGCATATAATAAATTTGTCAAGCTACTAACTGAGAACATGGGTTTTTCGCTCCAGTTTGTATGGTAGATGAATTGTTCATAGAAACTAGATGGTCAATTACTCATAACCATATTCATGAGCGAAGCCTATGGTTCCGCCGTTTGATGGAGGATCAAATGAAGAGCATACGTCCTCTACGATTACATGGAGCTGTTGCCTTTGTTGCAGTCGAACTCGTTTGCAAAACTGGATGTATTCAAGATGCATCGTTATGTCTTTAAGCATTCAAAACTTCCGGGATTGTTGATAACTTTTCCCACTGTTGTGTAAGTCACGTAATGGTAACCTCATAAGTCTGTGAGGAAGACAGTGGGCACTGTTTTCTCGCTACTTATATTCTGGTAATGTGCTGCAGAATGTTACAGAACACCTCGTATTGCGCAGCTAATGTGAACAGACATTGTGGAGTATTACACTAATATTGCAATTAATTACTAACAATTCTGGCCACATTGTTACATTTGACATCCGGTGCCATAACTATGCCTTCTGATCCAAATACCCTGGTTCGAGTGTGATCTCAATATCCCTCCAACTCTCTGAGTTACCTTAACAGTTAGGGTATTGTAGTACCTAAACTCTTGATTTTTATTTAGATATATTTTTCTTGGATAAATGGATTTCGAAATCCTTAAATAAAACCCATCCGATTCGATTGACGCTAGACCTTAGCACCGTTGAATGCCGGCTCAGTGGTTTATAGGTTAAGCTTTCGGGCGTGAAACCGACGGTGTTGAGTTTGGTTCCCTCCCTCGGGGTTGTGGATGCCCATTAGGACGAAACGTTCATTCAGTGCTTCCACCCTACCAATGGTTTTCCAACATAAATCGATTCATGATTTCGATTAAAATTTGGACTGCCTTCTCAAACAGGCCTACCACTAATAGGTGTGTTAAGCATAAGCTGCTGCTTTGGGCCACATCGACGTGCCTCTATAAATTTTCTTGCTCCTGTAGGATAGGTTACGTTGGCGGCACAAAACAATCACTTCCCTGACGCGACTTTTAGAAATTTAGTACAAAGTTATCACTAGCTCAATAGAGGAGAATCTGATTAACTCTGGATACGTTGCATCTAAGTTATTGTTCCTTAAAGTGATATATTCAGTTAATTGAACTAGATCAAGTAGAATTCGGATCGAAAAGTTAGGCAATACTGAGGCGTTGTCAATTCACTAACTTCAGTTAGAACTCTGCGTACAGAAAATAAGTGTTGAACCTCTCATCCTTTCCTATCCCTAATCCTCCTCTCCAGTATGTTTTTGATCTTGTTTCGTTATTATTGTGATTTGTATTTTTAAACAGTAGACAGTTATTATTAACCCCTATCAGTCATCATGTTTAAACGTTATTTGTTAAATTGAGTTTCTGCATACATTGCTTGTCCTTATAATTACGTGAATTTCCGCTTACCTTTATACACAATATTTCGCTCGAATGTGTGGTGAATTACAAACAATACTATTGTATTTAGTAAAACGAAGGTCAATGTTCAATGTTTTATACTGAGTTGACTACTTACAAAATTGTCTTAAAATATAGTAACACCGGTGAATACCTAATCATTAGATTAAACAGTGTCGAATGGATTCATTTATTCTATTTAAAATGAACGAAAAATGACATTCACAATGTCAGACTACGCTGATATGTTGCATAAGAAAATAAAATTTAGAAAATAAATTGTTATAACTGTGTGCAAACATGTAAAGTGTATATTGCATTATTTCTTTATTGAATAATAATACGATATCACCTGGACCCGTTGAACGAGTAAATAAACAATGAAAAATATATGATAGCTAGTAACAATTAATAAAGTAATAATGCAAGGGATTTTGTGGAGATTAGTTTAAGTTGAAGTCATTTTATGTGGCACACTGAGATCAAATGGTGAATATAGAAAAACCAGTTTGTTCTAGTTTCGACAAGAATTATTGAAACCTTAATAAAATGTCTTCATCAATGAAACAGCTATAAATAATGTTACATGGATGAATGTAACTCTCTGTCATGAAGTGACTAAATTTGAAAAACGTGAACCATTGAGTTAGGGATCCAGTGGTATGATTCACTAGAGATGACCTGAATTTTTCGAATGTCATTCCTAACAGAGTCGTTAGTACTCATTTCGAAAAAGTCCCAATAGAACTATCCATCCTGGGCATCCTATATTTTCGTCATCAAAACTACCTTCTATTTGAAACCAGATTTAATTTGATAGAAAATCATCAAACTACAGAACGAGCAAATAGATAGACTCCATTACATGAGTATATTAAAAATATCACTAATATATTATGATACATAGGTAAAGACATGCAAGAGTTCTGTATTAGCAAACAAACTGTGACAGAGAACTATTGCTAATAAAAATAATTTATTTAGTGAATAGTTATTTGATTTATTTTTAAACAAAATTACCGGTTAGTATGACTGACCACTGTATATATATATATATATATATATATATATATATATATATATATATATATACAATGATGCGATCTATACATTACATTAAAATTACTTTTTCAGAAGAATAGTTAACTATGAACTTGAACGGCATATCATTGTTATGTTAATTTTTAATACTGACATCTATGTCGCTAATATTGAATAATAGTTGTGGAAATCATATGCAGAGTGAAAAATGATGTGTCAAATAATTGAAATAGTTCAAAGTAAAGATACTAAGTTATTGAAAATTTACTGGTTATTAAGTCAAGATTTTTTTGAATGTAGTTAATTCCTTTCTTTTTCACTTAAAACCATATGGTAACATGAAACTTCTCAAAACAACCAATGTACAATTATGTATATTCATTCGTTATGATCGTTAGAAAATATTCAGTCAAAGTCAGGTACTTTAGTCAACTATAAACGTTCTCCTTTATTTCTCCTCTTCATTTGAGCTGTTTTAAATTCTTGAATAGTTAACAGATTTATTGGGAAATAAACACATATATATCATACATAATTATCAAAAAATGTTTCAAATTACAATAAAAAGACATCGTTAGTTATGACATTTCACATGAAATTAACTGACATCCAATAAGATAACAACTTATGTTTTATTAATCTTTTAAGTCTTTGTTGATTTATAGTCTTGAACTATACCGTGAGAAATCTAATTAAGTGTACGCAAATTTTAGAAATCCTAACGCTTAGTCATGTTTCACCAAAGTTAATTTAATTGTAAAGTACAGAGGATACTTGTCTACATCAAAGAATGTTTTGCTTATGACTTGGGAAACGTTATATTTCTGGCACACGTCACTTTTAGGATAAGGTACCTGAATCGAAAGTTGATTGACTGGCAATACATTTTTTGTATACACATATTTAATGTAACAGTTTTGGGAATTCTCAGTTGACGTACATTTTAGTCAAGATAAATCTGTATCAGATAATTCCTAATTGTTAAATGGTCTTACGATTTCCTGTTACAACTTATATTTTATGGGATGTTAGCATACTAAAATTTGATAGTATCAGTTTATTGATTGTCAGAAAAAACTTAGATATATTCATTTCAAGAAAATACATTAGATACGTAATCATAAGTGTCCGTCCAAATGTTGACTTTTATCAGTAACCAATAACAGGTCAAATTTCCTTAGTCACTGCACTAATTCGAATCTACCATGATTACAAGATCTACAAAGTGTAAGATTGAAAATTGAAATTCTGGAGTAAATTGATGTTACAATCTATCATCTATTTCAAGATAGGAATTTTTCGTATAATCAAGTAGAATTTCTTTAATGTGGTAATTTTGAGTGGATAATTACCAATGTAAGTGATGTTACAATAATAACAATGTTTGTTGTAGGTGAGATAAAAAATTACGTTCTTTGAGTCACCGTCAACAATGATAAATAATAATTGGCATGTTGATATTCTTTTTAGGCGATTTAGAAAAATTATGTCCAAATTCTGTAATGTTGATAACAGGATAAGCTGTAATGGATATGTGAAACAAAATGAGATTTTAAATATAAGACTGAAATCAGTGTTAAAAATCTTAAAACTTAAAAGTAGAATGATAAGGCTCCAATAATAGTTTAAATTTTCTAATATTAATTAACGATGAATACTGTTATCGATCATAGTTTAAGATATATCAATTGCATATAGTTATTCAACATCATAGATCAATTGGAGTTAGACATGTCAACTGCTTGAAGTTTAGATATTTATCGCTCAAGTGCTCGTATAACTGTCCTAAATTCGATCCCTGGCGGCAAATTCGTGGATACGCACTGCACAAAATTTGCGTACTAAAACGAAACAGTTGTTCATTACTTTAGTAGCGGTCCATGATTTAATCTATATCATATGCTTAATTTTCATCGCAAAATTACGTCAGCTGTAGGACAACTGAAAAGTAGGATGAAACTGACAATAATCTTGTCTTATTTTATAACCAGAACTCTAGTTATCTCCTCTTAAATGTCTTATAGTCTTCAAAAAACTTTGATAACACCATATGTTCGTATCCGATACTCTTCTTTCTGGTAGTAACTTCTGGGTAACACTCCACTGCATACCACTTAAAACACATGTTGAGAATAGTATCCATCACACATCTTGGATACTAACTCTTAACCCAACTTAACTGAGTCATCACAGTGATGAGAAAAGCATCTAACAATCCAGTTGCTTTTTTGGTATTCTTAATAGAAGTTTGGGAAAGGCGGGAATACGTGTATTCTATAGATTATGTGAACTCGGCCTGGACCCCGCCCCGGGGTAACTGCCTGTTCCTGGAGGGTTGAGCTTGGCGTTGGCGACCCCATCCCGTAGAAAAGTAAATCGCTAAAGAAACGCTAACCAAAAAATAATTCAAACCATATAAACTCTGCCTTGAATGTAAGAAGGCCTTCATTCGGAAGAGTGATGATGCCTCATGATGAGACACGGGTTCCCTTGAAGGTCACGAGTCCGATAGCCCTTCTGACAACCAGAGCAACCATTCTTTTAGGTAAATGGGACGTTTGAACATTGTAGGAGATTGGAAGACTATTCCAAGTTGCTGTAGAAAGGAAAAGATACAACCTGGAGGTGCTTGGGAACAGTGAAACACACTGGACGCAAGTTGAACAACTGAGACTAGCTTCATGAGAGCTGCTGTTACACTCTGGTCATGAAGAAGAAAATACCCCACAGACAAGAAGTTACGCTGCTGTCCAAAGAAGCATAAAAGGTACTGATAGCACGGGAACCTGGCTGACCTAGTATCATCAAAGCATCCTTCAACACAAAGAAGAATGGGATTGCAATGAACGTCATCCAGTGCTATGCACCCAACAACGACTTTAATGAAGACGTTAAAGATTGATTCTACGAGAGGCCTCAGTCAATCATCGACCATTCTGATAGGAGACTTAAATGGCAAGGTTGGGATGGACAACACTGGATAATGAAGACACCATGGGACGATATAGACTAGGAGAAAGGAGAAAAAATGGTGAGAGATTTGCAAACCTATGTGTCTTCAGTAAACTGGTCATCGGCGGCACAATATTCCCGCACAAACGCATACACAAAGCCACATGGATTTCACCGGATCACACTACTGAGGACCAATCAAACGTCCAGGAGGACCATGGAGTGCATGAGTGTCAAAATCAGTACTTGCTGGTCACAGAAATGAAACTGAAATTCAAGAAACTCTGGACAACGTGGCAAACAATATTACGGGAGTTTAATACGGCCTTTCCTCGGGATACCGTAAAACTCAACGAATTCAAGATAGCCCTCACCATTAGGTTCCAGGCCTTGAACGATATACTCAATAGAGAGGAAGCAACAATGGAGAACGATTGGAAAGGGACCAAGGAGGCAATCACTGCAACATATCACGAGTTTCTGGGTCACAAGAAGTACCATCACAAGGATTGGATCTCTGTTGGTACTCTTGCAAAAACTAAAGAAAGGAGGAACAAAAGGGCAGCAATCAATGTCAGCCGAACAAGAGCAGAGAAAGTTACCTCACAAGCTGCATACACAGAAGCAAACGGGGAAGTGAAGAAGAGCATCAGAGCCGACAAACGAAAATATGTGGAAGATCTAGTAATGACGGCGGGAAAGGCTGTAAGAGACGGAAACTTGAGACAATTGTACGATACAACAAAGAAGCTCTCTGGAGACTATCGTAAACCAGAACGACCAGCGAAAAGAAAGAAAGACGAAGTAATTAGCAACATTGAAGAATAGCGAAACGGGTGGGTATAGCACTATGAGGAACTCCTGAATCGACCAGCTCCACTGAATCCACCCAACATCGAAGCAGCATCCACCGACTTCCCAATCAATACTGGGCCACCAACAATTAAGAAGATCAGTAGGGCCATCAGACAAATCAAGAGCGGCAAAGCAGCAGGACCAGACAATATTCCACCAGAGGCAATGAAAGAAGACGTGAAACCAACTGCAAAAACATCTCACATTCTCTTCAACAAGGTTCGGGATGAGGAACAAGTACCATCAAACTGGAAAAAGGATTCCTCATCAAAATACCAAAGAAAGGCGATCTCAGTAAGTGTGAGAACTGCAGATACATCACTCTTCTCTCAATACCAGGCTAAGTCTTCAACAGGGTCTTGTTAGACAGAATGAAGGACTTCTTAGACGCCCAACTTCGAAACTGACAGGCTGGATTTCGTAAGGATCGATTGTAACACTAGGGATCATTGTGGAACAACCAACTGAATGGAATTCACCACTCTTACATTACGAGAAAGCATTTAATAGCGTGGACAGGACAACACCATGGAGGCTTCTTTGATACTATGGCGTGCGTGAGAAGATAGTAAACATCATACGGAATTCTTATGATGGATTTAATTGCAAAATCGTGCACGGAGGACAGCTGGCAGACACCTTCGTGGTGAAGACCGGCATCAGGAAAAGTTTCTGACTCTCACCCTTTATCTTTCTCATGATGATTGACTGGATTATGAAGACATCAACATTTGGATGGAAGTGGGCGATACAGTAGATAGCCGGATAATCTAAACTTCACAGACGATCTGGCTCTTCGATCGCACATGCAACAACAAATGGAAGAGAGGACGATCAGTGTAGCAGCAGCCTCAGAGGCAACAGGTCTCAGCAAACACAAAGGGAGAAGCAAGATTCTCTGATACAATACAACATGCATTAACCAAATCACACTTGACGGTGAGGCTTTGGGAGTTGTAAAAACCTTCATATATCTGGGCAGCATCATTGACGAGCTAGGTGGATCTGATGAAGATGTGAAGGCGCGGATTGGCAAAACAAGGACAGCATTTCTACAATTGAAAAACATCTGGAACTCAAAACAACTATCAATCAACAACAAAGTCAGAATTTTCAATACAAATGTCAAAATAGTTCTACTGTGTGGAGCGGAAACTTGAAGAACTACGAATGCCATCATCCTGAAGATTCAAGTAATGATTAACAGTTGTCTACGCAAAATACTTCGGATTTGCTGGCCAGACGCTATGAACCTACTGTGGGAGGGAACAATTTAGATTCCAGCGGAGGAGGAATTCAGGAAAAGGCATTGGAAGTGCATAGGACATACATTGCGGAAAGCATCCAACTGAGTCACACGACAAGCCATCTCTGGAACCCTCAATGTCAAATGAAAAGAGGAAGGCCAATGAACACTTAATGCCGAGAAATAGAGAAAGACATGAGAAAAATGAACAAAAATCGGACAGAAGTGGAAAGAGGAGCCGAGGACAGAGTCGTTTGGAGAATACTTACTGGTCGGCAGCCTATGCTCCGATGGGGAATAACAAGAGTAAGTAATAAGTGAGTATAGATTATGTGGAAAAACGAAGTTTTTACATTTATTATCAGATGTTCAAGAAGTCAGAATAGCAAGCACAGATATAATCAAATGGTTTAATTAGAAAAAGAAACTACTAGTGGTATAAATAGTGTCGAAATAAACTTATACTGGGTGTTACCTGTTAAATGATACAGTTACTACTTAACAGTTACGCTATAACTTTAGAACAAACAGAATACATAAACCTTTTTTCTGTGATGTGAATTTGTTTCTTTATCAAAGTCAATATGTGGTTTTTGATTGTCAGCGTATGAAAGAAATCCATCGATTATGATTAACATGACTATGGTTCTTATTATGAATGGTCAAATAAATAATATTGGAAAAATCTTGAAAGTTATTCTTTGATGAGTCACCATATGTGTATGATTAGAGATTTGAGTAATCTTTCGATATTATTCTGATTTTTCAGCTTCCATTTAACTCATTAATTGTTGGCATATCTTTTTCAGATCATAAATTACAGTGTAATGAATAATTAATCTATTGCTTAAGTTGGTACCATAGATGTCCTGGTTTTTTTACATTTATTATTTATAGAGTCATGGTAATGTATTTCATACATAAAATTGATTTTTAAAGTTTAATTTATACTAAATTGTGCGAGGTTCTTATTTGGTCTTGTTGGCGTTCTTAGCAGTAATTTAAGAAACAGATGAAAGTATTATGAAGACTATGGATAATATGAATGGTGGATATTAACTGAGTTAGCTGACTCAGAGAGTGAACACAAGTGAAAATAGAAAATTACAAAGACAACAGAATACCTTGATGCTTTACAATATTTTAGCCAAACAGAAACAAATTATCTCGAACTTATCACTTCCTTACAACGATTAAATATTTTATTAGGAATAAGTGTATTGCAACTCCCAAGGCAGAGTGAAAATGGTTTGAATTATTTTTTCTGGTTAGCGTTTTTTTGGCAAGTTAGTTTTAGTTGGGATGGGGGCGCTAACCCCATGTATAACCCCTCCCCCTTTCGTGGCTACTGCCGACCTCAAACCCGGATAAAGGAGGAGGGGTTGGACATGGGGTTGGCGCCCCCATTCCAACTACAACTAACTTGCCAAAAAACGCCAACCAGAAAAAATAATTCAAACCAATTTCACTCTGCCTTGGGAGTTAGAAGAAGAATTATGACGTCTCGGGATGAAATCCAAGTTCCCTCGGAAGTCACGAGGCTGATGCCCCTTCTGACAGCCAGTACAATCATTCTTTTAGGTACATGGAACGTTCGTACATTGTTGGAGACTGGAAGACTATTTAAAGTTGCGGCATAAATGAAAAGATACAACCGGTTGACGTTGATTACTGCCTTTTTGTTCCTTTCTTCTTCATTTTTTTCAAGACAAGCCCTCAGTTGGAACCATCAAGGCAAAAGGAAAAGAGGAAGGCCAAGGAACACATTACGCCGAGAAATAGAGAAAGACATGAGAAGAATGAACAAAAATTGGACAGAATTGGAAATGGAAGCCCAGGACAGAGTTGGTTGGAGAAAACTAGTCGGCGGCCTATGCTCCATTGGGGGTAACAGGGGAAAGTAAGTGAGTAAGGTGTATTGCAACATTTTCAATAGTCGTTGTCGTATCCACTACTTTTTAATAAGTTACTGTATGCTTTGTGGGTTTTACTGTAAATTAAGATGCAATATCTATTAAAAATCTGATTTTGATACCCAATATTTACTATTTTCACATTTTCATCTGGGCTATCTATTATATCCTAAAGCCTACCAAAACTCGTGAATGACCTTCAGCAAACAATACCCCAGCAAGGACCAAAAGATTGATCCTCTAAGCTTGTTGGTTAACCCAAGACTAAATAACTCCGATGAGGAAAAAAAGAAGACTACTGATCATCAGTCTGAGATCGTTATTGTTACACTGACATTCCTTGCTATATATATATATATATATATATATATATATATATATATATATATATATATATATATACATAGAATGTTTTTATATTCGCATGACAGAATAACTTAGCATGATTATTTATAAGTTATAAATTTATCAGAACTGATAAATCTAAATTTTTTTATTTTATAGAAAACGCATAAAATAGTGACTGACTGAATGCTTTTTCCTTGTTATGAATACAAGCAACAGATTGTGTAGAACTTGAATTTCTATTTTGACTACAGAAATGAGTAATTTATTCTGTTCGATAAGCAGTAGAAAGTTATAAATCTTTGTTTTATAGTTATTGTAAACCATTGGAAAGATGAATCTATAAATCTTGATTAAAATTTGAAGAATTGGAGAGATTTATGGTTACGTAAAAAAGAGAAGAGTGATTAGTAGCAACAGAAATGATTGCAATATATACCATATTGCATTTGTCATGATATTTTCTCACAAAATGGTTTCAAACAACGTACCAGATTTGATTTTAAGTCCTAGAGTAAAACTGGTGATTTATCAATTCACAAGAAATACTGATCGAAAGCATTAAAGAGTAGATAATGATCTATCATTTTCAGATACACACCTCAAAATTTCCAATACAAATTCAAAAATCTATCAACTTTGTTTTTATACACTTTTAAACAAATCAGTTAACTAGAAAAGTTAAAGAGAAAAACCGGAATGAATCTGTGGTTTAACTGGATTAGTTAATCTACTATTTTGATACTGCTTACGCTGCGACAAACGAATAAAGGAAAATGCTAACCGTTTGGTATTGGAAAATTTAAGTGAAACTTCATCCGGCCCTAGAATTTTATTTTTTTGAGATGAAAAATCAACTAGAAGATAAGAAGTCGGCGATACTATTGGAAGCTTCGTTGTGCTATTTCAGTATTGTGGAGTTTAAATTTAAGACCAAAGAAGTATTCAATGCTATTTAGTCTCCAGCGCTTATCTGACCAACATCAATGCGTGAAGAGGCATACATTTAATTTTTTATCACAATTATGTGTTTTATGAAATATATCCTGCAGCAAAAATATATTCAGTAAGTGTATATTGTCTGAGAATCAGTAAACGTTTCTATCGATCATCCAAACATCACAGTTATGGTCCTTAAATGTGCTCCCTCGGAAAAGTCCATAAAGACCCAGAAATGTCAGAAAACGTGTCATCCAATCAGCATTAAATGCAACCCTCTCAGAAACATCTGGAAAGTGTTAAATCACGTGTCACGATACCTAATGGACATTTAGCCATACTGCTATTTTATTTAGTAGCCTAAGGTCTTGAGTAAATTTACAGTTATTCTCATTTTTCCGTCTATCAACTAATCTTAGAGTAAAGCGTTCTACCCGTACTTCGCGCCCTTTCACTCGTGTTCAATTTGTAGTATAGATTTAGTCTGAGGTTATTAGAAACGGATAGAAATTCAGATCTTTCGTTTGTTCATTTAGCCGGTTATTATTAACTAACTTGTATTAAACATTGACAAAACTTTATATATAATTCTGTTAAGTCCATGTACTTAGATTGTGTCCGTATTAATGTTCCTACCAGTTATATGCATCCCTGGTAGATATGACTTTGTTACGGATGTCAGCTATGAAATGTAAAAATTTTACTAGAGATTATAAAGGGTTTCTAGACAAGTAAATGAAAATAATCAAACCAGTATTCGTCAGAGATCATTTGAAAATTTTATGGAAACCAAACATCTCGTTATAGATGGTTTCTAAGTTACACCTCAGCTATCTTAATTTTCAAGTACATATTGGAAACGCTGAGTTATGTTGGTGGTTGGAAATGATCACCAATAAATCATAGTTGTACAGGAATTTAGCTCCAGCCTGAATATTAAAATATTACTGTGTATAATCGCAGTGCTTGAGCCTTTAATAATTTAGAAACATCTTACCCATTCATTCTCCAAATTTTCATGCAATAAACATTTAAGACGGTACTTTTTGAGACACAAGGTGCATTTGATACTTCTTCCTAAGTATCTGTGAATCTAAAATACAAACGTTTTTAATTTGTCATTACTGACATTTAGTTTCTTTAATATCCTGTTACTTATGACCATATCATTTTATTTTCTGTTTTGTTTTTTAGTTGGACGATAGTATGTCAAATCCAGTAATATGCTGCTTGATAAAATGCCTTCAGTTTGAAAGTGTCCCAAAAAAGTTATTGACAAAGATAAATACATTTAGGATGATTAAAAATTTTCCTAATCATTGCTAATTTTTTTTTGCTTGAACATCGTGGCATCAATCTTTGTGATTATCGCAGCATTAATTGCCGCGAATCGATAATTGTAAAGTTTATAGTAATTTTTCTAACTCGTATGACTTTGATTCCAGAATACATACATTGTAATGACTTTAAATGAGATAAAATTCCGTCATTCAATTGAATGAAGTCTGAAGGCATAGATAGAGAAAAAAAATTGAAAGCTATAACAAATAGTTGTTTAAACTATTAGGAGTTAACATTAAAAATTCCACAAGAAAACAAAGTTTCTTTATAGCTTTAACTGTGGAAAAAATATTTGACTGAAGTGAAAATATGTTAAGCTTAAACATTCGGAAATTTTAGTACGATTATTACTATTATGCTTTGTTATATGTCCCACATCTATCCTAGCACGTGGAGAATTGTTGGAAGTAGATAACTGTACATCATCAATCACTCACAAAGAAAAATTATGTATATCAAGTTACGGAGAAGATAGTGAACGAACACTACGGTGACGCTGTAGCTTCTGAGTTTGTTTTATATTCGACACAGAAAGAACAGAGTCTGATTTGCGGAAGATAAATTTTTATTTGGTAGAACATAGTTAAGTCACTGAAGTCAGTTTTTACTTCTTCAGTTCTCTAAGATAGTTTCATGATCAGTCCCCTATGATGATATTTAGAAAGTTCCATGGATATAAAGTGTTACAATTAAGCCATCGTACTTCTAGACAGAAGAACAGATTCTAAAGTAGTACAGACTAGTTTCAAGCTTTAATGATGACTTTAATGAGGTTGTTTCCTTATTCAAAAATTTTCATTTATCCCAATGGAAATGAAGTAAATGAATAATGCGTTTTTCAAATAGATATCAGTCGGTAATAAAACTAATTTACTTATTTAACTTTGTCCAGCGCTTGCCGAAATCATGTTTAATAATTGGCATTTTGAAGACTAAATTCAAATCAATAAAAATGAATAGATTTTCAAACAACACTCAGTATACATTCCATTGAATATTGAAATATGTCTTCAGTGAAGTCGATTGATAGTAGGGATTGTGTAAAATCTCTGAAAGAATAAAAAATTTCCAGACTTTGGATTTAATTCGGTAAAAATATGAATTGAGTTGTTTCCACTTGTGTTTATTCGTTCGTAAACAATGATGGTTTATACTTATGATACTAATAATCAATTAGGCATTATTTCGAAATTATGTTTGGGGAAACGCCATGTATTACAAGCTAAGCTCTGTACTTTCAGGAGTGGTGATGCTGAATTCTTGCTTGTAATAATTATTTGGCTGTAGTCATATTCACATTCATACAATAATGAACTAGGCTATTAACTAGAACATTGTAGACTTCATCCCACAATCTTTTAATCCAGATAAGATGTTATCAATTGTAACCTATAAAGTCGACGAAGTTCAGAGTGAAGCAGTAACTCACAGATGACAATGAGTCAGAATTGTGCTGTACAGCGAACTATTTGAAGTGAGCCTCTGTACTCCAACTAACTGGCTGAATTTTATGTGGCTGATCCGGAGAACTGATGACCCGTCGTTCTTTCCTTGGTAAAATTAAGGGTGCTCATCGCGACAAAGTCCCTAATAGAAACAAAATCACTTTCCAGCGCTCCTCGACTTTTAGTGATTTCGCGGCTGATATGGACTTGTGATAAAAATCTCCTTCCTACGATTAAAAGTTCACTATTAGTTACCTTCATATATATATATATATATATATATATATATATATATATATCCCTTAAAGGGATGAAGATGATTTGCCGAATATTTGTACAGTTGTAAACTCTTGAATCCCTGTTTATTCTTTGGGTTTTTAAATTCCGTAACCAAACTTCGTTCTGTCTGAACAGATCTCGTAATTATACTGCAGATTACAGTCATAAATGTATAATTGTTTTTGATAAATAAACTTAATGAATGATCATATTTTAGTATTAAATTTGAAATTCGACTTTGAAAATCAGTTTCTTCGTTATGAGGAATGTCATACATTATATCAACATTTTTGATAAAGGATGACAATCAGCAGACTAATCTCAGTTGAGGTACAACTGAGAACCAGGAAGGGAATGACAAAAATTTCGTTCTAGCATTACAGTCCGTAGCAGTGAGCACCGATTGCCACGCCAGAGATCAGAAAAAAGAACTCCATGTTTTATGGTAAAGATTTAATAGTTAGAGCCAATGTTTTGTTGCTTTACTGCATACATTTTCAACATCATTCACTTAGTGATATAATGCTAAAAGTATTCACTTTCATTAGTGACCACTTGCTTACTCCAGATATGTCTAAACTCTACTGGCTACAACGTTTCTCAAGAATCTTGCAAGTTTTGCGAAGATCGTCTTAAATAAGAGTGTGTGATATTGGTTTTGCAGGTCAATCATTCATAAACAAACTGTCTAGGTTTGATTTCACTCAATATCTCGTGACTTGTAATTTATGTAAAGAATATTTGTTGAATGAATATATGTTCCCATGTTTAAATAATTACAAATTATGATTTGTTTGAAACTGTTTATAAATATACTTGGCGAAGTCATGAGAAATGAATCTATCTCTTGTTTAGAGTCACCCAGTAAGCCTTTTGTAGTGCAGGGAATTCTTTAAAACGGTTGAAATCCTCTGAAGGATTATTGAAATTTTCTGGGTGGAATTAATCCTACGTCTTTAGGTAAATCTGGAATCTGTCATGAAGATGACAGATATAATGATGTTTTCTAGCACTAATCATATTCATTGAAATCTGTCAAGTATAGCAAGTTTCTTGAGAAAAAGGTTACCTGTGGGAAACTCTACTAGTGCTGTTAATTATAACGTGTGAAAAAGTGGAAGTTGTATCAAAGAAATTACTATTTGATCAATTAATATCAAATTTATCTAAGAAGTTAAGAAAATTTGCATAGTTATTTATTCCCAAGCTGTCATAGTTCTTGGTAGTTTTTGGTAATTTATTATGTGCTTTGTTTGGACGGTTAGGGTTAAATTTGACTTCATAGAAACTCTAGTTCTATGAAATGCATATTATACACTGATTATATAAAAACTGTGTCGTGAAACTAGTCAAATAGATCAGCTTCAATGAATCAACTTCCTAAACTAAGTACTTTTTTGAATTAACGATAGAAAAATCAAAATGTTAAGTATTTTCATGTGATATTAATTGGTCAGATTCCGTAATTTAGTTGATGCAGTGATAGAACAAACTTGAACAATTATTAATTTGATACCTTCCAAAACATTCGCACTGAAGGCTATGATCAACGATTTTTTTTTCATTCTAACAGGATATGACACTGTAGATATTATTTCGTCAATGTGTTTCACTGAAGTTTTAGAATTGTTGGTGATATTTATTTTTTTCGAAGTATTTGTACTATATCTAAACATGAAAGATGAAACTCACTAAAATTAGTGCAACGCTTTATTTGTTTAAACATGAGTACAGAAATTATTAGGAATCAAATGATTTAGTTGAAAGGGATAAAATTGATTGAATTATTTTCGGTAAAATTGTCCAAGGACGTATTATTATTTTTATGCATGTAAAATAGTACGGGAACAATTGACACTGCATGTTTCTAAGATCATTAGCCAGATAATGCCCTAGTCTCCTTTATATTATTAGTTATCTAGAGGAAATAAGTGTCTTTCAAAGGTTATATAATATCCTGTTGATAAATCTTACTGGCTATGTTTGGATTTACTTAAGGTGGCAGGCAAAAACCTATTGAGATGTATAAAGAAACCTTAGTTACTAGTTTCCGGTTTATTGTTAACAAATATTTGATTAGTTGGGAAAAAACCAATTAGCTTTTCAAAAAATAATACGCCCTTTATGTTCAGCAGTACAATCAAATAGTGTTAACTGATTCGTTTATTTAATATTCTGTTATTTTTGTCTTTTAAGGCCATGGTAATTGAGATAAGTAAGCTAAACCATTTACATCAGTTAAAGTTTTAATCTACCAATCAGTTAATTGAGAGATATGACGAAAAATGAAATAGACGAAGTAATGCTATGTAGTATTTTGGATGAACAGGTCGACTGATGATTTAAAATTCAGCATTTTGTTTGTACATAAACCTGGAGTCGAGTGATCAAGATTAATGGATATCCTAGTTCCAATCCCTAAAGCTGAACTGATTAGATAAAAGTAATATGGAAACTAACCTAAGTAGCTTGATGCCACCTTTCGTTTAGCATTTGTAATTCTATGTTCAGCTGGTTTTCGTACAGTTCTAATGATCAAGTCTGTCAAGTTATTGTAGAGTGGATTATTTTAAAGTTTTGCCTACAAAACCAGTAACATCGATGTTTTGTCATTCGAAACGCGAAGAAAGCAAGTTACCAGAAAATTGCAATAGGGTATTTTAAATCGTAAATAAAAAGTTTCATGTATTTCATTGCTGAATTCAAAGATGATAACCATTTAGACTTGATGTATGTTAACAAACACTATTAATTCCTTGCTACTTCTGCCAACTGAAAAAAAAGTTAAATGTTAGCAAATGTTTAAATAATATTCATTGAATATATTATGTGAGTTTTTTGAAAGCGGACTAATCAATAGTTCATATTGTGTTTAGAGAAGGTGAGGTCGATTTAATTTTAAATATTTGATGGAAAATTCGTATTATAGCAGTGTTGTGCTTTTATAAGGTCCTAATAATATTAGGCATTTGGCTATGGAGGAGTAATTTGAAATTATATGTAAAGTGAACAGGATTTAAGCTTTTAATCATATCACTGAAGACTAAACATGAAGTAAGACAATGTACTTTTCGCGGTATCCAACCTGTTAAAGTAGAGGATCATTTAATTTTAGAAACTGAACACAGTCAGGTGAACGCCGATCAGTTTTTATTTCATTCATTTAGCGGGATTCGGTATTGTATATCGAATGCATCATTCATGATAGAAAGTAGGAAGTTCAAACATTGGAGTGTGTAATTTATCATTGAATGACTGATATACTATTTTTCAACTTACAAATCTAGGTTGTTGTCATAAATTTTTGTTGGTGCTTGATATGTACAACTGAAAAAAATTGTCAAGATCAGTAAAAGAAATCCGAACAAATGAAAACATAAGGGTTAAGACAAAATAAAAAGATAAAATTGTATTTACAGTTCACTATGATGAGTACTCAGTGTAATATTTATTTTATTTTCAGTATGATATGCATTTAGTACATCAATGATATTTACTCGAGATAATATTCTTTGGATTAATTCAATGAGGAATTCGTAACTTCGATTTTTGTAGTGATTTTGTGTATGTTCGCTGTGTGGTAATAATTAACGAATCGTCTAGCGTAAGTTAAGTTGCTACATATATGAATGTGTTTCACCTTATTTCCCAAGGTCCAGCTTCGGTTTCGGGGTCTTCACTTGCAAGTGCAAATCCACTGGAGTTCAGTAAACATCACGGTAACAAAAACATTCACATAAACAATGAATTAATTTACAATAAAAAAATATTTTTTTGATATTTGTCAAAATGAATTTACTTAGCACAATAATGTTAATTCTTAAAAATTATTCTGTGAAATATCTCTTACCACAGATTTAATTCATTTGAAACTGTTTTCTGTAAATATCGTTTATCATCATGCTTACTTACTTACTTACTTTCTTACTTTACGCCTGTTGCCCCCAGCGGAGTATTGGCCTCCGACCAGCGTTCTCTAACCTACTCTCTCCTCCGCCTTTTTTTCCAGTTCTATATAGTTGCTGTTCATTCTTTTCATTTCTGCTCCCAATACTCGGCGTAATCTATTTTTTGATCATCCTCTTTTCCTTTATCCGTGGGGGTTCAAAGTTAGGGCTTGTCTTATGACATCGTCGAGTGCTTTCCTCATTGTTTGTTCTATCTACTTCCAGCGCTTCTTTCTGATTTATACTTCCGCATTATGCGATTCGATTTTAAAAGTTAGAGTATGTCGGTGAACAGTAAAGCGATCGAAAGTAAGTTAATGATCTGTTCTAGCTGACTGAGACACTAATAACCAAGGCTCATCAACATACGTAACCAAATCTTCTCATTTCATCCATCTCACTTGATTTTTTAAATATTTATTGTTTTAGTTTAACCAAGTATATGGTAGTCTCTGGTAAAAGGCAGAATACAATTCGTAATATATAATCAGTTTATTTTACTGTATTCTATTGTACGGAGCGGAAACTTAGAGAACTATAAAAGCCTTTTTTCATTTAAAATAGACCGATGTTCGTTGTAATTTGTTAACACTAGATACCGTGAATCCATTGGCCAGGTAACATCAGCAACAACCCACCGTGAGAGAGAGAGCAGACCAACTTTCTACTGAAGAAGAAATCAGAATAACGAATTGGTGGTGGAATAAAAGACATATTTGCGAAATCACGCAACTGCATCATAAGGCAAGCCCTAAGTTTAAATCCTCAAGACGAAAATAAAAGAGGAAGATCAATGAACACATTACGTCAATAATCGGAAGCAGATATCCAAGGACTGAACAGCAGTTGGGCAGAACTGGGAAGGATAGTCCAAAATAGAGTTGGTTGGAGATTGTTGATCCGTACCTTATGCTCCATTAGAGGTAACAGACAAGTATGTAAGCTGGTTTAATGCATAACGTTTCCATGTCCTTCTGTTTCTATGAAATAGCTCTGGTTAGTGTTTAATGTTTTTTTTATACAATTCGATTCAATATCACTTTATCCACTTAAAGTAAAGATGGTAAATAATCATGTATCCAAAGATAAAGTTACATAATTTGTTCAACAAGAACAGTTTAATAGATGTATTCATAATGGTTAAGTGGAATGAGATAAATGTTATATAAATCTTCAGCTGACTGATGATTGACTCATGCAAAATTATCTTTCTAATAAAAACATATGATAAGACGTAGCAAGAGAACTAAGTAATATAAGTGTTTTACTGCACTTCAATTGTAAGATCAGGTTTTGAAGAGTATTTTATTTCAACTTGGGGGATATTTTCAATACTTAACCATCTCTCAAGAATATCTTATCGATAACTAGCTGTTCTTCTTTCAAACAAGTTACCTTGGATACATATTACTACACATATATTTATAATTTTTAAAAGACATCCTAGCATTTTCATAGTGTTAATTTACATAGAAAGATAATTAACAATTTATAGAATGAACAAAAGCAAATAATTCATGTTACAGACTGGACGCTTTGAGTTGCTTTGCTGAAGATACTAACAGCTTTTTATCAACTGAATTTTGTTCTTAATTCTATGAAATTTATAAATTGTAAGCTTATTAATCTTAGCAACATTGAAGAGTAAGCAAAACTTTATAGAAAGTGGTTAGTTGCTGGAACAACATTGGAGTTTCTCAGTCTCTTACCAGAATTTCTTTAGTCTGGTCATATGAAACTTAATTATTGTGACTAATGATTGTCTATATCAAGATTTCAAATAATAAAACTAATTTAGTCAAAACGTTTTCGTTGAATAAAGTGAAATTTTCGATTTTAGTATAAATAGAATCAACAGACAACGTTAGGTTAAATGCCCAGTGGTCCAGAGGGTAGGCGTTTGTGCACAATGACGAAGGTCCCGGGTTCGAATCCTGCGGGTAGCGGGAGTTGTGGATGCGCACTGCTGATGAGACCCATACCAGGACGAAACGGCCGTCCAGTACTTCCAGGTTTCTAAGTTGGTCTAACAATGATTGACTGATGATTTCAAATGTGTAAAAAACAAACTAATCTCAATAACTCTAATTGAAAATGTTCATTTTGTTTGTTAAGCAACAGCATGTATAACATACATGCTTTTAGAACAGTGTCAACCACGAAGTTTCTCATTTGGTTGTGCCTTGATAACATGTAGAGAACTAGTATAACTATGTCCACACATGAATTATGATTTATTTGTCATTTATCTTGTCAAAGGATAGAAAACAAAACATTCATCAACCAGTGTGATAATTAACTTTTCATAAAAGCACGTCAATAAAAAGCGTAGTTAACAAACTTAGTCGTTTAAAGAAAGACGAAATAACACAATTGATTACGATATTCATGTTAAATTATAAATAAAAATCCGTCAAACGTTACAATGAATAAAAATTTTTTGACTTATTTACAATGATAATAATAACAGTAATAAACTTATTTTGTCAAACAGACGGTATCCTTTCCAAATGCAATATCGTACAGAATTGTCTCAGATCCTGTACTAATATGGGACTACACTTAAAGTTGGGAATTTACACCTCAGTAATTAAAGTTAACAGATTATTGATCTAGTTTATGAGTTTACCATTGAATTTATTCAGTTGATCAGCGTAAACACGGAGTTGGTGCAAATATAACGTTTATTGTAATACGAAATGTATTCGTCAATATTTAGCCCATCCATTTACCAATGTTCACTATTTGAGCGGACTAAAGCATTTTCCATTATATTTTCGTTCAAATAGTGGATGAGTGCTGGATTGTAAGAGAATAAATTTTACTGAATATTTCTTTTGAAGGTGTGAAAAGTTGAGATAGACTGCAATGGTATATTCATAGATGGTACTAGAAGATTGAAAGGAAATCCCAAGTGAATAACGTTTTTACCCACCCACTAAATAAAACGGAAAAATGTTCGCAAATGCTAGATGTTTCATTTTTAATAAAAAAGTGAGAAAAAATTTAGTGGTTAATCTCACACCTATATTTGGTTTCGCATTAGAGCCGATAAAAGTTTTTGATGAAAGCCCTTAAACCTTTTATCTATAGCCGCGTAGAGTTTATCTTTAAATCATGAAACAATATGTAAAGTCTATTTTTCATGTTTTTAGGCGTTCCTTTTCAATTTACAAGATTATGTACTAGAAAAAAAATCATTTACATTGTCCTGTCAAAATCTTTACGGTTATTAATGTTAAATAAAAGTAAACCCAACTGAAATCTTTGAGTTAACGGTTAGAGTTTCCAACTAACTGAGTCAAAATAGTTTGGATTATCTTATCGTTGATATTTTGACCTAAATTTGCGCTCTCTTGGTTGGCATATGGGTCTCTAGTGCAGATCGCTGCGGTAAAGCCATTATAATACAAGCTAGTCTATAATCGACGGAGTTTACTCACATTGTAACCCAGGAATGGCGTTTCGCCCCATCTAGGACTCGTCAATCGTATGTAATTGGATCCCGGATTTGACGTTCACTTAGGGACTCGAAATCAGAACCGTTTACTTCAAATATCACTACATTATCCAGATAGATACTGATTTCAGATGGCCACTCGCCTTTGAAGGGGATATGAAGCTTGATTCAATTTGAAAAGGTTTGGATTATCTCGTTATGAATATTTTAACTATTTATAAGCATATTTATGCAGATAAAATAGTTTTTCTCATGTTCATGTGTGTATCTGAAAATGTGCGCATATAGATATAACTGAAATAGGTGAGAAAGTCACCGTTAAGTGCCCGAAAAATGTACTTCGTCAGACAAATGAAACAAATTGATACATTAATACTGCAATATTATAAATGCCTTTCAACCTAGTTTTGAAACTTACATCTGAAAGTTTTACACATTTTAAAGACAAACATAGCCTACTTATTTCATAGTTTAGTGTAGTTGTAGTATAGTGTGTAAAGTGTAGTATAGTTGTATAATATACTATAAGCCGGAATTTTATGTTCAATTTCACAACCATGTAGTGTGTTCAGGTTTCAAAGAAAACTAGGTTGACTAATAAATGTGGTTAATCATAATTGTAATTCTTGAGGAATTGATACAATATTTCAAGAGAGATTAAAGCGAAATTTACCTTACACATAGAAGTATCAAAATTTGAGAGCTAACTTATGATTTTAAAGTAACATTTTTTTCATTGAAGTCAATGCTATCTATATTTTTATGTCCACTAAAAAAAGATGAAACCGCTTTGATTTTCACTGGCTCAGAATATGACAAAAATGTTGAATGTAACTTGTTTCTTGTGAGAGCTCAACTTTACACTTAGTAGTATAAATGGTTACCAGCTGTGTAGTGTTCCAATTTTTTTAGCAATTATGAAACTATTCGGCATGAGGCCTTTAAAATCATGACATTTTTTTATACAGTGACTTTCGGAAACAGTTTTTACAAGTAGAATATAAAATGTCATAGTTGAACTTAGCTGTATTAGAAAAAATCAGTGCTCATATTGAAAACCATAAAGAATACGAGTTGAATCACTGAAGTCAGATGTAGGGGTTGATGAAAAGATGTTTCGTTTTTTCTTCGGAAAGGTTTGCATGGAAAAAGCACCAACCCACTAGAAGGAGAGATATCTGATTAAGATACTGACGAAATGAAATCTGGATAAGCGTGAGAACTGGATAGATCCGACTACTATGATTATAAGTACAGTTTATGATAGAGTGTTGTTGAACTGAATGAAAGATTTAGAAGGCACACAACTTCGAGATTAATAGGCTAAATTTCGGAAAGGTCAGTTACGTACTAATCAAACCACAACACTGAGAATTATTATTAACAATTAATATAGTGGAACTCATCAATGCACATCAACTTCCCTGAATATGAAAAGGCACCCGAAAAAGCTTTGCGGAGTTTTCGACTACAGAATTAACCAAGATCATCGTCACAAGAAGTTGAACTGCAAAGTTATGCATTGTCAGCAGCTCGCAAATGCAATAAAACTTAAGACTAGTATCTACCTTCCCTTGCGTTTTCTGCTTCAGCAAGCTGCTGACTGAGCTACGAAAATCTTCACAGGTTAGAAGATACAGGCACTACTGTGGACTACTTGGACGCAATTGAGAAATTAGGACTTTGCAGATGCCTTAACTCTTCTAGCGCATACATAGCAAAAACTACGGATGATAAATGTCAGTGTACCTGAAGTTTCTGCAAACATAAATATCAGCATTTATAAGAAAAAAACTATGGTCTTGAAGCGCAAATATCTGAAAGAGGTGAAAGCCTTCACTAGAGAGCACAGCACGGGATAAAGTTTCTTGCAGAACCCTATCAAGTAGTTGGGTATTAGAGAGTCCAAGAGGGATAGCAGACTCATGTAAATGTGGTAACTTTTATATTTCCGTGGATGAGGATTACAAATTAAGGATATATGCCTATATACACGTTTAAGCATTGTAACCAGAAATCGGTTTTATTGCGTATAATTATTTCCTAGTCACCAGTCTCGTATACTTATAGTCCTAAGACGTGGCTGATTTGTAAAAATTAACTGGCAATGTTGACACTTATCCAAATGCATGACTAGATGAATTGATTCTTTTACGAAATTTAAATCCACATCACACAGTACCAAATTCAGAGAAGACACTGTGACTATTAACCAATGTCTAATAAGACTGAGGTGTTTACGCACTGAATAGTCAGTGTTAGCTAAAATTATTTTGTGTAGTTTTTATTTTCGGTTAAACTGAAGAAATAGTGTAGACATTTTCTGTTTATTCAGTTGACAGACGACTGCAAAAAGAAAATTAGGAACATACAGAAATAAAATTTTCTAATAAATTTTAATTAAATTTGTTTCGTAATAGATATTTGTCCAAGGGAGTAATGAGATTTCCACTGGACTGATTAGTCTAAAAAAGACTCTGAAAGTTGTTTTTTTAATAAACTTAATTGTGAATTTCATTTTTTGCTGTCTATATGAAAAAAAAACAAAATAAATTTTTCAGTTTTTGGCATGGATCATTTTATCTCATTTCTTACTACGGATAAAGAGTAAATTACAATGTGAACAGAAAGGTAGAGATAGGTGTACTGGTATTGTACCATGTTAGTTTCAGATTTAAAATAATTCTGTATGAGTAGAATTACATATTTCATTCCAAACACTTTAGTTAAAGCCTTATATTTTGGTTCTTTTTGGTGAAAATATTGATTTGATAGCTAACTTTTTTTAATGCTTGTTTTTAAATGAAGCTCAAATTCGTCATGCGCTTTATGTGTAGACTGGTCAAACTACTAAAACATTTTATGGTTAGTTGGTAAAAAGATGAAAGATTCTCGGAACATAAAGTTTAGGAATTTTGTTTCTAGAAGATACCTTTCTATACATCTATAATACAATGGCAGTTAGATATCTGATGCAGATAAGAATAATCTGGTTGAAGCAATTACGAGCACATATTATACAGCTCATATCTGACCAACTTACAAACCAAAAACTATTTTTTGTGTGAAAGGTAAACTTTTACAGATAAATGCTTCTGAGTGGATTTTCCAATATAAATTTTCCTTATGGACCTAGGTTTATTGACTGATATATAGAGCTCAGTTCAAACGTACATACATGACATCACACCTCACCTTGATCCTATATGGTTGATGAGATTTTGATTGCTCATCTAGATCACATAAAGATTTGAAATTGGTGTTCTAGTTCTTTGAAATCCACCGATATATTTTCCTTTTCAAATTTTTAAACTAACAGATGCTGTGACCAACTGTGAGATGAAGTCTGGACTTTAATCGCAAAAATATTATATCCGAATAAGATAAGATGGCTATCCAAAGGCTAACAAAATCGATTAAAAACTCAGTTTCGGAATGTCTACTGAATTTCTAATGCTCGGCTTCGCTAGAGTCTTTTTTTAAATCATTCATATATTCAAAAGAGTTTGTTTTAAAGAAATAAGAATGAAAAATAATGCACAACCTAGATGCCTTGGATGACTTTAAAACCTTTACGTATCTGAGCAGCACCATCGAGAATCAAGGTGGATCCAATGCAGATGTGAAGGCGCGGATCGGAAAAGCAAGGACAGCATTTCTACAATTGAAAAACATCTGGAACTCAAAACAACTATCAATCAACAACAAAGTCAGAATTTTCAATACAAATGTCAAAATAGTTCTACTGTGTGGAGCGGAAACTTGAAGAACTACGAATGTCATCATCCTGAAGATTCAAGTAATAATTAACAGTTGTCTACGCAAAATACTTCACATTCGCAGGTCAGAAACACATTACTCCAAGAAATAGATAAAGACATGACAAGAATAAACAAAACTGGGACAGAAATAGAAAGAGAAATCCAGGAAAGAGTAGGTCAGAGAATACTGGTCGGCGGTCTATGCTCCATTGGTAGTGACAGGCGTAGTTAAAAAATGTATATGTACAACGGAGTCTGCTGCTGTCTATCAATTCAAGCTTAACTCCTGTGTACAAAAATCGTTTGTTAAATCTCCCATTCTTAATCTTCTCGTAGATTTTCCATAATCTATTGCTTTTTTCTGTTTCCTTCTGATCATTATCTATAACTAATCATTAGCCATTGTTACAATTCTTAATTGTTTTATTTTTAATATCAATCAAGTGGATAATTATTTCGTTAGCTGTTTGATTACATGGTAAATCTTTTCAATATCTGATTTTTGTAAACAATTCATTATTTGACACTACTTCGCTTTTTTTTCGTTACTTATTCAACATCATTCTGTTTCGATAGGAATTAGTAATTTCAGCAAACACATTAACGATAAATACAATCGTCAACAGTACATAAATGAAATCATCGAAAAGAAAATTCATCGCATTAAACTTGATTAAGCTTGCAAAAAACATTCAAGAAAAAGGCCTGAATAAATTATCACAACAAACTATGTTATACAGCTGACTATAAATCAATAAAATATTTCCATTTCACAATCTTTGTATATTTTCAATAATATCTTCCGATTTCGTAAATTATTCTTCTATTCATTGTTGTTTTTTGGGTATCATTTTACTCAATACTTTTTTTTTACTATCTTCATGGTTAATTAGTCAAATGAATAGTTTGTTGTAATTGCCTAACTCTTTTTCCAAACCATGATTGATTATTAGTAATTAGACAATTTTACCGAAATTTTTTTATTTATGCATTCTATAAGGTGTTACGCAACCTGGTTTTGTTAACTTGCACATGATCTGACTTTCTATTCCGTTCACATGTTTATCCGCGGTTCATATATATGCAAGGAGAATTAAACCCTTAAAAAAGTTTTATATATAAACAAGAATTTATTGCAAAAAGTTCTTTTTGATGAAGTATATACTTTTGATGTTTCCAAAGGTAAATCAGCATAGCAAAACAATTGTACAGTAAATTAATTATAATATACCATGTAGCATCATTAACACGCCACACAAATCAATACTGTAATCTTCTATTTATTAGGATTATTAGTTTTGATTGCTAATTTCGCTAATTTTTGATCAGTCCGGTTTTCTAGAGAAGACAGCATTTATTTGTGATTACATAGCTTTGTGAATGAATTCACTGATTGGAGGTTTTCTCACAGGACCACTTTCTTATTTCAAATAACTAATGAATAAACACCAGTGATTTTGTGGTGCGCGCTACTTTTAAGTAGGATTCGAACCCAGGACCTTTGGTATTGTGCGCGAACGCCCTAACCGTTAGACCACTGAGCCGGGTGCAGGAGTCGTGGATGCGCACTGCTGAGGAGTCCCATACTAGAACGAAACGGCCGTCCAGTGCTTCCAGGTTTCTAATGGTGGTCTAAAACTGATCGATTCATGGTTTCAAAAGAATGTAACTTAACAGTCTTCACAACCCCGTAATGCAAATTACCTGTGGTCACTAGTAACTAGCTTCGTGAGGAATCTTCTCCGAGTTCTAGTGGGAAGACGTGACCAGTGAAGTTCAACCTGTTCGGGTGTAGGCAGTGTCTACCGAAGACTGTGTATGAGGTTGCGCAATTCCGTGAATTTGATCAAGTTAGACATTAACACCGTTAGATACCGGCTCAGTGGATTGATATTTTGCAAACTAACGATTTACGATATGGTTTTCCTATTTTACCAATTAACTATGTAATTTGAGACAAATACAATTCGGTTGCCCTCACCTGTGTTCTCCTTCACTACAATTTTACCAACCAGCTGAAGACTAATGCATCGTTTGTAATGGTTTTTTTCACCCTGAATTTCGAAGATAGGATAATTAGGAGAAAAAGGTCTAATATAAATTCTCGTCAATGTTAAACTATGCGTTGTATGTGAATTACAAATTAACCAGCAATTAAAATTCATTTAGCCTTCAGTCGATCAACCCTCTTCCTTTTTTATTCATTTATGATAGAATTAGTCATTTAAGATGAGACAAAGAACACCATTTATTTGTTTTCACTTGTTATATTTACTGTCACATTTGGCCCCCCAGAGTGAATAATACACATGCATAACAGTAAATTGCATATCATAAATATTGTAAACCAAAATAGACTGGGTAATATTTTATCAACTGGTATATCACTAATGGAAAGCCTTTTTTTAAAGTTGATTTGAAAACGATTGCTCTTCGATAATCGGGCAAATATGTGACTCATCTTTACATTTTCCTGAAACAAATTTAATCTACTAGGGATGCTAAAATATGATTAGTCCGGTTAAACAGAAAAGCAAATTGATAAATCGAAGTTCCCTTTATCCTATCTACCTATAATTTTGTGTTCAATCCAACAGGAGTTATGTAGTACCTCAGCCTCGAATAACTTTAGCAAATATTTAAATACCAGTGATTTCTTCTAGAGGTGCATGTTTTAATTCCACTTTCCAAATAGGGTGAATAAGGTTTTTAATCTAAAGATATGGGTTCAAACGTAATCTTTTGAAATAAAGGAAAAGTTTAGTTTAGGCGGATGCTTTTGTTGTTTAATTTTAGGTAGTTCCACAATATCTTATCTCCTGTTTGAAGAGCACTGTAAAAATAATCCACTGAATCGTTTTCATATAACAAATAAGAATTGTTTCATAAATTTGATGATATAAGCACTTAATTATGTAGTGAATTTTCTCATCAGTAACACTGTTGACAACCTACGTCTCCGAGTATTCACTGGGTCACTAAGCAATCGAAACGTAACCGGATCTAACTAAATTCATTTTCGGGCGATGATTCACATGTTCTTAATTCATTGAATCAAACAGTTTAAACTCGACTCTTTTCCAGGAAGCTAGCAGATCGATTGTTAATTAATAGAGTAGCCGTTATCCACTATGTTTATGACTAAATAAAATGGGGATTGTGACTAATAGTAAGGGAAGGTATGTTTAAGTTTGATGGTAGCAGTTAACTATGGCTGTATAACAATCTCAAGGATGAAAAAACAATTCTATGCTGTCGATCTATAGTGAACAAAACTTGAAGTGTATGTAAGCTAGTATTTTTCTTGTACAAAATATTATCCTGATAAAGTAATTAGTGTATATAAATTTGCAATGTAAATTTTCAATCTAGTATATTTTGAATGAGGTCAGAAATTATCTCTTTATTGTGATGCAAAAGTATGAAAGTTTGTATATGATAAATTTACTGCAGCTAGAAACTGTTGACTTTATTAATAATGACAGGTATTATATTACATTCTATAGGTATGAATAGACGTTTTTATTTCTAGATTCATTTTTGTGTATTCTGTTTCTGATCAGTGATGTGAAAAATTGTTTTATTTTAGGGGTGAATAAGTCTGAATCACTCAGTACAGAGGGTGATGGTATCCTTAACTTGAGATATTTGAAGTTGTTAATATTACACTAATTAATGGAAAATTTCCCTAATCTCATACAGGTCTTGAGCACTGTCTGTCCTGAGCCAAGATGTTATATTCTTTACAGGGTCTATAATTTTCATTCCTTAATATCTATTATCCATTAATTTAAATTTCTTTAATTCGTTTAGCAAGATATCCCCACCCAATTTGAACTAATCAGATTTCGAAAGACAAAAGTAACTTATTATCTCATTCAACCAAGCTTTTTCATAACGCTATATTGAAAGTGTAATATAATTTCTGAAAAAAATACGTATATATTATCTTAGTTTTAATGAAACTAACCAACTGAATTTGTCTAATTTCATAATAAAATTTTAAGAATTTTAAAGATTCCCATTGTGAAAATTAGAACAACCCATATAAGCGAACTATATTGTTTTCGATTAGATCGTCATCAGGCTTTGCTCTAATATACATGAATATTTATATGAAAATGTTAAACCAATCAAAGCAGTTTGAGTCATTAATCACAATAAAATGTAATAGATTACGTTAATACACATAGTATGCGGATGTACAAGTTGACAGCAGGAAGACAGGTGTACTGATAGTAGTAAGAAAATTTATTATTATTTGAATTCTATTCATCAGCCCTTGACCTACTTTAGTTCTCATATTTTATAAATTTTCTTACTACTAACAGTACACCTGTTTTCCTATTATCCACTTGAACTTTTGCCTATTAGATGTAGTTACGTAATCTTTTTCATTTCATTGTGATTATCACTCAAATTGCCTTGATTGGTTTAACATTTTCATATAAATATTCATGTATATTAGAGTAAAGCCTGATGACGATCTAATCGAAACCAATATTGTTCGTTTACATGTGTTGTTCTAATAAAATTTCAAGTCAACATTTGAATTATTTGAAAATATTAGAACATTACATAATATTGTAGCAAATGGAAACCTAACATACAATTTGATGAAATGGCTAGAACAGGAGAATATTGCAAGTATAATCAAGTTATATGACATTTTTCGAAATTATAGGCTTGATTTATACAGCCTTAAAGATAAATCTAACAAGCGAATGATTAATTTAGCTGATTCTATCTTATCTTCACTTTGCCAATGTAGTTTTATTATAATTATTATTATTATTATTATTATTATTATTATTATTAACGTCTATCGTTGTTCTGCTGAGTTATTAACAGTTTGTGTCACTCAAATCGTTCAACGTATTTTAGTTTTTGATGTTTCTATTTACTTCAAAACTTTTATTTGCTTTATTGAATTCACCGTTGACAGACAAGATAGTTTATCGAATGAAGTGTCTGATTTAGGGATTAATCCATTTATTCAATAATGTTAAATTAGACATCACCATGATTTAAAATATTTCTAGTATGAAAATATTGTTCTTTTGTTTTGCCATTCCCTTAATCATTGTTAATCATACAACTTTATAGAGCACAATGTTTATAAATTTCAATGAAATTTACAAAAGTTTTCCATGGTTTTTTTCTTGACTCTGTTATTTATTGACAAGATCATGAGTAAGATGATGTATAGTTTGAATAAAATGATACTATTCATTCATTTTGATGAATAACACATAGAGAATACTTAGTAAATAAAAACAAATTTAACAAATTAATTAATTAATTAATTATTTAATTAATAGAAATAAGTTTTAAGTATCCGGTTAGTGGTTTTTTTTCTTACCTAGTATAATCATCAGTTGTGATACTTAATGAAGCTGTATTAATAGTATCAGTGAGCCTATTTGGAATGATGGCTTTTGTAGTAGTTGTACTATAAAATCACAAGAAAACATGATTCACAATGTGAATAGCTTCGTCATTGTTACAGTGATAATTGGTAGTGATTGTAAGAGTGGTAGTACTCCTATTTTATCACTATTTTTTATGAATAATGAACTGATGATTCAAAACAAAGGAGGTGAATAACCGGAAGCTTCTCAATTAAAGCTTTCATCCTATATAGTTAGCCTGTAGCAAAAGTAAAACAAACAACAGCAGATATCATTCATCTAATTTTTTTCATCTTATTCAGTGATCCTTGTCTTTTTTTTCTGTATTATAACGGAGATTTTTTGTAGCTGTTAGTCAAAGGGAGAGAGAATCACTTGAAATAAAGAAAATAAGTGGAATTTATAACAATAATAATAACAACACTGAAAGTCGGAGTAAGCATGAATTTTTCATTATTCATTGTTTTTCTGTTTAGTAGATACTTTTTTTCGTGCATACATATGGAAATCAATGTATAAATGCAAACTCATATAAAATAAAAAACGAAACAGGAAATTAAAAAAAACTTGTGATGTAGGTTACGATATTTTGGAGGACTAAAAGGTGAGATATGAATAAACAATTTAATTTTTTTTAAAAAGAGTGAATTTTAAACTTCATGATGAAATAGAAGCTTTTGAAATAATTATTGAATATAAATTTTCTGGCGATATCACACAGATGAATTTGTGATAACTCAAAGAGATAGTGTACACTCTGGCCGTGATTTGTGAATATTGTCAGTGAGTTTGGTTAAGAGATTGTTTAACTTGAAAATGGAATGATCAAGAGAAGAAATGAAAAAAAATACAACCTGGTGGCGCTTGGAATAGGTGAAACATATTGGAGGCAGGCTGCAAAAAAAGATTGGCTTCAGGAGAGATGCCATGAAGAAGAGCATGCCTCAAACACTCAAGGTGTTGCATTGATGCTGTCCAAAGAAGCATTAAAGCGCTTAAAAGAATGGAATCTTAGGGACTCAGGATCATCGATCCGTGCTTGAAGACAGGGAAAGAGGGAGTTATGATGAACGTCAGTCAGTGTAATGCGAATTATAACAATGAAGACGATAGAAATCAATTTTTTGAGGTGCTGCGGCCAATCGTCGTGAAATACCCACTGAAGGACTTAACCATCCTGATAGGAGACCTAAACGACAGATTTAGAATGGAAAACATGGGATATGATGATATCATAAGGCGACATAGACTAGGAAAAAGGAACAGAAACAATTGTTGATCCACCAACAGTTAAAGAGATCAGCATGGGTATCAGACAACAGAAGAGCGGCAAAGCAGCAGGGGTAGACAACCTTCCAGCTGAGGTAGTGAAAGAAGACATTATAATGACTGCAGAGAGTTAGCATGCTCTATTCAGTAAGATTTGCGAAGAAGAACAATTACCTCATCAAAATACCAAGAGTAGGAACTACATAGGCATCACTCTACTCTCAGTACCATGGAAAATCTTCAAAAGAGTGTTGTTGAACCGAATAAAGGGTCAACAGGCTGGGTTCCCCAAGAATCGATCATGTATCGACCGAATTACGACATTGGGGGTCATTGTGGATCAGTCAACTGAATGAAATTCACCACTATACATCGACTTCATTGACTACGAGAAAGCATTTGACAGTGTGGATGGAATGACATTATACAATCTACTTTGGCACTATAGCGTGCCTGGGAATATTGCCGAAATCATACGGAATCCTAATGACGGGCTAAACTAAGAAACCATGCTGCGCTTACTCTCATCCTTTCTCTTTCTTATGGTGGTTGACTGGATTATGAAGACCCCAAGATGTCAGCGCAAGCAAGGCATACAATGAACAGGTCGGATTCAGATAGACAATTTGGACTTCGCAGATCACTTAGCTCCTCCATACCACACACGGAAATGAATGCAGGAAAAGCCGGTCATTGTAGCTGCAGTAGGCCTCAACATATACAAGGGAAAAGTTAGATCCTTAGATATGCACCAGATGCACCAGCTAAATAATACTTAACGGAAAGGCTCTGGAAAACATACTAGGGCAACAGCATTGATAAACAAGGGAGGCCTGGTGCAGATGTGAAGGTACGTATTAGCAAATCGAGGGCAGTATTTCTGAAAGTGAAGAACATAGAAAACTCAAACAACAATCAAACAACAGTAAAGTAGGTATTTCTGATAGAAATGTCACGGTAGTACTATTGTGCAGAATGAAAACATCGAAGACATTATCCTCAAGATTTAGGTATTTGTAAACAGTTACCTGTGTAAGATACTGTGGATCTGTTTGCCAAACACGGTCAAAAACAACCTACTTTAACAGAGAACAAGCGAGCTTTCTGGAGAGGAAGAAACTTGGAAGAACGCTGGGTAGGACAGACATTACTGATAGCAGTCAACTGTGTTATGGGACAGCCTTGACTTGAAATTTTCAAGACGAAAGGTGGAAAGGCAAACTAAAGAACATATTGCATCGAAAATCGTAGGCAGATGTGACAAGAATGAATAGCGATTGGGAAGAGCTGGAAAAATTTGAGGGCAGTGTTAGCTAGAGAATGCTTGTTGGTGGCCTATGCTCCACTAGGGGTAGCGTGTGTAAGGAAGTTAGTAATCAACGTATTTAAATATATGAGACATTTGTGTGACTTTTTATATGGAATATTTCAAGTCACTAAACTCGACAGAATTACCGTATTTGATGTTCACTACCTATTTAAAGAACTGGATAACAATACGACTATTTCGATCAAATGGCGATAAATTCCTAATAAGATTGTATGTATGCGTAAATGGTCTTGTTTATCAAAAACACAAAATATATGTACAATAGTAAAGTAGTATATCAGCGTAAATATAGTGGTGTGGCAAGTAATCACCATTGATAACATCTAACTTAGCCGGTTTATACTTCAGAGAGTGTAACAGGCGTAAAGAAGTAAGTTAAACATATATTGTTGGTGAAATGTTTGGTTAATTGCATTGTCATTATGTGGATTCCAGGAAATTATAGTTCATTATTCTCATAGACTTAGAAAATTAATCAGTTGGTTCCTCCATTATTATGTCCCCGTAAAATCTGCTTGAGAATATCACACACCATAACTAATTTGAAAATGTTAACAGCAAAGAAAACAAGCTAGGTTAGTCAAAATTTTTAATTGCCTTTTCTACATTCAGGCTTAGGTCGGGCGATAACCCTTAAATGGCTCCAGACAGAGTTATGATATGCCCTAGCATATGGCAATATCAAATGCCATTGATAAACTTTGTTACTTTACTTACTTACGCCTGTTACTCCCAATGGAGCATAGGCCGCTCACCAGTTTTCTCCAACCAACTCTGTCCTGGGCTTCCCTCTCCAGTTCTGTCCAATGTTTGTTCATTCCTCTCATATCTTTCTCTATTTCTCGGCGTAGCGTGTTCCTTGGCCTTCCTCCTTTCCTTTTGCCTTGAGGGTTCCATGTGAGGGCTTGTCTCGTGACGCAGTTAGGTGCTTTTCGTAGTGTATGTCCTATCCACTTCCACCGCTTCTTCCTGATTTCCTCCTCCACTGGAATCTGACTTGTTCTCTCCCACAGTTCGTTGTTGCTGATGGTGTCTGGCCAACGAATCTGAAGTATTTTGCGTAGACAGCTGTTAATAAACACTTGTATCTTCTGAATGATGGCTTTGGTAGTTCTCCATGTTTCCGCTCCATACAGTAGAACTGTCTTGACATTTGTATTGAAAATCCTGATTTTGGTGTTGATTGATATTTGTTTGGAGTTCCAGATATTTTTCAACTGTAGAAATGCAGCCCTCGCTTTGCCAATCCGCGCCCTCACATCTGCGTCCGATCCACCTTTCTCGTCGATGATGCTGCTCAGATATGTAAAGTTGTTAACGTCCTCGAAAGCATCTCCATCAAGCGTGATTTGGTTGGTGCATGTTGTGTTGCATCGGAGAGCTTTGCTTTTTCCTTTATTTATGTTGAGACCTACTGCTGCAGAGGCTGCTGCTACACTGGTCGTCTTCCCTTGCATTTGTTGTTGAGTGTGCGATAGAAGAGCCAAGTCATCTGCGAAGTCCAGATCGTCCAGCTGCGTCCTAGCTGTCCACTGAATACCATGCTTCCCTCCAGACGTCGACGTCTTCATAATCCAGTCGATGACCAGGAGAAAGAGAAAGGGTGAGAGTAAGCAACCTTGCCTGACACCGGTCTTCACCTCAAAAGAGTCTGTCAGCTGACCTCCGTGCACGATTTTGCAGTTGAATCCATCATAAGAATTCCGTATGATGTTGACTATTTTCTCAGGCACACCGTAGTGTCGAAGAAGCCTCCACAGTGTTTTCCTATCCACGCTATCAAATGCTTTCTCGTAGTCGATGAAGTTGATGTAGAGTGGTGAGTTCCATTCAACTGATTGTTCCACAATGATCCGTAATGTAGCAATTTGGTCAGTATATGATCGATCCTTACGAAATCCGGCCTGTTGATCTCAAAGTTGGGCGTCTACGAAGTCCTTCATTCTGTTTAACAATACTCTGTTGAAGACTTTGCCTGGTATTGAAAGAAGAGTGATGCCTCTGTAGTTCTCACACTTGCTCAGGTCGCCTTTCTTTGGTATTTTGATGAGGTATCTTTCTTTCCAATCTGATGGTACTTGTTCCTCATCCCAAATCTTCTTGAAGAGGATGTGAAATATATTTGCAGTTGCTTCCACGTCTGCTTTCATTGCCTCTGCTGGAATGTTGTCTGGTCCTGCTGCTTTGCCGTTCTTGATTTGTCTGATGGCCATACTGATCTCCTCAATCGTAGGTGCGCCAATATTAATTGGGAGGTCCTTGGATGCTGCTTCGATGTTGGGTGGGTTCAGTGGAGCTGGTCGATTCAATAGTTCCTTAAAGTGCTCTACCCACCTATTTCGCTGTTCGTCAGTGTTGCTGATTATTTTCCCTTCCTTGCTTTTCACTGGTCGTTCTGGTTTACGATAGTTCCCGGCGAGCTTCTTTGTTGTTTCGTACAATTGTCTCATGTTTCCTTCTCTTGCAGCCTTTTCCGCCGTCATTGCTAGATCTTCCACATATTTTCGTTTGTCAGCTCTGATGCTCTTCTTTACTTCCCTGTTTGCTTCTGTGTATGTAGCTTGTGAGGTAACTTTCTCTGCTCTTGTTCGGCTGACATTCACTGCTGCCTTCTTGTTCCTCCTTTCTTCAATTTTCGCAAGAGTATCAACAGAGATCCATTCCTTGTGATGGTGCTTCTTGCGACCAAGGACCTCCTGACATGTTGAAGTGATTGCCTCCTTAATCCCTTTCCAATTGTTCTCCAATGTTGCTTCCTCTCCATTGAGTAGATCCTGAAGGGCCTGGAACCTATTGGTGAGGGCTATCTTGAATTCGTTGAGTTTTACAGTATCCCGAAGAAAGGCCGTATTAAACTTCTGTGATGTTGTCTGCCCCGTTGTCCAGTGCTTCTTTAGCTTCAGTTTCATTTTGGCGATCAGCAAGTGGTGATCTGTAGCTATATCAGCTCCTCTCTTGGTTCTCACATCCTCCATGGTCCTTCTGAACTTGTTGTTGATACAGATATGGTCAATTTGGTTTTGAATAGTGTGGTCCGGTGAAATCCATGTGGCTTTGTGAATGCGTTTGTGCGGGAATATTGTGCCACCGATGACCAGTTTGTTGAAGGCACATAGGTTTGCAAATCTCTCACCGTTTTCGTTCCTTTCTCCCAGTTCATGTCGTCCCATGATGTCTTCATATCCAGTGTTGTCTATGCCAACCTTGGCATTCAGGTCTCCCATAAGAATCGTCAAATCCTTTGGTGAACATTTTTCGACGATTGACTGCAGCCTTTCGTAGAATTGACCTTTAACGTCGTCATTGTAGTCATTGGTAGGTGCATAACATTGGATGACGTTCATTGTAATGTCCTCTTTCTTTGTTTTGATGGATGCTTTGATGATCCTCGGTCCATGAGATTCCCATCCTATCAGTGCCTTTTGTGCATGTTTGGACAGCATCAGTGCAACTCCTTGTGTATGTGAGGCGTTTTCCTCTTCATGACCAGAGTATAACAGCAGTTCCCCTGAAGCTAGTCTCAGTTGTCCTACCTGTGTCCAATGCGTTTCACTGATGCCGAGCACCTCGAGGTTGTATCTTTTCATTTCTGCCGCAACTTGAAATAGTCTTCCAGTGTCCCACAATGTACGAACGTTCCATGTACCTAAACAAATGGTTGCTCTGGTTGTCAGAAGAGGCATCAGCCCCGTGACTTCCGAGGGAACTCGGCTTTCATGACGCGACGTCATAATTCTTCCTCCAACTCCCAGGGCAGAGTTAAAATGGTTTGAATTATTTTTTCTGGTTAGCGTTATTTTGGCAAGTGAGATTTCAACGGAATGGGGTCGCCAACCCCATGTCCAACCCTCCTCCTTTATCCGGGCTTGGGACCGGCAGTAGCCCCTAAGGTTCTACTGGCGGAGTTAATAAACTTTGTAAGATTTATTTATCTGGTCTTTAGATGCTTGATAATTTACTCCATTGTTCATTGCAGTGAGATAACGTTTCTAAAACGACAGTTCTTGATGTTTATTGCTGATTGAGCGTAGAACAAGCCTAATTATATCATTCTCGATCTTATGGTTAACGATTTAAAATGCATTATCCGTACCTAAAAATGGAATTAGAAACTAATGAAACAGAGCACTGTTAACTCTCTAACCCATGAATATATATATATATATATATACTTCAAAAGAAAATCTCAGGTTATTATTGTACATTTTAAATATCTTTGTACAATACAAAGATTATCATTGTTACATTTCTAAAGTGAATACACATTGAACAGTTCTAAAAATTACCACCTATTCCGATAGGAAACCAAGATTGTATGATGAATATTCCGGTATACACCAAAACGTTTTGAAGAGAACTATCCATTTAACTGACAAGAACATATATTCAAGTGGAAAGAGTGTATGATATTCCTATGTCTAAAGCAGGGAGCTTGAAAAGTGAATTAGGACTAAATGTTTTTCTTTTTTAAACACAAGGATATAAATTCAAATATTTTATATTGTACGGGTTGGTTTTTTTAAATTTTCCAATAAAAATAACATTTTAGAAGGGAAAAATTGTTTTTTTAAAACAAACGCAAAGGAAGAAATAACCACCAGCTCAAATGTGATTATTGTCAAAAAAGAAATGGTTTGAGTAAAAACTTAAATATAGTAGTAGTTTTACGTCATGATATTTATTTTTAGGTGGTTAGAGTTGTTTCTTGTGTTACTTGCTCAATAGAAATGTATTTAAGTTAAAGCATGCATATTAAACTATCACTGAATAACGATCGTGTATTAGAGATTTTGTGGATAAACGTGTAAGTACTATTATAAAGATAATGTCTTCTAGTATTTTCATTATACATATATCTTGGTATTGAATGAAACGCATTTCTGCATTCAATTAATAGATACTACTTACTTCCTGGATATAATGAAAAACTCACATTTTACACTCAAGTATATGTGTGGTAGTATAGTGCTGATTGATTTCTAACAAATTTCGGGATTGGCTCAAGATGAAATTACTAGACTGTTCATTTACAACTTACTAAGTGAAAATAAGTGAAAATTTGGAATAAACTAGCTAATCTTTAGAGTAGTAGATGTTTGAACGAGTTAAACAGTTAAAATTGAAAACACAGATGAAAGTAGCGAAAATCAATTGTGAAAAAGTGAAAACATTTAATGCTTACGAACATCTTTTGTGAAAATCCAGAAAATATCTAAGACCAATGAATTCCGGCAAGTTTCTGCAAGCATTTATTTCCATAATAGCTTTTAAACAGGTCAGAAGCATTTCATGGTTGAGTTTCGTTTTCTCAGCTGGATGTTTTGGTTGTGTAGCTTTCAGAAATATCATAGACAAACGTAAGATCAAATAAGATTACGCTCAAAACAAAGGTACAAGACAACTGACAGGTTTAAGGTCAATAACGTCCAATCAAGATCGACATCAACAGAACAAGATTTGAGTCATACGTGGATAAGTTCGAATACTTCACTTCCACCTGAAGTTTGTGTTGACGCTGTTGTTCAGAAGAACAATCAAAGCTCCACAACCAAAACATCCAGCTGAGAGCACAAAACTCTGCCACATCCATCTACTCGAGCTACAAATTTTCTTCATCACTTCATAAGCATTTCTTTTATATAGATAATACTTCACTAGTTACATGTAGAAATATGTAATTCAAATTTTGGACGGTAAAATGAAAAGACATTCAAAAATGGAAAGTTACTAATTTAAAAGCAAAATATCCACAATGTGTTTGAGAAAAAATACATATCTAAGATTCATATACTTCTGAATCGATTTGAAGCATTAACATATCGAAAGAAATAAATCTTTTTCAGTCCTGCCAACAATTCACAAGGATAGCTACAAATAAGATTAAACAAATTAAAAAAAACCAACACAGACAGAGTTTTTCACAAATATAGAAGCTTTCAGTCTTTTTGAGAGTTTGAGATTATTTATTTAAAACTGTCTCTTAATACTTTACTTTGAAATTTATAGTTCTACTTTCGGGAAATGTGTTTCTAGCAAACAGAATGTATATGCTTTACTATTTTTTTTCTCAATACACAATATCTGTTTCACTTCACTTCACTTCACTTCACTTTACTTCACTTTTCTTTGAATTGTTTGACCGTATCAAATATTCTGATTTCTTCAGATATTTCCGACTATGTCTGTTTTTCAGGTTGCTGAATAAAAAAGGCGGTAGAATTTTTCACTGGTTGGTGCCGCTGCCTACGTATTTTGAATAATGTGTATTAAAAAGAAGTATTTGATATTGTAGAGAATTTAGAAAGTGACTACTTAAACTGACAATATTCCTCAGTTTAATTCTGTTGCTTTGATTCAGTTGAATTCAATGAGATTGTAATATGATGAGATGTATACTTGATGTTGGATAGTGGTGGGTGTTAATATAACTAACTGAATTAAGTGTAGTGTTCTCATGGAACGAAGGGATTTGTGCTTTTCAAAACTCTGTTTCCTTTTAGTTTTGACAAAACATTGATTATTTTCTTTGTATTTTGATTTTTATTTAAACGGAAGCTTATCTGCCTTCATTCTTAAAGATCCAATGTTTTGAGAAACGTTTTCTAACAACGATTTTCAATTTCACATCGGTTCATTTCGACCGAGTGATTCTGCAACATTTTTATTATTCGTCAAAATACCTCAATATTTTCTTTAGCATACAATGCTTTTATAAACTCCCTATCAGTTTTATTGTTTTGGTTAATCATATGCGATCAAGTTATCTTCTCTGTAGACTTATTACTTTTAATCATTTGTACAGATTCAGTACTTGATTCAAACTCAAGATACAAGTATATTTTTAATGATTTCTTTGAATGATATGGTTTCTGTAGTTTCTAGTGCTTCATTAATCAGTGAATAACAAAACCTTTCGGTATTCCAGAGTAATTGTTTTCATAGAATATTATCGTTTGGTTGGAAAGGAGTCTGATTATCCTTTGAAAGTCTTTTTTCATGTAAGATCTGTTTTTAACTGTTGAAATTTCTAAACTGACATTCAGTGGACAGTCATTTCCTATATGTTACACTGTTATTTCCAGAGGAAATAATACACAGTAATCTATGAAACACTGAACCTGTTAAATAGACAGCATTGCAGATAGTGTATTACAATTTCAGTGTCATGTATTTATTGATATCTTATTATGATTGCTAGAAATCTGATTTTACAATCACTACGTTGCCTCGTGAGTGCTAAACAATCAAACTCTGGGCTAATAAAAGTTTCATGGGATTCTAAATGTTTAACTTTACCATATCTTTGATAGGTTATTTTTTGTGCAATTGAAAAGATTATTATCCGAATAATAAGGATTATGCCTATTTTACAACATTCGCAGTTAGCGATACGTGTTAAAGGATATAGAAGCAGTTAATAAGGAATAACGCTGAAATTTATGAACTATAAGTTGTATGATCAATAATTGCTTGAATCTTTAAAACTAGATGGATTATTCTTAGACCTTAAATTTATGAGAAATTTTATCATGATTCAGTTTAGGTTGTATTAACTCAACATTATTAAAATGACGTAGTCTACTGTCTAGTCTCGTACTATAAAGAGAATGGACCAACAGTTTTTTCCTCTGACAAACATTTTCGCCAAATGAAATAATATGGAGTATTCTGGCAATAAGCAAACTATTCACTGGTTAGTTTTTCACATAAAATAGACTGTTTTTTTTTTAATCAATAGATTACGTTTAAAATTAAACATTATTTTAGCAGGTTGAATATATAATCCGGAAATAGTTTTTCAGCAGAAAAAAACATACCAAATGGACGTTTTTTTTAAATATGACCTTTTCCAGTTCACTGGGCTTTAAACAAAGCCACAAGTTTATGATTAAATATTATATGGAGTTTGTATTTTCCATTTTGGCAACATATTTTTTTTTGTTAAATAAACAAATACTCAGTATGGATACGTGGATTTTAAAGTAGTCTAATGAACGGAATGGGAAAAAACGCATCAAATGAGGTCATTTCCAATGAATAATTATAGAACGATATTAGAAAAATAAAGGAAGTGTTAGGGGCTAACTAATATTATGGTGTAATGAGTGCGCATATCTTACTGTTATAATGATAATGGTAGCTTGTTTTTACTGAAAAGATTATTTTTCACATACCGTAACGTTTAATGAAACAGTCTGAGATGAAGAAGAAATGATCATGTTGATTTCAACATTTCTGTTCATTATTCGTCTAAACTACTGTTAGCTTAGTTTATCTTACCTTTTTGGGATAGAACTTGTATGCGTAAATAATGTGTACACGATTCCGACAGTAACAACCTATCTCGATATTTACTATGCTTATGTAATTTGAATGATGTAACTCTGTTGTACCTTGAAATTTTGAAATTTTTTGTAGGATGAATTAAAATGGAATTTCACCGTAGCATCCCTACTCAAAACATCATCATCTTCTAATCATTATGAAAACAATGAGTCATACCGATAGAATTTATCAACTTATCTAGTATGAAATTGTGAAATATGTGTGATTTACTTCAATTATGGTCTTGTTCATATTCGCTTGGCTTCGTAAGTCAATAATTCATTTTCTAGGTATAAAGCCTCAGTCACTACTGCTGCTTAGTGCTATGAAAATTTGTTACAAAAAACCATGAGTTCATATAATCAGATTATTTTTATATATCTAAATGATACCAATTAAAAATTCATAAACTAGATTGCATGTAACAATACAACATAACTACACAGTTATTCACAATTCTCTGAACAAAAAAATAATTATCTTCATCTCATACTCATAATATTACTAATGTCTGCATTGATTTTGACTTTTCGTTATGTATGTGACGAATTTTCTAAAATAGAATTAAGCATCAACTTTTAATCTTAAACACGAACATAACTGTGTACAACAGTGTGAACAGATTAAGCCCATTTGTATGGTATGTATGTATGAAGACAGTGTGATACAACACAGAAACGAAACTACTACAGATACTACTGATGACTATGACAGAATAAAAAGAAATAAAATTATTTTCTTATTTTTTTTTTTGAATAGTTTATCAGGGAATCATACAAACCAATGTTATTGCATTCCAAAAAAAGAAAGAAATCTATCAAGCTGAAATTCTCCTCTCTATCCATGTACAAAAAAAAATGAAAATGAAAAATTATCCGAAAATAATATTGTTTTCACCATTGAGTTGGTTTGTGGATGAGTGAGTAGGTGACAAAATAATAGAATGAATGAATGAAGGAAGGATAGAAAAAAGAAATAGAACAATTCGATAAACTTATGTCCCAAGGAATAAATAACTGCAAAATGAAATAAACTGTCATTCAGTAGGAAAAAAAATTACGTCAAAACTTATTATGTTACAACTAGATCACATTGAATCATAAACAAAGAAAGAATAAACAATGCTCAGGCTATATTTGCATGTTATTCAAAGATTGTTTTTTTGTTTTATTTTGGCCTATCAAAATGCGCGTTTCTTAATCAAACAAAATAAAATTTTAATTGGAATTTATTGTTTATGCTACTGATGAAAATAATGATAGACTTTTATCTAAATTAAATGATCTTTGATTTTTGATAACTGAAAAACTCAAGATTATTCTATGCTACATCAGAGATGACATTGTCAGTCTTAGATAAAATCGAACTTTTCGATTACTGGAAGAAGAAAAATCTCCGGAAAGCAACACAATGATTCATGTTTCGTTGATAATTATAATGATATTTGTTTATATTTGCATAGAGGTGGGATCGATCAATTGAGTTAATTTGAATAATGTGGTCAAGTAGTGATTTCTTATGAAATTCTCAAAACTATTCCATAAATTACTTATTTACTTACTTACACCTACTACCCTAGCAAATTATATTTTTTGTTTATCATTTTTTAGCGATTTGTATTTCTATGGATGGAGTGGCTAACCCCATGTTCAACCCTCCGGCTTTATCCAGGCTTTGGACCGGAAGTAACCCCAGAAAGTCTCTACACTCAGTGGATATCATAAAACAGAACGACCAAACTGCATTTTAATTTAATCTACATAATACGATGATACACATTTGATATGCAAGAATAATTATGTATTTATATACATTCCTTAAAGTACATTTTGTATCAGTTATCTAATCGATATGCAAATGTATCACTTCTTCTATATGGTCTATTGTGTTGCCAGACTGTAAACATTCTCTCTGACTTGAGATATTCGCTTCTTTTTAAAAACGAAAGACAACATTCACAATAATGCAAACAATCCATTCAATATTGTTCAACAAACAACAACAACAACAATTGTTCTCCTAATCTATCAATATTAATATAGGTTTTGTCAAATAAACGAAAAAAAGTTCTTTGATTATTCCTCAGATTTTATCAACTTCTTGCTTCAAATGGGCTTATTTGTTTATAATTGCATTTCATTTTCTGATTTCTTTTGTCATTTTAGATAACCGAATTCGCATGATGAATATTTGTAAGAAATCTGATTGATTGTTTTTTTTCTAGGTTAACAATGAAGAGGACCTGTTATGTTTTTGAAGATGAAATAGAGAAAATTCAGTTAAGAATATTTTCGTTTAAAAGACATTCTTTATTAGGGCCATGTATTTATTTCAATAGTGAATTATTAGACTGAATAAAATCAGATGCAGGTTATCTAATTAGGGATATAGGATATGAAAAAGAAGTATTTAAAACTGAACACTCTGACATGGTAATTATAAACGATTATTAAGTATGAAATATTGAAAGCAATAGAGCGGAAGAATGAAGAATTAAGAGTTTGAATATACTATTTTTCAAGGTTAAATATTTTATTCTTCTGTAACAATAACAAATACAGAATCTTTCATTCGAGTTGGTACAGTTAAATCTGAATAGCTATGAAATCCAAATCACTAAAAGAATTCGTTTAGCTGAGATACTGTTTTGGACTTTAACATCCAAAATTTACAGTAAAAATGCGAAAACCAATTTAAACATTACATTTTAACCACCGAGAACATTCTGAGGCAACAACTGATCTGAAGTCCTGGAAAATTCAAAATGTTATATGATAAATATTCAAAAATAATACCTTCATATTAAGATTATTGTAAACTTAGCTGAATAATTTCATTAGTGTTCAACTGATTAACTTATATATAATTTTCCCTTGAAATTGGAGTTAAACAAAGAACCATTTGCGAACTAAAAGTAATAGAACACATGTTTCATTGTAGACTATGACTCCAACTCGGTGTATATTCATGATATAAGATTGATCTCAAACTATATTGTTTAATTGTCCAAATGCATATTTTGATCGACAATACAAAAACGTCAGTTGAATTTTCATTTACCTTGGTTACAAACCTCTTCTTAGAATGCATTTACTTCGTACTGCAGAACTTATATCATACTAACGTAAATATCCAATAGAAAGTCGGTAGCCGTGAGCAATATCGGTAACCTTAAAAACCCGTTTGGGATGCTAAACCCACAAGCACAACATTTCAGAATGAAAATGAACCTTCAAATTCAAATATCGAAATAAAATGTGATTTTGTTTTAGTAAATATTCAAAGAACCTTTGTTACATAGAATCACTCTGATTTAGCTCCGAGTGGTAGTTGCTTATTTTTTAATGAAATTCTTAAGTTTATAATCATTGAATTATTTAATACGTGATTCATGAGACTTCGAATGTGGTTCAATTCTTTCAGTGTCTCTGTCAACAAAAGGTTCTATGCCAAACTCAGACTTCTCACTCTAGTTAGCGGACAGATAGGAATGCATAAACAGTCTCGTTTTTCATAAAAAAAAACAATTTTGAATAATCACTTTTTTTGTACAATTGTATAGACAGTCTTACTAACACGTGATGCTTTGTAAATGTAAATTTTCACCACCAGCTCATGTTACGCCTTGAGAGGTATTGTAAAGTATGGATAATTTAAGAATTGGTTCTCCAAAGATTTCTGATTACTTTTTCTTGAAATTTTAAAGCTATAAAGTGTTATAATATTCTTTAGCATTGGATGGGTACCAAATTGGTGTGGTATGAATTTCGGAAAACAGAATAGTCATTTTTATACCTATGTCTACTAAACTTACATTTTAACTTTCATGTAACCATATTCCTAAATGCACTTTTCTTTATAAACGAGGCAGAATGAAGTATCCCTTTACCTATTAATAAATTGATCTTTACAAGTGTATAAATCGTCGGTGTAAAGTTATATTTTTCAGTAATATATTTTCGATTATCCGTTATAACTTTTGATCTTAATAACCCTATACTTACGTCATTCATTATGTTGCCTATACTTTTTTAAAATATTTTATCCATACAAGTACACACTTCGAAATTTTGACTTATTACTTCTTTGTTGATCTACAGTGAAAGTAGCACAATTTCAGCCTATTATTTTCAGTAAACTTTTTTATTATGATGGAAATTCGACTTTAAGAATTCCAAATTATTTCTATACATTCGATATTTTTCAGAAAAAATCAGCTGTAAATACAATAATTATTGTTAGATACAGGAAAGTCGAGTTATTTTTGAATATCATTTTATGTAACCATTGGACTTATGCCTTGGAAACAAAATTATTTCCCTGCCAGCAAACCAGTTCTTAGGCAACCGTGTAAGAATTTGAATAACGTCAACTAGTCTTTTAGCTAAATTAATGTTTACCGTATTACAAATACTAATTCTACAGCTAGATAGATATTGTATGGAGTGAACGAGTTTCTAATAATCAACATCTTGCCGCTATCAAGTGGATATGATGTTTTTTTCTTGTAAACAGATATTCTGAAAACTATATAATCCATTTTTCTCGAGAATAACGTGTACTTATTTTTGCACAGTGAAGAGTGATTTCATTTCAACTGACAGTAACATTAAAACAACATTTATAAACTTTTCTTTTTATGATAAAAAAGCAATATTCATTCAGGAAATTCACCAATGTTTTTTGTTTGTTTGCTCACATCAATGTTTTATTACCAGTTGACTAGTTAAAAGAATAAACAAAATTTTCAATGTTCTAAACTAGGAGTTAGTTCGTGTTTTATGCCGCATATCATGTACAGTTCAATCATCATCATTGAAGTAGATAAATCATTGAGTGTATTTCTATTGATGGTATGAATATTATGGGGAATTAAATACAATTCTAGTTAAGACAAAAGTGTCGGATACTTTCGGCATTCATGTACACAACTAATTATTGACATTTCCATGCTTGTTCTATTTCATTCTACTGAACAGTTATATTCAACCAATATTATTAATAAATATAGAATAGGAAAATAGTTTTACATCAAAAGTAAAACTTAACGAGTCTGGTGAATAATAATTGTTGTTTATCAAAGAAAATAATGTATAATAATTATCATTAGTTAGTGAAACTTATTGTTATAATAGAGCATGATTCTTTTTACTTGTTGTAACCAGATGTGTCTTGTTCGAATTTTCACGTAAACATTCAATGGTAAATAGAAATACATATTCTATGAGAATGTAAACAGATTTTCATTGTTCCACATTTATTATCCTAAAAACAAAACATAAAATAAAGGCTTATGAATTAACTATGAATTGTCAAAATAAGGCAAAGAAGGTCAATAAAAGCATATAAATGTAACTGGTTGTAGTAGTAGTAGTAGTCTGTGGAGTTATACATTTTCCTAACCTCATTTTATTTACTTGTGTATAAAGTGTATTTGAACTATATTAAATTGTCTGGTGTTTAAGTAAACCTTCTGTTTTTAAAGTACCAGAATTCACATACAAATGAAAGAAATTATAGTAATTTATGCTGAAGAAACTATTAATAATGATAATCTGGAATAAATGAGTAGTTTTTGATCAATAAAAGGATAAAAAAACTGGCTTAGTCATCTACATAAGTGGAAAGGATTCTCATTAATTTGTTTGAATAATTACACTGGTCATTACTCAATGATCAACCAATGCAAATGCGTCATCCATGTTCTTGTTATGAGTTGATTTGCTTTTTAGTGAAATATATTTGATAAGATACTCAGACTGTTTATGGCATCTATAGTTTTCATTTATGAATAGGCGATTCATCAAGATGTGTAAAGTTTGAAAATGATTTTCACCAGAGAACGAAGAAAAAACTGAAGAACCAGTGGAAATTATGTGACAGTAGGGAAACTAAGCGATAATTTTACGGAAATTCCAGGGAATGATCATGGAATAAACTCATTTGAGAATAGTACGATGTAAAGAACTTACTGTAATCAAAAAATATTGACCATACAAAATTTTTTCAAGTTGTTGAACAACATTCTGTTTTTCACAGGATCCTGAATTATCGAATTCGAAACTATTTGGATTTGTGAATGCAGATTGTTTTATAATCTGAAACTGGAAACATATAATTTTTGATCTTCTCAGACCGTATATATTATTCAAGGTGACGTCGGTCTGTGGCAGGAAACTGGTAGTATTTTTGGTTTTCTTCTATTCAACTAAAGGAGAGTCCTATCGGCCAGCTTATTTTCACTGTCTGGACTTAACTTTTCAATTTCAAGTCTACAAACCCATTTTCGACTCATGTATATTGGAATTTTTTGAGTATGTCATGACACATTTATAAATCTGTTATTAACTTTTTATACTTTCTACAGATTAATTTATTTTCCATACTTATTTGTAAACGTCTATTTACGTATTTCAATTTACTTCAAACTAAACACCATAGTATAACAGTATGAAATTAAAATGACTCATGTGTTGACTCCCACAGTAAATCTAAACTTATGAAAATAAATGTTTATCTACTGTAATGTGTAATGCATGTGACCATAGATGCATTATACTTTAATGACCAACTCCATTGTACACGTTTCTTCTAATGTATTTCAATATTGGTTGATAATTATATCAATAAATGTATAAAAACTGAATAAACAACAAAGTACATTGATTTACACTATTTAGTTCTAATTCCTAGTGTAATCATTGACAGTACTAAACAAATTATAATTGTGTGAAGTATGTATTTTACGGTTTCATTCAAATATAAATGTCGCTAATGACTTTATGAATCATGTTGAAACAAGTTTTATTCCCTATTTAGTCAAACAATTCAGATGTATAAAGTATACATTGAGTATGTGAATTATTCATATTGACTACGGCTAGTTATGTATTATTTAGTTAAAAATATACAAATAATAATAGAGATAGTAGGAGCATACAAATCATGAACCGGATCTTACATTTTATAATAAGACTTCGAACTACATGTATATCTAATAGTAGCCGAGATCCAGTGAGTAACAATGAAATCTGGCAGGATAAGAAACTCTTCAAGGAAGAGTTGAAGCAACATCTCGTCTGTTTTATTTGTAAAGTAGCTTCAAATTATTTCAACTTACGTAATAATTTTATCTAGTGAACTGTTTATGTAGGTTCAACAGAGGGTTTAAAAAAATTGTCGAAATTAATACTTCATAGACGAACTGCTTTTTACTAGACAGCCACTGACAACTAGGAATCATTGAACATCTGTTTCGTCCTGATGTGGGATACAAAAGCAGAGACAATCCGCGGTCTAAGATTAGTACGTGATTTCGAACTATCAAAATGAACATATAATTGTTCTATAAATGCTAATTTCAAGACATAATTTCACAAGTTTTAATGAGAAGCTATGACTAATGGAGTGCAACCATGTCGTTTTCTAGACAGTTGCTCATCAGTATGGTCGTGGATGCACACATCTATGTAACACCTTACTAAAACGAAAGAGTTGTCCAATGTTTCCTGGTTTTTCATCGTTCAAAAGTAAAACTTCCTCTGTAATTTGGCCTATGAAATGTTTAATCGTTGGTTGCTATGCTAAATACGAATATATTTGTAGATAATCTTTTAATTTTGTGAGATTAGAGATATGTATTCATCCTTATTTTGAATAAAAACTTACCGTTCAAAAATATACTTGAGTCAGTTGTCACTAGAGAGGTTTGTTGTTTAAATCTTATACCAATATGATTGACTTGAACTGTTCAACTAAGAACAAGTCGTAACGTATGTAACATGGCGGTGGCATCACTGAACAGAATCTCCGGAGTAAATGGTATCAGTAAGTTACGAATTATGTGCCTTCTTGAAGCTGCAGATATATCCTACTAATAAATTTCAGTAACTACTGTCTTGATATATCCGATTGCGAGTAGCAATCAGAATTCAATGCGTGTTATTTAGAGAACTGTAGCATGTAGGCAATTATTCCACGTTTTTTCTAAGAATTTCTTTGCCATCGACCCATTCATTCAAATTGTAGAATTCCGTAGTATGACTGCTTATTATTAGTGAAGTTTCTCTTGTTTATACCGTCAGCTGCGTGGAATTTAATTATCAGTAAGTGTATTAGGAAATTAAGGTCTTTAATAATTAAATATATTTTAATTCAGTAATATGTTTATCTAAATTATCTGGAATAGACATCTTGATAATTGAGATTGTAACCAATTAGTAATAGATAGGTAATTGTAGATAAAGTAAGATACATTCTTAATTACATGATATAACATTTTGATAGTGAAATATCTAATTAATTTTTATAAAGTTATCTGGATATTCAGTTACATTTAAATTATACTGCGTGTTTTTTTTTTAATAGTAATGCCTTCAGGCCAAAACACAGAGTAAACACGATCGAATGTTAGTCATTATTTGATTTTTCATATAATTACTCTCTTTGAAAAAGTTGGATAGTGTGCTAAGAAGATAAAGATTATGAGGATTAGCTTACGCATACATTTTGAGCAATCTAATCACACACACTAAGAAAATTTCAACGAAATGTAAGAGAAGGAAGATAACGAGAAACACAATGTGAAACTCACTATACTGGATAGGAAAACAATATTAAAAAGGCGAAAATAATGGATAATTGAAATTTTTGTATGGCTTAGGTTTCCACAAACCTTAGTATATACCGTTGAGTTTTTTTTTTGTACAACGCCACAAAAGCCGAGTTCAGATCAATCTTCTGACCTATTTCAACTGTATGTTTAGCTATAGAGGACGGTGGATGTTCATAATTTACTCGCATCAGATCATTTGATTGCAAAATACTCAGGCCGATTCGTAGAGTAAACTGTCTGTTAATTGATGTGCTGATTTAAACAGTTTACGTGATTTTTGAACATCAAATCCCTTTTTCTGTATTTCATTGACTGTGAATATAAACATTACAAGAGTGGCAGTGTCAGTAGAATAATGTGAGCTCGATGAAGTTCATAGTTATTTCTTCACTTAGATATAGGTTAATATGTATGATTTCCTCAAATCATTTGATCGATTACAATACTACTGAACGAACTGTCTATCAGTGAGTAGTAGATTGTTTGTACTACGGTTAATGACAAGGTTTTTGACACCATAATTATGAATTTTTCCTTTTGCAACAATACTCCCAATAATAACTCGTTTCAGATAATTATTTGTATCCAATAAGCTCTTATTCTTTGATTGTATTATCTAAATGAATTTCTAGAAAGGATATAGTAAACATTTGACTAGTCAGCCCGTACGTAAGAATAGATTCATATTATACATGTTTATTACGTCTGCTACCAGAATGGCAAAAATACACAACTCAATCTTTGTTCATGGGACAAGTAGAACCGCCTCCCAGGTCACAAAGCAAAAGCCAGGAGAATAACAATGGAAACTTTTACTCCAATAAGTGTCAAAATGTACGAAGAAACCGTATGTATTCATAGTTTTTTGTTTAGAGTGAATAGTCATTAAAATCATCCAATGTTTATTGCATAAAATAGGTTAGTTGTATTTCAGGCCTTCTGATCAGCTGCATTAGTAATATAATTATCAAAATGTTTTATTACACACCATGTTCACTGAAGCTTAATTCGAACCAACATACGAAACAAATAGGAAACAACATATTTAATATAATAATAGTTAGTGTTTATATGTGAAAGTTGAAAACATAGAAAAGAGAAAGGGGGTGCAGTTGTAAAAAAAATAATAATAAAAAGACAATGAAAAAAAAAACGAAACAAACAAATTACTACCGAATGAATGATTATGGTAATGTAATAAAACGTTTTTAGAACAATAATACTAATGTAAATTTCTAGCCGTTTGCAATTGATGAGAAACCCTGTCATTATAATTAATTCATGTTATTCTGTACGTATTGTTTTTTTCTGACTTCACTTAAGCTTAAAATCTCTGTATTTCTATAGTTGAAATGTACATAAAAATTATATGTACCATGTGTTCAGTTATACATATTTCAACTAAATAATTATTACTCATAAATGAACGAAATATTCAAATGTTCTGTCATGTTGACTAATCTCACAATTCCGTATTGATAATGTACATACAACACAAACGAATTTGTTTAATGAACCGAAAATAAAAAAGTAACCGGAAATATGTAAAAAAAAATAAGATTGAACTATATTGTATTGATTAACTTACTTTCCGATTGACATAATTAATATCAATATACGAAAAAAACATGCCCTACTATAGATGCGATAGGGAAAAGGGAACATTGATAACAAAAACTAGCATGATATTGAAGCCTATGAATTCCAGCAGTTTCATTTCCCCCCGAAAAAATAGCCTTTTCCTCTGCTTGTAATATGTTTGATATTATCAGACAAATAAAAGCAAACAAATTGATTCAACGACTAATCAAACAAACAACTGAGCTCTAATCATTACTCACATTCATACCGATGAGCAAAATGAATCAAAGATTCGTAACGGTGACTATATTGTTTTTTTGTTTGCAGCTGATAATTCAAATGTTTTGTTTTCTATTATTCAAGTTTCAAGTAGCGATTCATCATACAATGAATAATAAACAAATAAATTAGTTCGTAAACAAATAAACACAGCAAAACAAAAAGAAACTGTTTATATCTCAACTGCTTCGCATGTTCTCCATATTTGTTTCTTTGTAGTTATCTTTATTTACAAGGATTTACGAAGGATAGGGAAAGATAATAAAGAAGGCCGAAAGTCAGCGAGAGAGAGAGAGAGAGAGAGAGAGAGAGCGGAGAAAATGAGAATTGAATATCGGGAAAGAAAGACTTGCATGTAATATGCTTTATATATCTTATTTTCTTTTCAGTTATTTATTCCCAGTTCTTATCGTCATTCGTTCATATTTATCGCGATTTCTTTATCACATAAGTAATATTGATCTAATAACAATTGAATCATAATTTCAAATGAAAAATATGTTAATAACCAGTTTCATCTTGTTATTGTTATTTGATACTCATCTATTTTTTAAAAAGGAAAACTTGTTCAATAAGAGAGAGAGAATATTGTTTTCATTTTAGAATACATTAAATTAATTTATTTATTGGTTAAAAGTGATTATCAGTTTTGTGATGACCAAAATGAGTCACTATGATAATGATAAGTTTAGATGAATAAAACAATAAAAATTTCGAAAAAATAAAATCAGATTGATTTCAATGAGAAAATGAATTGAAGAAGAAGCAATTGAAAATAAGTTCAACGTATGAATGAAATGTAGCTAGCAGTAGAATCCGGGATGTGTGTTTCTTTGTAGATGGAAATCGTTAGCTAAATATACCTGCAACCTAAAACTGGTGTTCACCGAAACACAAAACGCATGTCCTAGATTCCACAGCTACTTACATTCTATCTAATTTATTTCCACTTGTGTCAAATGACTATTTTATAAGACGCAAATTAGTCAACAAAGACTGATCAACTTCCAGACAAAAATATCAAAAATACGATAATCCAATCTATTTGAAAGCGTGTTATAATTCAATTTGTGAAAAAAAGCCTTGAAGTATATTGCTCTTGAGTCATTGAAAATTATCACAAGACCCAGGAAGTATGAAACTATAATACTCTGATATTTCAACTTTTCTATAACAGTTACAGTTTCTTAATTAGTTAGTAGTGAACCCGGGAAATTTCTTACAATTTGACATTTTAATAGTCCATATTGAAGACAGAGATTTTTTTTAAGGAATATAAAATCAGTAAGCATGAAATAATTCAAAGTTTATATTCATCTCTATTGAAGAATGAGGTGAATATCATGGTGATTAAGTGTGAAACCAAGGCATCCAGACTTGATACCAGTGTGGCCGATAAAGATTGATTACAATAGTTCTTAAATATTAATTACATGGAGGTAGAAACATTTTAAAATAACTGTATTGTTAGGGGTGTAAGATCCCCAGAACTCGCTTGATAAATACCTTTATTTTGGATTTATTTCATGGACCGATCAGTTGACCTTGAGATCACATTTCCCACCAGGAAAATCCTTGGTTACTGTGTCATTTTAGTGTGCTATTTTTGTGACTGTCCCAAGGACGTCTCTATAGAGTATAAATAAACGCAATTTGAGTGCTTGGATTCATTGTGTGCTGGTTGGGTGTTTTGTAGAATACACTTTCTACGCTATATCATGACTTCTCACTGATACAATTTGGTCAAGGGATCACAGTATCCTACCTGGACGCTGGTTCATTGTTTTGTTCTCGTTATTCGACTAAGGAGAACTCGTACTATTTGAGGCATACCTTGAGACGAGCGTAACATCTATGTAATAATCATAGTTTATTTTATCATCGTAAAGTATCCTATTCATTCTAATGTTGTACAGCTCATGCCTGGACCATGAATTTATTTATACATATCTCATTAAAACAAATTTAACTGGTGAAAGATTTGTGTTAAGAAAGCTGATCAAAATGCTTCTTGCCAATTGATGTGAATAAATGTAATGGCGAATTAATTTTAAAATAAATTCTACATTAGTTAAAAATTATTATTCTGTATATTTTTGGAATTTCACTTATGCATTTCTTCGCTTACCAATAATTTCCAAGAATTGTTAATAATATCTAAAGAATGTTTACTTCCAGTCACGGATTATTTAAATTGCATATTGTATTAATTGTTTTTTACTTATTCGTCGCTATAATAAAGAAAATTCAAATTGATCATCGTAGTCTTTGTTAACATTAACATTAACATTAACAAACGCTACAAATTCGATGCGATTCACACTACTGAATTCAGTTTTTTCTAGTAACTGCATGAATTGGTGTAATTTTGTTAGTGATAGCTAGAAAAACAATTTTAAAAAATAAAATTTAAACAAAATAACAAAATCGAAACAAACAACTACATTGAATCTGCTTGAATAATGTGTATTCTGAATAATCGACTTTCGATCTCATCAGAGTGACTCCTCTATAGACAGTAAACAGTAGTAAATAAACTTTTGAATACGTGTTTTATTTGTCTACAGATGAATGTTCTGTCAATCAATTTTAAAATGGATATATATATATATATCCAAAGCAAATAGGAAAACGAATTACCATATCGATTTAGTCATGAGTAATATTGGATTTTTTGTTATATGCTTCGTTTTCTAGTCTGGTTAACCTACCACATATTATAAATCTGTTTTCCAATTATTAGTACTAAAACTTTTAGCTTCACAGGATGAAATCAATCATATGTAAAATCAGTCCTAATCCTACTCTCTCTCTCTCTCTCTTAATAAATGAATAAAGTTTGATTTCAATGAGACATATTTCTTAACTATATAAATGAAAGACTTTTTCAAACCTAGTTAGGTATGTTTGTAATTCACTAACAGACTAGCTGTGTTATAAATGAACAGCCTCTACTGTTGAAAGGTTGAATCATTCTGTCAAATGAGATTTGGTAAAAAAAATAGAAATGACAGAAGTGGACTATTTAATTATAAGCATTGCTACCTCAACTTAACTAAAAAATATGCTAATTTAAATTGTTGATTCCTTTTTATTTTTGTGAAGAGAGATTTTGACCGAAACTTAGCTTATGGCATTTGGCTACCTAAATGATTGATTGATGGTTTGTATTCATATTTCTAACTTTTAATTTCAAAATTGTAAATATTGTGAATAATGCTTAATGGATAACACAATCTTACATGAAACACAACGTCAGTGTTGAATTTTAACCGTTACTTGATTTAATGAAAAGATAGATGCTAACTTATTAATGCGTCATATTTATATATTATATCTATCTAAACGGTTTATTTAGTGTGTGGTAAAACAAATGATTGATTGTGATTTACAGCAAAATATTTTCGGTAAGCGTAAGAATTAATTTTACGTCTACGAATTGATGACAGTTATCAAGTTTACTTATTGAGATTATATATATTTTGATTATACTAATAAGCACTTTGAAGTTTTACCGGTAGTTAAGTTAGTCATTTAACCAGTCTTTATATTTTTGTTGATAACTATAAACAAGTTTCACCAATAGTTATCGGCTTTTCTGACGTTCAAGTGATACTGCAATGTGTTGTCCTACTATCGTCTGTGTGTCTTAATTTTGTCTTTAACAGAAATCATACTTAAAATGTCAGTTACTTAGTCTCTAATTAAATTAAATTAAGTTTCGATCGATGGTCACTTTGTACATTTAAAAAAAATTTGCATTTACTTTGTTATCTGAATTTTATTTGTGTTTTCTGTTTAGTTTTACTTACACGAAAAGCAAACTGGTATCAACTAACGTTTAGCAAAATTGTTGACACACGAAAACTATTCTTTTGAATTTTATTCTGAGCAACCTAATAAAGTAGTTTTTGCATTTATCGTGAAGACTTCTGAATAATAAGAGTCAGGTATAAAAAAAAAGTGAAACCAACATAATAAACTCGCTAGAAAGAGCGCAACATAGGAAAATATTATGTTGTTAATGTTCACGGAAGGACAGATAACTGACTATATGGACTCAGTGAGAAGCACCTTGGATATTTGAAGCGAAAATTGCTAATTTCGAGTTCTAATATGAACATCAACACTGGGTTATAGAAAAACTCAGTTGACGTCTTCTCAATAAGATGATACATGCATTCTGAATTAAGCTTATAATCACAATCCATCTATTTTAGACTGAAGGAACTTAAACTTTTATATCTTGGATAATGTGCTATTGTTGGTGTTTCTTTCTCTGTAGATAACGATGATTGATGATTTGTTTAGAATCTTGATGGGTAAAAGTTACTACAATCAATGCATACATCTAATTGAATTAAAAGAATCCAAAATTAAAGAAACGATTTTGATAAATAGCTAAATAATCAACAAAACCTGTCAGAATCATCAACGATTAGGCCAATTCTTTTTAGGAATAAGAAAAAAAATCAATCCAAAGTTGACTAAACTGGTGGTAGCTAAAAATGATGGAAATAAACAAATACGACAAAAAAATATTCAACAAACATGAACATTGAAAATAAATAAAATCATTCAATTTGAATAAACTGTTTTTATAATTAAAACACTTTCATGAAGTGAAGATACAAATATTTGGAATCACATAAAAAAAGAAAAACGAATACAATGCTGGTCGATGCTTTTCTAATCAATAAATCTTTGATGTTGTTTATTTAGCTGTCAGGTATCCAATATAAACAAAAGGTGAGAAATGTCAAGCTAAATTTAGAAATTTTCCAAATTTATCATACAAAACATACTGCATATCTAATGAAGTTATTTGATATGACATTTCTTTTCATATCATCCATATAACATAATACAATGTGACCTTATAAAAATACTTGATTAATCCATGAAGTACGTGGAAAAAGTAAATTACAAAATGGTTATGAGATTATTTATAAGCCATGAAACCTTGTTAATTCATTTATGTCGGGATCATTATGAATTACTAGACGAATATTTAGAATTATTTTATACACATTTTTGGAAATCGAAGCCAGGAACATTTTAATTGGCTAATAATTTAATCTTATGTTAAGATGTATAATTTTGTGATTGAATTTTTTGTAATTCTGTTAGTCAGCCAGTTACAACGTAGAAATTCGAACGTACCTACAGCACTTCAGGTTGCCATACCTCATCAGCACAGAGAAGCAACTGTCAGTTCAAATCCCATAATGATAGAGATAGTAGAAGTATTGGCGGTAATGAAGAATATTAGGGTTCGAAGACATGATTCAGTGAGATGAATTTAAAAGGAGAAAGATGGAGGTGATGAAGAATTCTTAAGATTGGAATTTTAGAGAACATAAAGCGTGGATGCACCTGCGCCATTACAAACGATCTATAGCCATGTTATTAAAGGTCTCTAATCACCAGTCACTATCATCTCGCGGACACCAACCAGGTAGTCGACATCTACCAACATTACTCAGTCCACTTGTCAGTTCAAGTGGCCGATGCAACCCAATCTTGAAGAAACATTTTGCATTGGGATGTGGAAAACCGCATCCCGAACATGCTTGCATTGTTGTTTAGGATAGTCAGAATACTTTGCATTTTATCGGCGTCTTCACCAAGTAGAACTATGCCATCGGCATATTCTAAGTCAACAAGCGATTTTCCTGTTAGAAGGTCCACTCCTGAAAGTCAGACGAAGATAATGGTATATCTAGAAGCGAGTATAAAACAAAATTAAACATCCCTCACGGACATCTTTTGAAGTAATCAATTCTGGTGACAGTTCGCCATTGGCTCCAACTTGACCAGTTGTGTTCGAGTAGAGAGCTTGTATAAGGTTAATGTACCTCTTTGGTACACCTTTCAATGACAGACACTGCCACAGAACCTCACGATCCACTGAGTCAAATGCCGCCGTTAGCTCCAGGAACACGACTATTGTCGGACGCCTAAATGTGTGTCTGTGTTCCAGGACCTATCGTAGTGTGAAAATGTGGTCTATACAGCCACGTCCAGGTCGCAAACCAGCCTGGTTTTCTCGAGTCTGCTATTCTTGTGCTCTAGTTTTGCGGCTAGGTAATACCGACGCTCACAATGTAGACACTATTACTTAAACTGATCCCTCTGTGATTTTCACAAGAGGACTTTTATCCTTTCTTATAAATTGGGACAATCAGTGACTGAAACTATTCAGATGGGATTGCGTCCAGTTCCCAGATTCTACCTAAGATCTCGGTCAGTCTAACTGTTAAAACTGGCCTCAAACAAATACGCGCTCGCACTAGGGCATGATCTGAATCCAGACATGTGTCCCAGAACGCTCGACAGTCCTCCATTGAACCCGTCCATTAGTGGATGATGGCAATGTGATCTTGTTGGGTGTTGTGTTGGGACGACTTTAAGGGTCGCCAAGGGTGAGAAATAGATATGAGAATGGTTAGTCGTGGAGATATTAGCGGGAAGGATTTGTTAGTGGCCTATTCAGCCTTATAGGCTGTTACGGGCATGAGGCCGGATAGGACTACCGGCTGCCTACACCGTGGGTGTTTCTTGAGGAACCTGAGAAGGAAGGTAGATTAGCGTTGGTCTTGGAGACCTGACAGCTTGACCACAGAGCTCAAGATACAACAGCTTGAGGCCAGTCACGCACAACCTTTTTAAAAGAAGATTTTTAAGTATTATCTCTGCTCCTCTTTAAAAGGCTTTACTGACGGAGACAGAAATCCGTGAGGTAAGGTGAAGTGTGACATTTTTAGGGTCAACTTTTTCTAACCGCTTCCTTCCTTGTGAGAAGGCAGCATCGCTGCAGATGCTGGTTGTCCATGGGAAACAACTTACTGCTGTCACACCCCTGTAAAGTCAGCAGTATTACTTCACCCTCAGGCTTTGAGTAGCTGCTTTTATTCTCATCCTTCTCCAATCTACCTGTCTGGCATGGTAGAACCTTCAATAACATATGTTCCAGTCAATATAACTCGGTTGGGTCATCACGATAGGCAAGCACGGCCACCACGTCAAGAAGGCAGCTAAGGTCGGACAGTAATTCTAACATTAATGATAAACATTATGAATTGATCAACATGTTTATAATAAGTTAGTGTAAATTATGGTTTAGGTTGGCAAGTTTCTTCTGTCCAAGTAACTGTTTATTTTTTTATACATTGAATATCTTGGATAAATAAAATATTTGTACACCATGACACTTGATGTGTTGTATGTGCATCAGACAATTCAGATACTCCTATTTAATAAAGTGAAATTAATTATTCTCAGCGTTCGCTGTCTTAATCAACCACTGTACACAAAATGAGTTACGGAAAAGTATGAAATACTATATGGTTGTTATAGAACGCCCAACTCATATGTAACGTAAACTGTGTTGTTTCTGTAGCCAGTTTAAACTGTGCAGGAGATGTACTCCTATAAATTCTTGTAATTTGGCGAATTCGCATTTTGAACCCGGTATTGTATGATGATATACTGTTTGTTTGTTCAATCTGTTAATATAGAGCGAACATGAGTAAAGATGAAAACTAATTCTATGACTAATGGTTTCCTTTCTTACTATACCATCTTTAATCCGTTCTATAACATGATCTTGTATTGACTTTATTCCGTATTTTCCTTTCATTCAGGTACACTTATTATTGTTCAGAATAACTAATCAATATATATATATATATATATATATATATATATATATATATATATATATGTTTAATAATCATTGATTAACATTTATTTTCTCTGTAAAACATAACCAGTATCATCTAATGAAAATTAGTCACAGTAATTTGTAAAGACAATAACTTTTAAATTGATATTTTTCATGGAATCTAAATGTAACGCTGAAATACAAATGTGTAAATTATTAATTACATTATCATTGAATAAAAAAAAACCACTTCATTAATTTTCGTTTTGTCCTAGAGATTTTTAGTGAATAATTCAAATGGTGACTCTGATTGAAGCTGATTCACTTACTCTTTTGAACATCCGCTAAATTTCCATCCGGTTATAATTAATTTATATTGCATTGTTTTCATTCAGTTTACATACTTTCTAACCAACCATACTATCATGATTGTATTATATTTGTAACAATATATAATAATCGGTAACTCAGAGGTTGAGTTATGCATATTATTAAGAAGTATGCCTACTTACGTCTAAAATGAAAATAAAGGCTTCTTTTTTTATCAATAAAACTAGAAGAAATATGAGGAAATGACAAAAAAAGCTATGCGAAAAAATCACTGTAACCCTCAATGATAAATTATTTAATTCAGTCATTATAAAAATATCTGTGATTATGATGATACTTTAATCAAATAAATGAATGAACTGTGCAAAAGTTGAATGTTTATGATTGAAAAATATTGATCACTCAATTTAATTTCAGCTGATCGCATTTGTACACCGGTGGTAGTAAAGAGTCAAATGTGAACACCAGAAAGGATTTATATCTTTCTAATCTTTATATACGCAACTAGACGATGAAACTGAATAGATGGGTAAAATATAAACTAATAGATAACAACTTTAATATGGCTTAGTTTTAAAATCAATTTGGAACATAATATGTACGTACAAATAGACATTAACATGGAAAGATAAATCTGAGCAAATTACAGTATATGCCAGTGAATAATTACATATATAAACATGTACATGGATTAAGGTAGACACGATCAACAATGAGTTAATCTAAAATAATCAATGTTATTGAAATTACGCACTTTACTGTCACATGCTGGGTTTTTTTTGTCACTAGTGTTCAACTAGACAGGTGTTATACTATGGGTGACTAACATTTCGAGGATAAATACTATTCACAATTATTTCTTGTTGGAATACAATGAAAAATTCAATGAGGAAAATCATTCATGAGAAAAACATTTAGGGAGTATTTTAACTAAACTTTTACATGTATTATATGGTAATTCCATACACACTTAGAATTGAAACAAAGCTCAGTGAATTAACCACCATTTTTATTAATAATTTTTCTAGTTCACTTTTGATAATAACATTCACGACATTTTTCTGACGTGTTCTATACTTATGTCCATTTTTTCACGTGATTTGTCAACTATTTACATTGCTGTATGTTATATATACATTTGTTGTGAATGATTGGTAGTTGAACAACAACCGGAAGTGGTAGTAATAATAATAATAATAAAGCATTGACCAGTGGAGTTCAACCTTGTCAGGTGTGTAGAATCCAATTTGAAGGCTTTGTTTTGGGAAAAACCCTCCATGTACATATTTGTAAAATGTTCTTACTGACTGTTTCTGTGCTGCATTTTGGTGGTCTGTTTAATCGCATCTTGTGATGTTAATATTTGTATTTTGTTATAGATTCTATATTTTCTACTGAACTGTATTATGCTGTTTAAACTGATACTTAATTATGGCGTCAGCCTTATCGGATTTGACACCCTGGGCAGTGAACTTTGGACTGGAAGGGTGAAATTTTGAAATTATACGGAAGCATTCTTCCGGAATTGGTGACACATTTTTTAAAAATGTGTTAAAGAACAGTGTAATATTGTTTAGATAATTACTATTTTGTTGTCTTGGATTGGGAAAGGCGCGTATCTAAGGTCTTCCACTGATCTTCGAATTCAGAAGCCACTGAAAATCCCCAACCGGTGTGTACAGTAACTGCCGAAGACAGAGGGTGAGGCTGCGCAAAATCCTTAGATTGATCAAAGCTAGACATTAACACCGTTGGATTCCGGTTCACTGGCCTATAGGTTAAGGGTTTGCACGCGAGACAGAAGGTACTAAGTTCGATCGCCATGAGTAGGGTTCGTGGATGCATACCGCTAAAGAGTCACATACTAAGAACAAAAAGCCGTCTTTCAGTGCTTCCTGGTTTCTAATGGTGGTGTGAATACAATCTATAACAATTAATATTTTATTTATAACGCGTCATTGAGCTCCCTAAGAATAGAAATATTAACATTTTTATTACTAGCTGAACTCAATTCGTTAACATGAATTACAAAGGTACTTTTGTTTGCTAATTTTTTTATACTGAATACATAATACACCAATGTTATTTACTGCATAGAAAATTGGGCTACTAGAATGCTGGAGCGTTCAAAGGATATGTTCTTCACATATAATGTTCTACTGAAAGCAATATTAGTCAATGAAACTAACAAAACTTACCTTGTAGTGAATGGGAACACAGGTGGGGGGAACCGAATTGTATTTAACGAAAATTACAGAGTTACTCAGTAAAATCGGAAAACCATATCGTAAATCGTTCATTTGCAAAAGATCAGTTCATCCTATGGAACTGGACTGTTTCTGTTGCCAAACATCAATCCATTGTCACTATTCATGCGTTTCATACAAATTCCATTGTTTTCTAACTCTTCCTTTCTTGATCTTCCCCCCATATTATGCTACCAGACTTTACGTTGACACTCACGTTATATACTACTTATAAGTAGTTCGCACCACAGCACCACACTCGTCCCCCCTTTTAATCAGCTGTCGTCGTAGTCTTTCTGATCTCCGTACAGCCGTCTTCTTTATCAGTGTTTGTGGCTCGCCCTCTTGGCGCACTTGGAACCACCTTTGGAGTTCACTGGCATTCACGCGTTTCTGTTTGTTTCCTTTCTGGATCGTATACACTGCGCCGCGCCTCTCGGTGACGACGTACGGTCCCTCCCACTTCAGGATCAGCTTACCTTACCACAGCACCACAACCTTAGATAACTTGAATGAAAACAATGAATGTTATGCATTCGTGAAATTGTTGCAAATACAGTATAAATTCTTGGGTTGCAGGAGTTTCTGAAAGTTTAAAGATGTTAGATGATGAGAAAAAAAGAACCTTATAGTTATTTTTGAAATATTCTTAATGTCACATATTTTTTGTCTATTTTCAATGTCACTACTTTTTTTAAAATGACTTTTATTACAACATCTAAATACTTAACATTCCTTACTATTATGCCTAATATCATATTTCGAATTTCTCGGCCCCTTTTGAAACATCAGTCCAAATTTTGTTGACTAAAAACTGTAAAACTAATCATTATTTAGAGTAATAGACAAACGTCTACATTATCATCAATTTGAATAAATCAGAGTTCACAATTGACATTTATTGACCAGGATCTATCAGATTATGTCACATTTTTATTTAGCTAGAAATCTACTAAATGACACGAGTATTTGTAGTTGTAATTCAAGGTAATATTCTACTAAGAGGAATTTAAATGCTGTTTTTGAATCCAAAGTTATCTTCATTATAAAGTTCGAAAAATGTTATCATTATGTCACTGAAATAATTTAGGTCCACACTACATGTCTACTTCTTAATGATCATTAGATGGACCGTTTTTTTCGGCTCTTATAGAAATGTCAGTTTTGCTCATCATCATCTAATCGTTTACATCAAACGTCTACGATAAAAGACAGTAAGCTGATAAAATAACTGTACTTCTTATTAACTGACAAAAATGATATTGAACTTTATCGTCTATAACATTGGTAGATGCTTAGCAGTGAAACTGCGATTAAAAACAGAATATATATCAAAAGCCTAAGCTTCTAAACAGATAATGAATATTAGACTTACCTACCATGACGTGTTAGTTTATCGGTTTCATTTTCAAATGTTAACGTGAACATTGAACTTAAGCCAATAGCATAGGATGAATCACACTTCCGTTCTTTGCATTAGTTAAAAGACCTTACACAATGGAGAATTTTTAAATAGAAGCAAAATAAATAAGCTAATGATTTAAGAATGGCTGAGAACAAATAAGTATGGAGTTGTTATTTTTTTTGTTTTGAATTCTATACAAATAACAATGGTAGGTGTATTTGATGCTTAGGCTTGTACAGGCAGATCTATGTTCACACATAGTGAAAGAAAAAAAATATTATAATTTATTCTGCATTATTATAATGACGAAGAAAAAAAATAACAACATAAAATGAATACAAAAGTCACAAATAACATCAAAGCAAATAAAGAAATTGCTAATATTTTGTTCAGATAATATATATAAACAAACGCCGAACAGAAAATTACAATATATATATATATATATATATTTATATATGTATTCTATTAGTTGAATAATTTGTTAGAAAATGTTCCATTTGTTCTTTTATTGTCTACAACATAGCTGAAGTTGAAATTTCGGTATCAAATGAAGTAAAATATCATAAAAATGCATGACTTTTCTTTTTTTTTAAAAAATAATGTCTACTGTTTGTTTTTTTTTCACGTCTAACATTTGCATGCACACAAAGAATAATAGGTGTGCATAATTAACTAACATCCTATAAGTAATCTGTCCATTCAGGAGAATTTTTATAGACTTATGATATATTCAGGGCAACCGATTAACTAGTCTCATAAATTAGGGTTCCAATGGTTTAAAATTTGTGGAAAAAAGTGAGGCAATCATCGAAAATTCATGCGATATCTATGTTCAATATCACGTACGTCAGTATTTTGTTATACTACATAGATGTTTAAAGATTAGGGTACTACTTGGATTGGTTTGGTAACAGTTTTTAAAAGTTCAGTTATCCTACTTTGATGTCAAAGCATTCTTCTAAATATAAAATTTTTTCATTCTAAAGCCGTTTATCCGTTGGGTCTGTGCAATCACCAGAAAATATATGATTGTAATACGTTTGATATTCTCCTTGATCAACATGGATTGATATGAAATAGTCCAGTGACGTGTGGTCATGTAAAGCGTACTGAAGAACAAAATCTGCCCAGTGAATTGATATCATTAAATAAAAACAACTGACCCATAAAATCCTTATTTACGTCAATAAATAAAATCCTTGCTAACACAGAAGACAGAAGACAGTAGAACTAAAACCGTTTTATGATGATGTATTGATAAGTAACTGTAACGCCTACTTCTCACATAGAATATCATTTCGAAAAAGTTAAACAATCAGGCATATAGTTAAAAAATTTCGATTATCCTTACAAAGTAAACATGATAGGCTTTCTTAAAAGTGAGTCTTCGGCCAATCACATATATCTGAATGATTATCACTTGAATTACTCTTTTTTTGAGCGTGAAATTAGTCATTTAGTCAAATATTTGTTTACTAACCCATCACGTTTCATTTTGTTATTTAGGTTTTTCAATCTAAATAATAAAAGTAATAACCAATATCTGTATAAGTAGGCTGCTTTAAGTTTCATTCAAGACATAATATTGACATAATATTCTTGGAAAAGTTCCTCATAGCTAACATAATAATGAGCAAAAATCATCTGTACTGTTGGGAAATAAGAAAACCTCATTTAGTAAGTAACAATAGGTTGTAGATCAAATCGACGAACTATAATTAATGGGTAAATTTCTAAGATGTGAAATATATAACTGCTTTTTAGAATGGACATTTCAAGCAGTAATGAATCAATTTAGAGTGAATAATCTTCAAAGATTACATACCTCTCATTTTGGTTAGCTATTGTTCATTACTTCCTGGGTTATCAGTATATGTAGACAAACATTGAAAACCTGAAAGATCTGGACACCTAGGACTACTCAGTAGTATACATTCATGACAATGTAGGATCCATATTCAAACTGGGTTGATGACAGCAACTCGCTGATGATTTTAAAAATGAAATTTTAACATTGCATTAAAGAATAACAATTTATATTACTTCAACTTAACTTGTTTCATAAAATTTATAGCGAATTTAAAGTGAGTAATAAAGTTGTCACAACATACAAAATGCATCATAAACTCATTTAAAAACAACAGTGTACGCTTGCACATTGATCTTGAATTTTCAATAATTGCATCAGTACCTGTAGTAATCTCCAGTCATTACTTATAATATTTTATGCACATTGTACATAATCATTTATTATTTTGAACATTCTGATAGATTTAATTTACTTATAAACAGAATGAAAAACAAATTAGAATTTGGATCTATCAACCCATTTGTCAGTATTCAATCAATACTGCGAAATATAAATATCATTATACTCGTTAGAATTTTCTAGTTAATTAGGCCGCAGAAATATGCTTGGATGATATTGCTAGTTCATCTGTGGTAGCAGAGCGTGACTGAGGACGTCAGATCCCCAGAACTCTCTTGAGAAAGGTCCTAATTTTGGATTTTGTGTTTTCTCACATGGGCTGCTCAGCTGAACTTGAGATTACATTCCCTACTTGGAAATTCCCCGACTGTTATTGGCTGATCGGTTATTTTATCACGCTCTTTATGTGTCATTCCCAAGTACGTTTCTATCATGTATAAATAAAGTCGATTTGTATGCTTGTCAACCTCGTGTTTCTGGGTGCCATATCAAGACTTCTTGCTATCGTTAGCAGGGCCGGGGACAATCGAATCAGAATAGCCTATCGTGTCACTGTATCATTGCTTTGCTTTCGTTTACCGAGTAAAGTGAACTCATAATGATTTCAAGTACATCTGTTGACGAGCATATCAAAACAATAGTTAATTAAACACACAAGTAATAATAATTTTCAAATTCAATTACTGCAGTATTTCTTTAGTACAATTACTTTACTGGTACACAGAAACACTTACAAATAACTATGCCTAAATTGTCTATCGGTAATCAATAAAACAGATTATATTTTGTTTATATAACATCTTAAAATTGCCATCTTTCTGGATATTTTTGACTATAGCATACGTTTTTTATCGTAAACTTTTACTAAAAGTTTAGTCTAGTTACGGGGAATAAACTGGATTCGTTTCTAGTATGGTTTTGTGTACAGTTCGAATTATATTTGCATTTTGCATCAAATGTAACTAAAATTAACCATTCACTTTTAAAAAGTTTGACTCGTTGAAGGAAAAATGTGTTAATATATTGTAACTAATTTATTGTAATAGAAGCTGTAATGAGATATATTAAAGTAAAGATTGACTATGGAATTACGATTTCGAAATGGTATTTTGTATGTATTAATTTATAAGAATATATTGTTATCATCCTCTAGATAATTGATCAGTAATTCGAAATTTAAAATTTAGTTTTCAAGAGCTCTTATAGTACAAAAAGTGTGTCGATTTACAGGCGTAATAATTGCTAATATCTACTACTAAATAGTAAAGACAAAATCAAAGAACGCAGAGCGACGGCAGCAAAAACCAGTGTAATAGGCCCGTCACTATATTAGTCTGCAGTTGCCTTATCATCTCTTGTTTTAGAAAGATATCATTTAGGTCAGTGAAGTCAGTGAGGAATGATATCAGAGTAAAATGCCTACAGAAAGACAGTTTTAGAAAAGGCGCTCTGTAAGATTTGATGATCCTAAAATTTCACAAGCCTAAATGGGATGTAGTTGTACATGGAATTCTTTTTAAGGCAATTTCAGAGAATATGTACTCCTCAATAGATGATTTCTTTCACAGACGTACAACCAGACACTTTCAGAACATTAAAAATTTATTTGCAAAGTAAGTTAAATGAGAGGAAGATTTAAATTGAGACATTTTGGCTCTCAATATCAAATCATGACCATTGTTATTAGGTGTTCTTTCTGATTGGATCGATGTAGTGGATCTTTACGATATTCCGTTTAGTATTTTGAAAAAACCATCAACCTTTGGTTTCAATCTTTAATTCACTGATGCATAAACCTCAAGCTTAATTTTTCTGGATTTGTAACATAAGGTACAATCATTCCCGAGAATACACATTAACTATCATATCTGGATGGATTCAACTTAAATTTATCGTTTTTGTCGACAATAGTCCGAATGTAATTTGTATTGTTATCTGTAAGTTTTAAAAAAATGAGGAAAATTTATATTCAAACTAATTTCTGATTATCTTAATTTCAATAAAATTTTTTATACATTTCAGTAATATGATTCATATAAGATTATTTCAATTGTCTAAACACCAGTCTATTCACAATCATAAAATCAGAGATTATCATGTATGAATTAAGACGATAGAACAAGTGGTTGAGCAATAACAATTCTTTTCGATTACTTCATTATCGGAGTTATACTATACTAAGTTCGAACAAGTAATACAGCCATAAACTGCATACAAACTGGAATAAAACATTCCAAGGTAAAAGTTGAACAGAAAGATGACGTGAACAATTCGATAAAAGTTGACTGTGTCCTACTTGTATGCATTTTTTATAGCACCAAAGTATTCGGTTATGTTAAGAGAATAAGATGAATGTTATACTGTAGTTAAACTTAGAAAATCATTTGTGACATTTAAGCAATTAAAGTACTTTTCTCCACATTATTTACTCTTGTCAAAAAATGTACTCAACACCTTTTAATTACTTTGAACAATTAGTGAGTGGTATGGAGAAACTGTAAGTTGTTGTAAAATACATTTTAATGGTTCTGAATAGTATTTCTAGTAGTATGATGATTGCAGTTTTTATTAAAAATATTTATGAGCTAAATGTGTTCATAATTATTTACGTTAGCGAAATCTACTTAGGGAGATTATTTTCTTAATTTTAAAAAACACGTCAGCTTGTATATTTTTTGGAAACGCAGCTATACACTAATTATATCTTTAAGTAATAATAACAGAACACTTGTTTCTGAACATGCTGATGACAACCTACTCAAGACAAACAAATGAATCATTCAATTATTACTAGTTTTAAAAAAAAATGTTATTGATGAGTAAGGCGAAAACAAAGAAAACTAACATGTGAAAATCTCTTTAATTTTAGACACTGTGTTTTGAGATAGTCGAAAACACTCAAGAGTAAATATTTTCTTTATCAGACAGTAAATATCTTACCGCTTATGTTCGATTATAACTTAAGGCAAATAAAAACAATGACAGCATTGTAACAGATGGTCATTTAAGTAAAAGGGATAAAATGTGGCTAGCAATGGAACCCACAACACGCGTTTCTTCGTTATGGTGACTCGTCAGATGGATACGCCTGCATCCCAAAATTAATGTTCACTCCGGGAATAGAACCCAGTACTATTCTTTTCTAACACCACTGTGTTATCCACTTAGCAACAGAGTCCGGATAGCTACGTAGTCGTGCAACGGGTATGATATTTAATTCAATTTGAAATAGTTTGAATAATCCCGTTGTTGATATTTTGACTGAAATTTGATCGATCGTTGTTGGCATATGAGTAGCCTATGTAATTTGCCTCAACATAGCCATTGTTATACAAGCTAATATAGAGAAATGACCAAATATCAGTCAAAATCCAAACCAGTTAAAATTGAATTAAATGTTCATTTAGTTGTCAGCTGATGTTAGATGGTGACAGGAAATAATAAGTTGATCTTCTTCTCAGTTTCGAGAAAAGAAATATCTATGCAAATGACATAATGAAAACTGTTTAAATTGACATTTCAAATTGAAGCACATATCTGTTTATTTACTTATCAACTTTTTTACAAATGATTGTGTGGTCTTGAAATTTGTAATATTAATGTAAGAGATCTATAGTCAAATTGTATTTACTAATGTATTTTTCTTCCCTGTTTTATTTATTAATTTGTTGGAGTCATCACAGTAGGATTCACTTTCCTTTTTTACTATATATATATCATTCTAGTGGGCTAAATTAAAATTCATCATTGTAAAAACTGGTCAGTAGTTATATGATTGTGTTTTGCAACAATTTGCTGGATGAATGTCTTTTGATTTCGGTTTCACTTTCGAAGTTCACTTAAACCAATGCAAATATAAATAAAAATCTAATTGTTAGTAAGACTATTTTGTTTTTTGTCGGTCAGATTGCTTTTAGCGAATGTCTAAATATTAATAGTAATAATTTTTAAATTCCCCACCAGTCTGAAAGACATTTGTTATCTAATATCAGTCTGTTTAAAGTTAATGTTCACCATATGGCTTAAAATCTTCAACCTTTTCATTTTAATTCATACATTTGGTTGTGGCCTAGTAGATTTCAACTTTTTATTTATCTAAATATAAGGCTTCATAGGATTATAACGAACATATTTTCAAATTGTATAATCCTATTCAAATCAGAAGGAAATTAATTACTGAGGTTAACTAACCTAGATAATTTTACGAAAGTGCTGTTACCAGTGGTTATCACATTACTCGGTTTACTCTATGTATTCACTATGACAAAAAATTATTCACTTAGCGTATTGTTGATAGTGAAAAAATGAAATTCCTATATCTTATTTAACTGCATTTATGCGCACAAAAAAAACAGGTTCATCTTCAAAACGTATACGCTGTTCAAGTTGATGTTATTTATTATTAAACTAAGTAGTCCTTGAATATGTTTCTCTCAATATATTCAAAATTTTAGCTAAAGAATACTTCGTAAACAATGTACATATTGTTGGGGATGTTAGATCTCCAGAACTCGCTTGAGAGTTGTGTGCTTGATGGTATTAAGATTGCTGGGTGCTTGTAGAATATACTTTCTACGCTTACCAAGCCTTCTGTCTACAGTTTGGGATTACAAGTAGCCTATCTGGACGCTGGTAATTGTCTCATTCGCGTTTATCGTCTAAGGTGAACTCGTAGAATCTCCAAGCATACCAAGTGACGAGCGTAACACATATATAGTGTTATGTCTTGGATACGACAAGGCGAAACCACTTAATTTCTTTGGTTGACCTTCGAATGAACACTATGAAAAAGTAATTTGATAAACCAGTAGAGCAATTACATTTGTTGCCTAAGAACGAAATAATCTTAGGAAATTGAAAATGATGTTTACTCACTGAGTTAATCAATGTGTCAGTTAGCTTAATTCAAAATCTGATCAGCTATCAATATTAATAAAATGGTTAGAAGAATCAGTGTATTTATTAATATTTTTGATCCATTTTTGTTACGTAACAAACACTTATCTGTCATTTTTGTTTCGTTGTTCCCTGTATATGTAAGTCATATGAATTTTTGTTTAGTTGAAAGAGCTAGTGAAACAAACAAACATATTTAAACACCTGACTACTTCGTGATAGACATTGAAAAAAATTTTCAGTTTCACATTAATGCTTTTTAATAATGAAGCATAATTCAATGTCAAATGAAAAAAAATGATTTCGAAACCTCTCACCTATCAAACAATATGTGTTTTGTTTAATCAGACATACTGATATGATCTATTCTATCACTGACATCGGTTATATAAAATTAAATTTCAATTAACTAGTGTTTCTCCACAAATGACAAGTGACAGTTTTGCCAGAAACGCGTTTTTGGGGGACATATATATATATATATATATATCCATTACACACGAAAACATAATTGGAAAGTAGAAACTATTCATATTAGGTTATATCTCATCACTTGAAGGCGTAGAAACCTCGAATATGTGAAATGTAAAGGTGATGCAGCTAGTATTTCTTGTTAGATTCAATTTCAAAAATAGCATGACAGGGTGTTTAAATGTCGCCGTAGAAGGGACGCTTAAAAAAATTTATAGTTTTGAAATTAAAACTCACTTGTAAAGAGTACCATGTTTGAAATACCTCCCACAAATCTCTGTTAAAGAGCTAATTAATTCCAAACTAAGTTTATATATATATATATATATATATATATATATATATATATATATATATATATATATATATATATATACGATAATTCTGGTATTCAGTTGTTCAATATTTATTGCTCACTTAAAGCGACTTAACTCAATTTTACAAAACCCATTAATTAACTAAATCTCTTGTTTATTTCTAGAAGGCTTCGTTCACAGATTACATAGTAAAATATGACAGAGACGGCCTTCTTGTAGTTTGGATAAAGGATGGAAACTCCGACTTGTTGACTAGATATTCATGTGTTATCAGATAAACCAAACTATTACTTGTTACTTCTAGTTTTAATTACACAGTTAATGCTTAGCTTTTGGAAGATATTTACTTTAAAATACATACAAAGTTACTGAAAAACAGCCTATTTTAGGACGTATGACTTCTATCACCCTAAATAATACATTTTGCAATTTGTAAGTAGAGAATAAATAGATTGACTGATTATTGAAGAAGATTATTCTCAACCTATGACTTTATTTTCTTCGGCTTAGACATTTTTCCGTGTGAGCATTGTGTTAATGATGAGAGCAAACTGTTAATTACATGAAAGAATTGAAATTTCACAAACAAATCAGTTATAATAAAATTGAAATAATTATTTGAGGAATAATCTATTAACCGTATCTTATTTCTAAACTTAATTTACTGGAGAACAACAACTATTCAGGTTATTTGCCTAACAGACAAACGAATTTACTCAGCATATCAAAATGAAAAAAAATCTTTGCTGTCCTGGTTATTTCATTCGCGTTATCGACAACAACATGAAAAACAGATTTTTTAAATTACGAGTGATACCTGTATCAAAAGTTTGGTTAATGTCACAGACATTAAATCTATATATATATATCATTTCATATGAATTTTGAAACATTAGAATTGCTTCAAAGGGCTGTAAGAGTAATCGAAACTTCATTAGTTAACATCAATTCGAGCATTGTTAGATTTATGTTGTTAAGCTGCATCTATTTCATCTATCACACTGATTCAACTGATTGATAAATACATTAAAATAAGCGACAAAATTACATATTTATCATAAAAAGTAACTTATCAGACACATTCATCTAGAGTCTACACAATGGCTTGCTTAAAAAAATTTTAAGACCATTTGAAAACGCCCAACATTACTGAAAATTTTAAATCCTGTCACATAACATAAACATAAAATTTAGTTTTTTGGAAAAATACAGAATGACTAACATTATGCTCTCTTAAATCCATTTAGACTTCCGTCCGACCCCTTATCAAGTTGGAAGTTTCGTTTCACTTTCTTACTGCCATTGAACAATCAGAGAAAATCAGTAACCAACTGTTTCGCGATAACATGAGATCCTTTATTAGTACATATCCACGACTTTACCAGCGACTAAACCCAGAACCTTCAAACCTTTGGACTACCGAGTCAACAACCAGTTGTCTACATATGGATGGTTGACAGCCAGGTACTGGCTTAGTAGTCTTAAGGTTTGGCTAGACTAGGGAGGAAAGTTCTCTGGTTTGATCCCCCCATTGAACAGTAAATGAGCTCTTTTGACCAGTCTCATAATAGAACGAAACAGAAGTTTAGTATTTCCTGGTTCACACTAATTGTTTACCTAAGATTAATCTGTGATGTAAGAATCGAGATTGGGAATTTCACTGAAAATATTTGCTTAAAAATTTAGAAAATCAACAGAATTTACATAAACCAAGGAAGATAATGTTTACAGAATGTAATGCAGCTCTCTTGTCAGCAACACACAAGTTACTTTTATTTACTCTTAATTACTGTGAAAAAGTTAATAAATGAATATTTAGAAAGATTTCTTTTAATAATTGCTCAATGAGATTATAATAATTTCATAACAATTTCACTAAATTATTATTACAGTCGACTGACGAAAAAGGTTGAAATGTCACCATAGAAGTTGAAAGCTAATGATTGACTCATTTAAATTAAAACGTCAAGCTTAAGCATTCTAGTTGTTATTGGCTTGTGAAACTTTTGATATTGTGAAATGGAACTATTGTTTGATAATGAATAAATTCATTGGATCTACGTTGTACTTCGTGTCTCTAGTAGGTGGTATTCTATTGAATTATGTAGGCAGATTTGTCATCAAAGGCGTAGGTCTTCTTGAGTTTGCTCATATTGGTTTCCATTTCACTTGTCAATCACAAATTTCAATTTTTGTTGGTTAGTTTTTACTCTGTTTTATTTATATATACAAAACAGACCACCCAATGGTTAGTCGAAAATTGAAAGATGAATCGTACTTCATTTGTTTTGTCAAAAATATGTAAAGACAAATGGGAATGAAAGGAGTTGGCTTTATCGTGTACATTGTTTCTTTGTGTCTTGTGTCTTTTCGTAAATTTGCTTTCATACCATCTCAATTATTGATCTCAAAAATGTTTATCGTGTTGAATAGCCTTTTGGATTAGATTTTTGCTTGTTGTAGTTGTAGAAAAAAAAATGTTCCAGTTTAATACAAAGTTACAAACAGAGTAATTAAGAAGTGAAAACAAGTTTAAATTTTTTTTTCAAATACATAGGTTTTGTATAGAATTTGTAAATAGTAACCACTGCACTACTTATCCATAGGTTGTGTAATTATTCCCAATGGTCCTTAATTATATGAAATTGTGTGCGTGAATGCGTTGTTTACCATCCTTTTTGTCGCATAACAAGTGACTAAGTTAAAAAAAAATAAAAGTGTTTACAAATTAAATGTGGTTAAGTATGTTCAGTGTAGTTGAAGATTTTAAATTTTCTTTTTTAATGAAAATATACATTGAAAATACGCCCATCCCATAAAATTTTCTGCAAAGTTACATAAAATAAGATGAATAAAAGAGAAAAAAAAAATTAATTTTATGATTATTTTCAGTTGGGATAAATAAAAATTAGTTTCTTTGTAGAATGTAAATTCTTCTCTGTGACTTTTTTTTTAACATTCTCAATGCATTGTGACTATACTTCATTATGTTAAAAACAGTGAGCACTTTCCACCATAAACTTACCCAAATGTATATTGTTTTAGCGTAAGTATGTTTTAAAAGCATAATTCTGTGAAGATATTTTCATTCACGTTATCTTAACCAGGAATCGACATTGAACTTTTAACGCTTTCGGTGATTCATATGTTGTTATGTTGTTTTATTTTTATCGAATCAACTAAGTTTGGCATTCACGTGACATAACAATGTAATTCAAACTACTAGTTGAAAGATTTTCGGGAATCGATCGTTTGAGAATAGGGAAGGTATTACATTTCCAAAATGCAAACGAAATGTATGATTGACATACCATTTAATGGTGTGACAAGAAAAGTTGTGTGTTCCGCAGTATGAACACAGAATTTATATATTTATTGCTTAAATTATAACGAACCTATTGGTTTGTCAACGACTTCAATGTTAGAATCTGTATAGAGAATTGAGCGGTTAAAGTGAATTCCTCAAGTCTAGTGTATTTATGCATTTTCTTATCAGTAGATTTTAAAAAAAAATAAAAATGAAGTAAACTTGTACATTCAGCATAAATCATAGTTCTAAGTAGGTGCATTGAAGTGATAACGATAAATGTACAATTATTTTTGTCCACAATATGACGGATTACTATCATTGTTACTAACAGGCATAAAAAAAAACCGCTTATAAGATTAAGATGCAGTAAACATTAGATCTAATCCACAATTGTTTACAAGTTAGAACAGAGTAAAAAGTGTACATCAAATAGTCTATTACTGTATGTCTTTAGATGGTGCTTGATTAAATTTCAATAACCATTGAAAAACTTAATGTACATATATATATATATATATATATATATCATCACATTTAGATAAACATAAGTTAAAAATACATAGTAACTAGATAAGGAAGCAGGTGTTTTATTGTCCACATAAAAACCAATTAGTCATTTTACAATACATGATTATAATTTTTTTTCTTTAGAAAATACATATTTCTGACCACACAAGCTGAAATGTCATGTTTTTTTTTTTCAAGCAAACTCTGGAGTTTTATTTATCTCTTACTTGATAAACCGAATATATAAAAAAGCTTTATTGTTAAATATTTCATGATGCTATCTGTGACACTGTTGGAATAAAGAATGTCAATAATCTTTGAGAATTTAGAGAATTTAATCTCATCACTAATATATATCAACAAATAAAACAATTTAATGCATAAGCGTTTCCCTTAAAAGCAGTACGTTGAAGTTGCAAATCAACTGAGATTATGCGATATTATCCAAAATCGTTTGATGCCGGCTCAGTGGCCTAAAGGAGATCAAGCGTTCTCGCGTTTCTAATAGTGGCCTAACAATGACTTAAGATTTCAATGGGAAACAACAATCTCCATAACTGTATAATGAGAAATTGAGATTGTGGAGCATTGGTTAATGTATCACGTGTTTAAAGGTATCATATCAAAGAAAACAAATATTCTGGATTGTGTACTGTGTAAAGTAGTGTGTTTCATTGAGAAGTAGCGGATAGTAACCGAAAAGCTATTCGATGCTTCCTGTTTCTTATGAATTCTTCAAGCAGCCTCGATCTTTGAAAACATCAAGTTAATTATTTATTCTCAGTGAACTGTAAGCAAACTTCCAGTTTAACCTCACTGTAAGTAGACGTAGAATTTTAAGCTATAAAATAATTTGTTTCGTTGTATTAATAAAAATTGATTGGAACAGACTTTATTTTCAACTAGTTCGATTCTACTGAAATCGTGAATCAGTCACTGTCAAACCACCACTTGAAATCTAGAAAGAACTGGACTGCATATTCGTTCCTGAATGCGACTCACCAGCTGTAGGCATCCACGATATATGCACACAGAGATCAAACTCTCTCTCCATTCTTATATGCGAACGCTTAACCGTTAGACCAGTGAGCCCAGATGTAACATTGTCAATGTCTAACTTCAACCAATCCAGGATATTGAGCGGCCTCATCAATCATCTTCGTTGTGTAACTGCCTTATACTCGACGCGGTTGGACTCCAATGGTTATAGTTTCTCACTAGAGCCCCAAGAATTTTCTCGTGATGCTAGTCATTCATGAGCACATGGTAATTTTTTATTGTTTCATTAAAATTCGACTGTCTCCACAACCCCATAATACAGAATAATTTGATTCTTTATATTTTAGCTTATTATGGTTTGTTTTGTGTTTAAAGATTTTTTCTTGCAAATGTATAATTTAAAGATTCATTTAACAAGTTTCTCACTTGCTAACTTTAGCTCCATACAAATTTTATTCTTTGTAAAGCAAAATTTGCTTCAGCCATATGGTTATTGAATCATTATTTGACTGCGCAAAATTGTACTGATGTCACCAAGTGCAAAGAATAAACACCACTCATTCCAATACTTATTTTCATGTATATGTCATCAGGTTGTTTGTAGACTAATTTATCCTACTGACCAATGTGTTAAATGATGCTTGAATATGCAGTGCAAGCTGCAGAATAAGAAAAATGAATTATGAAACCTTGTCTAATTAAGTTTAAAACTGTGAATGTTACATAGTTAATAGTGAATTACGTAAAATGAAACTACTTTTTGACTACTAAATCTATCTTGCAAGTATTCTGTTACTACTTTAAAATCTTTTACACAATGTAGTCATCAATCAATCATTGTTAGACCATCATTAGAATCCTAGAAGCACTGGAAGCTTGTTTCGTACTGGTATGGGACTCATCAGCTGTGAGTATCCGCGAATCCTGCTACTCACAGGATCCAAACCCAGGACCTCCGGTCTTGCTCGCGAACATCTAAACTCTGGACACCTAACCAGGACATAACGGCCGTCCAGTGCTTCCAGGTTACTAATGGTGTTCTAACAATGATTGACTGATGATTACAAAGAGCAAAATCGATTATCTCTATAACTCTGAAAAAAACTATAGCATATTTCCCGAGAACATATTTGTGACGAAATAAATGTACCCTAGTCTAGAATAATTACTATGAGTTATCTATGAAGATGAAATGGAGAGCACTAGTTAACCCTGGCAGTTAAAATTTTTGCTTGATAAGCGACTGACTAATGAAGACACTTGTTCTACAAACATATTTACATTATAAAATAGATTTCATTATGAGTATATTTTTTTATCAAATATTTTCAGTAACCAGTGTTTTGTCCAAAACGAGTTTTCACTGCTGTTTATTGCATTATTTTTAGTATTCATTCATTGAATATCGATACAAAAATGTTTGTGAGTAATAGTTACTTGTCCATATTTTATATCTATTCATACTGGTCATGATCCAGTCTTAACCAAATTGTCATAGATTATACTCAGCTATAACAAACATATATGTTGTTTATTTACTTTACATCAAAATTTATTATGAATAAAATAGTCATTTATCAAACAATAAAAAAAAGTTTGAATTTCGTAAAACACTCATCAAATCTTAGAATCATGTTAGGGTGCTTTCAACCATTCTAATGTTAACATAACCAAGTTATATACTGATTGCAAGTGGAACAAGAAGTTTTGTGGTATGACTGAATTTTTTTTCACTTGTCACATCATACAATACACGCATACGTATAAAATGTTTCGAAGTTGCAATGCACTTGAAAAGACGATAACTAGGATATTCATTTACCACTGTATTGATTATTAGTGGACGTTTTAATGATACGTGATCAGATAACTAAATGAATTTAGTGGGAAATCTGGAAATCATTATGAACTAGATCGGAAGAGACAGATGTTTCATCTTAATTCATTGCCTCTTCAAACAAGTTCACCGACGACTCTATAAGGCATTGGATTTTGAAATGTAAGGCATCATACACAAATCAAAGTAATAAAACAACGATTAACAATAAACACATACGTTATTGTTTTTGACAATGACACGGATAAAATCAATAACTCCTTGCTAAAAATACAATGAAAAAGTCAATAACATTTATATACTTAAAGGAATGTTATCAGTTATGATGATATTAACAAACGCTGTAAGTAACAGTGTTTGGTAATTCCCGTCTTGATTTATGTCACTTTGAAGGATACCTTTTTTTGATTGTTGCTTTTTCACTTCACTTTCCGCCTTGGTATTTACAAAATGGTTTTATCACCAATACACAGAACTATATACAAACGTGTATAGTTATATATACATATATATTACTGCACATACGTTAAAGCAAAGTGTCATAAAAAGCTAACTTCTTACTTTATTTTTACAAAAATATGTTCCCATTAGGGATAATCCACTAGTGATATAATATATACATGCAATGACATTATCTTCGACCTCGTTAAAAGCAACAAGTTTGCCTTTATAAGTAAGTTTTAATGCTTTGTGTCCCTGATTGATTTTTGTTTCATGTTGAAAAGGATTAGCGGAACAAGATGGACATTGAGTCAGATAAGCATATAATCATTTAGCGACTGATGAATATTAGCTTACAGATCAATCGGCTTCATAAAAAATCATTATTGTTATCCGACTAATTATTTTACTGATCGTAAGTGATATTTCTAATGTATAATTAGTGGAAGCTTTTGCGAACTAACTTCGGGCAAAAAAATCTATTCACTTAATTGATTGTATTTATCATATTTCACTTCATTTCAGTTGTTTTATACTTCGCTATGAACAATATGAACAAATACAACATTTTTGAGGCTATTTTTGTACTAGACAAAGTGCAGCTGAAAAATCATTTTGCGTCAAGAAGTAATGAACAGAATATTTATCTGAAGTGAGTTTTATTACTTTGTATTGTGTGTGTGTGTGTGTGTGTGTGTGTGTGTGTGTACAGAGGACCACACAGAAGATCAAGAGAATAAACCAGTTTGTTCATTGATAGTTATATAAATAATTCTGTGGACTGTTGATTCAATGCAACGGTAAACTAAAATCCAGAATTAATGATCGGTGATGGGCATTAATGAAAATAAAATTAGTTATTTTATACAATCATAATTAACATAATTTCTAAATGCATCAGTTAATACATGTGCTTACTACTTACTTACTTACTACTGATTAGACGAATCCAAACTGATTCATTCATTCATAATCGGATTAATACCAGAACCGTCTATTAGTCTACTTGTAGTTGAAGGTGTGGTGCACGCTACTTATAAGTAGTATATGACTCGAGTAAAAACGTCATGTCTGGCAGCAGAAGATGGGCGAAGATCCAGAAAGGAAGAGCGGGAACACAATGAGATTTGTATGAAACTCATGAACAGTGAAATGTCAGACGATGGATTGATGCTTGCAACAGGAACAGTCCAGTTCGATATGATGGATTGATATTTTGCGAATTAACGTTTTACGATATGCTTTTCCTATTTTACCAATAACTCTGTAATATGAGACAAATACAATTCGGTTGCCCTCACCTGTGTTCTCCTTCACTACAAAAGTAATAAATATCCATACAAGATTTTATAAAGATAAAAAAAATTTTAGTGACGTCTAATAACGTAGAAGAACGAAAATTTTATTCTTCTCTCTAGACTTCAAAATTATAGTCTACAAGTGTAATTACCAGCAAAAAATTTACTGACGAAATTACGAAAATTATTCTGTCAAGGTTTATTAGAGTAAAATTTCTCATACTTTCACTGAAATAGAAAACATTAGATGTTGTTGTTTTCTTTTATTGTGCAAATGTATTCAGACATTGCGTTTATTGTTGAGTTCACTAAAATAAAAGTAATCGAAACAAATTTTGCTTGAGGCTGTTTTTCAAAGTTCTATCAAATCTTTGTTTAATCGCTTATCATCACATTTTACTGCATAAATAAAAGTTTTTATTGCTTGAAATATTGAATTAAACTAAAGAAAAATTTATAATAGTTCACAGTTACTTTTGGTGATTCCCGTTAACGTGGTTTCATGTGAACAAGTTTGAACTCAGAGTAAAATAATGATTTTCACAGTTTTCATATTCAATGATTTTATCTTGACTATATGCTATTTAATGTGGAAAAATGAACCGATTATGAGATCATTATTACTGATGACCAAATTTGTATCCTATTGGAGAGAAAAAAAGACTTATTGTCTTAAACAACTGAATACTGATTCTCTCTCTCGCTCTCTTTACAACCAAACATGTCACAGAAACATAAATAACATAATTCACTTTTCATCGTGTGCTTTATGGCCAATTATTAGTTGAATTTCAAGTCCACCAATCAGAATGAGGTATTTCTCATTCTTTTTTTTTCTAAAAAAAAAACTAACCCTACTTTAGGCTTACTGGTTAAATAATGAAAACTAATTTTAAATCACAAAAATAAGTTGTGTTTGATACTGTGGACTAGAGAAATGTATAACAAACAGGATTCTAAAGCACTAGTTTCCATTTAAACGTAAACTGTTAAAAAAAAAAGAAACATAAAATCGATAAACTGAATCCAAACTGTTCATAATCTACTTTCAAAAACTATTACAATCCGATGAAAAACGCATTTTCAATGTATAAGGACTATCTATATACTGTATCGAGTGATACATCATATTTTTAAATGCATATCATATCAGATAAATAGCATTAATTTTAACAATCGTAACAGTTGCATCAACAAGCGTATTAATTTTGTTCAATGTTGCCAGTTGTGTAAAAAGTGGTAAGTTTGTTAATGTACATACATATTTGTAGTCATGCTGAGGTAATTTTGCATAGTGATTAGTGTTTAGTGATTGAATTTTGTTATGTTATCCTAATTTGAAAATGTGTAATTGGTTGATTGATAAATATCGAATGTCATTTTTACAGCAAATGTTGTAATTTCTTTAACAATGAATCGGTAAATTAGATCATGGATAATAATCATAACTACAGTGACGAATAAATAAGGATGTTACACAATAAATAAGCACATTTTATACCCTAATACATTTGCTATAGTTTATACACTTTCAAGAATATCCTTACCGCTGTATTAGTATTTAAAAAAACTTTTCTACGATTGCTAATTTCACTCTTAAGAAATCGATCATTTTCGTAGACGTTAAGTGAGCGGCGCATGTTTGAAAATGACTTCGACACAACGTTGACTTTATGACATGTAGCAAAGTACGGATGCTTTCCTGACTGTAAATATCTTGAAATTATACGTTCTTTAGAATTAATTTGGTCATGCGTTAATTTATTAACCAGAAAAGAATCACTGTTCATAGCTGAAAAAATATTTCCGCTGGATTTTGATTTAAACTAGACAACATAATAAAGATTTATTACTTCTCTTTTATCCAGTTGAAATGAGATCAGCCCATCCATAGCTTGAATACTTTTCATCACTTTACTTTTCAATCACCTAACTATTCTGAATACTTTTCATGTTTATTATTCGATAATTATGACATGTTAAATCACAAAAATATAACCACATTATGACTTGTACTCGATTTGTTAATCTGAAAAAATAGTGAATATTTTGAAAGTCGCCATTTTTTCTTTGAACTCATTTTCACATCCTATGACATTTTAATATATTAAGAAGGCTAGTTTGCGAAAATCTATTCAGTTTGTAACAAATTAAGGAATAGATATGAGATAATCCTATGACATGTAATTGAACTAATTACCAAAGATTATCTGTTGTAGGATTAGGCTTTCGTAATTTATAGAACTACGATTTATTGTGGTTCGTATGAAAACATGTCTTGAGGAACCATAATAAAAGTAACCTTTGATGTTACCTTACTCCCCCTTATTCTACATAGAAAACTTTTTAATCGGTTATTGATCATACTACTCAGCGTTCTTCATTCTGATTTGATTTACTTCATAGTATCATTAGTTTTCTTAGGACTACTGATTATATCACAAACAAAGATAATAATATTGAACTAACCAAGATAGACAAAAATATTCCCTTCAGGTTGAATTCATAGTTTAAATATTGATTAATACCTGTTTACGGTCAAAACATTTGAAAGGATATCGAAAACGTCTGCACTTTCACCAATCACTGACTTTTCTATCCAATTATTAAGGGTTTGCTAATTCTTTTTTTCACAGCTAAATATTTTAACGATACATAGTTGATTTATCTTAGTCTACCATACTACTATCTCATACTTGACATTCCTTTTGAAGTGAATAAATCTCGAGACTGATAAAAGGATGAATTTTCAAGGAGACATATATTCATACTATAAAATATCGAAAGTATCATTTATTATTGGTGATCATGGTTTTCTATTTATTTAACTTTGTCTAACCATCTTTTTACTGAACATAATCTATTTAAGTTGTCGAATAAAAATTATTCTAAAGACAATGTTAACTTAGTGTTCCTTTATTATATCATGCTTAGTTTGTTATTTCTGTCTGTATATTTGAAGGCCATTGAAAATTTTATATCAGTTTACAAGTAGGTGAAAGGGATAAGTTGGTAAGCATTGTAAAAGAAAAGGCCAGTGAATTTAATTTCAATGGACAAATGTTATAAAAAATAAAAGATAATAACAACTTTTTCAACAAAATATGACTGATAAATAGAAAACGGTGATTATATTTCATGATTCTTTTTTAATATTTATCTAACTTTCGAACCGACTCTAGATAATTTTTTTTTCATTAAATGTACTGCAATAAATCAACTGATTAATGTTCCGTAACAAAATAATAGTACAAAGTATAAATAACTTTTGTATGATTGTATGCATTTCTCCATATTTCTATGCTTATTGATCTATTCATATTGAAACAAGGCATATAACCGGACAATATTGTTTTCAACGAGATCTTTATCAGGGTTTACTTAATATATATATATATATATATAAATATTAAAACGTTAAACCGATCAATGATCATAGTGAAATAGATTCCTTAAACTACAATTTCACGGAAATTTGGCTAGCAGTGTCTTGCATGACAGATTAGCGAAGACAATTAGTAGGACATTCTAAGCAATTATTCTGACGTTGACATTCTTTAGTCTACCAGAAAAATTTACTCGGATTGGCCCCTTTAATATGCATTTGTAAATTTATGGAGTTAGTCATATTGTATGCACTATCAGGCAACTTAACCAAGGAACAAGTGTAAACCTCCCAGGATGACTAGGAAATGGTCAAACATAAACAATACGCAGCTTTATCTTGGCACACCTGATTGACACTGACAGCATTATGAGGAAAATCGATAGGTCTAGCATTTTCATATGAATGTTCGCGTAAAGCCTGATGACGATCTAATTGAAGGCAATAGTATTCGCCTTTATGTTCTAACTTTCATATTGAGAATATTATCAATATTGGACAATCACAATAGATACAAAGTGTTATCAATATTTGTCCGATTTTGCAATTTTCAATTGTAACTGAAAGTAACCGTCTTGATGCCAAATTTAAGAAGTCATATCGCAAATACTTACAGCTTTAAAGTGAAGAAATGTCGATGTCAACTGATTAATAAGAGAGAACATTACACCGATAGACAGTCTATGTAGCTGAGAAGATCAATAGTCGTTTATAGAAATTGTTGAGGCATCTATTGATAGATAGTACCATAATTATCGATGTCTGAATCAGAAGGTGGGTGGATTCAACTATCTTCTAGAATTACGTACAACTTTTATCTATTTTATCTCCACTTTCTTTCTAAATTCATCAGCTATTCCACCTTACCATATAGGGTTCCTCTAAACGAAATTAGTTTTATACCAGATCACGAGATAATTTTTATTGATGAATCCAAGGAAGTGTATCATCTCATCATTCATTCATTGTACTTCAATAATTACTCGATAAATGTCTCGACTATTTTTTATAATTGTAATAATTCGATTACAGTATCGATTATAGTATATTTGATTGTGCGTGGATGCTTACTAGCTTATCACATTTGTCTAGCTCATTATTTATTACCTGATTATACATACTTAGTCAATGCTGGCTCGATCGCCTTCTCTTTCGCTTCGTTTTGTTTGTAATTTAATTAGACTCATAATTATCAATATCTCTATCGTACAAAGGCAATAAAAAATATTTTTAAAGACGACATCTAAGCAATACTAAAATGATGCCAAAACGTAATTTAGCCACTTGGATGATTGAGTTCCACACGAAAATCCAAAAGTCGTATACAATTCAGCTGACCAAACTTTTTGACTATAACTTTAAACAATGGTTTTGAATCTAGTCATGCTAACATGTCGAAATTTATTGTCAGCTCAGTTTATACTAATGAAGTGAAATACGAACACAGAATAATTTTAGGGAATAAAGTAGTTTGATACGCTGACTTCTTTACGTGTTTTTAAAGTCTGATCAAGTGTGCCGGGTTTATGTCGAACGAAATATAATTTTGGCTGGCTTTCATCAAACCGTGTCTTATATCGTGTGGGTCAAGTGACCGATCATTAATCAAAGTACAAGTGTACCGTGTAGCAGTTTGTTCATTTCTGCTTCACGGGTGCAAAAGTGGTTAGGATTGTGGTGGGTTACTGGTATTCAGTCCCAGATGACTGCGAAACATTGTTCTCATGGCATGGTTTAACTGCGCAAAAAAATTTGAAGTTAGGTACAATGTATCATGCAGCTGGTGAGTTTGGAAATCATCATCAACTAAGGTGACTGATACACATTTTAGGTATACATAACCCCTCCTACCTTTACGCTAGGTGTCAGCTGGTACACATGTAATTTAGGATAAAACCAGGGTTGTGTGATCCAAGATATGTGAACAGTCGATAAATTTATGTCATTTATGTTTATTCTTATCTACTGATACAAATATACAGTTATTATTTCAAATGTTCCGAAATTCGTCTCCTACACGTTTATGCCAGGTTATATCTTACTTATGAATAACTGATAACAAACGTTTGTTAAGCGACAAAAACTGAGATATCAATTTCCTTCGTATCACGCAAATTTTAACTGTCTATTTAATGTGATTTATTTACAAAGTTTATGTTTACGTACTTGACTTTAGACCATATTTTGTCAGGACCCATTACACTAATCAATTGTCCAAGATAATTTTGTTAAACTGAGATCTAAACTTCGAAATTGAATACTGTAAACCAATAAACTATAGTTAAGGAAAACTGTGTATTAAATCGGTCTGATAGTATCTTTTGAAGGAGTAAAAGTCAAATGGCAGTAATTACACCATGGTAAGTAAAAATATCAAAATCCATGTTTTGGTGATTCACTTCAAAAATATTCAAAATGTTGTAATAGAAAATGACCCCTTATACAACTACTATCAGAAGGACAGTATTCTTCTTTTCTTGTTAATATCTGTTCAATCAAAGTACAAATCAGAAGTGGGAAATTTTAAGTCAGAATGTCATTTACTACTACTAAAATAACATGGAACAAAGTGTAAAACAATCCTTGTTAAACTGTTTACATACTTTTGTCAGATAAATCGATATCGCCTGAAAAATACGGGATTCACTTTTCTGTAACTTCTATGATTGTTATGATCCAGACATTTTAGGAGAAATATCATGTCTTATTTTGTTGTTTAGAAAAAATAAAAACACTGGTATTTCGCTATTATATTGGCTCTAAACAAGACAATTTGACAGGTGTGTGTTTAGTTATTCAATCGATTAGATTGTGAAGTTGTTTAAGTGAACAATCCCATGTTAATACGACAGAAGAAAATATGATATTGACTAAATGTTTCCGTTTATTTAAAATCTATGCATATTTATCAAAAGTATTTACAATTAGCAAGTATACAGCTGAATGAAAAATTGCATTAAATGATCATTAAATGATCAAATAGTTGGGCACTTGTACATGTTAAACATTTCTAGCCATTGTTTACGTTGACATGTATGACTGGCTGAACAGCAAGAATGAATTGAAAAAAAGCTAGAAGACATGGTATCACTTTATGCATTGATTGATTGTTAATCTGAGCTACATTAGCTAGTGTGGATATCCTCGTTTGTAGTTGAGTTTATAAATTCAGAGTTGAATGATTTATATATATATCTGAATTTTTCTTTCGAAGTTTTATTCATCACTTCAGAGGTTAAAATCATTTTCATTCTTTCATCTCTCATCATAATAATCTTCTCTTGTGTATTAATGACATGAAATATGGAAACTTTAACCAATATACATTTGTGTCAGTTGTTACAGCTGACTAAACTCGTCAGATTGTACAATTCAGCAGTATTTATAATAAAATGATTAGTTTCAAAATGTCTGTTGACAGCTGGAATACTGAGTTCAGCCATAAAGAAAATTAATATTCAGAATACTGATAAATCTGAAAACAGATAGTAATTACTCAACATAATCATCAACAGTATTGATTTCAACATTGTAATCAGTTCATTGTGACGCATTAGTTAGACGACTAGAATAAGTCTTAAAATTTATACATAATTTCCTTTACAGATTTTGAAAGGCTGGCAACAATCAATTTAGCTACCGGTGGTATTTTTTTGTCTCAAACACACTGTGATTATGGTTAGCTTTTCCTTACATGGGATTAATTTCTGGAGAAGCTTGAATCACGACTCAGTTAATATGTTGGAACTACGTAAATTTCGATTTTTGAGATTAGTGGAAACGTAATCTTTACATAAAATGCTTTTTTTACATTCGAAGCATGATCCTGGTCAGATTATTTGCTCGGATGTTGACAAATACTCATATCAAATGAATTAATGCTTCGTAGATGCTAATTTCCTTGGATAGAAATACATTGTGATACCAATTACAGTGAACATCTGTTTTGTCCTATTGAGCGACTCGTCAGTACGCTCTTTATAACCAAGGTTTAGTTTTCCCATCATTTAGACTTTACTGTTATTTATTTGATACCAGCTACCAGTCATTAAGTAATTTTAATTTTTAGTGAATATGTCAGTCAGTGATATTCAATCCATGACTATGGTGATAAACTTGGTAAACATTTCTTAACTTTTAGTGATAAAGACCGAAACTCATGATGACGCCTAGTAAAATATGTTATGTGTAGACAGTATTTTGATACAATCGGTTGAAAAAAAATTCAAAACAGTAACTACATATTTGATAATTTCTTCCTAACTTATAAGTCATTTTTCTAAAAATGAAATTATTCATGTTCAATGCTAATTGTTCTCCTTTATTCATTAGTTCACACTGACAAAGAAAAAACTATAGTTCTTGCTTCGAATAATATTATTAGATCATTATTGTTCAACGTCATTAGCGACTAAATTGTATTATTTGATTTGAAATTTCCGTCTGCTATTAACAATTACAACAAATAATTCACTTTTATCAATGATTATTTTAGTATATAAACATAATATGTAAGACTTATCGCTTGTAATGTTAATAAACAATGTGCCTTCACAGGTTACATCAAAGTAGCCACTTTTTATTCATTTTGCCAACTAAATAATTATGCGAAATGTCAACTGGTAATTCCGAGTTTTAAAATGTTAAATGAATAGTTTATTCTCTATCAGTCACTTTCATTTCTTTTCTCATCGTTAACAATATTCCCTTTTTTCTTGTTCTTTCTCTAATCCTATCACTTTTCTCTGTTCTCTGCTTTCACTTGATCTACATTTAGCTACTTTAGTGACCAATTTATTACTTTGTGTCTCTTGACTGTCATACTTACTCTTTCATACTGTGTTGGCTTTGGATAAATGTTGACATTTTCTAAATTATCTTCATGTTCAACAATTATTTGCTAATTTTATTAGTCACATTCTTTTTATTTATACACTCATTTTTCTTGTTCTCTTTGCCTTTCCCTATTACTTCACTCTAATAGCGATCTTTTCGAATTCACATTAACGTGACTTACTGTAAACAAACATTCGTTTATATACTTTTTTTTTTATACAAAGCAGTACAATGCACAATTGAATTTGTAGAGAAATCCTATAAAAAAAAATAACTGTATTTACAAAATGACAAATTATAAAATAATAAATGTACAATATTTTAAGATCAAATCCTAAAGGCGAATTCCATCCAAGCAGGGTTTTTTTTTTTAAAAATTTGCCTTCCAATCCATAAATCAAACTGAAACTAATGGCGATTAGAAAAAACTTTAGCATGTAAAAATGTTCAGAATAAGTTGTTTGTATTTATTGGACAAAACTGTATTGTTAAAGTTGTTGTGTCTGGTGGGTGGATCGATTTGGATGTTGACAGTGTTCATGACAAAACAGGACAACAGAGTTCATGTTTCATGTAAATATCTTAGTAATCTGTACAGGATTATAATCATATGAAAACCTTCAAGTAGTCTGTGTACTTTTAATCGTCATTTAGTATAGGTTCTGATGAAGTACACAAATATAACGAGAAAAATTATGATGCCAAAAATTAAATGCACCAGTATTAGTATTACTATTACTATCACCAGCTGTGAGATTGAGATTATAACACTTTCTCATTTTAAGTTCGATCACGCATAGTGAAAAATCAACAAAACGTTAAAGTTTTGCATAAGTAAAACACCGATAAATATTACTGATTGATTTCCAGTTATTTATGAAAAATATCAACCCCACATTCTTCTGATTATTTTGTAAACGAATGAATGTTTTTGTTCAAAACTCTTGAACCACAGAAAATATGCATGACTTTATAATCTAGATATTTTATATAATTTCACTTGGTAAACCACTTCAATAAAGCAAGTACATATTGATATTAGGAATATTCAATTTAAGGCCATTAATTTTGGTAAAATCACAAATCTAAACGGCCTTATCTTGTTTTAAATAGAATTATTAAATTACATGAATACTTTCAGTCTCTTGTAATGGAGTTATCAGACTAATAGAAACAAACAGTATAGCTGCGATGAAATTACTTGTGATGGATATATGAACTTATAGAATAGAAAAAGATTTCACAACTGCAAACCATCCAAAAATCTGCCAAGAAAAATGACACGATGTTTTCGGTCATACCTGATTCCAACTAGACTAGACTATTACAGATAATCCAAGATTTCAAATTTATTCGTAACAAAATTGACTGTTTTAATATTTAACCCATAAGCTGAGTGACTAACATGATTAATTTAATCGATCATGTAACTAACTAGAAAGTGTGATACACAACTAATAATAAATTCTTTATTCAATCAATTTCACTGCTCGTCACACTTAACAATGTAACATACAATTGTGACTTCTATTACTAATTTAGTAGTTAATTAATATTCAAGAACTATAACCACAGAATAATCGGCACGAAAATTCATAGCAGTCTACAAATGCACATGCACTTCAATAGATCTATTCATATCGGTACACATAAGAACAAATAGTTCTAACCATAGTAAATTATCTCATATGAATGAGGCATGGAAGACTGTGAAATCGTCAATCAATGTCTCCTTAACTAACCACTATTCACAGGCATGGAGCTAATTTATATTTGGTTTCCTCCACGTATGAAAAAAAGAGCCATAACTAGACATGTTGGACTTATAAGATAAAGAGCCATATTGTTGACATGGTTCACTACAGTCTTTCAATATGTATGTTTATGTGTAAACACATAAGTTACCCTACCCCCTCATTAAAATTTTTGAAAAAAAAATTATTTTTCAAGAAAATGTCAGTTATGAAAACTGTTTCATTAATGTTCGTGAAAAAACGACAGAAGCCAAGAAATAAAAATTTAGTCATGTATGCAAATTTCATTGAGTCAATGATCATAAAACAACATATCCTATCAAAACCTTATGAATTGTAAAATTTATAAGCTTCAAACTAAATACTGTATTCTTTGGAATATTTAAACACTATCTGTCTAAACGAACCGGAAATTGAATATTGAAACTTACTATATGGAACTACACTCAATGATAACTCACTTAAATTACCGGGGTTATCAAAAAACACTGAATCACTATTTCATAAGTTTGTAATCAAATAGAAAATAAATCTCTACTTAATTTTTGACTTAAACTATACACATAGGGTTCGTGCAGATTGTGAAATTTTCGAAGAATACGAACCGACCTTTGTTTAAAAAAACGCTGGAAGCGACTAATTGAAGATAAATATATAAACTACGGGTTAGTGGCTCAAAAGTCAAAAAGTTAAGCGCTTACGGTAAAACCTCGATGTTTCGGTGTTCGATCCTTAGTGGTAATGTAAAGGTGAACGAAGAAACAGCTATGCAGCTACTCCTGGTTTTCTACAATTGTTTCACTAGTAGCTAATCAGTCTGTGATTTTGACTATGGTAGACTGTGTTGTTACTTCTCGTCTAGAAGAGATTTCTGATGAAAATGCAAGTACCTGTCTTTGTTCCTGTCATGGATAAAAGTAACTTTACTGATTTTGAACAACGAAAGCGATTTTTTAAAAATTAAGTTAGGCAATAAGTGTAATTAAATGATGAAAACAAAAAATTACAACTACCAAATCATGATCAACTGCATTTCATATGCAGCATACACAGATATTGAACTGAAAATAGAACACAGAACAACACAGAATACAATTCAAATGTTACAATCAAAGCAGTTGTAGATAGACCATGTTTACTTTATCAATTTTCTCTTTGTCTTTTTGTTTATAATCAGTAATATTTTATTAAGTCTACATAAAAATTATGTTCAGAATAATAAAATACTGACTTTGTCCCACACACATACATGTACGTATTCACGTACAAATAGAGACAATGATACCTAAGCACACATAATGCCTTAAAGATTTATGTAACACATCAAAAAAAGTATGAGAATAAAAAATTCCTAGTATTTAACATGGTAACTGGATAATTTGTAGCACAAATATGTATGTATATTCGATTGTACCGTTGAAGTTGACTTGTTTAAAATGTTTCTTTGTGATTTGTTTACAACGAGTTGGATATCAATTGTATCTGTGAGTGTATTTTTAGAATTGTTTAGATTTCTGCAATTTCATTCAATTTTTGTTTATGTTTACGTATGTATCAGATAAATATCATGGAAATTTGAGAATCATTATTCACCCATAGACTTCAGTATATCAAAACATTAGTGAAAACCAGTATATTTAACAATGGTAACTTTATCCTGTTTGAGGATTCTTCTACAATGTGCAGTCATGAGTGAAAACAATGAACCTTTCGTTGCACTGTGAACTTGTTAAATTTCGAGTCTCAGTCATTTGTCACTAAAACGTTACGATTAGTTTACATTATTTCTAATATCTGCATTAATCTTGATAAGCTTCACTAGAATGTTGTTTATCCCTTCTCTAAGTTTGAAGATAATCAACAAAAACGGTTATTATTAAGACAGATGAACTTTAAAAGAATGGTTTTTCTTCAAAGAAAGTCTGTTTTCTATTCGTTTCATTTGTATTTAAATGCTTTTTGTAATTAGAAAATTGTGTTTATGAACGCGAATATGTATTCGGTGGGACGAGTAGAGTCCACCTTCGATATATCAGTTATTGATTATAAACGGTCTTCCTTTATTGATATATTTCAAGATGAATGCTATATATTTTCGACGTATTTATAAGTGTTGGTCATTAAGTTTTTCATTGGAGGGATGAGCAATACCTTCAAATGTAGCATAGATTTCCTGCTGAAATTTCTATACTCAAAAGTAAAATAAATTAAAAATGCTTAGTTCGTTTTCAACAAGCTCATTATGATTCAACATTTTGGATTTTTGTAAAGACACTATTAAAAGTATATCCTTCGACGGCGAATGGTGTTATGGTATTGTTCATGAAAAGAATTGGTTTTTAGTTGCAAAACAAGATATTTTATGAACACATAATTGTAGACTGATTTCACAAAATTATATTTTCCAGTGATATTCACAAAAGACCAGCCGCGGTTGAGGACACTGCTGCAAATTAAAGAGAAATGCATAGCTGTTTAGTCCTAGTACAAAAATCCTCAGAAGTGCGTGCACCCTGACAAGTACCTTCTAAAATATTTGCCTATTTCCATAAAACTCTTTCATCCCGGAAAATATTTATATTTAACATATATACCAGTTATTAATGTCATATACTATTCAGTGTTAATGCTTAGGTTAAAATTTGTTACAAATCTGGTTTAAAAGAGTGAACGGGAAAGTATACTCTGCCACCTTTTCATCAGTATATTTTTATAGTATTCTTTCCCGTTAGTGAACAAAATTTAACTTTGCATAACTTTATCACTTACAATACAAACTGACCTACAATGTTCAATCTTATGAAATCGAAACCTGAAAAATAATAATAGTAATAATAATAATAATAACACAGTTGTGTTGAGAATTTGACTAAACAAAAATGTGAATTCTATTTGATTATTTTAATAGATTTATAATTTTTCTTTTCTCTATTCCTTTTTTCTTCCCTCTAATTCACTTTCACTAGCTATTGAGAAAAAAGAAACTCATGAAATTATACACTTCACTTCAATTTTATCTCAAGTATTCAAGATTTTAAAAAAGTAGAATAATATGATAAATTTTTCTAAAAACGAGAGGGAAGATTTAATGTAAGAATTTAAAATAGTTTATCATTGTTTATCTTTGTTAATTCACATCAGTTGTGTGTGTGTGAAAGATAGAATTAAAAAGTAGAGACAATGATTTTCTTTAAGTTGTTCAATTATAATTTATGTAAATGTATATTCTCCTAACTCCTTTCACATTCATTATCGTGTTGTATCTTCTCAAGAGTATTTACGTATATATATATATATATATATATATATATATATATATATATATATATATAACGCTTAAAGTAGATTTATCGAATTTTGTTATGGTTGATGTGATTGTGCATAAGACACTTGGTCAGTGTATTCCTCATAGTTATCAACATCTTCATCATCATCATCATCATCACGATTATCATCAGTTGTATATCTATTCTGAGAATGGTACAAGCGAGAATGGCAGTCTATTAAAGTTGTTGGCTCAGAGAAAACAAGAGTTGAAATTTATAAAACAAAAAAAACTCTTCAAAAATATAAAAACAATAGCATACAATTGGCTTTTTTTCCTTACTTACTTCAGTTGTTAGTGGTGGTATACAATTTTTTTTGCACTATTTACAAACGTACATACTTTTGTTAGCAATGATCTATCTGTCTATCATGGATAATCAATCATTCGGACTGAGCCAATAATAACATCGATGGTGGCCAATATGCATAAATTCTTTGATTTGAATTATTTATGTGGTTTGATTAGACACTATTATTATTATTATTATACATTTCTCCCCAATAGAATAGTCAACATTTCACTGTCTGAAATCATGTCCCCAGTCTTATCATTACTTTCACGTCACTTAACTTATATATGTGGACGAAATGATTGAGTCAAGCGACGCTGGCGTCTATAATACCGATTGCTTCGACACTATTTTCTTCTTAAAACAGGTTGTAACATGATACAATGTTGAAACTTTATCATTTAAAATGACATTCACCAGGTTGATTTATGTGCTTAATTACAGTGATTTTATTGTATTATTTCACCGAGCGATGACTAGAATAACCTAATGACTGTAATTTGACTTCTTCAATTTGAGAAGAGAAAGTGAACTTTTTTTTTCTATACTTAGGCAAAGTAACTCAGACAATTCTCATGAGAGATTAAATTTAAATAGTTTAAACTGAATTATTAACAAAATGATAGAAAACAAACAAACAAACAAACCAACAAACAGTACACACACGTTTTATTTAAAAAAGATTGTTTTCACTTTCTTATCACATAGTTTGGCTACTTTTTCAACATAAATCACATATATATGTATATGTATATTGTATTGTACAAAGTGTGTGACTCATAATCTAATTTATTTATTTTTTTTGATAAAACTACCGCTTCTTTTTTTTCGATGGTTTGTTAAACAGAATTTGCACTGTAAGTGTATTAATATCTTTCGTCAATCATTAATTAATGCAGTAATAAAAACAATTTCACTAGTTGTCGAATGGTACAATGAATGACTTGTCTTTATGCTTTTTTAGTGAAATTAGACCAAATTAATAGAAAAAAAACACACAACGAAAAGGTTGGTAAAAAGCAAAACTCAACATGACAGTGAAAACTATCAAAAAAAAATCTGTCATTCGTCTCGATAAAGTATTTCTTTTTTTTCCACAAAGAAAAAAACGAAAATGCATATAGACATAGTATTTTCATCACATACTATCTGCCTAGTAGTTAGTCTTCATTTATTTGGAAAAAAAACTATTTATATTTATCTAAAAACTTTTCTTCTTATTAAACTGATAATCATCACAATAAATGGGTTGTTGCTCATTGTTGACTTCACTTTGAAACTAATCAGATAATTATTTTTATTTTTTTTTCAAATTTCAAACTGTCGATACATTCATATCAATGTCCAATGAATCATACTCTGTAGACTTTTATTCGATTCGTTGATTTATCAAAGAAACGATTGAATTCGAAACAATGGAATGACTGGATTAATCTTAGTTTTTTTCTTTATTGTCAATTGGTTTCCGCTGACGCTAATTAACACCAACATGGGACAAGTGAAGGGAAAACATACACCCAGAGAGAAAGACGGACAGAGAGTGACAACACAGAAAAAAATTGGTGGAGAACGGAGCAGTCTTGTTTCTTTTAGACCTAGAAACAAAGTAGAATTGTTTAGTGCACAATTATGCATATATATATATATATATATATATATATATTCATGACTAGGTTGGTGTAACCGTGATTTCGTCATTTATAAGTTATAAGTCAGACAGAGTGTAGTTTGAAAACAACAACCTAATGATCCTGCGTACAAATACATACTAAGTTTTTTCCAGAAGAAATTAGCTTAGCAGGTTAAATCGTATTTATTGTTGTTCGTTTTTTTTTCTTCTCTGGGATGACTATCCATGTGACTCATCATGTTGTATACACCAAAGAATACCAGTACAATATTATGCTCGTCTGATAAACATCAGATTTCATTAGAATTTTTTTTAATTTTAGATTAGTTTTATTGTTGTTTTTTATGGTTTTGTGGGGGTAATTTGTTGAAATAAATTTCCCTTCTTCTTTTGTTTTTCTATTTCAATAGCATTTGCAATTTTTCTTTGGTTGATAATTTGACAGGTGAATGTAAACTCATTAATAAACAGTACAAAGGCGTTTTTCATTTTTCTTTTTTTTTTTGTGCACGAACTTCAGACTGAAGCCCAATTAATGGTATTACATTTATGAAATATTCATTTTAGTCTTGCTTGCAATTGCAAAAATTAGTAGCTGTGTGCACTTTTTTGGGCTAATTGTGCTGAAATATTAGTTAGTAATTATCATAAATGTAAAAGAAGAATAATGAACCGGATTAGATGATGTGTTCTGGGACAGTTGGAAAACAAAGCACACTTGTCTAAGGCATATTTTTTTATTGAAAACTACTGTAGTGATAATAACATTTTCTGATTGTTCTCAATTTTATCTGGTCGGTCGCCATATTAATGTTAGACATTAGGGAGAGAAATTATATTTGTAAGTCCTGGCGATTGAACTTTAAAGTAAGTTCACTAGTTCCCTTCGGGCAATCTGATCTAAGCTTTTTCAAGGAATTATTGCATTGTCGAATAGTCGATTACATAGTTTGTGTTGGCTATCATGTTGACAATATAGAAAATAAGATTCGTTGCAGTGTCTCAATTACACTGTATGTGCTTAATGGTGATTACATTGTAGTCAACTTCAGCTGTGATAAAATGTTAAATTTTGAATTTTTTCTTACAAATGACTGAAGTCAGCTGAAATAGATGTCTGTTTCAAAACGTGTTTCTAAGATCAAATAAAACCTCTTTTCATACTCATCAAAAGAGATAATGATTTTGTCAGTCATTATCATCAATGTTCAAGATTAATGTCAAAAAATAAGTCATGTGACTGCACTAGTATACCATCACGTGTGTTTTCTACCAAAGCTTAAAAGTTATATGGCCAGATCTTATCCTTGCGTGAGTACCCTTTCTCTTAAAATATACATAAGCAAGCCATGTTTATGTGCTTTCTTGACCGATCAAACTTGTTGACTAACAAGATGAATTCAGTGATATCAGAAATGGGATATTTCGCACACACGAGAGCATTCAAGAAAGGCGGATGTCAAAAAGATGCTTCTATGAAATTCTTGCGGTCTTCTCAACGGCTTGTAAATTTCTAACCTGTTGTCTCACGCCTCACCAACTCATCAAACCTATATTTATAATTAAATATTGCTTTGCCAAGTAAGCTCTTTAGTTTTAAATCTCTTGTTTCATACACAAGAGATTTATTTAATCCTTAATTTGTTTAAAAAAAAGCTACCCGGTAAAAATTGAATAAATTTGTTTGGAATAAAATAAATTTATTCATGTGGTGTGCAAATAAACGCATATACATATATTTACTCTATTTGAATAATCCCAAGTTTCCCTGTGCTTACTCTAAGCGAAATTGCTCCGTGAAATACTAAGTGAGCAATAAAATTCAGTAGACAAAATCTGGCCTTTTATATTAAACTGAACAATACAAAATGAGACAAAATTCACCAAATTAAAATCATTTTTTCTAATTTTTTCTAAGACATTCAAAATGAAAATCATTTTTACATCTATACACCAGTGGACGGACAAAAAAAACCTAGTGGAAAATTGAAATTTTCGAAAAATATTATCATTTTTTTCCAAAGCGTTTTTCTTTGTGTGAAGTAAATGTGGTTACATTATCAGTGTATGTCTAGTGAATCAGTAAAAAAGAACCCTTGAGTACTAATTACAGTCAAAAGTTTATTTTAAATGTATCTTTCTTTGGAATAAAACTATATCAGACAGTTTATTGTCTAAGTCATAGTTGCTGGCAGGAAATTCATATATTGAAATTCCTATAATGTTGACTCTGCATTTCTTTAATTGTTTAGGTCGAAAAAAATAAATCAGCATATATAAAGCTAAGGTGTTATCTCATGACTTTTGTATGTTTTGTATGTACATAGTTGAAATCCTCAGTACCTATTTACTTCATTTAACGTGGCATCATTACACTCATTCAGCTATCATTTCATTGGTCTTACTGACTATCAATTAAATGCTTTGGTTCTGTTTGATAGGTTACCATACTTTTCTTGTTCACAAGATTCGCATAAAAGTTCAAAAACAGATACAGAAGTTCTGTTTTACCATAGTTTATGAAACTTGAGCAAAAACTAAAACTGCCAAGCATCATCATCTTCTAAGAGTATTTAATTAGTTACAAGAGAAACTGAATCCAGAGCAACCACTTCAGTAATTTGATCTGATAATAAACGAGGCGAAATAAATCAGTTTGCTGCATCTAGTGAAGCATTTGCTCACTAGTAATGACAATATGATTAAACTAATAGAAATTAGTAGTAAATTTGTCCACTGCTTAACAAATTTTTATTCTATCTGATCTTTGTTGTAACGATTTTGTTTTTTTTCCGCACTATACTATCGTTTCTATTCACATTTAGTCTATGCACTTTTCGTAAATGTTAGTCATTATCACAACTGATCAATGTTTAGTATGTTTCTGTTTGTTTGATGATCAAAACATATCTACCTTATTTTGTAACCACTTTCACTCACTACAAAAACCTTATATGAAAAAATAAAATATGATAAAGATATATTTCGCAAAAATGCATCTGTTCTTATCAAGTAAATGTAAGATATACGTCTAACTATTCATCCTAAGAATGTTATAATTGGAAACATGGTCATTTAGATGAATCTTGCTTAGTCTGAACTATATATTTTTTCAGTTAGTCTAAAAAATCACATACTCAAACATTTTAATAAATAGTCAAATGCATTCTTTTTAAAATGAAATAATTTGTCTTTTAAAACAAACCGATTACACTTGTATTTGCATAAACATGAAAACTATATGCATCATTACAGATGATGAATTAGGACAATATAAGAGTATATGTGCCTTTTTGAATACAAAGTCAGAAAAAAACAGAAGTAACTGTTCAAACAAAACATATTGAATTTCATCTTAATTTAATTAAACAAAACCCATTCAAACTTGATTGTCAAGTTATCACTGTATATATATGTATATATATACATGATTCATTGGATATTAAATGCATGCACCTAGGTGGTATTTTACACATTAATCATTACTGTCCACAATAATTGTATTGCAGTCAGTTTCCGGTTGATGTTTTCAGTCGAAGTATATTTGTTAGTATGCCTAAGATATTTTCTGTAATATGAGACAAATACGAATAGAAACTGCTCTACTTTCTGTGCAGCTAATGTAAACATATATATATATATATATATATATATATATATATATATATATATATATATATATATATATATATATATATATATATATATATATATATATATATATAAGGTAAATCGAACTCGGTGGCACCTGAATATACGCATAAATGCTCTTCATATAAATAATTTTCTGATTAAATTGTCACTATCAATTAATTTTTATCTAAAAGACCTGGCGCCAAGAATGATGTAGCACTGAAATGAATAATACAAAATAAATATACTGCAGACAATTTAGAAAACATTTTTAGAATACCTACTTGTTAGATTTCGAAGTTAATAAATACTAGTCACTTTAAAACCGAATTACCAGAATCATTTGTGAAATCCCCGGGACAGAATTTCACTAGTCTACATGTATTGGCGTGGTATCAGTGTAATTAGATAGTTTGGTTAGTTATCGTGAAAACACCCTTTTTTGAGTGTTCAACGATTTTGAAAACTAGTTAAGGTTGGTTCAGTTTAACTCCTAATAAACTCCTATTAAACGTTTAGAGCTTAATTTGATGGTTGCTTGTGGTTAGAATAAATTTCACTTATCCCATCTGACTTCCGTTTACAAGTTTAGTTTTTAACAATCAGGTTGACAAATGTTTAGGTTATAAATATAGAGGCATATAAATCTCATTGTTTAGGATTTGTGAAGATACTGATGTTTACATCAATATTATTTGTGAAAATTAGTGTCATCCTGTCGATGCTGTTGAATGCTTTCTTGTTGAAAAGGAAGTTGATGTACAGAAGTAAATTCCATTCAATTGATTGTTTCATAATGATCAGTGGTGTTGCGCCTTAGTCGGTACATGATCATTCATCACGCAATACAGCCCGATGATTTCGGAGTTGGGCTTCTACTGAATCTTTCATTTGGTTTATCAACACTGTTGAAGACTTTTCCTGGTATTGAGAATAGTGTGATGCCTCCTCACACATGCTAAGATTTTCTCTGTTTGGTATTTTGATGAGATATCCTTCCTTTCAGTCTGTTGGTACATGTTCTTACTCCTAAATCTTGCTAAGGAGAGCATGTAGCTTCTTTTCAGTTACGACTATGTACACTTTTAATGCCTCAGCTGGAATGTTATCTGGTCCTGCTGCTTTGCCCCTCTTCACCTGTCTAATGGCCATACCGATTTCTTGGACTCATGGTATGTCAGAATTACTTGAGAGGTCCATGGGTGATGCTTCGATGTTGGGTGGGTTCAGTAGGGATGGTCGAGTCAAGAGTTCCTAAAAGTTCCACCTGTTCCACTGTTTTTAGAGTTGATGATTACTTCCCTTACCTTGCTTTTCAGTGGTTGTCTTGGTTTATCGAATTTTCTGGCAAGATATCTCGTTGTATAGTATAGTTGTATCAGATTTCTTTCTCTTACAGCTTTATCTGCTTTCGTTGCTACATCTTCTACACACTTAAGATTTTCAGCTCTGATGATTGATCCTCTTCACTTCATTGTTTAAGTATAGTTATTCAGTTTGTTTCTTGGTTTTCTATGATCTTGTTGAACTGATACTGATGGCTACCTTCTTGTTGCACCTTGCATAAATCTTATCCAGAGTATCAGCGGCGATCCATTCATTGTGGTAATGCATTCTGTGACCCAGATTCTCATGAAATGCTTAAGTTATTGCTTCCTAGATCCCCATTCATTTGTTTTCCATGGTACTTTCCTCTTTGTTGAGTAGATCGTGAAGAGTTTGGAATCTATTGCTGAAAGCTATCTTGAATTCGTTGATTTTGCTAGTATCTGGAAGAAAGGCCGTAGTAAACTTTTGTGATGCTGTTTGTGCCGTTGTCAAGTGCTTCTTGATTCTCACTTTCAACTTGGCTGTCAACAAGTGATGATCTGAAACTATGTCAGTGCCTTTCTTAGTTCTTACGTTCTCATTGGTCATTCTGAAGTTTTTCTATTGATGCAGATGTGATCTATTTTGTTCTCTCTCTGTGTATGCGTTAAACGATGCAAGAAAGGACGCCTTTAATCTCACTGCATATCATCCATGACTGTGTCTTGATCTAAAAATTGGTTTGTTAGTGTTTGAATTCTGAATTCAAGTTTCAATAACATGAAATAATCTAGCATTTCCGTTAGTTATTAATTAGTATTTAATATTCTTATCTATGGTCTTTACAACCAATTTATATGTTAAAATCTTTTTACGAACAGCAGAATAAAATCACTTAGATTGCCTTATTTTCTAGATTTTTTTCGAATTCATCTAAAGCTCATTATAACCCGAATCTAATTGTTCTCGCGAATTTTTTCTGTTTTATCTTTCTTGCTAATGCATATCCAATAATAATAATAATAATGAAATCAGCATAGATTATGGACATAGTTATTTCATCCAAAATGAAAACTTTCATTATATACAAAAATAAGGCAACCATTTGGCTTATACAACATATTTATTTAAAACAAAACAAGAGTCTAATGGTATTTAAACAGGAAAAACACAAAAAAAATAATAACTAACCATTTTAAATAAACAATTTCTACCCATTTCATTGAATTAAGTAAACATTGAGCCTTGTGTCGGTAGGGGTAGTGTAGGATTATACACTGTTCAAATCAAACATAGCCGCCATCTTGTGAAATATAAATTAACATATATAGGCAATTATTCGTGTAAATTATGTTTACTTTCCTCATTTTTTTTCATCATATCTAATGTAGATTTCATGTTTGGCAAATAAAAGTTATTAACTTATTCATTTGTGCATGAATTTACTGCCACTATTATAAATGTTGCTTTGTTCATTAATTTCCATAAATAAAAACTGCTGATGACATAGTACAAGTGAATTGGTTGTTTGAAAAAGAAACAAACGAAACACAACATTATTTTTCAGTTTGTATGAATCTATGACTATTTTTTCATTTATTTGAGTATATATATATGTAACTAGGGACATTTAATGTTATGTAAATTTACTTTTCAACGTTTCAGAATATTTCGTTTCAAGTTTTATTTTGTCAAGAAAAGTATTGTTGTACATGTAAATACGAATATGTTATTCGTATGGTATTCAAGTGAATTGCTCACAATCATATACACTCAGAGAATATCTACATAACTGATCTACACATTTGTTCATTACTCCTCTTAACAAGCATTCAGTGTAGTTGACGTTCGTTGAGAATGTTTCTAAAAGAAAATGTTACATCAATTTATCAGCTAAAAGTTTCTAAACAGTAATTCATTAAGTTATTTTCAGTTAGAAATAGATATGAGTTTATCAATCATTTAAAATGAACAGAGTATAAACATAAATATTATTTAAAATAAATGTTAAAAATGTCACATATATTTTTCAAAACTATCTTCGTATCAACTCTACAACCTTTTGTTGGTCACGTAATTTTCTTGGTATAATTGTGGGAAATGATCATAGACGTATATGATATTCACAAGTTTACAATGTTGACATATTCACATTGTAAATACATAAAACTCGTTCGTGAGCGAGATCAAAAGTCCTAGGTTCGATTTCCGTGATTAGGCATCGCGGGTGTGCGCTTTTGAAGAGTCCCGTACCAGGACGAAACGTTCGTTCAGTGCTTCTAGGTTTCTAATAGTGGTTTAACAAGGATTTATTCATGATTTCAATAAGAAAATCTTTAAAATTCATCTATTTGATCATTCATCGATTTTTATTCACTCAGTAATTTAAATGAATAACGAGAATATTACTGTGGCACATAATTCACTGTTATTCGTAATACGATTAGTAAAACAAATCAAGCAAATGAACGAAAGCTGTGAATAAAATCCAGACGAAAATAAGCAAACCTACACATGACTACAACATGTTTATATACATGCCTGATTTCAAGTTTTTTTAAATAAATAAAATGTAAGAATATTTTAAGATAATTAGAAACCTGCTCACGAACGACTTCATTAGGAAAATTCCATTTCGTATTGGTTTGACATAATAATAATAATAATAATAATAATCATTATTTCCTAAAATTACTACACGAATATATTCTCATAGTTAGTTGCTTTGTGATATTAAATGTACAATTCTTACTTGAGCTATTATCAAAATTGAATTATTAATCCACTTTTTCAGCCATCTTTGTAATTTAATCGAGTTTGAATCATATAATTTCATTATTATCTTCATTTCAGTAGAAATAATTATCAAATGTAATTCGACTGGAAATAGAAAATAAACATAACGATGCCTGAAGCTTTTTCCGAAGCATATGAAGTTAAAGGTTCGGATTTCTAATCTAAATGTATACACAAACACTGAGGTGCTGGCAGAACACAAATAGAAAATCATGTTTGTTCTGAATTACATCGCTAGCCAAATATATCAGATAAACTAAAATTAATTCAACTTGCCCAGAAGAAAATAAACTTTTTAAATAATCCTTCGTTTCGATGGTTCCCTGATTCTCGATTTGTTTTTCGTATAAGGTCAAAACTGAAACTCCTGTCGCAGAGGAATACTGAATCATGTTTTTCGTTATGTAAGTATATTTATGTAAGTGTAAATTACTAAGTATTGATAAACACTGTCTTGAAAGATCGTTATTTCCTAATCACATGAGATCATTCTCTAATTATCAGCTATAATCATGTCTACAATTCAATCTCAATTCTTTTTATCCAAAAATAAGTTTTTCACTTCATCCTCTGTGATTTTTGATAATATTTAGAAAATGAGACGTCGGCAAAAAAAACTCGAAGCACTTACCATTCCATCAATGATATCCTCACAGCACATCAACGCACGTACGCATAAATTTCACAACAAAATAAACCTTTAGGAAAACGAGTTCCTAGTGTTTTAAAGCTCTTTATTTATTCATAGATATCTGTTCATCTGTCCAGCTGTACATTTGTGTGGTTATTTTTTCCATTAATTATGGTTATCGAAAAGAAAAGATCAAATAAAGAAAAGCAATACTATGTTCAAAATTATTAACCTTATTATTATTATGATGATTATATGAATATGTCGTCTGCTGATTAATGAATGTAACAATCATTATTATTTAACTCTTGTTTGTCATGTTAAATACTGACTTCCTACTGATTACATTACTTGATTGAATAAAATAAAATAAAGCGTTTTGTTTGATAACAGTTATTTTAATTAACCGATGAAAATAATTTGTCTTATTTCCTCATTTTGTACAATATTAGTCTCATGAATATACAAGAGTAAGAAAAACAGTTTACAAACTGTAAGTTTGTTTATCTAAAGTTTTGTAGTACAGAGTAGTAGTAATGATATTGAATAAACTGTACATCACATAAAAATATCAACTTATAATCAAAGCCTGGTAATCAATGGTTGAGTTTAATTAATTTCGCGTTCAAGCAGTTCAATTATAAATTGAATGAGACATTTTTCATTCAAAACTACAACTAAATAGAACAAACAAGATGATTAGTGTTGATAAGCCTGATAAAGTTGAAATTTTTTAAAATAATTTCTATGAACCAATGATTTCTAAAACCTACACAACTGGTGGATGCAACACACGTAATCTATTTGTATGTCTAGAATTTCTGTGAAATGAGTCTATGGTTTGATTTATTGATTTTATTTTTTCTGGTTATCATTTTCTTGGCAAGTTGGTTTTTTTGGTGGGATGGGGTCGACAACCCCATGCTCAACCCTCCTCCTTTATCCGGGCTTGGGACCGGCAGTAGCCCCGAAGGTTCTACAGGTGGAGTTGAGATGAATATATGCATACATGAATAATCATACATTATCACGAATGCATGTGATTCATTGTGTAGCGGAAGTTTGAAGAACTTAAGAAGTTCTAGAATTGTTTTTATTGTTGCACAGACATTTCTGTGAATATTTTCATTTTTTTTAAATAAATACTAAATACGGTAACTTTTGAAGTTATAGAAATAAAGAAAATGCATGAACTGTCAGTATGATCTGAAATATGGTTTACGATAATCACAATCTCTAACATTTGATTATCAAGGTAATTACATGTTACATCAATTGTTCCTGCCTAATACTAATAACAATTTATGGGAAGAGAAATCAAGTTTTGTAAAGTATTTTAACATTTTTGACATTAAATATAGATTACGAGAATTCCTCTTGAATATTAATCATCATCCTTGACTGATCGGAATGAATGTTTTCTTCCCATCTGACAGTTTTTAATCTATTCCTCTAAATTCTCTTCAAAACATGTTTCTAAATGTCAGTAAACTATTTTGTTAACTTTATTATTTCCAGATATTGATTAGAAATTTTGTTAATCTGTTCAAAATCAGATATAAATTACAAATCACATGTTGTTGTCAATTCAAAGTTAACATTATTTATTCTATGTACATGAATTATTGATACTTATTAATGATTGAGAGATTGATGACCCGTGAAAAAAAATGTAACACACCAATAAACATCATATATAATATAGGCAGATAAGGCATACTTTCAACTTATATTTTTTTAAATTTAATTTCCTGTTATATTATTCCTAGTTAATTGATTTTTCAAAAACGAAACAGGCATGAATAATATTTTCCTAACTATATAGATGATTTATAGATATTAAAAAAATGTCTGTACCTACTTAACATTGATTACCTTGAATTTGAAAATGTTCCTGTTCCTGTTATATAAGTAGTGTAAGGATTGTTTCTACTTATAAACACCCGTTTAATTTCCGTTATAATTTAAACCACTTTAGGAATTATTTAGCCTTATAAAATTTTTTTATCCTACCTATTATAAATAATCCAATGTCAACTGAATAAATACTGTGAAAACAATGTATCCATTAAATGTGTGCTATAGTGTAGTAGCTATGAAAAACATCCTTTGAGATATAAATATTTAAGCAGTCACCGTTTTGAAATAAGTTCTGGTACAAAATGAATGAGAAACTACATATTCAAGACAAAATCATCGATTTTGAATAGTATATTGAATATTAGTTTGCAGATTTTCGATTGGTAATCATTACAAACCCGTTATATTACTAATAATCATGTTACTCCTTGAGTCTCTTTGCAAAGTCATGGACAGTAATTTTCGATCCGTATCGACGATAAGACAGTTATTCATAACCAGTTATGAATAAGAGTTACAAATAATCATGGACTGATTGAAGTTAGACACTGCTGGATGGCGGCTCAGTGGTCTATAGGTTAGGTGTTTGTGCGCCTGAAATAGTGTTTGGTATTCGACTCTCGGATTCAAACTCGTCGATATGCATTGCAGAGGAATTCTGTCCGAAGACGAAATGTGCCTTTCAGTGCTTTGAAATTTTCGTCAGTGGTTTAGCTAATATTAGATCACGATTAAAACCGTGCAAAGCTTAATTTCAAAATTGGATGAATTCACCGAAAAATGGAATTGTTTGTAAGTTTCACTGTTAAATATTCTCAGCAACTTTGAACCGAAAACTTTTATTTTCACATTCGCCATTGTTGACTGTTCATCTGCATCCGGTGTGCAAAACTAGTTCGTTTATTTTTTTTTCGTATCTGTAGAAATAAGATAATTAAAAAAAACTAATTGCTAACATAGCAACGAGAGTAACTTCTGTAAAGAAAAAAAACAAGGGAAATTTCACTACAAAAAAATAATTTTATTACATCCTCCCCCTTTCACTACTTCCCATTAAATCAATTTTTATCTGATTGCCATTTATTACCCCAAACTCTACCATAAACAAGAAATGAAAACTAAATTGAATAGAATTAAACACACAAAAAAATACGAAACAAAACAAAATAAAACAATGAACAGATAGCCAAATGAAGAATAAACAGTTTATCTATGTATAGGCATATTTTATCCAACAAAATGTATGACGATAATAAATGTGTAAATAACTTTGTTTCACAGCTTACTTACATTATGTATCCCATGTTCGTTCATAAGAGCATATAATAATATTGTATGTTATTGCTGCTATCGCTGTATTGTTTATTGTTCATCCCCTCAGTATCAGTTAATTACAAAGTGAAACGATCAGATTAAGACCGTAAAGAGACAAAATATGGGGGGACATTAGTAGAAGGTAGGCTTTTTTAAAAGTAAACAATTACCTGTAAACAATTAATGGATGACAAAGAAACAAATTGGAAAAATAGGATAGTGAAAGCTTACTAGCCTACTACTACTACTGCATAGAACTCTATTTCCCTCTTTCCTTTTTCTTTTTTCCTAATGTTTATACTAACAGTTGTTTTGTTTCTTCTTTGCCTAAAAAAAACAAACGAGGACAGAACGAAAAAATATTTATTGCTAAGTGACGAATTTGGAATGCACATTTATGTATATATATATATATATATATATATATATATATATATATATATATATATATATATATATATGATGTGAGTGGATGTGTATGATGCTTGGTGTTGTTGGTTACTGATGCAGTGTTAAGCTTTACATTGATGAATTCCGATAACTCTACTTGTTGGGTTAGGGTTAATGAATTTTTCTATAGTGATGACTATTTCAAGGACTCTCGTTTTCATTTCATCACTTCCTGTTGGTCAAATTCTCATTGCTTTCAATTCTTTGTTCATAAGGATATATATATATATACTAAATCTAGATTAATAATTACAGTTACGAACATGATAACAACTGTTGTGAATAAATAATTTCTTTATCCATATCAGCTCTACTGAAAAGTAACTGTTCACAATGCAATAAGGTTGAATATTGTTGTTGTAGAAAACATACATTACTGATTGATTACAAATTTGTATTATTGTGAACGAATTACTGCATGTTCTCATTGTATGCAATCAGCCGTTGTTGGCGTACATAGATCCTAACCTGAAGTCTCTTTATAAAGCCATTTTGTCACAATTTTTAGTTCCTTTAAATTATAGTTCACAATGGAATTCAAGAGGTGTGTATGTGTGCCGTTCAGCTTGGAATTCATCGGCAACATTTACCTACACCAGAGTGAAATATTTAGATATTTGCTCAATCTTTTATTCCTATGCATTTATATTTGTTTAAAAGTTTGTATGTATTCAAACCTGGTGAAAAAGCTGTCACTCACAAGCAAGCAGTAAAAAACCTATTTTCATATCATTTGAAAAAGATCTTCATTATTTTTATAGTTAAGCTAGGAAATTTATTGACTAACACTATACAATCAAATAACTGGGTACAGTAACATGTAAAAAAAAAACTATTTCAGTGTTTTAGTATATCAATAACACAGCCGTTAGTGATAATTGGTAGGAATTGATTATCCCAGTTTAATATTTATCATCACATTTTTAGAGATTTTTTATTATTTCGTTTACTGTACACTCCTTTCTCATAAAAATTTCCTCTTCTTGTTTTTTTTTCATCAAACAGATCACGTTTAATTTCATGCAAACATCCGGAGGCATTAAGGAAATCAATAAATAAACAGTAAGTGTAGTGAGATATTTTTGTTATCAAGTATGGAATTTTTATGGTAATCTGTGAATAACAATTCTTTAAAACATATATCATTAAATTACCATTAAATAATATGTTTTTTTGTCAAAATGATCGTATTTACGTATTTCATAAGCTTAATAAAAAAAATACTTCTGTGGTACAGGGTTGTGGAGATTGTTTATTTTGACTGAATTCATCCATTGGAAACCTGACTCGAACTCCTGAAATTCTCTCACGAAGCAAGTCACTAGTGAGCACATAATAACGCATAAGTGAGTCAGTCAGTCGGTTACAACGTAGAAATTCGTACGTATGTACATAACTTCATGTTGCCATGTAACATTAGCACAGAGACTCTATTGTCAATTCAAATCACATAGTAGTAGAGGTAGTAGAAGTATTAGGAGTAATCGGAGAGATTAGGGTTCCAAGATATTATTCAAGAAGTAGAATCTGGTGAAATAAACTTAGGAAGAGAAAGATGAACGTAATGAGGAATACTCAAGATTGGAACTTCAAAGAACAAAAACAGTGGATGCATTTATTATTAGCATATTCTAAGTCCACAAGCAAGTCTCCCGGTAGCAAGATCCACCCCTGAAAGGTCAGTCGAAGATAATGTTATCTCTAAAAGCACAAGAGGACTTCTGTCTTTTTTTGTAGACCGGAAAAATTAGCGATTGGGGCCAGTCAGATTGGATAACATCCAGTTCCCAAAATCTACCTAAGATCTCAGCCAAACTAACTGCCAGAACTTGTTCTCCATCCCTAGAATTCTCAGGGGTCATTCTATCGGGACCCGCTGCTCCCCTCGTTTTAGATTTCCTATGGCTTTCCCAACTTCATAAAGACTTATTTCGATTCGCCAATTAGACTGACTGGAGATCATGGGCAGACGAAAAGTAGCTGAAGACTAAGTGAATTTATCACTATAGAGCTCTGCCCATCGTTCCAGTCTCCTGGACTGAGAATGAATAATAAGCCCATCCTTTCCGAGATAGTTTCACAGCCAAGTTCCTAATACCGGTTTCATTGATAAGTCGGAACAACTGTCTGCTGTTATATATCGCCGCTACGATTTCTATCGCTCTTGCTTTCGCTACCCACCACTGTTCGCGATCATTGCGTAAGCTTCTTATCAGCCTGCGCTTAAGCTGACTCTGCCAATCGTTATGTTCAGAGCCAGGTGGGATAAGTTTCCAAGCATCCATCAATTCGGTGGATGCTACTGAGATGCAAGTACAACTCTATCACCTTTTGGTTTACCTTACTAACAGATATCCCTGCTGTTTCCACAGCTTTTTGAATATCATTCAAAGCTGCCACACAGTGGGCATCACATTCTACATGGCTTTCTAACTGTTTTATAGTTGCTGCTGAAATATATTCTTAGCTTATCATTAAATAAAGCCTCAAGAGGTTTCATTGCGGTGTCTTTCCTACGTCTTGTAAGTCGCAAACAAATACGCGCTCGCACTAGAACATGGTCTGAATCTAAACAAGTGCACCAGAGTGAGCGGTATTCTTCAATAGAGCCTGGTCATCGATAACTGGTAGCGACGTGATCAAATTTTGCCGCTCGTTGGGTCGGCTTTGGGTGTCGCCATGTCAAGGGATGTTTTTCCTCATGCTTAAAGTTAGTGTTATCTAGAAACAGGCAGTTATCTGAGCATAGCTGTCTAAACTGCATTCAGTGGGAGCATGAGCGGACAAAGCAAAAAGACTGCGGCGAGTTTCCCTATCTTTGGAGTCTGTACCGACCCGTTTAATCAGACAGCACATAAGCGACTGTCCACCGAAGTGCATTCTAAGAGAGCCAGTTCTGCCCAAGGACTCAATGCTATTCCTAAACCAGCGATGCCACGGGAAGCAGCAGCAGGGCTTCCAGATACATGAAGAGTAAATCGAACTGTTTCTTTATTTCGGCATGGTGAGGTCAAATGAATGATCCTACTCGGATCCTGTATGCACGTTTCCGAGACGCAGCATATATCGATGGATCGAGATCGTAAAGTCCTAGCTAAGGAAGCCTGTTGTCCTATTCGACACAATGTTCGGAAGTTGAAAACTTTAAAATGTGTTTTAGAAGGGGTTTTGAGGAAACCATGGATATCGTTTCATAAACTCAAATCGTTTGCGTTAGCGGTGCAGTGTGATAAAGGAATGTGAGAAGGGTGAGTCGTGGTGGGTGTGTAGGAAGAATTTGACCGTGACTAATTAAGTCAATCCCTGTAACGGAATTGAGGGCAAATATCACCTCCCGGCCGCTCACACAGTGAAAGGGTATTTCTTGAGGAACCTGAAATAGATATTTATTTAGTGTTGGTCTTAGAGGTCTGTGAGCGTGAACGCATAGTCCAAGGGACAACTGCTTGAGGCCGATCACGCACGGCTTTTAAAACGTTAGCTCCGCTTTTTAAGTGACCTAACCATCGGAGACGTAAATCAGTGAGGTAAAGTGAGGTGTGACATTCTTAGGGTCGATCTTTCTAACCACTTTCTCCTTGTGAGAAAGCAGCATCACTGAAGATGCTGGTTGTCCAAGGGAAACACCTTACTGCTCTCACACATCTGTGCAGTCGGCTGTACGACTTCACCCACAGACCTTGAGTAGCTGCTTTTAGTCGCATCATTCTCCAATCGACCTGCATGGCATGGTAGGACCTACAGGAACATGTGTTTCACCCAGTATAGCTTGGTTGGGTCATCACTATAGGCGAGCCCGGCCACCCTATCAAGGTAGCAGCGTACTGTTGATCAGTCCAATATAAGGACAAAACAGTGAACTAGAGATTTCATATTCTCGATTGTGGTCCAACATTGGGCAGTTCATGATTTCGATAAAATTTCTGGAGTTGGTTACTGATTCACTTGACTTGATTTTATTACTTTAAAATATTAAAAAAATTTGTTAAAAGGGTTATTATAAGAGGATGTCTACGGATGTTTTAAGTGAAAGATTATTTTGTCTTTAGAAGATTAAATTCAATTAAATTCACGTTTGTGCTTTAATTTAACTAAATTTTATTTAATTTTCATGTTATCTTTGTTTAATTCTGTAAGTTAATGATTACATCAGTTTACAGTGGATGTTAAGTTTACTTAGGATTGCATTTTCTTCGATAATATTGACGTTAAGTTTTACTATCTATGTACGATTAGATAAGCTTTTTATAATGTTCAAATTCATGGAAAGTGAATGCAAACCGCAAAATCTTTACACCTATAAATTTACCATTTAGGTCATTTATTTGCGGTTATGTAACAGTCTCTGTTATCATTGACTAATCAGCCTAACTCGTTTCAAATTTACCTTACAAATGTTACTTTAATCATAATTGAAAATACATGCAAAGAATCCAGTCATTATCCAAGTTCTAATACGCTGACCAAGCATAATGAATGTATTTTCGCAGCAATCTTCATGTCACTTACTTGAAAAACTCACAAAGCTGTTTGTCTATATACATTTAAAGCTAAGTACACTTCAAAAAAACCGTAGGTTAAATGTTGCAATAGATAACTTGTACAGCCATCAAAATAACTGAAGTTTCAGATTATTCCCACTATTTGTTTAAATAAACTAATAATCTATGCAGTTTTCATTCAACTTTTTCTGACTGCCAATTTGTTTTTCTGAAAGAACTTATTCTTATTTCTTTAAATTCAATGTATACACTGCCAATCTTTCTCTTTTTTTCCAACTACTCCTTTCATCAACGACTTATATTTTTATTGATTTTGAAATATTTTATTTCCGTTTTCTTGAATTTTGCTCTGTTCATATATATATATATATGAATAAAAGATGGTTTCCCATGACATTCAAATTCATAAGAACTGTCATGTTTAATTATGTTGTAAAATCATTTTGTTTTTTGTTCATTTGTACGCATCTATAATAAAATGTCAACAAAATTGCGTCTCTCTCACAAACTATCCTGTTAGGATGTACATTGATGAGACATTCATCATTAGTTAAAGACACCAATATTGTACTCAACACCCTTAACCAAACATATTCTAGCTGTCCGAAAGTTTGAATAGTATGGATAAATGTATGCGCCGCGCAAAGTTGACATTCCTTTCCGAAATTGGTAAGGACATTGAATTTTATTGAAACAGTAAACAATAAATACAAGCAAAGAGTGTGATCTATTTATTAAATAGAAATTAGGTCATTTTCTATGATCATTTTACAATTATAATTTATAAAAAATTCTCACAAGTGAACAAAACTACTCGGTGTCCGACAAAATGATTAATAACTTGTGAATGATCATGAAAATCATCTCGCATTCATCGAAACTACTCATAAATTTCCTTAGACGGCGGCGCCAATCACCCCATCCACTTATTAATAAACAATTTGTGATGAGAAAATAGAAAGATATTTAGCTAATTTATTGATGAATATTTATTGAGTGGTGCTTTTCATTGTGTTTATTTACATTTAAACTACATTTAAAATGTTCACTTGCCAATATTATCTGTCAAACATAATTTACAAGTCACGTGGATTTTATTTTTATTGGCGAAAAAGGATTGGCATCTTTAAACAACAATGAGTAAATAGAAAGGTATTAATTAAATTGGTACTTATGATGAGCTTGTTGAAGGCAAATTTTTTACAAATCAACATGATGCCCTTTTATTTTTACTTTTTATTATTTCAGCCTGTTTTTGTATGCGGACAATTTGATCTTTACATGTAACTCTGTGTTGTCTATTTTGTTATTTAAAATTCATACAGCATATGACCGTATTAGATGAGACATTGTAACCGAGTGAATGTATGAATTTTGTTAAGTGAAAAAGTAATTGAAAATAATTGAACAAAAATGGAACCACTTGAATGTTAGAGACTGAAATGTGCTCTTTTACTCATCCAGTTGTTTTAAACAATCTTCATACCAGTCGCTTATTACTATAAATAGAAAATATTAACCTAAGCATTAAAAAAAAAACACTGAGAACTGAAATATTCATTTACTCAACTTCAGTTTCTAATAGATTTGATTAGATTTTTACTTCATAGACAATGACTTTTGTCTAAATTCAAAATTATAGCCTTGGCAACTAGACAAATTAAATTTCCATTTTTGAGACGTTTAACTTCATTTTTAAATCATAAAAAGTTGTTAATAAACAAGCTAAATGACTGTTTTAATGATTAAAAAGAATTTAGATTCATTATTCAATGACTTTATCTCAATAAACCACTCGTAATTTCAAGTTTTCTTTCACAATTATTCGATTAGATTTCTTTATAATTTAATAATTTAAGTGATCAAACGCGAGTTGATTGTTTTTTTAATGCTTCGTTCAGAGTTGTCTAAATCTAGAAATCGAATTCTGTCTACAGGTCTGTAAAGTTGGCTCTAATTTTGAAAGTAGAGAATCATTACTCATAAATAATAAATACTTTTCTATGATTGTTTTGATTGGTACAATTTTAGTTGATTTAATGATTGTTTTTGGTTTCTGAATAATTCAGTTATGAACAATGATATTGACATCGAACTGAGACTAATTATTAATTATTAAAAAACAACAGCTTCATTTTGAACTGGTTTCAAATAAACAATGTCTTATGTTATTGTAAATGAAGAGACTGTTTAGTCAGTAAATCAGTTGATGTTTAAAGAAGAAGTTATTACATACAAAGCTTTTGGAGTGGAGTTTTCTCCGAAAGTTTCCATATTTTCTTCTTGTGAAAAATATCGGTAGAGTAACTAAATGATTAATCAGGGAGTTATGAAAATCCAAATATCCTATATATTTTTAAAATATCTAGGGATGTAATGTAATTAATTGGACATTTATTAACTTCATAGTTTTTGTAATTAATTCTTGAATATTTACAAACTCTGGATAACAGATAGAGCTATAATAAATACTGCTAGTTTCTGTAAACCAACCAACTCTCCAAGTAAAACTTCTTTCAGAGAGCAATAATAGTTTTGTGCTCATTATTCAAGAGTAGATAAGATAATTCGTAAGGACTAAGGGACACTAAGGAAATTGTATTAATTACTAATTTTAACAAAATGAAATAATTTCATCGTTAATTCGTTGGATTAAATTACTTATTTCCTGGATATTACAAACAAACATACAACCAAAAGATAGATACTCCGGAATATCAAAAGAAGAAATCATATGTATTAAACTAGAATTAAAAACTGTTTAATCTTCATAGGTATTTAACTAGGTTAAAAATGATACAAATGTACTTACAGATTAAGGCTACTCTTTCATTGCAAATCAGTTACATTATACATTTATATACTGCGCATCAATGAGTTTTTTTTTTCTGAGACATAAAGTAATCAAATGTTTAAATTTCAAAAAAAAAAAAAAATAAATTGTGACAATAAATAATTTGTTCTCATATAAACCATCCTTTTGATGTTGATTTCTTTTGAGAATTGAGAATAAAGCTATTTTCAACTATTTGAAATGAAATGAAAAGCGACCGATTAGTTGGAACATATAATAATCAAGCGAAAAAAACAAATTCAAAGCATTTCAAGATGAAGAAGAAGGAGAAAAAAACTACCACCGAAAGCAAAACTGGCCCGAATTCGTTGACAGAAGTTTGAATTTTCATTAAATTATTCATTTATTCATTCATTCGTTCAGTGATTTCATTGTTGATGGGGAAAATGTATGGACTTGAAGAATTATATCTATCCTATAAGTTTTTATACATCTCATATGTATTCATTTAAAAATTAATAATAATAATAATTATTATTATTATTATTAATATGGAAATTAGTAATTCATACTCTTTGTTTTCAAATTCAATTCATAAAAGCTTATTCATGATTTCCCTTGAGCCATAAAATTAATAGATTCGAAATAGAATAAAAATGAATTTGCATACATAATTTTTTACATTAGGGGTTATAATTTAACAGAGCTGTTTAAACCAATATGAATAACAAGACATTTTATACAATTATTAAATAAAAACCTTATCAATCTCTCAATTCGATAACAAATTTTATGGGTAACCATTTCAAGGAATCGAATCTATGTTTAAAGAGTAAACCGAGGAGATTTCAATATAATTTGGTGTAACTTATTCATATCTGATCAGTAATATACTCTTTGACTTGTTCATTAAGATTCGTATATCAGATTACTATGTATCTGTAGTATACAGGACTTCAGACTGTTAAATATCTATCTAAAGTGATTATTGTGTTTACTTAATTTTTTGCTTGTTAAATAGCTAATGAGGTGCATAGATGGTGTTTGGCCAAAAAAAGGCAAATTCACAATGTTTCCTGAATAGCCTGTGTTGGGATATATGTCACAAAACTTATGGTACTAGTATTTACTTCATAATTGTAGCGCACCAAGATATAGTTCAACTCTGTATCTAGATACAATTCATACTTGTACATTTTGAATGCAGACAATCCGAATAATACATATTATAAAATATTTTAACTTGGAACTCTTCAGTACAATAGTTTCTTAAGATATAATCTTATGTATCGATTCAAAAACATTCTTATTTTTTTATTGATTGAGCGGAACCACTTATAAGTCATTTAAAAGTAGAACGTAGACAGCTGGACAACGCGCATACTTTTACCAGTAAAGTAAATTATTCATTCTCGCCGCATACATACTCAAATGCAATACAAGCCATTACTAAAACTACGATAACATTGTAATACGAAGAGAAACTGTCCCGTTTATCCATTTTGGTTTAATTTTAACCTTGATGTAGTATTGTAGTGAAGGAGAACATAGGTGAGGGCAACCGAATTGTACTATCTCAAATTACAGAGTTAATTGGTGTAATAAGAAAAGCATATCGTAAAACGTTAATTCGAAAAATATCAATCCATCATATCGAACTGGACTGTTCCTGTTGCAAACATCAATCCATTGTCTGACATTTCACTGTTCATGCGTTTCCTACAAATCCCATTGTGTATTCTCGCTCTTGCTTTCTTGATCTTCCCCCATCTTCTGCTGCCAGACATTACGTTTTTACTCGCGTCATATACTACTTATAAGTAGCGCGCACCACAGTATAATTATTTTCCATTATCCTGTAAGGATATGTATCCTATCTTTTAACCTGTTAGGCATCATAACTTAAATTTGTTTTTCCGATCTGATATAATTATTAGACACTGACTGATTACTAGTATTAATTTATTTCTGTTTACACTAAAACGCTCTCCTAAACAGTGAGATTAGTATTTTTTGCACGACCTAATTGTCAAATATACTCCCTCAAATGTAGCTCCTTATATTTTTTACAATAATATAAGATTTTCACAAGTCAATTTCAATGTGTATGAATTAAAATACAGTCCCTAAAAATATTAATCAATCTCCATACGTGGATTATGTCACTATATCACATTCACATTACTGCTCTTTCTTCTATGATAGCTATCACTACCAATGATCTCAACTGGTAATTTGATAAGTATTGGCAGAAATCCATCTTTGTGTATGCTAGTACTCAAGCAGTATTGTTAATTTTTAATCAGACGAACAAGAATACGTCAATGGGAAATAAAAACATTCATTGTATAATAATTTCTTCTCGATAATGATAATTATTTTTCTCTCTTTTTCCAAAAGAAAGAAAAAAGAAAAATTATTTATTCATAACATCTATATTATTATTTAAGAAAGAAGAAACAATTTAATTTGATTTGATTTGCATAAATATCAGGGGAAACAAAAGCTTCATTTTGAATGTGCTTTTATTTATTTCTCGCAAAAAGTTTCCTACAAGAGGTTTACGATCATATCTTGAAATATATACAGATATATATATATATGACAAGTCTGACAGGCTATATATCAAGTCATATTATATGCAAAATCGTCTATATTCACTTACGTACACAAGATTTTATAGTCTGTTTGTTTAGAACAAGTAGATTGGAACAAACAAGAACCGGTACCATCATCAACATTGCCAACAAAAAGAACAAACATGACAACGTCTAATTAATTAATTAATTAATTAATAATCATTCTCTGCACAAATTGTAACATTCATTATCAAAGGGAATCACTTCCACTTTGTGTTCTTGTGCTACTGTTCACTCACTGAAAACAAACATGATGATTATTGGAAAAAGAACCAATAAAAGTAAACAATAAGCCTTGAATCCATTTCAATATCGATGATAGTTTGTTTGTTTGTTTGTTTATTTTGCATGAAATACTTTTGATGGCATTTAATCAAAATAGAGATCAGTTTGTAAAATCTCTGTTGAATTAGTTGCACAGTACGCTAATCGAAAAAAGCTAATTCTGTACTGTGTCAAGTTTCATAAGTTTTGTTTCAGCAGTGCCAGTGTTTGCTTTATGGAATAAGTTTTGAATGGTTACTCAAAAAGTAATTTATTAGTGAATGTTATTTGACCAAATCAATATGTTGAAATGAGATAAATGCACATTTATCTGCAAACTTAAACTCAGTTTATAGAGTATTTTGATTTCGAGTCTTTCTGATTTTGTAAGAAATCTTCAAGTCAACTATGTGCTTGTTAGTTCGTTGTTAAGCTCCACTTTATAGTAATCAATCTAAAGCTTTTTCGTTAGTTAAAATAGTAAACTAGTGAGGAAAGTAGCAATAATACTAGTAGATTCAGTAGTACATCATATGCCTACATATCATTAAACAAAAAAAAAGGAGATGGCTGCATTCTTCGTCTGAAAGAAATGTAAACACAAAAATGCCTTGTGGACAAAAGCGTCAATGAAAACAATAAGATCCAACTAGTTACTTTCAGATAATTTATTGATTTTCTGATGGACATGGTATTAATACATCTACCACTATCTTATATTCCAATTATTCAGTTCCAATAGAACATTTGATTCTCACAATAATCTTTCTGAAACTTATACTTCATTTTGAAAATTTCATTTTCAGCAGAATAACTAAGGTCAACTGACCTTGAAAACACTTGAAGAATTTTACTTATAAACGGCAGTCATTAAATAAGGCATAAAATAGATTCATAGTTCTGTTGAAAATTATATTTTTTCTAGTTTTAACAGAATGAACTATTGAAAAGTATGCTGTATAGCATTTGTACAGGAAATATTATACATAATTAATGTTTTTATAAATTAATTAATCAATGTACTGTAATTATGTAGAATAATTAATTGATAAGCAAATCTCGTTTCATATATCATGTACAGTTACAATATTCTCTTACTCTCTGTTTTAATCTCATAAAAACAAGTTAAATTTATTAAGCACTTAAAAAAACACGAAATTAAACTGAAAATACACACTACATTTTTACTAAACAAACTTAAAGTCCTTTCAACTGGTGACTACAAGTGTATGTGTGCGATGTTATGGTCATTAAACAATAATTTAATGTAAGCACATATTCCCTAACAATGAAATTACAATTAAGGACAGTCTTTACTCATTTACTTCTGGTAGTTTAGTGGAATACTCTACAACATTTCAGATACCTTGAAACAGTGTTATCATTTCATGACCGGTATTTCCAGTTTACTGGGTTTTTTTTGAGGGATCGAAAATAAATTAAGTAGTATATCATGAATACATTTTATCTTGTCAGATTGTCGTTATCTGCTTACAGACTACAGTGTTAATGTATTAAAGTTATCAAGTGTACTCAAATTACATAAATGAATCTCGTTTAAAGTTAATGCTATTCATAATAACAATAAATTATTGTGCTTATTATTACTATTAAGATGGTGAGCAAATGATCTCGATATTGTTATCTGTATTTAAGTGCAGTGGATGTATAAACTCATAACAACAGAATTAAGTGTTCGGCATCAATTTCTATCAAAATTACACTTTAACTGATAAGCTGTGACTCGATAGAATCGGTAAGTATCGACAATGAAACATCACAACCAATGACACTGATAGCTGAGCTCAAGTGAAAAATGAAATGAAATAAATTTTATATGAGTCCCGTCTAAATGTGTCGGCAGCTGAAAAAAAGTCAACAAATTCTGGGAATTTATTACCATTAGGTGCTTATAATTAAATCGATGTTTGAGTATGGTCAACCGAGTAGAAAAGCCTTTTAGCGCTTTCCTATACTTTTTTTCGTTTTTACTCCTAAATGCTCAATATTTTTACTTTAGTATTTATATCTAAATCCTAATTAAGCTGAATTGATTAACCAAAAGAAGCAACATGCTCAACATTAAATTAAATTCATGTCGCCTAACGGTTAATCTCAACAAATTCTGCTCATTAAAACTCAGTTGTGTTTGAAATTCTATGTTTTCTATCTATCGGTTACTACTTTCGATCCTAATCAGGCATAAAACATCATGATCAAATAATCCATTTTTAGTTATATATATATATATATATATATATATATATATATATATATATATATATATATATATATATATATATATATATATATATATATACAAAGTATGATAGACAGTGTTAGTATCAATATAAACATTTGTTGATTGGAAACATTTCAAAAAGAAAATATATAAAAAGTATAATTTATTTTCATTTAAATTTGTATGGTTGTGTATTTTTAGTGGAAAAGTTTGTGGATATACGCAGATGTAAAGCTTTAAATGTACATAAAACGAAATAGGCACATATATTTACAGTCTGTAAATATAGCGAGAAAATCGTAAATAAGGAATTCCCTCTCCTCCTTGCAACTTAATCCATCTAAACTATTTTTCATTTCACTGTGGGATGCCAACTAAAAAATCTATGTGTGGTACCTTGAATTTTTTTAAAATTTCAATTAGCTTTACAGACATGGAAACACCTAAGACAATGAAACGCACCACCAACAAATGGATAGTAAACATTTTATGCCCCCTCACATGACTTAACCATTTAAGAAAACTTCCATAACGTATACGTATATTTCTTCTCTCCATTAAGCGATATATATATATATATATATATATATATATATATATATATATATGACATATACAAAAGACGTGAAACGAACCAAACATATAACTTCAAGAATACAAAAAGGTTTCGAATCTTCTATCTTCTTCTTATGATTAATTATTTGCTTATTCTGAAAGATTTTAAATAAGTCACAAAATTTGTATGAAAGAATCTACCTATCTACAGTGTATGACTCAATCCATTGATTTATTTTCCGTTTGTTGCGGCGATTGAAACATCGTAAGAAAAATGTTTATAAGTGAGAGAAAGTACAAATAAAACAGCTTAAAATTGTACCAAAAATCTGGGAAATTTTGATCATTCAATTTTAAACCCTTGCGTTTTTGTTTACTTCACATTTTAATTAGTCAGATATCGCGTATCATTATCATGATTATTCTCATCTGCATTTCTCTTTGAAATGAAAAGCATCCTGTGGAGTGCTGTACATCACTCTTGTAACAATTGACAATTCATTTTATTTTCAAATATCTACACTGATTGAAATGTGTCAGGTTTTCGAAATAAATTATAATTCATCTTTTAATCGTAAACAGCGAGGAGTAAACATTTCTTTTAATTAAATTACCTGTTTCTAGTTTTATTGGAATAATTCGAAATTAATTATAGACAGGTATTATGCATAGTTTTATTTTGTCAAATGTAATGCCGCTACATTTTAAAGAATGAAATGAGAAATTAAGTTTTAAAAAACCAGTGGACATTGTATCGTTGGTTTATAGTTTATAAATAAATGTATTAAATATCTGAAAACTTACTTTATTTGCAGTATATTCTACACTAGACAAAATAGATGCGAATCAATGATTCATTTCAAAATGTTTACAAAATTTCACCTACCCTGTTTCTAAAATAAAAATGGTTTTGAAATAAACAAATATACTGATGGGTTTCCCACTGAAATATACATGTGAATAAAGTTTAATTTTCAAATGCAGATTGATATACCCATGTTTTATTCGCATTTAAAAAAAAGACCTAAAGAAGCATTTAATTGTATGAAGATACTATTCTAATTAAAATATTGATAATTATAAGTAGAGCAAAAATATTCAAGGTAAAATTGATGGAAAGAATCTTTACCGCTTTCAAAGTTTGTATTTTTTGATGTCATTGTCACTTTAGACAATAAGAAATGATGTTTTTTTCCTATGAAAAAATTCGTTTCATACAAATAAGTGGTCCTATTCAGTGAAATTTGAATGTTTTCGAGCGATTATCTTTTTCATAGCAAAATAAGCAACTGGGACAGCATGAAAGTTCTAATGTTATGTAAAGTACAAGGAATTCGGAAGTTATGATTCCAGTAATTCAATGTCCAAATACCATAGATGTCATCAATAAATGGAGTGTTTAAAGTTGGTTATGGATGCCCTCCAAAACATTTAAGACAATTTGACATTTTTGTATAAAAACTATCGAGATTAAAGCAGGTGAGATTAGCTTATATTCAGATCATCAATAAAGTATCCACGGGATTATAGTATTTAGATTTGACAAATCTAGTACACCGAATATTTGCGATGATAACTTTCTTGCCAATGTTTTGGCTTCCTAGACTGTTAATCCCTGAATCTAAAATAATGTCAAGTCGGAAGGATGATGAAGATAATCCAACTCCAATATTAGCTTAACTAAAGAAAATAAAAACTGTTTATGCGGTTACGAAGGTTTTTTAAGAGTATAGAAAGCTGAAAACAATATATTGGTAATGAACATACCGCTTAACGAGACAAATTATGAGTTAACGTTGTGAGTTTTCAAACAGTCTAACTGACCAACAGTTATTTTCAGCTGATCCAGTAATTACAAACGTGTATTACCAAGTCATCAATGTCTTCGCACAAGACAATAAAAGGTTTTTTGTTTGGTAACTGAAAAAAAAACTGTATCTAAATGGTAAAATGCCAGTTGTGACATTTTCATACAAAAAATCTAACCATATAATTTTGTTCATTGTAGAAATCCTTTCTCTTTTTCGTTTGAGTCATTATCATCGTTTAGTTTATTTTCAAATGATTTATTCATACACTGGATTGTATATAACAAGTAAATAATTTAGCTCTTAGCTACTTTTCAATAAATAATTCTAAAAACGTTGTCTAATGCATGATGTCATCTACTAAGTGACTAAATATGTATCAAAATAGTTGTGATTTATTAATCTAATCTCATTTCATACATAAGGGTAGGTTGTTAATACTTGTGAAACGATATGTTTAATGTTCATGATGGTCAATAGTCTGATAATTGTCAAGTATATTATCTTGATATGATTTATGTCGTATATGATAACATAATACAGCTATATATATATATATATATATATATATATATATATATATATATATATATATATATTCTAGACAAAAGCCATTTGGTTTTAAATACAAAAATAATGAAATTGTATTCTTGTGTTGTCTGTTTTACATTAAGCTATTAATCATTTTCAATTATTGTTTTCATGCGTGTGGTATATGCTGTTTCTCAAATGGTTATAGTATGTATTTTATTTGATAACTTATATTATGGCCATCTATTCAAATTAATTCCATTTCATTTTCATGTTAAATGGATCAAAATCACAAAGTTTATTTACGTATACGTTGATGTGTACTAATAAATTCAAACGTATGGTAAACGTATCAAGATTTTTAACCTGCAAATGAAATTTGATTTTTGTTTTAATTGCGATTTCAAAATTGAATGTCAAATTATAATGAGAGTCTAAGAATTTTTGGGGCCAGATGTTTGAAAGCCATTAGTAAGAAGTTGTTGATTTAAGTCTTGTACTATTCAGAGATCTTCAGAAAGACATTTCTTATCAATAAAAAATCAGTTTCAACAGTATCTGTTAGTATCTATGATTTTGAACTACTTATACTTACAGCCATATTACACCTAATGTTAGATAAACACGATAATGGTTAGAAAGCAAAATAACTGCCACTGATACTTCCAAAAGCAGTAGTTCTCAGTCAACCGTACATTAAGGTAGTTAAAGTATTTTTACACAAAACCATTTATCTATATAAAAGAATGTGCATTATCAATTTCAGTGGTAGAATTAAACAGTTAAATATGTTTCTAGAGTATGAATATGCCATATGGGCACCATGATGCTCTGCATATCAAGAATCTTAGATGACAATTTTTATGTCTGAGATACAATGTAACACCTTACTATTCTTGTCATAAATGAGAGCTGTCTTGAAACGTTAAACTCGAAGTCTGTGTACTAATTTACCTTAAAAAATGATATTGTTTCAATACGCTGAGTTGCAATTATGACAGTGATCAGTCACTAGTAATTAAAAACTAATATTAATCCTTAAACATTTAAAACCGTTATTAAAGTGATCATCAACTCGTTATCTTTTTCATTGTGACTGATCAAATGATTATTTTTTTAAAATTAATTTTGAGGATACAACATGAATCACTACATCATCAAATCTACTTTGTTTCTACTGTGGAAAAAAGGTTGAAATATGTTTATTTCTCAAGTAGTTAATACTGTTCTAAATTTACCCTATGTTTTAGACTAATCCCTTGTTTTTTATTACTATCATTAATTGTGTAAGTTAATCTCAGTCGACAGATTAAGTTTTGTGAAAGATTAATTTCTTGAAGATATATTAATTATCATTCAAATTTATGTTTTTGACAAAATCATTTACTCTAGCTGTGCATGCTTATTGATATTTGTTTGATAACTGTATAATTTGATAGAGCTATAGGAGATAATGAATCGTAAAGGCATCGGAGATTGCAAATATCAAAAGAGAGAAGAATAGAGAGATGGGAATAATTTAATGGCCAGAAATCTGGAAGATAAATAGTCCATGCAGAAGATGAGAAACGCAAGTTTGTAATAACAAGTGAATTATCATCATGAAAATTGACAGAGGATAATAACCGATCACAGCTTAACTATACAAATAATCATAAAAATAAAACTAAACAAAAAACATACTGGAGAAGAGGATTAAGGACAGAGAAGGATGATGGGTTTTTGTACGCGGATTTCAGACCTGCCATGACATTAGCAGTACATAAAATTTTGATCCGATTGTTTCGACAGTATACATTACTTTAAGGAAGAACACCTTAGATGCAACGTATCCAGAGTTAATCAGATTCTCCTGTATGGAGCTAGTGATAGTTTTGCACTTCCCTTTTAAAAACAAAGCCGGGTAAAGTTCTGAGATGCGATTGGTGAGTGATCGCCTGGTGCGACCAATGTAACCTATCCTACAGGAGCGAGTAAATTTATAGGTGCACATCCCTGAATTCTCTTTATTTTTATTCACTGACATCAGATTAGTTCAACATATAAGTTCTTGACAATTTTCATACATGGAAACGTTTTGCATTTAAATAGGAGCTAAATACCAAATTTCTAATTCACTATTGAATTAATTATCGTTCAGGTGTCAACTTTAAAATTTTAAAAATTAAGTCTGTTGGTGAACACTACAACATAAAATAAAATGAACATACTTGTTTTTTGACGACCACAATATCTTTTACTTGATGCTAGTCAATTTTAAAAGCTATCTAGAAGTTTAATTAAGCTGTCCGAACGAATTTCTATGACAAACATTTAGTGAAGTTATGATCTATAAGTTTAATAGTTTTGACACTATTTACTTAAATTATTGGTACTTATTTATTCATCAAGAACACAGTACATATATAACAAGAATACTCAAATCGTTATCACTTCCAGTTTCTTTAAACAAAACTTCTAGTGATTCATTACTTTCCCTGATGAATTACACTTTTGATACCAGCTTACTTTTTCATTTGTCACCTGAATGTCTACAGTTAAAAAAAAAAACACATGGGAATTTTCAAAATAAATTTCATCTATTCTAAAAGTGTTTTGTGCTTTTTACAACTATACATTTACTTTATGTGTCTTCAACAATTTAATACTAACCCTAGCTTTATCCTCGTTTGTACTCCCTGTAATTATTTTAATTAATATGAAGGAAAGCTGAACAATATGAAAGGGCTATTTGACCTTATTCTAAAAAAAACAAGTTATTAGTTTGGTTGCTTGAGTTCATTCTCCACATTTGCTTGTTTAATGAAACCTGATATTCACTTCGCCCGAAACTAAACAAACGTTTGACAGTGTAGGTTAGCGTTTTCCAAAATAATTGCGTGTATTGGTCATCATCATTTTTGTTAAACAAATCGTGAATCAGAATAGCTCATTCATTATTTCAATATAGGTAACAAGCTGCTACTGACTAATTAATTTTAATAATGTAACAGGTTGTGAATACGCTCTAGTTTGGTTCAATCCATATCATATATTAGTTAGTGATTTAAACTAATCAGTTATCTTCCGACCTTAGTGATATTATTCAAAATATGACAGAGAAGTTTATTGTTCATCCTCTCATTGTTAAATAGACTGAAAACAAATATTTTCCTGATAAATTAACACAACTAGGCTGCACGTAAATTCTTATAACTTAGGACTTTGATCAACACCAGTGATATATAGAAATATGAAACTAAATTCTCAAAAATATCACGGTAAAACATTACTAATGACATAAACTTAAGGCTAAAATATTCTAGTCATCAATACGTCTTGTGATATTAATTTACAGCCAGACTCGATTTCAGGTGTATACTTAATATTTTAAAAGTTAATGTTAATTCTAATAAAATCAAATACAAACTATTATTTCCAATTCACTGACATAAATTGTCAGAAATCAAATTCAATTGTACTTCAATCTGTGTTTTTTTTAAGTGAATTTACTTACTAAAGAACGGACTGATGTCTGTTTCGCCATTAACATCCTATCCAAACCAATAATGACTCATAACCATTTTTTTTGCCTAAAAACATTGATTTATATATTAAATGAGAAGAAGTCAGTTGATTTACACAGTTTTTTTCTACACCAATTTTTTTTTCAGTTTATCAGTGAATTGTCATCTGTACTCCTCCTAATCCAGAAGAAAGCAAAACGAAATGAAGGAAAATAAAGTTATTGATAATTATTACTTCCTAGTTATTGTGTTATGTTTCAAGTGCATTCAATTATTAAAATGTGAACAAACATCAAACATTGATTTAACACATCGTAAATCTGATAAATCATCTGCAAAACTAATCAATATCACCAAACATAATGATCAAATAGGCAAAACTAATGAGAATCCTATTACTGGGGTCGGTTTACAAGCTGGAATAGCGCCCAACACTAGATTAATTGGTGATGAAGTAGTACCTTCGAATAGGTAAGTTAAACTTGTGTATTGATTTTTTTTCATTCTGGGGTGTTTTAAGCAGACAAAAGATTTTTTTCTTGAAATTACCAGTAGAACTTCTTAAAATTTAACCAGACAGTTCAAGAGTTAAGTTTTAATTTATGTAATTCAGTTTGAGCAGCCTGATAGTATTATCACATTGAATCTAATCTTGTAAATTTATTGTATTAATTGTTGAGCAATACTCATTTGCAAATATCTAAATGCTAAAAGATGGAGAAACGATAAATAAGCCGATGTATGGCAGTATGCTTTAGGTGATTTCGTATTTTGAAAAGTATCTAAACCTGTTTTCTATAAAACTAACAAATAATCTCAAGTTGCTGTTACATCAAGTCATAAATGTTAGTACAATCTTATCACGTGGTATGCCACAGGTGGCCGCTGTGAATGATACTAAAATTTACATAGAGATCGTTCAACTAGATAGTGTCTCATATATGAAGTTCTGAAACTTCTAATAATAAATAGCTAAATCAAATATACATTTAATTAATCACTGATAAGGTATTTGTTTCTATTTAATTTATGAACATTAAAGTTTGTATTGTAACTAATTGTATGAAGGGATGAGTAAATTAAGCCACAAATCTAAAAAGGTATAATTAAACTCAGTAGGTTTGGGACTTAAGTTTATGAAGTGACTTAACGGTTGTTGATTGAAAGGAAACTTTAATACAGTAACTGATTAGTTAACAGAATTATCATGAAGAAAACTCGGTCAGTAGAATGCGATAAGGAGGACTATAAAATAGAACAGTTGATTGATTGATCCTAATATCTCATTATCAAAGTATTCGAGTCATGACTAGGATAGTTTAACAGTAATTTCTTGAACTGCAACATAAAATCATCAGGTTTTATAAGAGTATTCATCAACATTGGAATGATCAGTTTGAAAAAATGGGCACCGAGTATATGGAAGAGACGATATTTGTGAAAATTATATTTGAAATAATCTCAGCGACTTTAGTTTTAAAGAATTCCAACGTTTCATTCAGCTACCTTGTTTGGATTTCTGCACGGTATTCACAATCTGAATCATTAAAGAACATAAAACATTTAACATCAAATAAAGTTCACGTTGATCCAATCATATTCACATTTTGATTTTAGTAAGTAGGATAACATTAGTGATATGTGAAACATGGGAAAAGTTCACAGTATGATAAATAAATGTCTGTGTGCATGTGTATGTGAAAATTTATGTTGTTAATAGTTGGTAAACGGTGAATGATTGTCAATCATTTGTCTATTAAACGTAAACATGGAAGCATAATTGTACATGTTTTTTTAAAAGTCTAGTTTGTGAGTAAATTGAGAATTATCACTTACATAGTCGTGATAAAGAAAATATTAAAATTAAGTACCGTTAGATCAACGTCACATGTAAATTAAACGAGGTGAATCAAGATGAGGTCCAACAACTTGTGAATGGTTAACTGCCATGAGGTGGTTAGTTGAATGTATTTCAGTCCTGACAACTGATCTCATAGACAACGTTCTCTTGTTTTGACTTTAGAAAAATATCTTTAACTTAGATTAACGCCGATCTTATGGTGTCAATGCTACGGAAATAAACTCTTATATTATGTTTGCTTAGAATCCTCTTGATTTCTTCTGATGTTTGTTCACAGTGTGGGATAATACCAGTGTTCTTGCATTCTCTCTGTACATATTCTAATTTAGTTTTCACTTTTGAAAATCTTCTTCAAAATCTGTTTAGGATAATTGTTGACCATAAGTGTCGATAGTTTCAAATTCAGTTCAGTTTGTTAATCTTCCTTCTATGTAATGAGATTATAATTCCTGTTAATCAACTTTTTCACCACTACAACCTTGGTACAATGAGCATGAGACAAACAGTAATCCAAGTATCTTTCACATTGTGTTGATTTCTGGTATAGAATAGTAGAATTAACATTAACGCATCAGTTATTCATAAAAGCTTGTTGACAAACTGTAAAATAAAAACAGGTTACTACTTCTTAAACGCGATCACTGACGATAATCATCAAGAAATTTCATAAATTTACTCAGAACCACTTAAATTATCACTTATGTCTATTAATACGATTAAAAACAAACAAACAAACAGAAAATCACTTTAACATACTTCGATTTGAACATTTTATTTATAGTCAGCTAAAAACGAATTATTCATCATACTTTATTTGATTCAATTATCAAGTATATATATATATATAAATATATATATATCACTTTTTAAACTAGCAACTTTGGCCAGATAATTTAATCAACAATTGTCAAAAAATTATATTTTTTTTTCACTAGATCCTATTTTCGTTAATATATAACTTACTCAAAGTATTATTTAATTTACGAAATAAAATGTTCAGAAAAAAATTTGTTGAATTCTATGGTTTATTTCGTTCAACTACTTTAACAACATTTATATCGTCATTATCCAATCTCTACACTTTTAGAGTATTTAGTATTAAATGGATAGAAAGAGAAAATAATACACAGTGTCTTATTGAGCAGATGAATATCTACGGATAAGTGGATAGATGATATCAAAACAATGAGTAGTATTTCACATAGACCACACTGGAAATTAAGTTTATTTCCCACTTAAGTGTATTATGTTCAATGACTAATAATATACACAAAAAAAAATGGAAGAAAATCTTCTTGAAAAATAAATCAAGATAATAAAATTTCATCGGTTAATATTTTTTTTTCCATTTCAAAATAATCCTTGAAAATGAACTAAAATTTTCGGAAAGCAGATTAACTAAAGCAATTGGAAACTTGTATTTTTGTTTATTGTGAATATAAGGGATAAGGAGAGTGGGAAGGGGGCCGATGGCAATTCAAGAGTCGATGAGTCAGCATATTTTTTCATTGTAAAAACATACACAAGTAAATACTGTATGCATATCTTCCAAATCCAGACAATAACGATCATATTTCTAGAAAGTAACAGTCGACATGTTTTATTAGTCTGTTTTACTTTAGTCGGTTGAATGTTTCAATTTTTATTTTGTTTTGTTTTGTTTTAATTACACATAAATTCAGTAATGATAGTCATAGTTTTCGAATATAAGAAAGTGTACCCTGAATACGCGAATAAAAAGAAAGAAATTCCTGCATCAGCCATTTACGATTTTATTTCATTGTCAATTTATGTGAATGGCTGTTGAAAATGTATACTGCCCAAGGGAGAGATTATAATTATATTATGACGTTGTTATTTCGATTACTCTTCATAGGCGCAGGTTGATGATAAATAGAAACACATAGAGATTTATACCAAAGGAAAAAAAAACCCAATAAAAATCGAATTTATAGACATTTGTCTAGAAAATTTTGTTTGAAATTATACACTTGTGCAACGTTAGACATTAATTTCACATTAATTTTAACTGTACCTAAAAAAAAGCTGAAGCTTCTTCCAAATTCATTCATTTTAATGTAACAGCCGTTCTGGAAATTTCCACTTGTTCGACTGAATTTTTAATGAATGACGTCATATATGGGTTACTAAATGAAGGAAGATGAAACTAATCTTCCGTGATATTTAGACTAATTTAATTGATACTTTTTTAAGACTGTGAACACTGTTACACAGTGCAGAGGAATTTGAAATTGATATAGTAGGATGAGCAAGATAAACAAAACACTGTAGTTTATTTAGTGAATACACTCAATGTTTTTTTTACAAATTCCATCGAAACACTCAAACTGATCGGCGAGTCTCATTCTTACTAATGATCAGTAGACGTACAAAAAGGTATTGAACATAGAATCAGTAAAGATGAATACTGCATGCCATACTGAACAAATATCCCAATGAAATAAAACGTATGTTATATTAAACGGTTATTACTCAAATGAAAAAATCAATGAAATTATTTACTGCATGAACATTACACTGAATCAGAACGTCTGTTTTCTCTTATCACATCCTAACAAAATCTGATTTAGTCATTTACAAATTTGATTGTCATACAAATCCTTAATCCATCTGCATCTTACATTGATGATTTTAGCAAAATCTACTGGCTCATTGAGATATTTGTAAAATAAGTTATTCAGACAGTTAACAAAGGAATTTCGAATTTCTGTTTATATATATATGACAAAAATTTATAATAGTCTGTTAAATATACTTGTTTTTTTTCGAAAGTTTCCTTCATAATTTACATTTTTTTAAAAAAAAACATTTTTCTCGGCTATCGGTAATTTGTGCCATAAAAAAAACTTGAAACTAATTAAATGTCATCCAGTAATAATAACAGAAGTAGCTACACATCCTGAATATCTATTAATAAAAGGTACATAAATACGATCACTATGCTGTTTGCTTTACTATTTAACTAATGTCTGAAATCTCAAGAAAAGAACTAATTAACTCATGTGTATTCATAATTTTTCAACACTCAGAAGTTACCATATTTCACTACCATAACTGACTGACAAATGAAAGCTGAGTGTGATTTCATAAGTGTCATTAACTTGCTTGATTCCAAAACAACCTTAAGCTGAACCTCGACTCCTTGTGCAAAGTTGATAATACAAACTGTTGGTTTTTTAGTTATTCTTTTCTGACTGAAACCAATGCAAAATAAGCTTATATTAAATTTAAACAATTACGGATTACTTATTCATAAATAGTCTTTAGTCAGGTGAATCAAAGTCTGTGAATCAGGCCTGATTTTACATTGGGGCGATGATGCAACGATGAACAAATGCATACCTGTCTAACATCATGAACAATTTCATCAAAAAATTGAACTTAGATACTACGAACTCATGTAGTTAACGTCGGTTTAAATCATTTTTCACCATTACTATACACAATCAAAGTTGATGAAAACTTATTTCTCATGTTTTGTCGGTTCTTTATTTATATTTTGAAAAAAAAAAATCATTTTTATCATATATCAGTTTAGTTTGTTTGCGTGACTACATATTGTCATCTTTTCGTTGTTGAAAACAGAAAAGTGAATTTAATTTATAATTATGTTTTGTGCATATATTCAGCAAGTTGGTTTTTTTTTTCAAAATTAGCCTAAGGAAATTAATTTAGTTACTAAGGTTTTTAATTAGTTTACTGCTTATTTAATGCAATAAAACTTATTTCGATTTTGGACTAGATAGAAAAATAACATATGTAAAGTGTTGTCGTCTATGTAAGTGTACAATGTTAGAGAGAGACAAAAAATAATAATAATAATAATAAGCAAAAAAAATTATTTAGAATTCAGCAACAAATTAAACATTAAAATCATCTGAACGATGACTTCATCTAATTCAAGTGGTTTTAGTTAGTTTTGTTGTCAACCATATGTTCTGGTTAACGGGTTAACAATCTGTCATCTAATTCTTTCAAGTGCAATTAATTATTCATTATTACGGATATATTTATAAATTTAGTCATCATCATCATCATCAACAACATCATCACGATTCTGGTTAAGTGTTATCAACTCTAATGTTTCAAAAAAGATTATTAAGCTATTGAATAAACGAAAACAATCATGAAATCAAATCATTCATTAATTATGTCGATTTGAATTTCTTATCTAAAGATGGCAGATCATCGAATGGTTGGTTAGTAATTTGAAAAGTTAAAATAGCCGCTTATTCAAAACTGATCAATAAGAATTGTTCAACCATCCCTTACTTGAATTACGTTCATGTATAGATATAAATAAATATCAATCAGTTTGTTATTTGATATGAGATCATCTCGATTACAATTTTGAAGTCTACTAATTCATAATATTGTTAAATGAGCTGAACATGTTACATCTAAAGAAATGAGGATGCTTTACTGATCAGGCAGAGCTATTCAGTGTGCTGCATAATTGATAATTGTTTGTTGAGAACTTTTACCAATCAATTGTTGTAACATGTAACAGATAGGTCTAAAGAATCCATAAGCTGACACAAACATATATGACTTACAGTTGGAATACTGTAGTGAATCTGAATAAGAAAACAAGTATCTGTGGTTTTGGAACAAGCTGTAAAAAATAGATAGATTTTAGGTTACGCCTGTTCCCCCCAATGGAGCATAGACAGCCCACCAGTTTTCTCCAACCAACTCTGTCCTGGGCTTCCCTTTCTAGTTCTTTCCAGTTTTTGTTCATTCTTCTCATGTTTTTCTCTAATGTGCTCCTTGGCCTTCCTCTTTTCCTTTGACATGAGGGTTCCATGTGAGGGCTTGTCTTGCAACGCGGTTGGGTGCTTTTCGCAGTATGTGTCCTATCCATTTCCAACGCTTCTTCCTGATTTCCTCCTCCACTGGAATCTGGTTTGTTCTTTTCCACAGTAAGTTGTTGCTGATAGTGTCTGGCCAACGAATACGAAGTATTTTGCGAAGACAACTGTTCATAAATACTTGTATCTTCTGAATAATGGCTTTCGTAGTCCTCTAAGTTTCCGCTCCATACAGTACAACTGTCTTGACATTTGTATTGAAAATCGTGATTTTGGTGTTGATTGATATTTGTTTGCAGTTCCAGATATTTTTCACTTGTAGAAATGTAGCCCTTGTTTTGCCGATCCGCGACCTCAGATCTGCATTGGATCCACCTTCAGTGTCGATGATGCTACCAAGATATGTAAAGGTGTTAACGTCCTCCAAAGAATCTGCATCAAGAGTGATTTGGTTGGCGCATGTTTTGTTGCATCAGAGAATTTTGCTTTTTCCTTTATGTATGTTGAGACCTAACTCCGCCAGTAGTCACGAAAAGTGTTAAGTAAAGTCAGAGCTGATGAAAATTCAATAGAAGAAAGAATGCACCTATAATATTATAATCATTTTAGAACATGTCATCCTAACTTTTTGACTACCAGTTATATTTATCAGTTTTATTGAAACTCCAGTCAACTCAAACCTTGTAAAACATGATTCTTTTCTTCCAAACTATTTAAACTAAACAGTGAAACAGTAGACAGCTAACTGTCATTGATATTTAAAAAATAAAACAGCACTTCTACACTTCACAGCTTAGAGAGCGAGAATTACTGACCGATTTCACGTTGACCCTATTTCAAGCGCATATTTGTTTGACTCCGACGTCTAAGCTTATGAAGTTAATATTCAGCTTGTTCGTTCAAACTTCGTGAATTTTGTGAATAAAATCAACTTTGTATGTGCACTTATTTCCACAAATTAACAATCCATTTTGATGTAAATTTAATTTTCCCTATCGAACAATACTGTTCAGAATGATTTCGTTTTACATCTACCAATCTAATGCAACACATGTGAATCTCAATTAAAGATTTGCTATCAAGACACTGTAAGTGTTTGAAAACAACTAAAACGCATATACTAGTTATATCTTTAAGATGGTAGATTAAAACGAAAAAAAACACTGACACTAATAGATTACTAAAAAGCGAATAAATTTTCTGTTATTTCTACATTACCAAAATAAATCAGAACAAATTTTCTGTATGGAACATTTAAATTTTTACGCTTTTTTCTATCTTCACTACTCTTACGAGATTAACTAATCAACTAACAATGTGCACATGAAACAAATGTCATTTACAGCTAATGGATTATAGAAAGTTTAAAAGCATTGCGTTATATATATATATATATATATATAGTTACAGCACACATAAATGTGTGCACACACACACACAACATACATATCCAGCAATACAGACAACAGTTTCAATTAGTTTACCATTTATGTGTCAGCTGTTTCCCAACTAATTCCATTAAAAAAAGAAACTTATTACCTTTTTTTTGTTTTATTATGCATTCATTTTGAACTTTCTACAATATTCGTCTAAAAAATGTAAGCAAAAAAAAAAGAAAGTTACTAATGAACAAAAAATCTGTTCTGATAATTAACTCTGCCTGTGTCTTGAATAAAAGCTCGTATGCGATATCGATACTAATTGAATGGATTGAATTTTGTACAGCATTATTATTGTACTGATTTACTAGCTATGATTGTCTCTGTGTACTGGTTTTAACATTAGTTCTTATACAACTAAATGAACACTATGTACAAAAAGCTTGTATGATGTAATAGTCGTTAAGTAATCGTACCACAATGATCTAACATTAGATTGGGAAAAAAATTGAAAGTATTTTTTTTGTTTTAGTTATCTGTTTTGTTTGTTTTCAAAACAAAAAGAGACGAGTGGGACTTAGATTCAATTGGGTAGGAAATTTTGTCAACTTTTTCAGCTATATGCCATATCATAATGCTATCGATAACATTCATTACAGTTCTTGTCTGTTTTCCTTTGCCACTTCACAAATGAGTTTACAGATTTTAAGTTTACATTAAGGCAGTTGATTTATTGTATTTTCGCTATTGTATGTACTATTCTTAAACATTCAATGAACAATAAGGTCTTTCTATTCGTGTGTGGTAATACCTTCTCAAAGCTATGATATGAAAGTTTGTGGTTGTGCAAGCGTATAAATGGAAAGTGGTAGAAATTGATATAACCAGTGTGAAATAGGCACTTAAGTATTATCCCACTTATAATGGAATTTACTTACTTATTTTCAAGTTATAACTAAAAGACACCAATGACTGATATCATCCTAATGTGTATGTATTTGCGTCTTAATTTACTTAACATATTTGGTTAGTCATCATTGTGACTAGTTAATCAGGGTATGGATGAAGTTAAAACTAGGTGTTAAAAAAAGAGATTATGAATACATTTAAAGGTTAGATAATTCAACAACTGTTAACATTAACTAGATTTATAGCATCTGATATAGCCTCATTTTTAAGTTTACCTAAAGAATGCCATCAACTGATATGCTCGTTAATTGATACGCTTGAAACTATCACGAGTTTACCTTACTCGGTAGACGGGGCGAAGACAAATGATGCAGTGACACAATAGGCTATTCTAATCCATTGCCCTTGGCCTGGCTTACTATATCAAGAAGTCTTGATAAGGCGTAGAAAGTGTATTCTACAAGCACCCAGAAAATACGAGGTTGCTAAGCGGGAAAATCAAGCTTATTTATAAAATGTCTTTGCGAGAGCCACGAAATAGCCTACTAAAAGGATCTATCAACAAATGACAGTCAAGGATTTCCTGAGTGGGAAGTGTAAGCACAAGGTCAGCTATGCAACTTATGCGCGATAACACAAAAAATCCGAAATTAAGACACTTTCCAAATGAGTTCTGGAGATCTAACGTCCCTAACATCTACTTATGGTGTTGAACCTTTGATTCAAATGATATATTCAAAGAAAAATATATTTTTTGTTTAAGCAGTCTTTACTAATCGATACTAATATTCGATCTCAGTATGTATCAGAAGAAAATATCTAGTTACTATTAAAAAATGCAACAAAAAACAATTCATTTACTCAGTTATAAAAACGTACCAATAACTGACAGTGTTTTACTTCTTTATTGATAATTTATGAATAAATTTTTTCGAACAGTTCATCTTTATCATTTATTGTAATCAATTTGAATGAAATAATAATGAAGGAAATTGTCATGACAATGACGTAGATAATTGCATATTCCAAGTTTTATGTAAAATTAATAAAAATTAATAAAAATAATAAAAAAAATCCGTTTGATAAGTAGGTTGACAGTATTTTTGATGATAATTTTTCCTAAATTTAAAAAGTGAATTCAATGAAAAATTGAGATCAACTTTCAATATAACTGAAGATTGATTAATGATATATGGAAAGACATTTTTTCATTAGTTAGCGGGAAAGAGAATGGAATAATTTTGATTCCAACAGTAAAAAGGATCATATATAAACTAGTTTAATCTATTATACACATTTAAAATCATTAATCAATCATTGTTAGATCACCATTAGAAACCTGGAAGCACTGGACGGCCGTTTCGTCCTGATATGGGACACATCAGCAGTGCGCATCCACTATGGTTAGGCGTTCTCGCACAATACCGAATGTTCCGGGTCCGAATCCTGCAAGGTGCAGGAGCCATGGATGCTCACTGATGATGAGTCCCATATCAGGACGAAACGGCCGTCCAGTGCTTCCAGGTTTCTAATGGTGATCTAACAATGATTGATTGATGATTTCAAATGTGTGAAAACACAAAACCTCCAAAACTCTGCCCGGAAATCAATCTATTATGTAAAAAGCTTGATTAAATGATAAAGTATTGGAAACGATGATGATCGTGAGCGCGACTGTAAAAATTGACATTGAATACAATAGAGTGGTTCAGTGAAATAAATCTGATTGATTAAAATTGTAAGCATTCGATATATATGTGAAATATGCAACGGATAACTGATATCCAGTATCAGTCTACTGAGTAAGTTACTAATTCTAGTCTACTCCATATCGATAGATTCAAAATACGCAGATGAGATCAGTGCGGCTATTAAAGCTAATAGTCAAACAATGTTGACTGACAGCCTAGAAGTGTTTATTCTTTGCCTTATTTAAGACGATGAGTGTAAAAAATCATTGCATAAATTGATTTTCTCCTCCAGAATCATGTTCACCATGATCACCTTCCTTACTAACACGGATACTACCAATACTTATCTCGATATGCAACTTGAATCAATGTACCTTTTTACAAACCTTGTTTATAACTTTTAAACAAGACAAATAATAATAGGAATAAGGATATTGAACATTGTGCTGAAAGAGATGACTTTGTAAAAAAAAAATACATTTGTGTAAAAAGCATATGTTTTGTAGATGATTCACAATATCAATCAATCATTTTCATAGGTAGAACTTGATTTTATCGATTAATGCCTGCAACTTAACCAGTCATCATCATAATGCAAAAACGATTATCTTCAAGTGCCATAAAACAAAAGCAAACATTAAATGTATAAATATGTATTTAGAAAATGTCCCCAAACGATATTCATCAATCATATCATTTAGAAACTTATTGCTTATGCTTATGCTTTAACAGATTATAGATAATATTATACCCTTTGTTACAGTAACAGAATACAATGATATCAATCGACAATTATACATGATATATGTGTTAACTATAGTTTAAATATTCGATTTAAAAGGTTTACATATCTTTGTTAGGTTTCAATGGAATGCAATATTTATCATGTAACTGGCACTAAAAGATCAATTTTTTTTGCATTCTATTTATTTTTTCTGACATTAACTTTGATAAAAATTTAATCAAACAAATATGACTACTAATTCTTATGTGTGTTAGTTGACAGAGCTCAGTTAATTCGTTCTATGCAGAAAAAAAATCTACTAAAAACTGAAACTAGTCGAGTTGTTAGAATTTAAACATGCTCTTAGTGTATATGCTGGGTTCACATGGTCATAATCAACTTACAAATTATAATACTCTCACTTTTTCAGTTTTCATTTACTTCACTCATTATCTCATCTGGATTTTTTATTTTCGGGCAGAGTTTTGGAAGTTTTGTGTTTTTACACATTTTAAATCATCAATCAATCATTGTTAGATCACCATTAGAAACCTGGAAGCACTGGACGGCCGTTTCGTCCTGATATGGGAATCATCAGCAGTGCAGGAATCGTGGATGCGCAATGCTGATGAGTCCCGTACCAAGACGAAACGGCTATCCAGTGCTTCCAGGTTTCTAACGCTGGATTTTTTAGACAAATAATATGTACTGATAAATTTTTTATGCTCTGAAGACATAATTATAAAGATTTCTGTCTAAAATAATGAAACTAAATGATCCTGTGCAGGAAAAGCGAACTTTATTACCAAGCATTAGTTAAGCGACAGCATAATTCCAACTTAAATCATATTACTTCTTAAGTGTAGAAAATTTCTATTGGTCTGTATAAATGCATGATATAATATTTCTGTCATAAATGTTTCTTGAGAAAAACTATGCAGCCAATTCAACGACTTCACTCGCCTTTCCAACATAAACCATCAGATAACATTTCTTTAATAAGCCCAAATAAGAAGAATATGTTTAATTATTCCAAAATGTTCGACAAAGTCTGCCAAAATGTTTATTCTCTTGTTAAAAACCCTTAATAACACATAATGGACCTTGTAATTTGTCTTTACCATTGATATATATACGTCATTCAACAGTGTTAAATCGCTATTACGAAACTATCTCCGTGAAAATAAACTGATCGCTATGAATGTTTATTGAGTCCTACAGAAGTTCTTGTTTTCTTTTAGTTAACCTTGTTCTTATTTTTAATTTTTAATTTTTAGTGTCCATTATCAAGATAAACTTGGAGGAGAACGTAAAAGTAAGCAGGAATAATTGTTTGTATTTTATGTAACATATTATCGTCTTATTTTCTTCAGATGTAAAGTGAATCCTTTTGTTTTGATATATATCCTGATGAAGAATCACATTTGTCGATAATATTAATCTTGGCAAATATTTTAGACTGATTACTGATACAAGTATTTATCTGTAGAAACAAAGATATGCTATGTCTGGTACGCTTCATACGCTTCAGATTGTTACCAGTCTATAAAAATGGGAAAAAAAAGCCAAAGATGTTAAACATATAGGATTAGTTTAAATACAAAACACTGTATAACTGACAACGTCAACCAGTGAACTTTATTTTCGACAGCCTCAGTACAAGATCGAAATAATGATGATATTAGTAGTATCTGTCCAAAATAGAATAATAGTTTAGCACATAGTGAGTCGATGGATAAAATGTTTTGTAAACTCTGCAAGCACTCAGTGGCCAATGAGTGATTTTTATCAATGGATATTTATTCATACTGATCGTTTCATTTTCTAATATTCACAATAATTGTATGCATTTATACAGACTACATTTGCTTTGTTTCCTGTTAGAATATAGAACATGTTATTGATGCTGCATATACCAATATCTGATGATGTGTTGATATCTTTTTTGCCAAAAGTATAAATTTTTGTCATTTACGAAAATAATGCAAATCTATGGATAAAGTAGTCTAAATGATGTGCTTTTTCAATTACTGATGGTTAATTAGTAGATGATGTCTTTACATTGTGATTTTTCTGTTATATGTAGTCACAGTAACAAGTGTGCTTGAAATAGTCTGTGAACTGCCACAGTTCATAATCGTAAAACAACTAATTCTTTTTTTTTCGCTCTGCCTTTAGTTAGTGAATTACAAATATAATTCATTCCATTCTGTTTAAATATTTCTTCATAGTATAAACTATGTTAGCTTGATCGATATTCTTCTACGGTTGGTTCAATATTTTCAATGTAATATCAATAACAGAAATAAACAGAATACAACGAAATGGCTAATTGAATGTTTTATTAACACTACCACGAATCTGTTCAAATTTTAGTCAGCAAAAAATCTACCATGTTGTGTAAAAAGTGCATTTTTCCAGATAGGATAGAGAATGAGTGCTATTGATGTGGGAAAACTGAGTTAAAGTACTTATCATATGTGGACTAGTTTTAGGGATTTTTTTTTAAAAATGATCGACTGATTATTTCAACGAAATTTATTCCTTGTACATGGAATGTGATTGGACAAGTTTGGATTTCAAAGAGATCTAGACAAACGTTTGATCTTCACATAAATAATAGATGTGTCTATAGTGAGTAGGCATAAATTTATGTGGCTAGAGGAATTTAGAACATTTCTCATCCAAGGCAAACATATTTACAGATCACATGTCACAGTAAATGTTGCTTTACTTAAACTATCTAGCATATATTTAACAATGAAGAATTCTCCAACAATATTAGTATAGTTTACCGGTCAGTCAGTCAGATGCAACGTAGAACTTTGTATGTAAGTACATCAGTTCAGGTTTCCATACCACATTAGCACAGAGACGCAATTGTCAGTTCGAATCCAATAGCAGTAGAGGTAGTAAAGGTATTAGAAGCAATCGGAGAGGTTAGGATTAGAAGATATTCAAGAAATATGATTCAGTGAGAAAAGTTTAGAAAGTCAAAACTAGAGGTGTTGAAGAATCCAGAAGATTAGGATTTGAGAGAACACAAAGAATAAATGCACCCAACCCATAGTGTTAGAGATAATAGGAGTACTACTCATAACAGAGAGGATTAAGGTTCCAATATATTATTCAAGAAGTATGATTCAGTAAGATAAGTTTAGAAAGACAAAGGTAGAGGTGTTGACGAATCCGAAGTCATACTGCTGGCTGTAGAGGGGTGTGACAGCAGTCAGGTGTTCCCCTCGGACAACCAGCATCTGCAGCGATGCTGCCTTCTCACAAGAAAGGAAGTGGTTAGAAAAGGTCGATCCTTAAAATGTCACACCTCAACCTACCTCACGGATTTCCGTCTCCGGTGGTAAGGGTGTCCACTAAGGGATTTCAAGAGCGGAGCTAATACTCAAAAAACCTTTCATAAAAAGGCCGTGCGTGACCGACCTCAAGCAGTTGTCCCTTGGACTCTGCGGTCACGCGCCCAGGTCTCCACGCTTTCCGGTATATTATAACATTAAATAATTTTTGTTTACAGTTTTAATTTGTGCAAGCAAATATTTTCCTCAACATAATAGTGTGTTTAATTGATCAACAGTTGTCTAACCACAGAGAGAAATTCGTCATCGTATCTGTTATTTTCCATTGTTTGAAATCATTTCAGGAAGTGACCTTCAAAATATGAGACTAAAAAAAGTTCGATAACAACTCGAGTTCAATTATTTTTGAATAATTCTTAATTTGATACTGATGACAAAGTACACGGCTTACTTGTTTAAAACTAACATTATTCCAGATGAATGTGATCACACATTGCATTGACTTTTCTTCTCCGGTTATTTGGAAATTTAAGAATTGTTAGTGCAGTGAACATTGCAAAACAAACAATGATATTAAGCTTTTCACAATGCAGTTTCATTCCGGATAACTGTAGCTTCATTCCTCAAGTTATTAAGTTAGCTAACCTTCTTTTATTCACATCAATAATGATAGTTGAAGAAGTAGTAAGTGATATTTTTTGAAACAAATATTTGTTGGTAAATATACTCTCCCCATATTTTTGGCAGTAACAGTTGGAAGACAACAAAAAATCATCCTTGGTAAACAAAAATGACAATGAAGATATTTAACTGATAAGTGAAGTATGTCGATAAATGTCTAAGAATATAGTTTATTTTAAAATGACAAATAACTATTTATGCTTACTGTAGACAGAATCAGTGAACTTACAAATGTTTATAAAAAAAAATTACGGTGAATGATGAATACATGGGATTATCAAAAGAAAGTTTATACGAATCATGTCAAGCATTCAACACTGAACGATATAAAAGATAAAAATTATGAACTATTTACAAGTATTATTGTGGTAGAAAAATCGCTTTTACCGATCAATTCAATTATAGTATAAAAACTTAAAAGTCATCAACATAGAGTTGACCCATTGATTAAGAATAATAAGATAAGACATCTTAGTACACTGTTGGTTTTAATCTTATCATTGAGATTCGTTTTACTATAACTGACTTCACATGTTACCATTTTTTACGGAAACTTGAGAAAATTCATTTTACAGCAAAGTGTATGTTTGCATACGGTTTTTATAAAAAAATATCAAAGGCAAACAGAACAACAACAAACAACTATTTTGTTTCCTATGAAATCTTCCCATATAAATGTATTCAGTGTAAAAATCCAAAATATTTTATGTTTCTTCATATTTATACCTAATTATTCATTGTCGATTCAGAAGTTACCAATAAATTTCAGAAGATCAATCAGTGTTTTTAATTTCTATTGTCAACAGTTTCGATTGTTGCATCTTAATTTAGTTCTATGCATAAACATAAACGGTCTTTGATTTAATGAAAATGAAGAGAAAAAATTTTTCTTAAATTAAAAATGATTCAATCAAATCATTTCTTTTCTTTGTGCACTATCAATCAAAAAAGCAATTGATAGTTTCCAATTTAAAAAGTTTCAATTAAATTCAACTGTGAAATTTTATTTTAGAAAAATTTGTTTTTTTTCTCATTGTTTACTTGATGAGCAGTTTTAAAAAGAAAAATATTTTTCTTCTAAACAGCCTATATTCGATTAAGTCAGCCAATGAGTAATCTAACTCGTTCAGTCGGAGCGAAAGTAACATTTTATTGTGATATACTTGGTGAACCGATACCTCAATTTCAATGGTATAAAAATGGTGAAAAGTTGGTAGAAAAAATGAATAAAATTAAAATAACTACTGCTCTATGGGGAAGCTCGTAAGTATACGAATTTATTCAATCAGTGTTTATTCCAGATAAAAAAATTAATTAATTCCACTAGAAAGATGTTGACACATTAGTAAACTTTTGACATGAATAAAAACACCAACAAGTTTTAGGACTTGTAGTCACACCGTAAACAGGTTACAAACACATTCGCAATATGACCGACATAATTAATCCTGTCCGAAGTAGTCTTTTATGGTAAGTAATCAAACACCAATCAAATACCCTGATAAAGAAAAACTTGTTACAACTTGAACCTCATTCAAAAAAAACTACCTGAAAAAGACGTTGATTTAAACAGGACTTGTTTATAATTTCGACATATTTGTTAAAATTGTAACTTGGTTTATTTAAAATAATCATACGGAATAAGGGTTGAGTGACATATTTTTCCTAAATATTCATTGAATGATGATTTCAAATGTGTAAAAACACGAATCTCCAATGCTCTAACTGAAAATATCGTAACATTGCTCACTAGTGACTAGCTTCGTGAGGAAAGTCTCGGAGTTCTAGTGAGAAGACGTGACAAATGGAGTCAAACCCTGTCGGGTGTAGGCAGTAACTACCAAACACAAATGGGTGAGGTCGAGCGAAATCCCTAGATCAATCAAAGTTAGACATTAACATCGTTGGATGCCGGCCCAGTGGTCCGATGGTTAGGCGCTCGCGCACAATACCGAAAGTCCCAGGTTCGAATCCTGCGAGGTTCAGGAGTCGTGGATGCTTACTGCTGATGAGTCCCATACCAGAACGAAACGGCCGTCCAGTGCTTCCAGGTTTCTAATGGTGGTCTAACAATGATTGATTGATGATTTCAAATGTGTAAAGACACAATTCTCCAAAGCTCTACCTGAAAATAAACGTTCATTATCACTAACAATTTAACAACAATGATTTAACATCTTATTATCTTTCTTGAAAAGGCCCAAATAGGAAAAATTACTCGGTTTAGCAGAGGCAAAGATGAACTGAACAATCATTAACTTTCTTGTGATTTATCGCTAAATAGTTAAAGGTGGGGATTTCATCTTTTTTATTTTGTGTCTCATACATTTCCGTACTGGTTATCAAACCATTTTTTTGGGTCTTTAACCAGCCAACCAGACCATCTGCGAAACAAAGTCCGGCAAACCAAAAGCCAATCGTACTCCTACCTACATTTTTACTGAATGAACAATGTAACAGTAATATTGTTTGCCTATTATATGACGTGATGGAAAATATTCGCTACTGGTCAATAAAAAGGGGTTTTATTATATTGCATAGGTTATCGTGACAAAATTGCATCTAATGTTCAATGACCTCTGACTTCTTACATTAGAACCCAGTTTAAATCATTTTTGATTAAAATTAAATCAGCAAAACATAAAAAGCATTAGCTTATTTCACGTATATTTTATATTTTATTCATGAAGCCATTTCAATGCTCAGTTGCAGTTTTTCCTCAATAAATTTCTAGTTTACGTGTGGAAAAATTACAAAACTCTGACACTGGACAGTATTTATGTGTTGCTACTAATCCATCTGGAACATTGAATGCCACAGCTCATCTACAATTAACAAGTAAAAGTAAGCATGAAGGTTAATGTTTTAGTAATTTTTAAAATATATTTATTCATTTTTAGTTTTTTTTACTCAACAGCTCATTAAAACATAAAGAGTTGATTATTGAAAACATCACTTTGTTAGAAGTATTGTTTTAATTAGAAATATACATGAAAATCAATGCGGGGAAACTATCGATTATGTTTTCTAGTACTTATTTACCGATAGTATGAAATACTTCGGATGCAGTATATTACAAAAGTGGTCCTAAGGTAACTTCGGTCAGTCAGAAAACATCTCTTTTGACGGGATGGCTTTTTGAAAAATACAGTTCATATTACAAAGTGTAAACAAATTTTACATATTGACTTAATGTATTAAAGTGCTCAAAATGTTATTCTTCCTGAAAATATGACACAACGATATATAAATTTATCCTGAACAAAGTAGGTAAATCTATCTTCATGAACCCCGATTTTTCTCATAACCTCGATAATCGTTTAAATCTGTAAATTTCTTTCGATACAAATGATTAGAAGTTCACTAAATAGCTAAAAAAAAACGCTCTAATCATTAGTAAATATACTTTTATTCGACCTATAACATACAGATTTTTTGTACAGTTGACAGATTTTATATTTAACTCAAATTATGCTCACTTTCATAGTATGATGTAAAACTATCTATGACTAGTCGACAGTCATTACTTCGAACATCTTACATCTTGATACAATAAAATCAACAAGCTTGTTTCATACTCCTTGCCTCGATGGTTTCATAGACATAACTCCACTCGAAGCATTCGAAAACTAGATAATATATTAACCGTCCAATAATCTGTTTTATGGAGTAGCTTATGAAGATTTATTTTATCATAAGTAATTTATGATTCTTATCGCTTATCAACTAAAGATCTGTTGATCATTGTACCAGTAGTGTGTAAGTCGTTCAAAAATTGCATTCATTATTGTCATATAAAAATAATAATAATAATAATAATATTGTAATGATATTATTACTGTAATATATTACACTCTTGCTATTAGTTCTTCCCATATAGTTAGAAAGTAAATCATATGGTGTGTACAGTGAACAGAATAAGCAAAGTTAGAAAAACTGAGCATTTTATTCCATGCTTAGAAATAAATTTACAGATAAATAGAATTTGATTTATAAATCAACTGAAAAAAAAAAATTCGCATAGACTACCCTTGTAAAAATAAAAATATTTTCTTCCAATTACCTATTGACAACAACCAGCTATAAATAATTGTAGATTTTCAAATATAATAAAAAACAACACTAAGATTTTTAGTTCTTCACCTCGCTCTATGCCTGAAATCAAACACACATAGACTTACACTGTAACACAGAATGAACTAAACTCTCTCTCTCTCTCTCTTGCTTTCCTATCAATGTACAGTGCGAGAACGAAAAAACAACCCAGTTTATTAGCTCCATTAATTAAAGTCAAACGAAGCATTTTTTTTGTGATTTATTTCTATCCAGAAAAAAATAAAATAATAAAAATCAAATTTATGCATTTCGATAATTTGTGAAAAAAATTTATTTTTCCATACTAAATTTACATTCTTTTTTCTCTCTTATTTAATGTAAAGTAAGCAAAATTTTTTTTTTTTGGTCTACACATCGAATCCTATGTTAGCCAATATGCCTCCTAATTCCATGCCAAAATGATTAGTTAGTTAGTTAGTTAGTTGTAATTTAACTAATTATTACTGAGAAATAAAAAAAAAATTTTTTAAAAAAAACACAGAGTCAATTTAATGTAAAGATAATTAATTTCAGTTCTATGAAAATCTGTAATGTCAATGTGATATAGAATTTCGATTTAAAAATAAACATTCAAAGATTTGATTTGCTAAATAGTTTTGATGTGAAGTTTTTAATGTGAACAAATTGGGATAAAATGAATTCAATGAAAGAAAAGTGTGATGCAAACTATTCATATTGTGTTACCGATATGATTTCACCGATTGTTGATAAATTATCTCAAACAATTTTGAATTGTTACATTGATGATGAAGATTTGCTAGTCTGTTATTTAAGGCAAAGGTATCATTACTTCCAAAATAGAGATGGTTATTTTTTTCACAAAGAGGAAGAAAGTATCTTGACAGCAATGTATTAGCTATGAACAAAACTAATTGATATTTCTGCTGACAATGAGAGTGTGATAGGCATTGAAAAAAAACAGGGTACTTTGTACTGATAAACAGCAACCATACTTTCATTACTGATTATGTTTATTTTTGAATTGTGGAATCTGATGTATCGCTGAAATGTATAATGCTTTTAGAATAAGTGTATAAGAACAAACGTTAGTGCTGACTTATATTATATAGTCTCAGCAATCAGCATATATATAAATATATATATATATATATATATATATATATATATAATGTAAAACAAGGTTAGATTTTATAATACTGATAAGACTATGAAGTCCAAAACACCAAAAAATTTAAATTAAGGAATGCAGTTTGACACATGTATTAGTTTATGATAAAAGTATAATTCTGTGTGAAATTGACTTACAATATGATTTGATCAGTCCTTTGTTCTAGGTCTAAAAAGCACAGAATGAAAATATTGTTTAATCGACTGATCAATGAATTTTAAGCGATTGTACGTTGAGCTAGGCTTTTTTTCGATCAATCGAAAATTATAGATATAGTCACACTGTTACCAATGATATAGGTGATTTGACCTTCTACTGTTTCTTTTATGTGTATAGATACGCCTTACTGACGAGTGTCAGTCAGCATGATACCTAAATTCAGCTGATAAACAGATTGTTAATTTTCTTAACTAATGTTTATATAAACTAGTCTACTGATATCAGTATTTTTAGCTATATGTTTTTGATGTCAAATCGAATGTTTCACATAATGGTAATGTCCACGTATACCCCTTCATAACTGGGTTTAACAAGCTGGCGAAAAAACTATGTGGTTAAAATCATATAGGGCAAATATTGAAGTAAAATAAATATATTCGCTGTGCGGGATCGTGCAAACGTCTTTATGTTGGAATGACAGTCAAAACAAACTATGGCTTTTAGAGTAGGATGTTTAATGAGATCAGTTATTTTCATGGCTGAAATTAAAAAACCGTGGTTCACTGGACAGCTCTTTTGTCCTGATTGTACAATGATTAGGACCGATCGAAGCCAGAAGCCATTGGATTCCGAATCACAAGGGTTACAGCAAAGCTCACGACGTGAAACACTTTACGTGCATTTATGAAAAACAACATATTACGAAAATCCAACCTTATAAATCATATATCGTTAATATTCAAATCTTTTACAACTGTATTCTGTTCATCATTTTACTGTGTGATTTAGTTAACTGATGAATTTTACACATTTACCAAATCCTTTATGACTTTTATGACTATATCTCATCGTTTTCCGTCTTTCAAAAAATAATCACGATAACAATGACAATTTATTTTATAAAGTAAATTTCTGATTAATCATTACAGCCTTTTTTTTATACTCTCTATTTTATGTTAGAATTTTCTTTTTTTTATTGACGAAAACTATGAATATGAAATGATTGAGACACAAAAAATAAAAGAGAGAATTCTTTTTATGATAAACTAGAAAATTGACAAAGCAGTTCATGTAATCAGTAGTTTCTTTACTAAACAAATACCGAATTATTTATTCATTCACTAGTAGTCAGTGAGTAGTGTCATGCAATCATCCTAAAAAAGGTTCATTGTGTGTGTGTGTGTTACACTTTCCGGATTATTTTATCTTTGTGACTACTTATTGTTCGGTAAGTAAAAAAGGCACATAACATTATCAGGATGAAATTAATAATTCTATATACAGTTATATGTATATTCTTGATGAAATGAGTCATTCTCCTCAAAAATATACTCATTTTTAACTCGAATTTTAATTATTCTCCACATACAAACAACTAGTTCCATTTTATTCTAATGTGAGTGCATATATTATTATTATTATTATTTTTGTGTATAACATTCAAGAAATTTTTCTAAATAGTGATATGCGCCGGTAGGAAATAGCTTTCAGTATAGGGGACGTTGTTTATTAACGAATCTTCACTGAATGACTTGAATAAAAGAAAACCTGAGATAATTTGTAAGCAACAATTCAACGAATCAGCATCTCATTGAAATTATACCAGATAATTTAGAGAAAATTTTCATCTGCACTATTTCAGACTTCTTTCTCTTTTGCTATGGCTATAATGACCAATGCATAGTCTATGACAAAGTTGGCATACAGTATCCTGAAAACACACAATCTATCTACTATTTGTACCTCAATGTACAATATGTTATAATACTTTCGAAAGAGTTACACATTTTTGAAACCATGAATCGATCAATGTTAGACCACCACTTTCGAAAGAGTGGCGAATACTGACTTTGTCAGAATGTTGATAAATAATCTGAATTATATTTTGAATATAATATGGTCATAAAAATTAAAGATAAAACAATATTTTTAATCATGAACTTTTAGTGTTCATTTCTCTCTTTTTATTTTATCGCATAGCTTCTAAATCGAGTGTATTTGCGAAGCCAATTCTACAACATGAAAATCAATATCTGTAAGTTAGTCGTTAAAAATAATATTTTCCAATTAAAAGGAAATTCTAGTAAAACAAATAATATTTAGTTGGTTGAGTTAAGAAAAAGTGTCATCATGTGTAGAGGGCTTACCATTCATTTTTTAATGAAGTTCAGTGAAGTTGCAGCTTCTGGAAAGGTGATTATTGTATGAAAAGACTTAGTTCTCATTAAGGATTTCTTTTCAATCGTTTTCAGTTATCCGTTTATGTCTTCCTTCTATGAACACTACCCTATACTTCATTATAACTTGCCAAATGAAAAAAGTGAATAAAATCAAATTAAAAGCTTGAAATGAAATCCTCAGTAAACAATTTTAGTCTTTTATGCAGCTTTGATCCGCCAAATAAACAGATAATTTGTCCAAAATCTTAAGCACAAAATGAACTACTAAATTTCAAAGTGTACACAAAAATTAATCCGAGTAATGAATGAACAAGTATAAGGAGTTTAAGAGGATACACTTATTCAAAATAATTTTCATTTGTTTAAATAGAATCCAAACCTTTATGAATAAGTGAAATCAATAAGATTATAGATTTTTGTAAAAATGAAATCATTTTGGGGGATGCGTTTCGTTTTTTTTACTGAAATATTTGTTCTGTGACGTAATGAACTAGACTGGGATTATTTTGATGTCATAGTTTTGAATAACATCTGCAATAATATCTCTGTGTTATTGAGTGATAATTGCTAGACAATGTTAACACGTGGATTATATCATTTCTAGAATAATGTCAGTATTACTTACATATTTAGTACTGTCATGTGAATGATCTTCATATTACTTTCATAGGCTATTGACCTTTTCATTCATTGACTATTATTTTTTACTTTAAAAACAAACTTGGAACTAATAATAATGATATTAATAATAACTATTCAATAACCAGAAGAATAATAATAATCTATTTCGGAATGACTGGGCTTATTAACTGACTGCTTCCTATCCAGCCTAGTTTCGAAATAAGTCCAAATGATACTTACAAAAATGATTGTGGTAAATTTAACATACTGGTAGGGAGGTGCGAAGATCATAAAATATGAAAAGCCATTATGGAGTCTACAACAGGTTGGGTCGGTTGTAACAGAAATGAAGCATGACTAATAGGTTAGGCTGATTTCTATAGACTTTGTATTATGTTTTCTGGAGAAATCACATAGTTGTAGACAATTATTTTTTTTTTCTAGTTTATAGTCCTTCGTGCCATTTTAAACGACCCTATTTTGGATAAGATTAAGAGAATTGATGTTTCCCAACTACAAAAAAATTCAAACTTTAATAATTATTACACATTTGAAATCATCAATCAATCATTGTTAGACCACCATTAGAAACCTGGAAGCACTGGACGGCCGTTTCGTCCTGGTATGGGACTCATTAGCAGTTAGCATCCACGACTCCTGAACCTCGCAGGATTCGAAACCGGGACCTTCGGTATTGTGCGCGAACGCCTAACCATCGGACCACAGGTGTTAATGTCTAACTTTGATTGATCTAGGGATTTTGCTCGACCTCACCCATTTGTCTTTGGTAGTTACTGCCTACACCCGACAAGGTTTGGCTCCATTTGTCACGTCTTCTCACTAGAACTCCGAGGATTTTCTCACGGAGCTAGTCACTAGTGAGCACATAATAATTATTCTTCGTAAAACCTTCAAAACCACCCAGTTTACATTTCAACAGTATATTTCACTCAAGCATAAATAATATACCAACCACATCTAATGGAAATGAATAATGAGTTTATCACTTCAGTACAAGGAGATAGACTGGTAGGTTATTTTAAGATGTTCATGAAATTCAAGTTACAAATTTGTAAGTTACATACAGTTATCTTGATATTTATCACAGAAAATTATGCAACAAAAAACAATAGGAATTATGAGTATTCACTTCGTTTTGCCTAACTTCCAAAACGATTTTACATTTATTCTTTGATAAACATACTGATCAAAAGATTTTTCTGCGTAGTAAACATAGTATTATGCTTAATGAGAAAACTCATACTGTTTTGTTGGAATATATCTTCATAATATACAGCATCGAAATAAACATTCCTAGGGAATAAAAATGTGGGACTTTTGGAAAGTGTGGTGGTTTGTGGAACAAACAATCAGACATTTCATTCCATTAACTCTAGCTCAAAAGTACTATGACAGACTGTGTAAAAACGAATCTATCAATAATAATTGACAATGAAAAACTTGTGAGATATTTTGATGACTTGTAGCCTAATTCAGTCGTATAAACTGGAAATTAATTCTTAAAAATCTCACTGATAATTTCATCGAATGTCGTACCACAGTGTTATTTAGACCTTTTGTACAATAGATATCACTAATTTCTTTAGATTTAATTTTATATCTTGTTAATTAATCCCTTCAGTAGGATAAGGTTTATAACTATATCATCCAAGATGCCTGTTTCGTCCTACTTGAAACCCATCAGCTGAATGCGCCTGCATGATCCAAGCAATCGTAAACTAAATTAAAATTAATTTCCTTTGCGCAAGTGAGTTTCCATCTGGACTTAGTAGTTAGGTGGATAACGTGTTCATATTTGATGGATCCGAATGCCCGAGTAAACATCAACTCCGGGATGATGATGTAACCGGCCGATGAAACCTATGTAAGGAGAAATGGACATCGGAGATTTTGCTGCTAAGCACATTTTTATTTATTCTCTATAGATTTGGTAACATAACAGACAAACATACTTAATTTCGTTTCGCAGAAATTCCCAATAAATAATTACAAGAGGAATTAAAGATCTAATCATGATTAATAGTTTCTTTTGCTGAAAGCTTACAAGAAAATCTAATTCACTCAGTTTATATGTTATAGAAGATTTTTACTTTTTATTTATGTTCGTTGGGAATTATTTCTGCTACTATTATTCTACTACTATTTCTGCTATATATATACGGGTAGATATCTCGAGATTTCAGAAGATTTAAGTGTTTATTTTTATCTAATTTAAGCACATAAATACTTGTGTATTTCATTTTTTATCGCTTATACGTACATCTGATTGTTTCTCTTACTAGATATTTACTGTCTGTTTTCATGGTCTTAACACCCAGTCAAGCCGAGATTTCATTTTATCAGCTTAACTCATTTACATTAGAGTTTGAGTATAAACATAAGAGATGCTCATATGTTTTTTAATGTCTTATGTGTCTACTTATGTCAACATTTATGTCAATTCTTTGAAAAACCTGAATACAGTATTACAAAAACAAAGAGATTAGAAGAAATGTTGGGTGAACACAAATGTACTGCAGTCACTGCCTCAATGACACACAACCATTTGTATGATTTTTGTCTGAAACATGTAATGAAAATACATTAGTTACAGTAATCAGTTTATCCAATTACTATTAGTAGTGTAACCAATAATTCGAAGTATTTAGTATCCTTTATTGGAAGATTTATCAAATGCAAAACTGGACCTCTGATAACAGCCTTTTGTATATTAAGCCGACTCCAAATTATGAAGAATTCTACACATTATCACGGTAGAAAACCGTTTAATAACAACCGATTAGTTTCAAAACTAATTACTCTGAATTCTACTGGTAAGCTGTAAGTTTGTGAGACTAGTCAAGCTGACAATACGATGGCAACTCTATATGGACGTTGAGTGAGGATTATTCTTTATCGTAAATTAATTGGAATTTAAAATTTAGATTAGTGGATTCCAATATGGCTGTTGAAATTTACTGTGCTAGATACGAAACCTTAGGACCATGAGTTAAAACTATGTACTGTCTTTGGTGCTCCATAATCAGAATTTCCATACTGAAACTGAACAACTATTTATCCCCCTCCCTGGTTCTCAAACATCTTCAGCACAAGAGTTGCCTTCAGAGACTGTCAGATATATATACTTACCAGACAGACAGACAGATACAACGCAGAACTTCGTACGTAAGTACATCAGTTCAGGTTGCCATACCACATCAGCACAGAGACGCAACTGTCAGTTCAAATCCAAGAGTGGTAGCGATAGTAGAATTATTAGCAGCAATGGAGAAGTTTAGGGAGCGTAGATATGTTATAATTCAGTGAGATAAATTTAGAAGGAGGAAAATAGAGATTATGGGGAATTCAGAAGGTAACATACTATTTATTTAAGCATTTAAACAACTCTTCAAATACTTCTTTGTCTACATAATAAAATGTAGACTAAAATGACATTGCCAATACCATAAATATGTTTCATTATTCGTGTTATGTGTTCACATAATTTTAGGTCATAAAGCGGTCTAAATAGAAATGGAGGGAAGTTCTTTGTCAGATCATTGAAACTACTTGTCAATAACAACTTAGATTTTATCGCAGATATCCGTATGCATTACTGAATACATAAACATAATATCTAATCTCAGCTTTATCTAATAGCATTCATTTGACCTTTATTTTACCATACGTAATAGTCTGTTAATAAATCTTTAAAATCAAACGTTTCTAAAGTAATAAATAAATTGATTTAGTAATCACACTTTATTTTATCAATATCAAACATTGAAAAAGATCATTAAGTGGTCAAGTGTTCTACATTACAAACAAAGGAAATATTGAGAATTCTATTCTTTTCAAAATCTGGCTCAATTCACATCCCTAACAATGTCAAAGTCAATTTTCTTATTTAGTACTATAGTAATCAGGCTATTTTTGAATTACCAAGGCATATGCTCATAAAACTTTCAACTTTAGGTAGTATGGCCAAAGAACAAGAATTAAGGGAATTCAAATACTCATATAAAATTTTATGGTCTCTTATTCCACCTTGAGGAAAATTCCAGCTGTATTTCGCAAATATTTCTCTGTGATTTCGGTTTCTTTCACGGAAATTCGCCCAAAGTTTATATTATTAACTGCTTGTGTAGTTATTTATTTAGTCAAAAGATATATATATAACGTTGAAAGTGATGAGACCATTTACTACAAAACAACCTTAAACCAGTATCGTGCAATTTTTTTGAAATCTTGGAAGTCTTCCATTTATCATCGAATCGATATTTCGTGATAAATGAAACCTTCATTTATCGGAATCACGGGAAATAATTTACCTTCGATATGAGATTGCTTTCTCACTATTGGTAGATTATTCTGAAAACAGTAAAGCCCAATTGTTAGCAAAGCCATAATATTTTTTCTTAAATTTGAATTATTTGTTTATTTAGTCTAATCATCTTTAATTTATGTCATGCGGCCAATTCTAATTTTCATTTCACTAAAATATTACAATCTTGCTAAAAGGTTGTATGCACAAAAAAGATAAGCATTAACATCCTTTTCTAAATGTTTCTCACATATATATCATCATGATGACTCATTACTCACTTCAAAAAAAGCTAATAAATTATCATTATTTTGGTAGTATTACTCGACAGACAGAAAAACACAGTTTATTTTCCGTAATGTTGTTATACAACAAATGGACACTCTCCCATAAGAAAATGAAATTACTAAAAGCTTTTTTTTGTCATTTGTTTCCATTTTCTGTCAATACTCGATGCAAATGCACACAAAATACGAATGGAACAATGTGAAGAAGGTATATTTTCTTTTGCACACACACACACACTCACACATGCACACATCTACACTCCTTTATTTACGTTCCTCTTCTTCAATACTTTCATTTTCATACCTGTCACTTTTAGAATCTAACAAAGCTAGAGATGAAAAGAGAAAATGTAATTAAACAATAACAATAAAATGGTTAAAATAACTTCACTGTCATCAATGATCTCCTAAGCATAGCTTTTCATCGGATATTCAGAAGACATCCGTACTGATTTGATGATTTAAAACCACTTATTCATTATTGCACTCTTCTTCTTCATTACATGATTACGTGTGTTATTTTTTCTGCTTGATTATCTTTATTAAAGCCTGTCGTCATTCCACATATTAAAAATCTTGTCATCATGACGTTGGACGTAGGAGAGTTTAGTGTTCGGTATAACTTACTTAGAATTACGAGTCAAACTGTGTATTCCTTTTTACAATGGATAACGTTAGTTTTAAAACTACATCAATTCTGACTTAATTAACAGTATTAATTAAGATAATGTGATTTTCTATTTTGTGTCTGCAATGATTTGAAAGTATCACTGACAAATGTTTACACTAATTAGATTATTTTTCTCTACAAAATACAGAATGAATTCAATAACTGCTGAATCTGATGGTTTCTGTCAAGAATTTCATAGCAATGTTTGTGGTAAATATCTTATGGGTCATCGTGTCTATGTGACCAGAGAATTTCAACAGGCTCTAATCGAAACACAAATATCTAAATGTAAGTTATAATATTTGATATACATGTATGTATATATATTAGTTTTCAGAGGAAATCAATAAAACAGTAAGATTATTATTATTATGATTTTTGTAACTCAAACTACTCAAAGTAATGTTTCAATGTTAACAGTTTTATTTATGAGTATCACTTTACAATTAAAGAATATTTTGAAATGGTAGAAACTTAAAACGACTAGTTCACCCTACGCGATGATTAGTAAATGTAAGAGGATTTTAAATCTTCATCTTAATAAAGTAGATCGTCGTTTGACAGTAAAAAAACTACTTCAAAGCAATTAATTACAATAATAATAGTCATATTAATAATGCACAGCTGAAAACTGAATACCAAGAATGATTGTTCTCAAGTTAAATCTTATGAAATCTAGTTTAAATCTTATATCTTATCAATTAGATAAACTACTGTTTTATTTCAAGCAATCGGAAAACATACACATAGTTTCTGTTGTTATTTGGAAGAGAGCAAGAACACAGAAATTGGTGCAGACTAATATGGATTCATTTTATTTCGTTTTGTTCTCATCAGCTGCTTAAAAGTGGTAATATTTTTAAGTCGACATTAACATGGAAATTGACATACTTATGAATGCGAAAGCGATTGGCTGAATGTATCATGACGTTGGGAAGTTTCCAATCAAGTTAATAAGTTCATTAGAAAAACATATTAAGGATATCTAAAGGGTGAGAGTAAAAGTTTCAGAATATTGAACTAGTGATTAGGAATCAAGGAGTTAACACACTTGAAATGGTTTTTATGATGAAGTAACCAAGGTCAGACTAATAAACAATAATATGAGTTGAAATCAGTTAATTAGAATCAAAATTGTGAATTCGAAAGAAATAGAAACGAACTGTAATGAAATGAAGCTAACTGTCTTGTTGAGTTTCAGTTGTTTAGTTAGTGTTTATCTACACATTTTAATATCTACCGATATCAGTTCCATTATATTTTTCTAGTAATTCTGATAAATACAGCAATGTCTCATATTTTCAGTTTGTTTTCACTTTTTCAATATGATCAAGATGACACATTTTCGTGGATTGTTTTGACTGGAGATAATACCATTGACTGGTTTTATTTATACAACCACCAAAAATAGAGAACCTATTAACAGCTGTTTGTCTTGGTACTCGACCTCTTAGTAATAGGCATTCCGGAAAACTCTTCGGATCTAACTTAGAAAATTCATGCATTTCAGTGACCTTATCGCCTGTGGGTATATATTGACAATTATAAGTCACTGTTAATTGACTTCTTTTAGAAGTCTGAACCAATAAATAGCAATTACGTAGTCTTAGGAAAGAATAGTCAATGCAAAACCTGATGATCATCAATTTTATGCGCCCAAGTCATTTAACTAAGTCAGTCAGTGATGTAGGCTATTCTCAAAAAATAGGATACTTTCAATTCTAAAATGAAATTTGCTCTATAATTTAATGTATAAAATGAGTTACATTAGTAGATTCATGCATAGTAATTCAACATCACAGATGGTGTTTACTTTAAACTAAAAGAAAGAAAAAATAATAAAGCACCTGTCTGACCTAATTATTTCCTAAACTTTCCTATTAATCAAAAATATATCACTGTATCTAGAGGTATGTAAATTATTTTTGCTTAGTGCCTTTTAAAATCATCGTAGTGCTGAGGCAAAAAAATATATAATTGTATTTAAAGATAGATTTACATTCTGTTTTATTCATTAAATAATACCTACCAGTGTATCACAATCTGGAATAGAGATTAATGTAACCTGATCAAGATAAGTCAATGCCTCTGATAGTAAATAGTAGAGTGTTAAAGCGTCCTGTTTTTTTGTTATATGGATTTTTAAAGCAAATCTGTAAGCTTCATGACAATTTATTGAAGTAACTTTAGATAAAATATTTTACTGAAAACGATTCTACTCAGCTTACAGCGAAGGTTAATACACATGAAAGCGTACTTTTGACCTTGGTTACTAATGGCGGAGTTTTCGATAGCATACTTGCTACTAGCTTTGCTAAAACCTCAGGATGCTATCAGTAGTAGTGAATTCGTATCAAATAACTCAAGAACTATAAACTTTGCACTTACGCAATGAGTTGGATACTGAATGGGGCGTCGTTAATACCTTTATGCACATAAAGATGAATATGATGCCAGTTCTTACAACAACTTATCAAGTTTTAACAGATACCCTTATTCACATTATTTCGAATAAAGCGCTTGGACATGACATTCCAAAACACCTGCAATAAGAGAACATAGTTGTAATAATACTAAGCACAAACAAATTTCATTATTTGACGGTAATCCTAACTATAAATCCCTTGCTATCTCAAAGTTGTTAATTGAAGTTGATTGACCTTCTCACAGTGTCTACATCACGTGCTCAAGAATCACTATAGACGAAAATATCTAGATGCATGTTTCTAAACATCAACATATTTTGAAATCCATTGCTTGTTTTGACAACCACTAACTTGAACAGGCAACGCATTCACTCATTTGAATTTACAAACAGACTCCTTCAATTAATAGTTTATTTTACAGTCACTAATTATGATAATAAATTACTTGTTTTCTTCCAATCTAATAGTAGTTACAATTAAAATAATCAACTGAACATAAATAAAGCAAATTCAGTGAAGACAGTTTTATTTTCGACGAAACCATTTACTGAATCCGTACTACATTCGCATTCATAGTTGCTTGAGAAATATATATAAGTTCATAAAAAGAGATAGAAAAGGATGAATCATAAATTGATCCAAGATTTTAAATTCTGTAATGATGCCGGAGTTAGAAAAAAAAAGAGAGAGGAGTATCATATGAAGGTCAGATTATTGTCGGTTCCCTTTAGATATTTGAAATGTTGGATCACTCAAAGACACAATCTCTTCCATCTTTCAATAGACTTACATCTGTACCGAATAAGTTATTCAACTAAGTTCTTTGTCAATGGAAACATCTTTAAGTGTATCGTACAATGTATAAACTGTCCATATCGAGTATGAATAAAACGATTTAATCATCAAGATAACATTAACTAATATGGTTAGGGAAAAGTTTATTCATACAACCAACGATTACTTATAATTGTATAATGATGTACTTGTTTTGGGTATATTTCTTAGCTAATTAATTCGTTTATTATAATGTTCTAGCTAGTTTACTTATCAGAAAAAAAAGTATCATGGTATAAAAGCACATAAATCAATTCCGCTACGCTAAAATGAAATAAAATCTCTATGATACACAAATGTTTAGCTAATCAAAAAAGACAAAAATTTCAGACTGTAAATAAGTTGATTAGCAATGAATATGACTTTTTTCTCTGATCTATCAATGTACATTTTATTTATTGCAAAATTTAAAAATTCAGATTACTTTACTGAATATGTGGATGGTTGTTAAAATAAATTGTAAATTTCCTTCAAATAAATTAATTATTATTATTCATTCCTATTGGAATAATACATACAATTTGAATTAGAATGTATATAAAGTCATTAAATTATGAATGAGTACTGCTTAAAGTTTGAGATTCATTTGGAAAAATCTATCTAGCTGTAACAAGAGAATTACGTAAGTCAAGTGCCTAGTCAACTGAATGAATTATTTTTTGGCAATGATAAAAACGTGATAATGTTTCCATTCTATTCAAATTTTTTTTGGAAAATTCTCAACAATACAGTTATTGATTAGTAGATATTAGACTTTTAACGATGATGCATTAGTCTAGTTCACATGAATAAATGTGTTTCATATACATCACACCACTAATATCTATTTCTTGTATATGCTAAACTCTGTAAATGTAAATCGAGATTACACTGAAATGTATGTAATAAGTGATTGAAGATAAGATAATTTGTCCTTGTTACCGAAATTCATGTAGATATCATATTTTCTCCTTATTAGACGTAAAAACAACATCTGAATAAATATTTCAAAACGCTTACGTCATTGTTCTCAATTGTAAAATAAAAACGAATGAGCATAGTTTCGGTTTAAAATTAAATTTCGATTAGGAATTTTTTTACTTACTTACTAAAGAGGTCCATACCTCTAGGCAGAATTGGTTACGAAGTCCTTATGTTTTTTTTTTCAGAGCGTCTATTTGTCCAATGACTAAACATGTTTAAGAAGTTATAAAATAATTCTAATTTTTTTCTTTCATGACTTAATTGAACCACAAATTGTGATTTTAAATTTTAGCTACTAAAATTGTACACAGTAGTAAAAATCCCGCTCAAAAATATTCTCCATGGGAAAAGAAGTTAGTTGGAAAATGTTGCAGTCCAACAGTGTTTGGTGAAGTGTTCACTGCCGACTGGATAGGGATGTATGAAGACGTTTATCAACTTAGTCATTCAGCTGCCATGCTCTTGATCTAAACCCATGAATTCTAAAGGATAAAACATTCTGACTAGGATTTAAGTTCATAGGAACAGTGTACAACTATCAAAATATCAATTTTCATGGCGAATTAGAATATTGTGAACTAGATTTTTGCATACTATTGTTTCCTAATTATTCTCAACAAAACTGTTTAAATGCTCTTCAAGTTTTACTGTTTTTTTTTCAGTTTTTCTCATCCGCTTTTTCATCATAGGGATATGAAATTGTGGAGATAAATTTAATTTTCATGACGCTTACTTATGTAAACGAATATAATTTCATTAAGTGTCGTAGTAAAATCATCCTTTTATTCACTAATGTATTTAAGGGCTGAAAAAGCACTGTGAGTTGGATAATAAGGTGATTACCGAATGTACCGAAAAGAATCCCAAAATCCTTGTTGCTCATGATAACGTCATTCGTTATTTGTTTTATAAACTACTGTATTGTTATTATTACTGTTTGTAATTTGTTATTTTTATCTTTTCCAGTCCTGAAGCTTACTGCAACTCAATCGCTGCATCGTGTACGTGAAGACTGTTTGAGACGTTTAATGGAAGCGATTTGTTATTATAATTTTCCAGTGTGTTTAGAAACAAAACCTGTTTCTTTCGAAAATGATGTGGTTCAAAGTGAAGCACAAACATTAAATGAAAATTCTATACGTTATGTATATCAGACACGTCATTTATGCAGACAGGAATGTGAAGATGTAATGCAAAACGAGTGTGGACCAACATATGATTATTTGGATAGGAAAATTTTGCATGATTGTAAGTGATAGATATACATGAATAGGTTTTTTAGACTACTTTAATGTAAATTTTTAGTTTATCGATCACAAGATCAGCATTGGCAACAAGACAAAAGTTATAAAATAACACTCTCCTAATATTGTCTAAAGTTACTTTTTACAATTCAAAAAGAATTTAACAATTGTTTTACTTTAACTTGAAACACTTCTTCAGTAGTACAAGCACTCATCTACAACTCATTATAAAATCAAACTAAAAGCATTTATATCTTGCAGTTGGACATAGTGTTTTTGAGTCACCATACTGAAATCTTACGAGTGAATCTGATTTTTACATAACTTGATATACACACTGATTTGTTGTGGTATGTGTAATAATTAGAAAATCTCAACCAATAGTTTATACGTAATTCAGAAAGATAATATCATGAATGTGTTCTTTTGGTAAACAAAGCAATTCACTGTCAATCTGATGGAGAAAAACAAAAACATCCCAGCTAAAGAAATCAAGTTATTATACTATCGTTGAATGACATAGACAGTGTAATGTACCTCATTTTATCTCGCTGAAAATTAGAGCGTATCGGACGGCTGTTGTGTTTTAGCTACAGGCTATATTGCATAAGGTACGACCATTGCATCCTTATACCACTCAGATGTAACCCGACAATCTATGCTTTCAAGTTTACGCTTCAATTAGCTTCGACTAAAATCACAGGTCATGCCTTATTTCTAAACATTTGTGAATTTCCTCTTAAAAATTACCCACTAGATAGCACAGAAAATTCTGTTCATGATTACAATCATCATCAGCTAATCTTTGTCCTAATTTTACTGTCGGTTAATGTTTGCTTAATTGATTTAGCACTTCCCAGTTATATTAGATTGTGTGAGCCGCATAAAGTGAATTCACATAGATCTAACATACTAATAGTTATTTTATTTTTCAAATTAAACTAGTTTTCTTTTTTTGAAAAGCGAATCATTTCAACTGATTTCGGTATAAACTCAAATAACTACAAGTCATTTCTGAAACTTCCTCTATGGTTCATCATTTAGTTTGATACTTTTTATTGCATATTTTCAAATCTCCACATCGTTACTGTGTAGTTTATGTTTGTGTTCAAAGAAAGCCTAACAAGTTTTTGTTGAATATTTTTTTTTAAAAATTTAGTACCGGAAATGATTATGGATTGTTCACGTCTACCAATTTATTCGCCGGACAATCCACAAACATGTCGTCGTATAGGTGAACCTTTAATTGTGTCAGAACAAAGTAAGTTGAATCTACCATCTATAGTTTCTTCATATTTTGATTTTTGTTAAAAACATGCTAACATTCTATTTTCTTAAGGGACGATGAGTTATTTAGGGATTCTAATGATTGAAGTTATTGTTGGATAGTGTTTAAGAGTAGAATCTCGGATACTTGTTTCATCCTTATTGAGGATCATCAGATTGATTTACTTGGGCACTATTGTTGATACTTTAACCCAATATCTATGGCTCTAAGCATAAACGCATAATCCACCAAGCTTCTGAGTTCAAATAGCCGGTAACCTGTTTTTTTTTTACCGTGTAGGAAATTATTCGCAGGACTTAAACCTCCTCTCCTTTTATTTTATGCATTTTAATGGATCAACTTTTATCGCCATAAACACATCTTGATAAAACTACCTTGATACTGCCATTTAATCTTAAATCCTAGTAAAGTTCGATTATGTAATTAAATAATCAGTTTCTCAGAAGATAAATTTACTCTAATGATAGAATGACGTAAAATCTGATACAGTTTTGTTTATTTGAAATTGCATCATATTTCAGATTTATATATATTTATTGATATTTCGAGATATATCTGACATTTAGTTACTAGTCTGAACATGCTTTTTCAATGATAATAATTCAATTGAAGAAATTCCAACTTTTACGTAATACAGCTTATATAAACATAGAGATGAGAAATACACTTTTTCAATTAGAGTATCAAACTGAGAATTTTTCAGGAAATTTTAAAAATTTTTGGTGCAAACGACAGTGAAGTTGATAAATGTTTTAATTATGTTTGGTCAATTCCGGAAACTAATGTGTTCATACACTTTTCTAAATCTGATTAGTTACACTCGCAAATGACCACTAGTTCCGTTTTATTTTCCAAAAAGCTTCCAGACAAGGAGATTAAACATAATCACCTAATTAAACTCTGATTACTGTAACTAGATCGAATTTCACACTACTATTAATTTTTTTTTTGAGAATCAAGATTTGTTGAGCTGTGTGTGCCCTGACGTTGACTAAGAATTCACTGTCATACCTGTTGGATCTTCAAACTTCATTAATCTTCACAGACCGAAAAATATTCCTGGAAATAATGGATGCAAGTATTTACCTGACGACTAAACTTGCATAGATATTATACTAGTAACGTAAACACAAGAAGCTACTTTCAAACTAATCCTGTATTTATTAATGATGATTGTCAATATTTGAAAAAAAGTAACCGTAATAAAGATTTCACCTGGAAGCGTTAACCAACTGATTAGAATTATCATCAATTTTAAACCGACAGCTGGTGCTCAGAATAAAATAGACTACTTTCTGGGCTGAAGAGCCTACTGTTCAACCTTAATATTACATTTCTAAATTATAAAGAATAATGATACAAAATCATTTGTAATCAATTGAAAATGAATCAGATAGATATACAGTATGTACTGAAACTGAAAATCAGTTTATTAGCGGAAATCCATGGCATTTGATAATACAAAGTGGAAACCAGTCACATGCAGAGTAATGATATTTAATGAGTAACTCAGTATTGCGCTTGTGATCACTGATTACTTATTGCAACTAATCAAAAAATTCTTCAAACCAAGAATAACAAACTTGGAGAGGTATTGCAAAATCGAAATTTAAAAACATTAGTTCATTCCTATTGATGGAAATCGTTAGTTTAGTCACATCTTAAAAATATCTTCCTTCAGTATATAATCTTATCCATTCACAAATAATTTTCTTCACTAACTGATATCCCCTGGGAAATTATTCAAGACTAAAGTATATCGAGTGATTATTTAGTCTTAATTTGAAACTTCTAGGGAACTTGTGCTGTGATAAGCTTATAGCAACTAACTGAACTATTGACAACTTATTTATCTTCACAAGATGTATTAGAATGCTGTTATTACACTAATTAACATACTTTTTGACCGAACCTTCAGCTTAAATATATGTAAGGGTTTTATACATAATGTACACAATTTTCTAAATTTATTACATAGTATCGGAATACAGACAAGACAGTGATAAACAGTTCTGGGAAGAACATCGTGCCGACGCGTCATCACCTAGTCAGTTGATAGAAAAGAAGGAAAGTGGTGAATTGTCATCTGGTCAAGACTTAAATTCTGCATTATCAACTGGTCCTGATCTGTTGCCGATTTTTGTGTCATTCGGAGCATTAGCATTATTAGGTCTTGTTCTTCTTGCTGTATGCTTCCTCTGTCGGCATGGTACAGGCGACTCACCACGTTTTACAACAGATAGTTCAAGTTTCCTAGGAAGGTCACGTATCCGCGCCAACTGTCGAGGCAGTCGTGATAATTCAGAGACCGAAAGACTGAATGGATTTCACGTGAGAGGACAAGGAGTTGGAGCTCCGAATGACTCAAACCATACCAGCAAACAAAGAAGGGTTCCTGGAATGGGCGCTGGCATAAAACTAGGTGGTACAAACGGTTTTCTGAATGGTATGCAGGAGGCTTACACAACTACATATTGTGGAGGTAATACGATTTTTAGCACAAGTGATATGAATGCCATGAGTGCACCAGCTACGGTTGGGCATAACAGTATTTCTTCGAATCCAAACAACACGAATGGAGTACATAATGACACATCAATGTCCGCAGTTGCATCTGCTAAACATAATAGTTCTGCAACATACTTCCAGTATCAGGCTTCTAGTTTTTTAACTCCACAACTTCCTCCTCCTCGAGCCCCTGCACCGCCACCGCCAGGACCACATTGCCCGACGACACAGTCACAAATCGGCATCACAGCAAACGCACCGACCGACCCATCATATAATTTACATTCATTTACTCAGTCTGTCCACATGCCATTAAACAGTGAGATAATTCCAGAGGCAAGAATGCATTATGAAACGAATGCTGAAGCCGAAAGCCCAACAGCTTATACAACACTGAGAAATGCTAGTCCTAATGAATTTCTCTCAAATGACCCTCCTTCGATTAATTCATTTAGAACCTCACAAAATGCCACAATGTTTTCAAAAATTAACTTAGAAGATCAACCTATGAAGGCTATGGAATACCCTATTTCTCAACTGCGGTGAGTTTCGTAAATACTTTAAACTCAAATAACTAGAGATAAAATTATTTATCATAAGATTTGAATAAAGTTTAGTGAAAGCAGAATTTAAATAAAAATTTGTAAGGTCCAAATAGGAAGTCTCTATTATGAGTTGAGAAACGGTTACACATACAAAAGACCCAAATATTTTATTGATTGTGTATACAACTGATTACTGTTCTAGGTTACAATGATAATGACTTCTAGCTTAACATTGAGACATATTGCCACTAAATGTTGAATCTGTAAAAGAATCTGGCTCAAAAGATGTACACCATCTGTTGCACTATTTTGTGTAGACGATAACTGTTATTAGTAGTAGAGGTATAGTAGAGGTATCATAGTAGTATAGTGCCTGCCTACCCAGATTGAAATAAATGGAGTAGAATTCAAACTGTTTTTTGTTTGGACGTTTAATTTTTGAGAAATGAAACAAGTCACTTACTTAAATATTCGCCAACACTCAGTTGTGTCGGAAAGAAAAATAATTTTTCTAATATATTAATGTATAAATATATCTATTTATGTGTATGTTACTTTTTAAATTAATTCTTGCACAACAAGGTTTGGGAAACAATTTGGACAAGGAGTTTTTGGACCAGTTTACAAAGCTGAACTACTACCGAATAGTGCTTATGAAAATGGTCATCCAGTATCAGTTATTGTTAAAACTTTATCAGCTGGTTCACCTGCCAGTTTACAAGCAAATTTTCGTAAAGAAGCTAATTTAATTTCTGAACTAGATCATCCAAATGTCCTTAGTCTTCTTGGAGTCAGTGTACAACACCCACCATGGTGTATGATATTCGAAATTCGACAATATCTTGATTTATGTGAATTGCTGTCTTCAAGAAGATCTATGATTAATCAGATAAATCTAACAAATGTCACTTATCCTGACGGTATGACATCGAATATGCCAAACCCTCTTAGTGAATCAGAAATTTGGAGAGTATTATCTCAAGTTGCCGCTGGAATGGATTATTTATCTAGTCATCGTTTCGTTCATCGGGATTTAGCAGCAAGAAACGTTATCATTTTGAATGAACAACTATTTTGTAAAATTACTGATCTTGGTCTAGCACGTGATTGTTATGCAGCTGATTATTATCGTTTACATCCTCATAGTCTTATGCTACCAATCCGATGGATGCCACTTGATTCAATTATCTATGGTAAATTTACTATTGAATCAGATATTTGGGCATTCGGTGTATTGATGTGGGAAGTTTGGTCTGGTGGTATGAGACCATATTCTGCATTTACCGATCCGGAAGTATTAGATTTAATACGCTCTAGACAATTATTATCATGTCCACAATATTGTTCTACTAACATATATATGTTTATTACTAGTTGTTGGAATGAAGAGATTGAAAGACGTCCAACATTTAAAGACTGTTTAAATCAAATACAAAATTGGTACTCGGATGCACCCGGTTTATCATCATTATATTCTAGTGAACAAGTATTCCCTTATTCTCAGTTGACAGAGAACAAAGTTGATTTTCAACAATCAAATAATGTTACTAAAAGTAGTCTCAATGGAACAGAAAGTCTCTCAGAGACTTCCAAATCCAATTTATCAATACGTCAAACATGCCCGGGAACGTTTGATTCAAACAATTATTTTACTTGCCCTAAAGAACATTTGAATAAAATGTATATGGCAGATCCTTTTGAATTATTTCATCAACCAATTAATGCTTCTAATACTACCATTAATAATAATAATAATAATAATAATAATAATAATAATAACAATAATTCGATTAGTCAATATCACAATTCTAGTCCAGATAATACAATGATGAATGATAAATTTGTATCACAAACACCAACTATGACAACACAATTACCAGTGTCAAATATATCGAACCATTCAGCTGGAATTCAAGAATCAATAATTGATCATTGTAAATCATCCAATGGTCTGGGTATTCGATTACTGCCAAATACAACGACAATGTTTATTCCTACATTAAATTCTGTTAGTTAGTGAATTCAGTTAATTTAGTTAAAAGGTCTCAAAGATTTCATTTGAATAAGTAGAAAAAAATCAATGACAGTAATGACAATAAATTAACTTTGTAGAATACATTCACAGATTTCCAATAAGCAACAATTTTAAATTTGTTAACATTGAATTATGCTTGATTCTTGTTGTTGTTTTTTTTTCTCGATTTTTTCTGAATTATTTATGTTTAATTATTGATACACTTCTTGATATCATTCATGCGTTTTATTTTCGGAGTGTGGGAGAGTAAATATAATTACGTATAAAAAACAAAACAATAAATGTTGATTTAATCAAGATATATTTGTTCATCATACTTTCATTCATATTCAGAGGTACAAATTGTTTGACTTCGTAATAATGTTTTTGTTTTTCTCCTTTCATACCGGTCAAATATGCAACACATTTAATTTACCATACTTTAGAATTCAATGAATGTGAGTGACTGATTTCTGAATTCTTCATTACACAATACATTACACTGTAAATATACTACTTGTCTTTTACGAATAAAGATAAACAATTATTATCTTTTCGAGACGTTCATTTACTAATATTTATTTGTATAATATAATTTATATGTAAGTCATTCGGAAAAAAAAAACATTTTGTACTCTAAGTAAAATAAGAAACAAATGGGAATGCTAATTGAATTGCACTTTTGTTTCTTTTTCGCTGCTAATAATACATCGGAGTATTTTGTGTCACATGATGTTCGTTTTATTGTTTTGTTGGCCTCTACTCATTATTGGTTAATGTTCCATTTTCATGATAAAAAAATAATACCCTCTCAATTGAATACTAACTTGTAAAAAGCATTTTTTTTTATTTTCTGTTTTCTTTTTTGTGTTTACCACATTTCAGCTGATGATTAGTTAGTTCACTATCCAGCAATATTTGAAATAAAAATCATGCTTTTTCGATCGAATGACAAGTTTTAATGATGAACAATGTTTGCGGATTGATTTACACCAAATATAGGTATAGGAAGGCAGAAAGTTTACAGAGAATCTATATATCTACTGAAAATTTGATGAACGATGTTACAACAGAAAACCTCATGATGTACGCCTTGAGCATTGATTTGATTTAGGCAGTAGTTTGCATTTGAACTAATCAATCTCTAAGTGACATTTTTATAAGTCAACTCACTATTTTTAGAACAATGTAGTTAAACAACTAAAATATTGTTTTGAAAAACACTTATACGAAGTAAAACAACCTTTTAGGTCTATTGTTAAAAAAGACAGGGTTTAGTGAATAGGCTCAGTATTCATGTAACTTCGTTTAAGTTAAACAGATAAGTGTACATTAGAGAAATGAACCAAGAAAATTTAAGGAAACGATTCCTGTCTTTTGCGCTGAATTGAAAAATCAGAAACTTTCTTCCTACACTCTTTAAAAGCGAGAGTTGAGTATACCTTTAATTAGTGTTCAAAACGTTGTGAGAGAAAATTATTTTTTAATATCATCGAATAAAACTAATGTTAAACACTTAAATGACCAAATTCTTCCAAACACTAAACTGCTCTTCTTCAGCCTAAAGTTACAATCCTGAGCATAGACAGAAAGAATATAGGGATTCTTTAAAATCTATTTTTATCAATGTAAGAATTAAGAAACATATAAAAATAATTACTTACGTTAATACTGATAAATTTATGTCAATGGTTTTTTTCGATAAGCAGATACGAAATGATCTAGAAGATTTCAGTAGCTACAGTAACCCGTGAATTTATTTATCTTTTGTGGAATTACTTTTTATCACTCGGAAGCGATTTATATACAGAGTATGCATACTGACTGTATAACAAGTTCCTAAAATCCGTCAAGGCCGTCTTCAGCTTATCGCCATGCTACAGTCATATCAATCAGCTATTCAGCTGCAACGTAGAACTTCGTGCGTATGTATATTAGTTCAAGTTGCCATATTAGCAAAGTAAGATGGCATTGCCAGTTCAAATTCCATAGTATTAGAGTTTGTGGCAGTATCAGCAGTAATCGAAAATATCGAGGATAGAAGATATGATTCGAGCAATATAAAGAAGTGAAAAAGATCTGAACATAAAAAGTCCATAGGGATTTCAGAGGATTAGGATTTGAGAGAACACAAAGTATTGATGCACGTGCGCCATTAAAACCGATTTTAGGCTATTTCATTCAAAGTCTCTAACAATCGGTAACTATCATCTCGCGAACCCCAACCAGATAGTCTACACCTACAACCATGGCTCCGTCCACTTGTCAGTGACTTCATGAATTTACGCCATATTTTGGTCTGACCGCTCCTAGCTTTCTTTGAAACTACTTCTAAACCTCAAAACAGCTCGTCAAAGGAATATGTAACACATGTCCCAACCACCTCAACTGATGAACATTCACTACTTCATCAGTTGATTCGCCATCCTTACCTAATGCTCGTTTCCTAATAACAGCACTCCTTACTTCACTGTCGCAGGAAATATGAGCAATGATTCGAATTCACCTATGACCGAATACTGATAGCCTACGAATATCGTCTACTCTTACTTACTGACTTACTCTGTTACTACATGTGAAGCAGTCTTCAACCCATCCTGTACTGAGCTGTTCTTTACAACTGTTGTCAAGTTCTATTCATTCTTTTTACTCCTACCCCTGATTTCCCTGGGATATAGAGGTCTTCGAAACCTTGTCATCACTGAATAAAGGATAAACGGTGAGATCAGGAAGCTTTGTGTGGCACCGGTATTCACTTGAAATCAGTTTGTGAACTGCCTTTCTTAAATAACGTTGTGGTGCAGTCCGTCATAAGAATTCCGTGTTGCAGTGATAATCGTCCTAGATACTTCAGATTTCCGAAGATTTCATATGACTATCCTATCAGCGCTATCAAATGCTTTCTCATAGTCAAGTTTAGGTATAGTGGTGAGCTCTATGTAACTGACTGTTCATTAATAATCGATCCTGACGAAAATCATCCTATCGGTCCCGAATCTGGGCGTCTACAGAATCTTTCACTAGGTTTAACAGACGCTATTGGAAACTCTTCCTGGTGTATGTATTAATTGTGAAAAGGTAGCAACTTATAACTATTTTGTTGAAAGTATATGGTTTCGTAAGTCTTTCAGCATACGCGTTCCTTTTCCCAGTCCATAGCATTCCGTGATATCTTCATACTCGGTTTTCTCTATTTCAGCCAAAGTGTATAGGTTTCCGATAGAGATGGTTAGGTCTTTCCCTGAGTATTTCTTTATGATCGCTTGTAATATCTGAAAAAAGTGGTCCTAAACGTCCCCATCTCTATCGTTGGTCGGTGTGTAACTCTGTATGACATCCATTGTTATTCCGTTCTTCTTTCTTTTTTTAAGAAGCTTTGATGACAAGATGGTCCTAAGATTCTTATTTTATAGGCTCTTTTTACGCCTCGTGTTTTAGGTAATTTCTTCGTGACGACTTTCAAAGCTCCCTTAAAGTCAATCTTTCCCGTCGGGTGTGCGTCTGATTGATTTCAATTATTTCATGGATCTTCAGGCTGAACTTTCTCATTTCTTCAGCTTTTGGAGTAGTTTTTTCTGTCCACATTCTCGTGCGCACATTCCAAGCAACTTTGCTGATTTTGCTATGGCTTTCAGATGGGTCATTTGCTGAGTAATTTCCAAATAATTATGACTTTCATCATGAGTCTCTATGACTCTTTTACGTAACAACCTTTTAACTCTTAGTGCAAAATTTAAATGGTTGAAATAAGTTTTTTCTCGTTGTTGTTTATTTGTAAGGCTCTTCTATACCTGAAACTCTTTATTTATCCGAGTTCAGAATAAGCAGTAACCCTAGAAGGCCTCAGGAGGATCTAAGTTAATACACATGTAATATGTTAGTTGTAATGATTAGATGTGTTGATATTATTCAAGTTTTAGTAAAAAATATCTGTCTCTCTCGACCAATACTTTTCACAAACTTTACAGATGACACCAGTTAGAACTACCTTCATTTGTAACTGACTGACTGAGTGAATTGTCACAGGGTTCATTTATTCTAAGCATTTTTATGAATGAAATAAGCGAAAAGAAGCCAGCGTTCGTAATATAATTTCAAGTGTTTCAAGCCATAATGGACGAAGTTGGAGTCTGTCAATTAACAATGTTTTAGGTAGAAGACATCAGTAGATAAAATAACTGCTGTATTACAGAATCCAAAATGGATAAATGTTACACAAATGATGATTAGAGGAATAATATCCCAAAAAACTTTTGACTTACACAAACGTTGTAGCTCATTAACAAACATTTTCACCATCGTTTAGGATAAAGAGATTGAAAATAGTCTAGTGAAAAAAAGTCCTTTCGGAATAATACAACTCACTGTTCAAAGTAAATGTTTTAGAATATCTTCTTAGATAATCTTTTCAGCTGAAACATTGGGATATATAGTACCGATGCAATGGTATGCACCCTTCAAAAACCAGTATGTCTGAGTTTCCATTCAAGATTATTTTAACTTTTATATGATAATGTTGTGGACATTTTGAAATCTATACTTCGCTGCGGAAGCCAGGAAGTTGTATTTATTGGCCGAAAAATTGAGAAAAACATGCAGAGGAGCAACTGTTTATAGGTTGTTCAAATGGTTTAAAAGTTGACCACTTGAGATTTTTATTGCATATTCAAATGCTACTAAAATGTTAACTGTCTCCTTCTGCCAAAAGGATTTGCTAATCAATAGGGTAAAATTAAAAGTTATAACGGCTGCACACCAAGCCCACACTCTATATTAATGAGTATGTAATCCATTTTTGCATAACTTGCCTCATATAATTAGTAAGGTCGAAACTGAACAACCATGGAGCTGTTGGAGAAAAATAGCATTTTTTATGGTGATGCGTCACAAATATTGGCGAAATATGCTTGTTTTAGCCTCAATTTCTTGTTTTGATTGCTTGTGGGCTAACTGCACCGAAAAGCAAGACTGATGAAGCATTTATTTTCTGCATAGAATTTTCAGTCTTTGTACAGACAGTGATGTCCTTTGTAATAAGTAAGTTCTCTCCATTGCTTATTTGCTTTAGTATTCGAATTTTTCGCTGCCATTTCCCTCTATTCATAATAACCCTTTGTTCGTAAGTGCTTTGAAGTAATCAGTTAGAGGTATGATCATTTTCATTATGTCTATTAACTTCTTCAGTAGTTTCAAATGACTGACTGCAATTTTCATCCATTATTTACAGTTTCCCTTAATATTCGCAGACATTTTGGCTCATTTTAACTATATCTATCCTGTTACGTTTAAGACGGGTCATTCAACCAGTTAGAAGAATGCCTCACGAGGCACAACTCTGTGTCTAGTTGTTATTTACCCAGTACGATCTTAGGAATAGAATTTTTATTAATATTTCTTTAGTGGACTTGATTCTGAGCGAACCTCTTCTTCATGGTAATGGCTTCTTTGAACATGACATATTCCGAACATTCATTTTCATAACCAATTGTACTAGTGATTGTTTTCCTGATCTTCTTGTTTTTTCGCACTTCTTTACGCGCACTTTCGGCTTGTTTGGTTGTCAAGATGGTTATACTGCTTGCTATATCTTCGCCCATCTTCTTTGACAGGATTTTAGTATTCTTTGGGTACCACAAATACGCTGGCAAATATACGCCCTATTCTGGACAATATCTTCTTCTCTGTTTTTGGTTTACGACAAGGAAACGATTAGTGGTGGGGGCGTAAATGGTTTATAGTGATGTACATAGTCGATCCTGACTCAAAGCGCCACTACAGTTGGTGAGCTGACGTTTATTTTTCACAAAGAAAGCTAATTACAGTGACTTTATTATTCATCTATCCCAATTTTTTGTTGCATCAGTGTTATGAATATCCTGTGATAAATATTACACCAGCAACAGCGTTTCGAAATGGTGAATAGCCATAAGAATTATATATTGGACTCAGAAGTGCAGGTCTTCCTCATGCTACATGTTTGCTACACATTTCTCTTTTTCTTTCATTTCGTATCCTGAACCGACGTCTACGACCATCGCCCTGTTTTCACCCTCATCTTCAGTCGATCTTGGCTAAAGCTGACCTGATCACCCACTCTTTTGTCAATGCACTCAGTCGTTGTTCTGATTCCGAATGCATCTGGCATACGTGTGGTTTCGAACGTGGTCCTTCTGATCGTTTCTGGCTCCCTCACTCAATCTGGTCTCGTCCTACGTCTGCAGCTTTTTCTGGTCCGAACACCAACGAAAGCAATCTTCAAACCCTGGATACGAGCAACGCGGGTGTGACATCGAGCAATACAACTGGCACGTTACTACTGGTACAGTTCAACGTGAAAGACTTTCGGTGGCAACTCCAGCTTCATTGGTCGCTTCCTGCTCGTAAACCCTTCCGCATTACAATCACACGTTGGCCTACCAGCCCCTCTCCCCCCGCACGAAGCCCTCACGTATCAAAAGTGTGAAACACCCTCTAAGGCGGGGCTGCTGTAGTGGAACACTTCTACGAATAAAACGCGATTAGTGAAAAATAAACATTATTGTACTCGTTTTGTTTAACTGTACCAAAAACACTTACCTGAGCGCGACGTTCTTCTTCGCGTTGCTGCCATCTTCCATAACTTGCTGCTTGATGTGACGCCTACTTTCTCTTTCAAATATATGATCAACCATGAATTTATTTCTTAAGTTGTTGATGGGATAGTATTAATTATTTGGTGGTGATCGTAGTCGATCTCGACTAGGTCACCGCTATAGACCAAAAGCTAGTCACTTTCAAGACCGCGATAAAATTATTTCCAAAAGTAATCAACAACATTCAGTGATACTCAATAATTACATAATTTGCACACAAAAGTAGTGGGGAACGTTACTTAGGTTATCAGCAAGATTTGTGTTTCAGTCTTCTCTGTCACAATTATAAGAAGTATCCAAAATTACCCACATATAATCCACATATGAACCAGAATGATGTATGATAAATACAATCGAGTAATGAGAATATCGTTATGATATTAGAACTTAGGCATCAATCATATCTTAGATTTATTCACCTTGTAGCTGATTAGGTGAAAACGAGGAGTGTTTGAACAGTACTGTCAATGACAGCGGTAAGTGGCGAAATTTATGACCGTGAATGGATAACTTTGTGAGATTTCAGAACTTTTACAAAAAATGAAACTTCTAAGTCTAACATTTATCCGCTTGATTAAAAAACATCCGCATTTGCAATTCTTAGTTCATCCGGTGATCATGACCACAAAATCTGCCTTGGTAGTTGTTTAGTTGATACACACCTACCTCATATATACATACGTAATGTAGAATACCAGGGAATTAAAGTTTGCAGCTGAATATCGAAGTCTTATTCACAAAATTTGGACAGAAACACCTGCCATCGAGTTTTGATGGCTTTTATTTGTACGTGTGTATATTGTAATCTTCACTATGTCTTCTAATTTACAGTGTGAGTGTTTTCACTAGTCTCCTTCAGAATAAAATTTTGAATGGATTTAAGAACGTCATGCATTTCCTGCCTCATATGACGCAAACGACCTACACTCTTAATGGAAGTCCGCTCCCTAATGTCTCCTCAGAGCGCGATCTTGGTTTAACAACCACAGAAAGCCTCCACACGAGTCCGAACTATTTAGGGGATGCAGCCAAGGCAAATGCGACTCTTCACTTTATGCGAAGACAGCTTGCTGCTATCACCCCGAAATTATTTTTAACCCTGTTTAAGACGTACGCGCGCTCACACTTGGAGGTTCACAACATCATCGCACCCCCTCTGCTTAAAAGAGACATTAATCTCTTGGATCGAGTGCAGAGACGAGCAACAAAATGGGTGATAGGGTTGAAAAATAAACCCTACCACGATAGACTCCAGCTCTTGGGATTATTCCCACTGAGCTACAGGAGAATCAGAGGTGACCTGATTATGGCGTACACCATATTAAACACGTCCAACCATCCCAATGTGAGCATCTTACCGATGCACCACCACCACTCCCCTCGAGGCAATCCTCAAAAGATTGCACATCAAAGAGCAAACACTCAGGTTCCTGCACACTTTTTCTCATTACGAGTCGTCGCAACTTGGAATGCTCTCCCAGCCGAGGTAGTTACAGCCCCCTCAGTGGACTGCTTTAAGAAGAGACTTGATAATCACGTACTCACATGCGGACTGTCATCCCCCTCTTGGACAAGCTGTGCCTGATGCATATCTTGAGACCTGCTAGTTGTTACCATTGCCATCTCCTCAGATCACTCAATTAATCTATCTCGCCTATTCCTCTCCCTTGCTTACACTTCGGTCCTCTCTCACAATCCTCACTACCAATTAACAAACTAAATTCATCTACATATTACTCAGTTCTGAAATTTTATTCATATTATCATTTCAATTTTATCCTTATTACCCTTATTACTCTCCACATTGCAACTAACTGATCTCCGGTTTGGTAATGTGACGGCTGCTAGTATCCAGAAACCCTAATGCCCTGAAACAAACGTTTCATTCAAATCCCGAGACATACAAACTCACAACCAACTGCCAACTGACTAGAATTAGACAGTCGAGTGGCTAGACCTCCATCCATTGGACATTACTGAACACCTGGAACCGTACCGAAAGAACAAGAATCGAGCGTGAAGAAATCAAACTGGTTTACACTAGCTCGTAAAAAAGATATTGGATATTGGAAAATAACCGATGGACTTCACTGAAAAGTCTTATTGATATATTATATCAGACGTTCATTGAGACTTTGGATTCACACACTAAATTGTAGCAAAACTGTGAGATCCTCGAAATTTGGTTTGAATGCATAACTGAAATGACTTAACAAAGGTCGTAACTGAAGAGGGATTTTTCAATATTAGCTCTCGTGTTGAAGTTTGTGCGCGGAACGTTTGGTGCATAGGAAACTTACTGATCACCTACTGAGAAATATGAAACTTTGGATATTATATCTAGCATGATGCATAAGCTTTTTGGTGTTGAATAGTCTAGCTAGTTGATGAAAAGCCTTGAGTTTGGTTCTCTAATCTTATAAATTAGAACTGTTTTTCTAACTTATCCAGAATGATGGTCGGACGTACTTAATTATTTAAACAACCCTGAACTAATTTTTGGTGTTGATGAAAATGTTTGATTATGAGGGGGTTTATGGCTAAAATGCGATTGTATTTTATAAATTCTTAACAACTATGCAAAACCACTATGTGAATCATTAGGGATTTATTTTCTCCGTCAGCCCTATGCCCAATGTACTCAGCCAGTTCAACTGCAATCTTGAAAGTTTTTATCCAATAAATCAGGGCGTAATCATCATTGTTCACAAACTTAGTTTAGTGTATATGCCCACCAATTTTCTGAGTGTTCAATCGCGTAGTTAATTAAACTAACGTGCGACTTCCTGATTGTCCTTTGGAAGCATATACACATGGCGGTGGTAAATGTACTTCCTTACCATCTGTGTCAACTTCGACTAAATGTTTAGTATCAGTGGTTAAGTGAGTTAGTCGTTGTAATATTAGCTCCCAGTCATAACTTGTGAACTCCGACTTTGTTGCTCCTGAAGTGTCATGATTTTTTCGAAAACCGGTCATCTTTTTGATCATATCATCTACTAAATATGCCTGATCATGTATTAGACACTGTACGCCTGAAGAGCGCGATACTGATATTCTGATGAACATCGGCTTCCTTTATATGTTTTGTCACATGATAGTTGGCTTCCATTAACAAGAATGGTAGGTTAGTCTGCTCACGTTAGCAGTTTTGTTGTATTTTCCAATGAAGATCCGGTTTATTCAAAAGCGTCCAATGGTGATACCATTATCACTTAATTAGGTAGGGCTCCCCAGTCTTCTACCACTTATTAAGGGTGCAGAATCCCATCCAGTGTGTACCCGGTTGCGCTTTATATTAGCTTCTTTGGTTTAACATAGGGTGATTGAAGTTAGTAAAAAGACAAGTTAGCACCTGAATCATTATTTAAAATACCAAACGCCAAAATGAAATTGCTTTGAGTTCTAGTATAAGTTGAAAGGAAAATGTCTAAGTATTGTGATCGCTCGTCTCAGTAGAGGTCTACCACTAACTTAGTTCCCACAAATTAGACACGCCTAAGTTTATCAGCATCCTCAGAAAAATATAAATTAGCTGTTTGGATACAGTATTCTAAATGGGGTTTCACATAAATGAAGTAGAAAACCCAGAAAATGTCCTCGTCAAGCCATTGGAAACTGCTAAGTGACATAACAATAAAGAGCTTATAGCAGTTGTCCTGCATCGCACAGTCGTTTCTAATTTATGGCTTCTAATTATCCATAGATTTTTTTATGCACTCGTAAAAATTGTTTCCCATTGATATACTGTTGTGTATTGTTGTATTCGCCAACATTAACACACCAGAACTGAGCTAAAAACCCGAAATTTATGACGATTTAACTCATTTGCCTGAATAAGCTTGGAGACTAAGATTATCAACATCTCCAAATGGTTACATAATTTATAGTTAAATGTCAATAGTCTTAATTGGCACAGTAAAAATAAAGTGGCAGCTAAGATATTCCTTTTAAAGACACCACTTTTAACAGTTCCATTTACTCTCACTTTCTATCTTCAGTCACGAAGAAAGCTCATTTTGCAGTCTTGTCGTGTGCCTATTATTCTAAAGTTAGAAAGCTCCTTATAGGCCTTACGCAAAATACCATATCAAATATTGGGAATCTGTTTATATTGCGTTGAATAGAAAATCGTTATCTTAAGCCGTTTTATGGTCTCGTCTTGCAGGAGTTTCTATTCCGAAACCCAAGTGTTCCTGAAGTTAATAGATTATTTTATCCTACGTGAATTAGTAATTTCCAATACCTTAACTGGGACAGTGGTAGTTAGACACAAGCTGTCTCTTCACATTCCTAGAAAATATAACAGATGATGACATACTTTCAAGTTCTTGAAATTCGATTTTGAAAAAGAAACAGTGAAAAACATTGAAATCTCGCTAGTGATGACAACGGTTTTAGATCGAACCCATCAGGGCCCAGCAATGCCAGGTTTTAGATTACTTTGAAGTCGAAAAACAGCTTTCTGAACCACAAGTACCAGTAACATGTTTATTATCCCAGCAGTTAAATATTTCAACAATTGGAAACTGTCGCCCATGTTTTAAAATTATTGTTTTAGATTTTCCCCCTTCGTACAGCTGTTTGTGTGCTTTAATAACTAAATCACTCTACTTGCCTTCAATATAGTTTTATTATCAGTTCTCTTCCACATTGTTGCTTTAACAAAGCTCTCACTGAATTTACTGCAGAGATTTCAAATACACGTGTGCTGTTTTTTCGCTCATCATATAACGTTTTTCTTTGATGTGTACTGTGTCTTATAAACTGTTACTCATTATTTCAGTGAAATACTGCTGATTCATTCTCTTTCTGTCGACTTTATAACTATTCTAAGTGTACTTATCCTGGTATACCATGTTATCGCTGTCGCACTAAGCTGTAGGGTTAATGTGACATCAGCCAGGTATATTTCCATTAACCCTTGTTTATTTGCTAAGTAAGAATGTATATAAACGATTTGAGAATTTTTGTTTAGTTGCCTCTCTCTGTCTCGACAAATAGGATACAATATATCCTCAATTATTAGTTTAATAGTTTACTCAATAAAAGTACGCTCCTAGCCAGGGACTCAAATGCACATATACTGTGTATAAGTACGGATGATGCTGTGTGGATTGTTGATGATTTATATTTTACGTACTTTTTGTTGTTTAATGTTTTCCTTACCAATGTAATTCTTGTTTATCGGTTTGCTTTTGTAGGACATACCTTCAAAAGTTTGGATAAAATGTGGCAGTCTTGTTTTCTTGACATGTCAAACTTCTTGCCTAATTTTATTGATGCGCGTTTCACGTACTGGCCAAAATTCAGAGTTGTACTCATCTTCAACAGTTGTTGTATGTAGTGAGTTTTTAAAGCTTCTGCTGTCGGCGTTTTTGGTTTTGTTCCAAGAAGGTAAATACTATTCATTTAATCCTTATCTTTGAATATCAAAATGTTTTGCTTGTTGATTATACAGATAATATTTTAGTGCATACAGTTTTTTATTCACCAATTTACTGCACATTCAGTTAACCTGTGCTCACATATTCAATTAAATTACTAGTCTATTATTTGCTTTCTTACATCATTCATTTAGTACAATATTTGTGTTTTGCTTTTAAGAAATTATTTTCACTTTCTAATTTAAGAAAATTCTATGTACACTCATACATATCACATAATAAAAACGTGCAGTTGACCTACTGAATAATCAAAAGTAAATCACGTTAATAACACGAATTTGGTGCATGCTAAGTCTTCATTTATCATACCTCCTCCAAAAAGTTAAGCGCTCTGATATAGTAGTAGTGGCTAGTGACTTCAATGTTCAAGTAGATAGACTCAGTGAAAAGGAAAGACACCAGGGTGGATCTTATAGTGTTGTGGCTCAGAGCAGATAATGGCGACCGTCTGCTGCAGCTATGCTCAGATAATCACCTGTTTCTAGCAAACAATAACTTTATGCATATTGGAAAACATCTCTTTACCTGGCGACCCCTAAAAAGCTGAATCAACGTTGGGCCAAACTAGATCACATGTCTGTATGCATGAATGTATTTCAGGAACAACTAGGAAAACAGTTAGGCGACTATGTAAGTGATTCCCATCCGGAGTCAGCTTAGAATCATATCTGAAACGCCGTGAAAACAGCAGTAATATCTGCTAGCAAGGTAAAGCATAAGGTTAGGGAGAAGCCGCGGATCTCAGTAGCATCCACCGAACTGATAGACGCTCGTAAACTCATCCCACCTGGCTCTGAACATGACGAAGAGCGAAATCAGCTTAAGCGCAGGCTAACAAAAAGCCTGCGCAATGATCGCGAACAGTGGTGGGCAGCGAAGGCGAGAGAGATGCAAAAGGTAGTGGCGATAGGCAACAGTTGACAACTATTCAGAATTATCAAGGAAACGAATGTAAGTGAGACTATTTCGGGACACGTGGTCTCGTTATTCATTCTCAACCAGGAAATTGGATCAAAAGGCAGGACACTCCAGGGATCAGTTCAACTGGTTTTCAGCTACACTTCAGTTACCTAAAATCTGCAATCAACCTGAATGGCAAATCGATTTAAGTCGTCCGAGTCTTTTTGAAGTTGAGTAAGTTATAGGAAATCTGAAGCGATGGCTTGCAGCAGGGTCCAATATGTTTCCCCTGGGATTTTTAAGGATGGTGGTCCAGTTTTAGCAGTCAGATTGGCTGAGATTTTGGTGGAATCTGGGAACTGGACGTAATCCCATCTGACTAGTTTCAATCACTGATTGTCCCAATTTATAAGAAAGGACAAAAGCCCTCTTGTAACAATCACAGAGGAATCCCTTTCCAGTTATATAGTGTCTAAATTGTTAGCCTCGATAATACTTAGACGCCTGACTAGACCTCGTGAAGAGCAGACTAGAGAAAACCATGCTGGTTTTCGACCTGGATGTGAATGTATAGATCAGATATTCACACTACGTCAAGTCCTAGAACACAGACACTCGTTCCGACGCCCGATGATAATAGTAATTCTCGAACTTAAACGGCGTTTGCCTGTATCGATTGTGAGGTTCTGTGGCAGTGTATGTCATTGAAAAGTGTACCAGAGAAGTACATCAACCTTGGAAAAGCACTCTAATCGAACACTACCGGTCGAGTTAGGGCTTATGTCAAACTGTCATCGGATTTGATTATTTCGGGTGTTATCCGTCAGGGATTTCCACTCTCTCCATTCTTGTTTAATTTTATCATGGGATTGCTTCTAGATATAACATTATCTTCATCTAACTTTTCAGGAGTAGACCTACCAGGAGACTCACTTGTTGACTTGGGATATGCCGATGACCCGACCGTAGCTGCTACCTTGACGTGGTGGTCGGGCTTGCCTATCGTGATGACCCAACCGAGCTATACTGGCTGGAACATATGTTCCTGCAGGTCCTACCATGCCAGGCTGGTCGACTGGAGAACGATGAGACTAAAAGCAGCTACCCAAGGTCTGAGGGCGAAGTCGTACTGCTGACTGTAGAGGGGTGTGACAGCAGTAAGGTGTTTCCCTCGGACAACCAGCATCTGCAGCGATGCTGCCTTCTCACAAGGAAGGAAGGGTTAGAAAAGGTCGGCCCCAAAAATGTCACACCTCCCCCAACTCACGGATTTCCGTCTCCTTGGTTAAGGGTGCCCGCTAAGGGCCTTTAAGAACGGAGCTAATCCTCAAAAAAAGTTTCATAAAAACGCCGTGCGTGACCGGCCTCAAGCAGTTGTCCCTTGGGCTCTGCGGTCACCCACCCAGGTCTCTAAGACCAACACTAATCTATTTTCCTTTTCAGGTTCCTCAAGAAACAACCTTCCACGGTGTGGGCAGCCGGGAAGTGACAACGCCCCTCATACCCGTAACAGCACGCGAGACCAAATTGGTCAAAATCAAATCCTTCCTACACCCCCTAGTACCTCTCTTATCTCCACGACTAACTCTTCTCACATTCATTTATCACAGTGCACAGCTAATGCAGACGACACGAGCTCGCAAAACGTCGTTCCTGGTCTCCTTAAACCCCGTTCTAAACTACATGTTGGAGCATTTAATGTACGGATATTGTGTCAAGTAGGGCAACAGGCATCATTAGCTAGGACTTTAGAATCTCGCCCCATCGATGTATGCTGCGTCTCGGAAACGCGCATACAGGATCTTAGTAAAATTATTAATCTGATTTCACCTTGTCAAAATAAAGAAGCAGCTCGATTTACTCATCGTGTATCCGGTAGCCCTGATGCTGCTTCCAGGGGTCTTGCTGGCGTAGGCATAGCATTGAGTCGTAGGGCAGAACAATCTCTCCTTGACTGGACCCCAGTAGATAGTCGCTTGTGCGCTGTCCAACTAAATGGGACAGTAAGGACTCGGAAAGATAGGGACAATCGCCGTTGCCTCTTCATTGTGTCTGCCTATGACCCCACTGACTGCAGTTTAGACGATTTAAAAGATGAGTTTTACAGAAAGCTTTCGGACCTCCTCCAAAAAGCTAGGCACTCTGATATAGTATTAATGGCTGGTGACTTTAATGCTCAAGTAAGTAGACTAAGTGGAAATGAAAGACACCTAGGTGGATGTTATGGTGTCGCGGCTCAGAGAACAGACAATGGTGACCGTCTGTTGCAAGTATGCTCAGACAACCGCCTATTCTTAGCAAACACTAACTTTAGGCATAAGGAAAAGCATCTGTTGACCTGGCGACCTCCAAAGTCGTCTCAATGTTGGACGCAACTAGATCACATCGCCATCAGCCACCGATGGAGGGGTTCGATAGAAGACTGTCGCTCGTTCTGGGGCACATGTTTAGTTTCAGATCATGCCCTAGTGCGAGCGCGTATTTGTTTGAAGCTTACTGGCCGTAGGAAAGACACTGTAAGAAAGCCTCTTAGGGTTTTACTTAATGATAATAATAATGCGAAGAATATATTTCAGGAACAACTAGAAAGACAGTTAGGCGATCATATAAGCGATTCCCATCCGGAAGCAGGATGGAATGATATAAAGAAGGCTGTGGAAACAGCAGTGATATCTGCTAGTAAGGTTGACCATAAGGCTAGAATGAAGCCGTAGATCTCAGTAGCATCCACCGATCTGATGGATACCCGAAAACTCATCCCACCTGGCTCTGAACATGATGAAGAACGAAGTCAACTTAGGAGCAGACTTATGAAAAGCCTACGTAACGATCGCGAACAGTGGTGGGTGGCGAAAGCAAAAGCGATGGAAAAGGCAGCGGCGATCGGCAACAGTAGACAACTTTTCCGACTTATCAAGGAAACTGGTATTAGGAATCCTAGTGTAAGTGAGACTATCTCGGAAAATGACGGGACTATTATTTATTCTCAATCCAGGAGACTGGATCGATGGGCAGAACACTTTAGGGATCGGTTCAAATGGCCTCGAGCCACTCTTCAGTTTCCCACGATCTCCAGTCATCCTGAATGGCAAGTCGACGTAAGTCCCCCTAGTCTTAATGACGTTGAGAAAGCGTTAGGAAATCTGAAGCGAGGGCGAGCTGCGGGTCCTGATGGACTGACCCCTGAGATATTTAAGGATGGTGGTCCAGTTTTAGCAACTAGGTTGACCGAGATCTTGGGTAGAATCTGGGAACTGGACGCAATCGCATCCGACTGGTCTCAATCACTGATTGTCCCAATCTACAAGAAAGGACAAAAGTCTTCTTGTGACAATCACAGGGGAATAAGTCCAACTAATATAGTATCTAAAATATTGGTCTCAGTAATATTTCGACGCTTAACAAAAGCTCGTGAAGAGCAGACTAAAGAAAACCAGGCTGGTTTTCGACCTGGACGTGGTTGTATAGACCACATTTTCACACTACGACAGGTCTTGGAACACAGACACACATTTAGACGTCCTACAATAGTTGTTTTCCTGGACCTAAAAGCGGCATTTGACTCTGTGAATGGTGAGGTTCTGTGGCAGTGTCTGTCATTGAAAGGTGTACCAAATAAGTACATTAACCTCATACAAGCTCTCTACTCGAACACCACTGGTCCAGTGAGAGCTTATGGCGAACTGTTACCGGGATTCTTCACTTCAAGTGGTGTCCGTCAGGGATGTCCACTTTCTCCATTTTTGTTTAATTTTAACATAGACATGCTCCTAGAAATAACGTTATCCTCGTCTGAATTTTCAGGAGTAGACCTTTTACCAGGTGGCTCGCTTATTGACTTAGAATATGCCCATGACATTGTCCTACTTGGTGAAGACACTGACAAAATGCAGTCCTCTGACCACACTAAGCAACAATGCAAGCATGTTCGGGATGCGGTTCTCCAAGTCGAAATGCAAAATGTTGCTTCAAGATTGGGTTGCATCGGCACCTGAACTAGTGATAGGGAGTGAAGTAGTCGAACGTGTAGACCACTTCACTTATCTCGGGAGTCTCGTCATTGCCGATGGCCTGGTGACTGACGAAATCTCAGCTCGGATACAGAAGGTTCGATTGGCTTTTGCCAACTTGCGTCACTTATGGCGAAGGCGAGATATCCGTTTGCTGACTAAAGGACGAGTGTACTGTGCAGTGGTTCGCCCCGTCTTACTTAATGGCTGTGAAACATGGCCAGTGAGAGTAGAAGATATTCGTAGGTTACTGGTTTGCGATCATAGGTGTCTTCGAAGCATTGCTTGTATATCGTGGGACACCCGAGTCAGCAACGCTGTTGTTAGGAATCGGGTGCTAGGTAAGAATGGCAGATCAATAGATGAAGTGGTGAAACTTCATCAGTTGAGGTGGTTGGGACATGTGTTGCGTATGCCTAACCACCGACTGCCTCGACGAGCCTTATTTTGTAGTGTAGTAGTAGGTTGGAAGAAAGTTAGGGGCGGCCAAACCAAAACATGGCAGAAATCTATGAAGTCATTGACGAGTGGACTTAGCCATGTCGGTAGTTGTCGACTACGTCGTTGGGGTCCGCGAGATGATAATCGATGGTTAGAGACGTTGAATGACATGGCTCAAAATCGTTCGCAATGGCGCCGGTGCATTTATTCTTTGTGTTCTCTGAAATCCTAATCTTGTGGATTCTTCAACCCCTCTAGTTTTGACTTTCTAAACTTTTCTCATTTAATCATACTTCTTGAATAATATCTTCTCATCCTAACCTCTCCGATTACTTCGAATACCTTTACTACGTCTACTACTATTATGGGATTTGAATTGACAATTACATCTCTGTGCTAATGTGGTGTGGCAACATGAAATGATGTACTTACGTACGAAGTTCTACGTTGCATATGACTGACTGACTCACTTTCTGTCTAGTCTCTTGATTAACGTTTTTTTCCTAATGATAATACAACTTCATTTATGCAGTATTTTGGTTTCTTATTTTACAAAAATTATAAATAAATTACAAATCTACTTTGGTATAACTCAAGGCTTTTTTTTTAAAGGAGAAATGTTATGAAGAACTACTTCGTAAACATGTAAACAAGTTATCTGGTTGTAACACGTGTAATCAGCAACCACTAAAGAGTGGAGAAGACCTGAAACCACAACACGTAACATTAATTAAGAGCTTCACACCAAGATGGAAAGTTAGAATACGCGGGTTTTGTACAAAGGGAATGGTTTATTTACAAAATAGTCTTATGAATCACCTTGCAAGTTCAGCGCACGCAGGGCTTGCTCCTCTCCTTCCAAAACGTTTATCTTTGGTTGCCCTGCCATAGGAAGAGAGCATAATCTCTTAATAACGTCAAGCATGGTGATTTCGACACTGTTAATCATGATTAGCTACCAGACTTGAAATTAAATCAGATGTCACTATAGTTTGCTGATTGTCATACAGGACGTAATAGTAAATAATTTAATGGGTTTATTTACAGATAATTAAACTCTAAACCGAGAAATCATGGAATGGAAAAGTCGTTTCTTGTTATCTATGGTAGCTGGTCATTCGTTTTCTGCGAATTACTCATACCGTAAATTGGTAGGTAAAATCATCTAACTATGCAGACGTTCTTAGATAGTGAGTGAAATCTTTAAATTACCTCTAGGTTTTTGTACCCAGGTCAAAAATTCCTATGTAAGCTGAGTGCTTGTCCAAAACTCGATAATTAAAGTTCGTCTCCAACCCATAGTATAGATTTGAATCCTTTAAACACATTAAACTACAGCTTGTTCTGTAGAAAATTATTATTGAAATAAATTTGTATGTTTATTTATTTCATTTTAATTTAATTTATTAACGAAACTGTAGACTAGTTCATTCTTTGTTGTTTTGCTTTGTATTTCAGGTCAAATTAAAAACAGTATTACATCAATTTATAATCATATAATCGTTCAGTATTATGACATGATTCAAATTATAATTCCGTCAACTCTTTATACTGTACAGAATAATTTATTATATTTTGCTATTTCACATTTGAATGCTGTTTTATATCAAATACTTTACCAAAGTAAAATATTCACCACCGCTATATTTATGATATTATTATTAAATCAACGCTTACGTTCAACTCAATGGTTTGCCCTTTTATTACTCAGTACGGGTATTGTCTTGACACAGGTAAGATTTCATAATAAATACTGTATACTTTGTTACCTTGTTCTTTAAGTGATGTGATTAACCTCATTTCCGTTGGAAGATTTCCTTCCTTGCGGTTGATTAAGCGTTATTTGATGGTTTTAATAGATTCGACAGTGAAACCTAGAACAAAGCCTAAGTTTAGTATTTTCTTCTAATTTATTCCATGGTTCAGCTTGGATTGGCACACATTTATCCCAGTTTCTATGTTGATTATAACTGAGTGACTATTCCAAGTTTATCACTCTTCTTTTATGCAAGTATTTGTGGGTCGCTCAGGACTTGATACAAACTTCTTCGCCTCAACCTACAGTTAGAAACATAAATAAAACTGATATACAGACATTATATAAACCATATAACTGCATTTGTTCTTGTCGACGTTTTGGGAATTTCGATTAATAATATAGAAATAACTACTGCATCTGTGTAGCCTTCAACTGACCCCACAAATAAAACTCGATACTTTAGACCCCATCTAACTAAAATAGTAAACCTAGAACAGGTAAATTAACATAATTACCTGCTGGAGCATAGGCTGCCGACCAGTATCCTCCAACCTACTCTGTCCTTGGCCTCCCGGAGAAGTCCTACTTGCTAGTTCACGTGGCAACGGTATTGTTTACGAAATCGATAAAACGAAAATTAAGTGACCGGGTCGGTATGTATGTATTTATGTACCTAGTTGAGTCTGGAAAGCCTGATTTTGAATCAATGGTGAGATCCAGAGGGGACAGACAATGGATGAATTTATTCTTGGTCACCTGCTGCTATAAGATTGTTTTCTTGATGTCGCTCTACTGCCTTGTGGACTAGACCTATAGATAGAAGGCTCAGGAATTAATCCCTTAAGAAAACCGTTTGGGCACACGAGTGGTATGCTATGACATAAACAAACCCATCGATTTATGGGCACATAAATAATTAAGTTCCTCTTTGTACTTATAATTGTGCTTAAGTGATAGTGTAACCCGCTTGTCAAGCATAGGTTTCGCACGAGAGCTAGTGATGCTACATTTCTTTCCAAACTGATATTATTGAAATCTGGTTCAAATCTAGTGGTTGAAAACCGACGATTGAAAGCATTAAGCTTATAGCATACATAGCCGTAGCATCACTATTAGAATTAATCATTTGAAACATCTTAACATTATTGATTGTGATATATCCTTCTCATTGGTTTCACTTGTAGTTGCCTTCATTAGATCAATCAACATCAAGTGGTGAATTCCGCTCAAATTTGTATGGGTTATTAGCAATTCTACTGGCTTCTTTCACTAGTGGATTTGCTGGTGTTTACCTTGAGAAAATATTTAAAGGAACATCAACTTCAATCTGGATGCGAAACTTACAGTTAGGTGAGACAAAATACGAGCTAATCCTACTTACTTACTTACTTACGCCTGTTACCCCCAATGCAGCATAGGCCGCCCACCAGTTTTCTCCAACCAACTCTGTCCTGGGCTTCCCTCTCAAGTTCTGTCCAATGTTCTGTCCAATGCTCTCATATCTTTCTCTATTTCACGGCGTAATGTGTTCCTTGGCCTTCCTCTTTTCCTTTTCCTTGAGGGTTCCATATGAGGGCTTGTCTCGTGACCCAGTTAGGTGCTTTTCGTAGTGTGTGTCCTATCCACTTCCACCGCTTCTTCCTGATTTCCTCCTCCACTGGAATCTGGTTTGTTCTCTCCCACAGTTCGTTGTTGCTGATGGTGTCTGGCCAACGAATACGAAGTATTTTGCGTAGACAGCTGTTAATAAACACTTGTATCTTCTGGATGATGCCTTTCGTAGTTCTCCAAGTTTCCGCTCCATACAGTACAACTGTCTTGACATTTGTATTGAAAATCCTGATTTTGGTTTTAGTTTAAAGTTGTTTGGAGTTCCAGATATTTTCAATGGTTGCGCTGGTTGTCAGAAAAGGCATCGGCCCCGTGACTTCCGAGGGAACTCGGCTTTCATCACGCGACGTCATAATTCTTCTTCCAACTCCCAGGGCAGAGTTAAAGTGGTTTGAATTATTTTTTCTGGTTAGCGTTTTTTTGGCAAGTTAGATATCGACGGAATGGGGTCGCCAACCCCATGTCCAACCCTTCTCCTTTACCCGGGATTGGGACCGGCAGTAGCCCCGAAGGTTCTGCTGGCGGAGTTGAGCTAATCCTACATTCCTAAAAAAACACTGGCTACTAACCCCGATTGTTAATGCCTATCAAACTTGCTAGCCACTTTTTTCTCTGGTAATCAAAGTGAGTTGAATGGACAAAGGTAACTATCTAATAAAATTAAACGTGATTTCAAGTTTGCCGAACTTATCGAAAAGTATAAGGCTGCAAGTAAGTCGGTTACAACGTAGAACTTCATACGTACGTACATCAGTTCAGGTTGACATACCACATTAGCACAGAGACGCAATTGTCAATTCAAATCCCATAATGGTAGAGGTAGAAGTGTTGGCAATAATGGGAGAGATTAGGGTTCGAAGATATTGTTCAAGAAGTAGAATCTAGTGAAATAAACTTAAAAAGAAAAAGACAAAGCGATGAGGAATTCGGAAGATTATAATTTTAGAGAACACAAAGAGTGGATGCACCATGCCATTCAGGGTCTCTAACCGTCGATTACTATCGTTTCGCGAACACCAAGCAGGTAGTAGACACCTACCAACATGATTCAGTTCACTTGTCAGTGACCTCATGGATTTGTGCCATATTTTGGTCTGGTCGCTCCTGGTTCCTTCCAACCCACCCCTACACCGCAAAACATCGCTTGACGAGACAGTCGGTGGTTGAGCATACGTAACACATGTCCCAACCACCTCAACTGATGAAATTTCAATATTTCACCTATTGATTTACTATTTTTACCTAGTACTAGTTTCCTAACGATTGCATTGCTTAGTCGGTTGTCCCAGGATACACGAGCAATCCTTCGGAGACATCTATGATCGAAAACCAGTAACATACGATTATCTTCTACTCTGACTTGCCATGTTTCACAGCCATATAGTAGGACGGAGCGAACTACTGCACAGTACACTCGCCTTCGCCATAAGTGACGCAGGTTGGCAAAAGCCAGTCAAGCTTTCTGAGATTTCGTCAGTCACTTGGCCATCAGCACTGATGAGACTCCCAAGATAAGTGAGGCGGTCAACACGCTCGAATACTTCACTCCTTATCACTAGTTTAGGTGCCGATGAAACCCAATCTTGAAGCAACATTTTGCATTTCGAGGGTGAGAACCGCATCCTGAACATGCTTGCATTGTTGCTTAGGGTGATCAGAAGACTCTGCATTTTGTCAGCGTCTTCACCAAGTAGGACAATGTCATGGGCATATTCTAAGTCAATAAGCGAGCCAGCAGGTAAAAGGTCTACTGAAAATTCAGACGACATCCTGACGTCTCACAGCAACACGACTGCAACACCAGTGGCAGTCATTATCGAAAAAGCTTCACCATGATAACGCTAATCTAGAGTGAGACATCTGCTATATCACCACCAAGATGCTAAAGCTACGGTACTGACTACGGACCTATTACTCATCAATGAATAAAGCTTTTTCAATACATCTGTATGGATAGTGATATTTAATAGTGATTTTCTCTATTTATTTTAGCTCTTTTCGGTGTGCCAATCGGTCTGCTTGGAGTCTTCGTTAATGATGCACCAAAAGTCAAAACTTTGGGCTTTTTTCACGGTTATACACCTATCGTTTGGATTGTAGTTATCCTTCAGGCATTTGGAGGGTTAACAATAGCATTTGTCATGAGATATGCTGATAATATTTTGAAGGGTTTCTCTATGGGTCTATCAATGATTCTGTCATCTTTCATATCCTATTTCTTATTTGATGACTTCACTCCAAACACGTAAGCGTGAGCCTAGTTTTGTTTTCTTCAACCTTTAGTACCTAGTTGAATGAATGCTAGCATTGAGTACTGTTCAAAATGTAGAAGCACTTTAAATACAATTCGTAAACTAAGTACACTTATATTTGTAGCTCCTGTAATAACCGATCAATAAATAGAACAGTGTTAGCTAACTCATTTGGTCATGAAATATATTTAACTAGTTTTGCATATATGAGAGTTTGTTCGTTAAAAATACATCTATTCACTCAAAATGTTACAGGTATTTTAGAAGCTTTCGTTATTTAATAAGTGCTGTTTATCAAAAATCACTCACAATCTGACGATGAGGTTGTGTAATTAGTTAAGTTCAATGTATTATGCATTCACATGTAGTAGTGCGAACTTTTAATTTGCTTCGTACTACAAAAAGGATACGTTATTAACAGACAGATGACCGAAATCCTGAACTAAAAGGCCTAATACTAAGTGAGTAATATATTCAACTTAAATCTTTGATTGATGTTATAGACATTTGGTATTAACACTTTGGTTTATTTTCTTAAACAAAACCACTATCTAGGTATTTATTTATCGGATCCATATTAGTTATCAGTGCAACGGTAATATATGGTCTCCCAGAAAAGCGCAATACTGTCTCCCCAACTGTAGACAAAGCATAAACTTGCGAAAAATGCTACATCAAAAACTGATAGCAATCAAGCTGTGAAAGTACATTTTATTGTGAAAAATAAAAAATCTTACAAAGTATTCACGGTGTTGTACAAGTGTTCATTGATTGAGAATGCGGGGGGGCGGCGGGTTCATCATCACTAGTATCACAAGCATAAACCTCTGTAACATTTCTCTGTGTTTGTATTAATGGTGCAGGCATAGAGTATTCTTCAGCTGCTGCCTTCGCTAATTTCTCAGCATATATTGGTGAATGGCCATTATCTAGTTCAGAAAAGTATGTGACAATGAATGCCAAACCGTCATGTATGATATTATGAACAGGATCTAAGTCAACCAGTTCATTACCCGATTCTTCACCTAATACATCCACAGCACATGATGGGTGAGGAAGATTAGGATTTTGGTACGATTTCATCCGGCAACGAGGAGAGTGTTGTGCTATACTCAATCCACTCAACGAGTAACACGTGTGATATGCATCCGGATTTTTCCCGGGTTTATCGATTAATCCACCATCACAAGTAGATACATCGTATTCGGACGTAATATTTTTATTTGAAGACGATAATTTTCCACCTGAAGAGTCATCTGCATGCACGCTTAGACCTGGACGAGTGTAAGAAACCTTTTGGCAACAGAGCAGTATATATTCCTAGTAAAGAGTAAAATTGTGAATTAGTAAATTTCCACTTTTTTCTTGGTCTATAAAATTAGTCCAACTTTTATGGGATAAACTAATACCATTAAATAACGAGTAAATAAACAGTTAGTTAAATGGCTTGGGAAGGTATAATTTTTTTCACAAACAGTTCTCATTAGTTAGAGCAGCTGGCACTAAGACAGCAATAAATGAATCATTCTTAGGATGAATAACTGACTAGCTGCTATTCAGTAAAATATACCATGTTATTGCATAGTATAATTGGAACAAGACTGTGGTTCGTTAACCTGTTCAATTTGATAAGTCTATTACAACCGTGGAAATTAACTTTTTTTATCATAAGGACGATCCTTCTGATTGTGACATAGGAAACTGGTTTTAGAAAACTCAGCAACATATCTTTAAAAAGTACTCTAAATTTTGAAAGGATTAGGCCAACAGCCTAAATAGAATGGAATAATATTTCAGGGAATAAACTTGCATTTCTGTACTGGTACTAATAATTTCTCATTTCTCTTCATTATGTCTATGTTACAAAACGATGTATTGCTCACTGGGAAATTCAAGAATCATACATAAAATGGTTAAGAACCATACAGCTATTCAAGAGACAGTCAAGTTTTTAATATTTATCTGTTACATCAAAAGGTTTACAGTTTGGTAGGAGTCGAAAAAGGTAATCACATGGACCAGACGATTATAATTTGTCAAAAGATTTCTAAACACAAAGGTTAGGGCAAACAAGGAACATTTTAATTATCGATAAGTTCTTCATATTGGTACTGCGAGATGTTCAATAAATCTTTATGAATACAAAAAGACTGAATAAATTATGCTGGTTAAACAATAAGTGCATTTAACACTATGCTGTGCTTTCGATTCACGAACATTTTATGTGATACTGCATCATAAAAACAGTTTTAAATATCATATTTTTATTTGTCCCGACCGTAGGTGATACCTTGAAGTGGTGATCGTGCTTGCCTATCGTGATGACCTAACCGAGCTACATTGGTTGGAACTTTCGTTCCTGTAGGTTCTACCATGCCAAAGAGACCGTTGGGGAACGATGCGACTAAAAGCAGCTACTCAAGGTCACAGAGAGAAGTCGTACTGCTGACTGTAGAGGGTTGTGACAGCAGTGAATTGTTTCCCTCGGATAACCAGCATCTGCGGTGATGGTGCCTCTTCACAACGAAGGAAGGAAGGGGTTAGAATGGACTCCCGTTTCCGGTAGTAAGGCCTTTTAATTAAGAGCGTATATATTGCTTTACAAACCCTGTTCTAAACTACATGTTGGAGCTTTTAATGTAGGAAAGAAAACGCAGGGAAACCTCTTAGGGTCCTAGTTAATGATAACGAAGCTAAGAAGATATTTCAGGAGCAACTAAAAAGACAGTTAGGCGACCACGTAAGTGATTCCCATCCGGAGACAGCTTGGAATGATATCAAAAAGGGTGTGGAAACAGCAGTAATATCTGCTAGAAGGGTAAACCATACGGCTAGGAAGAAGCCGTGAATCTCAGTAGCATTCAGCTAACTGATAGACACTCGTAAACTCATCCCACCTGGCTCCGAACATGACGAAGAGCGAAGTCAGCTTAAGCGCAGGTTGATATAAAGCCTGCGCAATGATCTGCAATCAACCTGAATGTCGAATCTATATAAGTCCTCCTAGTCTTTATCAAGTAGGAAATCTAAAACGAGATAGAGCAGCAGATCCTGATAGGCTAACTCCTGAGATTTTTAGGGATGGTGGTTCAGCTTTAGCAGCTAGATTGACTAAGATCTTCAGTAGAATCTGGGAACTGGACGTAATCCCATCTGACTGGTCTCAATCACTGATTGTCCCAATTTATAAGAAAGGACAAAAGCCCTCTTTTAACAATCACAGAGGAATCCCTTTCCAGTAATGCAGTGTCTAAATTGTTAGCCTCGATAATACTTAGACGCCTGACTAGACCTCGTGAAGAGCAGACTAGAGAAAACCAGGCTGGTTTCCGACCTGGATGGGGCTGTATAGACTACGACAGGTCCTGGAACACAGACATACATTGAGGTTCTGTGGCAGTGTCTGTCGTTGTAAGGTGTATCAGAGAAGTACATTAACCTTATACGATCTCTCTACTCGAACACTATTGGTCAAGTTAAAGCTTGTGGCGAACTGTCAACGAAATTCATTACTTCAAGTGATATCCGTCAGAGTTGTCCACTCTCTCAATTCTTGTTTAATTTTGTTATAGACTCGCTTCTAGATATAACATGGAAGACGTTAGAACAAAGAGAGTAGCTAAAAGAGTTGTTTTCGGTCCGAGATACCCTTCAATTGCATAAATGTCATCCTTGCTTGGCGATTCCATTTCTTAGAATCTGCATCAAGTTTGATTTTGTTGTTGCATGTTATGTATCTAAGTATCTTATTTTTCCCTTGTATTATACTAAGGCCTACTACTGAAGAGGTTGCTGCTACAATGGCCGTCTCCATCTGATATGTTGCTGTGTGTCGGATAGAAGAGTTAGATCATCTTCAAAATTCAAATCATCCAGCCGCATCCGATTTATCCACTGTATCCAATGTTTCCCCTGAGATATTGACGCCTCCATAATCTAGTCAACCACCAGAAGCAAGAGCAAAGGTTAGAATAAGCAACCTTATACGACACCAGTCTTCACTAGGAACCAGTCTGTGAGCGCAGTTTTGTGGTTTAATCCATCATAAGAATTCAGTACGATGTTGACTATCTTCTGAGCTACACCGTAGTGTCAAAGAAGCCTCCATAGTGTTATCCTGTCCACGCTGTAAAATGCTTTCTCGTAGTCAAGGAAGTTGACGTACAGTGGCAAATTCCATTCAGTTGATTGTTCAACAATTATCCTTAGTGTTGCGATTTGGTCAATGCACGATCGACGTTTACGGAATCCAGCCTGCTGATTTCGAAGTTGGATGTTTATGTTATATTCCATTCGGTTTAACAACAATCTGTTGAAGGCTTTTCCTGGTATTGAGAGTAGAGTGATACCTCTGTAGTCCCCACACTTGATAAGATCTACTTTCTTTGGTACATTGATCAAGTGTCTATCTTTCCAATCTGTCGGTACTTTCTCTTCCCTCCAAATCTTTCTGAACACAGAGTGGAGTATCTTTGCAGCTATCCGGCTTTGTGACCGGCAGTAACCCTAGAATAGCTCCAGATGTAGTTTACCTCCATGGATGAAGAAAATTTGCGTTCATCTATCAAAGAGATAGCTTAGTGCGTGGCAATTCATTCTTTACGAATGTGAAACATGTTTTAGAAAAGTAGATATATATAATTCACAGTTTAGTTGTAGATACTTTTGGAACATTCTTGGCATTTGACAGAACTAACATGTGAGCTATTTTGATTCTAGTCGTAAATCACTAGGTAAAAATAATAACTTGATTGTAGTTGCGAACTTTTATGCACAAAAGTAGGTGGAATGTACTAAGTATGATCAAAGCTATAGACTAGCTCCACAGGATATGCAGAAATAATTACTAGGATGAAGGAAGGTCAAAGGGATACAACTAATATATAGAATTAATCCACGAAGTTAATGACTACTGATTTGAACTGTATGAGAAAATATGGACATCTTGGTAGGAGTACCTGAAATAACCGTAATCAATATTTAGAAACAATAATTTCTAAAGATTGTTTTATTCCATACTTCTTTATAGATATTTCTTCTCGCTTCTGATCATCAACTCATATCGGTGAAATGACATCCGTTCTTTTGCCTATCTCCTATTTCTAATTTCTTGTTGTGTTGATGTGGTGTGGCAACTTGGGATAACAACACATTTGTGTTAGGAGCTATAGTACTTACGTTAACATGCATAATGTGTAACTCAATGAATAAATACAGACTTGAGTATACAGCTATTAGTCATACTTTAATATGTGAAATCAATCGGTACTATTCGATTGTTTACTTGAAGCAAATAAAGTAGAATTCAAAAGATTATCTATAATGCCTGAAAATCAGATGATTTATTCAGTAATCCATTGGACACTTGTACACTTTTCGATGACAGATGACTATTGTGTCTAGTGTTTTTAAAATTCACTAAACAGATTTCTAACCAATAACTGACAACCTACTGTTATATACTAAAATATCACTCAAAGAAACTTACTTGCAAGGCAGAAGGATTAAACAATGAATCACAATCATTAAGAGCAAGGTCACCAGATAGCCACAACAACTCCTCGACAATTGGGAAAATAGCACCTTGCCAAAATGAATAGCAACTGTCCACCAACTTATTTGTTCTACCCTTGGAATGAAAATCGACAGTTAGTTACTAACGGAACAAAAATATTTCACGTGCAGGTTAACGCCTCAGCATGTAAGTGCTTTAAAAGTCAAGCATAAGTCAAAAGACAACAGGATATAGTTAATCTAAATGTCATTAGGATAATAAGTTAACTAAATATAACTGAAAAGTCATAAGTACAACCGGTGCAACAAGGTTTAATAACAATTAGACTGGTATAGTAAGAAAAACATCATGAATTAATCTGTAACATTAATTTAATTTACAAGTTACACATAGAAGTCTGATAAGAAACAATTTACTGATATGTATATTACAGGATCAAAAAAATTTAATGGGAATTTTGAAAGCTATTCCTGCTTTAATTTAATAAACTTTTTCGTACAGACACTGATTTGTAATTATAAATAATATTTGATACATATGAATCTAATTTTTAATAACTCTGCTAACTTAGTCCTTTGTAAAATCGGTTCAATGCGAGCAAATCACAACAAAAATATCTAAATGACATAGAAGTCATCGAAAGGTAGCTAAGAGCGAAGTCAAAAATATGCATATCGTTACACGTAATAGTTGCTTTTATCAATATTTTCATTGGAACATGAAATGGCCACTTCGATTGGGAGTCTAATTTCATGATGAAATTGTGATATAATGAAAATTTATGAATTTTTTGACGAAAATACATCACTATCTCATAAAATCACTAATTAAAATTCCACTTGTAAGCATAGAGAGAGCAACTAAATTATAATAAAATACATTTAAATATAGTATTTCTCTTTAGTTTTTCTATATGGTTTGTGCTTAACCTCTGATAAAAAGCTCAAGTTAATTGATATTTGCAATTATTTGTATTTACAACCACTTAAATTAAACTATAAACCTTTTATTTACTAATATCCAGTAGTGCAGATTCTTACCCGACAGAAAATGGCAATCTGGGGTTTATCAGTCAGGACAATTCACTGCTAAACACTTGGCTGTGAATTCAAGCTAAGTGGAAGATTCCAATGTTTGAACAGACAATATATGATAATGGAATGATTATTTAGCATAATTACGGAATGTAAAAATTCTCTCACCTGAAAACCACCTTCTGTCGCCATTTGACGATGGCTAACCCAATTCAATAGTCTAGGCAAATTAATTAACTCTGACCTTTCCAAAATACATAGCGTTGCTACAGCACAGAAAGCATAACCACCATGAGCTTCTAATCCTGGTTGACCCCCGAAACCACCTTCATATGTCTGTAATAAAATTATTAAGATGATGAAGGTGTAGTTAGAAACAATTTGCTTTTCTTCATAAGTTATTATAAATTATTTGCGTGAACTTTTGGGTAGTCCATATAAGAGATAACTTTTCTTTTTCACTATATGTTATTCAAGTAAATCTGATATAATAGTATCGAGACTGGATTTCAAATACCTAAGGGGATAAACCGAAGAATAACACAATTTTTCACTCGATGAAGAGCTTGAGGAAGAGGTCAACTCTCCAGAAATACAAAATATTGTTACTGTGAATAAATAACCCAGATGCTGCTCAATCTTAAAGTTGCTACATTTTAGCTATAAAGCCATTGTTCTAATCTTGGTCCGGACAGTAGGTTATAATCTAAAAGACCAAAGTAAGTATAACCTAAATTTCAACGTCCAAATTAACTTGTGTTATGTTTCTGAGTTGAGTCGGGGGCAAAAAGGTAAAGCGGTTTGTTAATTACTTGAATTTAGAAAATAAGTATAATGAGAAATCCTTCGGAATTATTAGCGTAGACAATTTGCCATGAAGAACAGTTTGCTGCCATACATCTTTTCCAAATATATATAATTGCTTTTCATATAGAAAAAAGGTACTTAATCAGATATTGATATCGGAATTATGTAAGCATAGCTCACCTGACAACTAGCCACCCACTCCGCAGTCGACTCAAACAAATCAGGATATTTCTTTAACAACCCAGTTAGTTTTGCAACTGCTGCGGCACAGTAAGCACCTCGAACATCAGCTTCACCCCCCAAATGCATTAAAAATGAACCGTTCGGTTGATGAAGTTTTCGCATCCAGTCAGCGAGTGCATCACGATTGATAATATCTAGGGCATCTCGACGACATAAAGAAGCTAAACAATTAACTGCACCATATGAAGTCGCAAGGTGTGCAAACTGATAAGGCCCGCCACCAAAACCTCCTTCCGGATGCTGTGTTGTAAAGGAAAACAAATCATTCGTTGTACAGTAGGTAGTGAAACTAAACTTAAAAACACCAATATGCCAGTTATAATATGTCCAAGGTAATACCAATGATTATAGATCTAAGAATATATTTCAGGAGCAACTAAAAAGTCAGTCAGTCAGTTGCAACGTAGAACTTCGTACGTATGTACATAAGTTCATGTTGCCATACCACATTAGCACAGAGACACAAATGTAAAATCAAATCCCATAGTGATAAAGATAGTAGATGTATTAATGGCAATGAAGAAGACTAGGGTTCGAAGATACTATTCACGATGTATAATTCAGTGAGATAAGGTTAGAAAGACAAAGGTAGAGGTGCTGGGATAGTCGTGGAGATAAGAGAGGTATTAGGGGGTGTAGGGTGCTGTAACGGGTATGAGGGCGGTTATCACTTCCCGGCTGCCCACACCGTGGAACGCTGTTTCTTGAGGGACCTGAAAAAGGAGATAGATTAGTGTTGGTCTTAGAGACCTGGGAGCGTGACCGCAGAGTCCAAGGGACAACTGCTTGAGACCGGTCACGCACGGCCTTTTTAAGAGAAATTTTCGGACTGTTAGCTCTGCACTTGAAAGCCCTTAGTGGGCACCCTTACCGCCGGAGACAGAAACCCGTGAGGTAAGGTGAGGTGTGACATTTTTAGGGTCGACCTTTTCTTCCTTGTGAGAAGGCAGCATCGCTGCAGATGCCGGTTGTCCGAGGGAATTACCTTACTTTTGTCACACCCCTCTACAGTCAGCTGTACGACTTCGCCCTCAGACCTTGAGGAGCTGCTTTTAGTTTCATCGCTCTCCAATCGACCTACCTGGCATGGTTGAACAATCAGGGACATATGTTACAGCCAATATAGCTCGGTTGGGTCATCAAGATAGGCAAGCCCGACCACCACGTCAAGGTAGTAGCTTCGGACAGTTATGCGACCACGTAAGTGATTCCCATCCGGAAACAGCTTGGAAACTGCTGTGGAAACAGCAGTAATATCTGCTAGAAGGGTAAACCATATGGCTAGGGAGAAGCCGTGAATCTCAGTAGCATCCAGCTAACTGATAGACGCTCGTAAACTCATCCAACCTGGCTCCGAACATGACGAAGAGCGAAGTCAGCTTAAGCGCAGGCTGATAAAAAGCTTGCGCATTGATCGCGAACAGTGATCGGTAGCGAAGTCGAGAGAGATGTAAAACGCAGAGGCGATAGGTTACAGCAGACAGTTGTTCCGACTTATCAAGGAAACCGGTATTAGAAATCCATCTGTTAGCGAAACTATCTCACAAAAAGATGGCTGCATCACTGATTCTCAACCCAGGTGAACACTTTAGGGTTCAGTTCAGTTGGCCTTCAGCCACACTCCCGTTGCCTACAATCTCCAGTCATCCCGAATGTCGAATCGATATAAGTTCTTCTAGTCTTTATGAAGTTGAGAAGGCTAAAGGAAATCTAAAGCGAGATAGAGCAGCAGATCCTGATAGGCTAACTCCTGAGATTTTTAAGGATGGTGGTCCAGCTTTAGCAGCTAGATTGACTAAGATCTTAAGTAGAATCTGGGAACTGGACACAATCTCATCTGACTGGTCTCAACCGCTGATAGTCCCAATTTATGAGAAAGGACAAAAGGCCCTGTGTAACAATCACAGAGGAATCCCTTTCCAGTAATGCAGTGTCTAAATTGTTAGTCTTTATTATCCTTAGTCTCCTAACTAGTGCTCGTGAAGAGCAGACTAGAGGAAACCCGGCTGGTTTTCGACCTGGACGTGGCTGCATAGACCACATTTTTATACTACGACAGGTCCTGGAACGAAGACACACATTTAGGCACCGACAATAGTGGTCTTCCTGGACCTTAAAGCGCCATTCAACTCTGTTGAAAAATATCTTCGAACCCTAATATCGCCGATTACTGCTAATAATTCTACTATCTCTACAACTAAGGGATTTGAATTGATACTAGCGTTACTGTGCTGATGCGGAATGGCAACTTGAACTTATGTACTCATGTACGAAGTTCTACGTTGTATTTGACTGACTGACGCCATTCTGCGAAACGACAGATTTTTATGAATTCAGTTTGGAATGACTTGAGTGATCCCGTAAAATGTTTTCACTGAATTTTGATCAATCTTAGTTGGCTTATGTGCATCCTTTGCCTAAATATATTCACACAAGTTATTACAGGTAAATGGAAGGTGGCTAGTAGTGGGATATACTATTTGGATGTACCAACACCCCATAGTTGATCCTAACTTGGTACCACTCGCCTCAAACGCCGCCTTGTTATCCATTTAGCTTCCGAGTCCAGAAAACTTTGTATGGGCTTTTCCCCTGAACACTAGTAGTAGTTCAATTTGAACTTATAGTGAAGCGTTATCAGAACAGTCAATCTCAAGTGATATTTATCAAAGCTATCACTTTACTTTTATTTAACCTTTTTTGGAATACCATTATCATTTCCAGAAACCAATATTCTAAAAGAGAGATTGACTTTCTGACTTAAAATACGAAAATGCCTCAGTTCTTTTCAGTGAAGTCGCTGAAAAAATGCAGCCTTCTGATCGCCCCAAGCAACAATGCTAGCATGTTTGGGATGCGATTCTCTCCCTGTTAATTTAGTGTTGCTTTACGATTGGCTTGCATCAGATAGTAAAATAGTGATAAGTGAAGTGGCTGTGTCGACCGCTTCACTTATCTTGGGATTGTCATCAATCCTGATGGGCTGGTATTCGACAAGATCTCAACATATATTTAGAAACCTCGATTTACCTTAAAAAACGGCCATCAATTGTGCCATAGGCGGACCGTTTATCTAGCACCCCAAGGACGAGTTTACCGTCCAGTTCGCTTTGTTCTATTATATGGACGTGAAATATGGCCAATAATAATAAAAGATATTCGTAGAATATTAGTATTTGATAACAAAAGTCTTCAAAGCACAGTTGGTCTGTTTCGGGACCAGTGTTGAGGTTAAGTATAGCGTAGTACTAGGCAAGATTGGGAATTGGTTGGTGAGGCACTAAGTTTTACCAAGTGAGACGATTGAGACGCGTTTTTGTTTGGCGTAGAAGTACGTTGGACGAGAGCTATGGTCGGCCGAGCCAAGAGGTGACATTGGCTTGCCATATGGCTCAGAATTATTTACAATGGCGGAGGTGCATCCACTCCTCATATTTTTCCAGAACCTGGGTCCCAAAATATTATACTTGTTCTCTTTTATACTTATTCTCTATTTTTACTACTACTGATTCTGCTACTAACTTCTACTGCTCTGCGATTTATCTTGAAATAATTTAACCTCGCTCTGCCAATATGATGTAGTAACTTGAATCGATGCACGTCAGCTTCTGAGTTGCGTATGACGATAATGATGAGACTAATTGATTTTAACAGAGCAAACAAAAGGTTCCTTTGACCCCAGAAAAACATAATGATATATTATAAGCTTGCGTTTCAATCATTTCATATTCAATTAGACAGAAATTGCGGAGTAATCTAGTTTGGAATATTGTCATTTCCTCCTAAATAACTGGATACTTTTTCGATTCTGATGACTGACTTTAAAATGAAAGTAACAAGATATGAGATTTAATCAACCAACCACTACAACTACTGAAACACAAAAAGCGGTTTTGACTAGGTAGTACTCCATTTTAGACAAATGGATAACATGTAGAAACACCGAGAAAAAATAAAACGAGTTACATACCTGAGAAGACGCTAGAAACGATATCAGTTTTACAGAGGTCTCCTCTGGGATTACAAAGTTTAGCAGTCTTAAAGCATGTACAATCCAATATGCCAACCATGGTTGGCTTGCATCTAAATGTTCAAAACTCATAGGAAGATTGAAAAGTCGCTTGCTAAGATAATTTATGTGGTTTATTTTGAATAACCGAAGTGCATCATCCTTCCACTGACAAAGTTTCTCGTAATACGCTTTACTAACGAGACGTTCCGTTTCCATTTGGTCTATAATAGTCCTAGTTTCAGGTTCACTAGTCCTGTCAGCTTGTCGCAGATGAAATAATGTGAGACGCTCCATAGTAATGAAGTGTGTAGGTGTACGGAGATTCGATTTTGGGTTCCAGAGTGGCTTTAAAAGGTTGGAGAACAAGATAGTTACATTACCCAACAAATTTATAGTAGGATTACAGGTTATCAAGTGATATTAACAATGGAAGACTACAATAAGTTAATTAATATATTAAAGGTGAACGTGGATCACAGTAAATATTTCGGTTAGTTAACCTATTCCAAGCCAGAAAGTTCAGTGACCAGTAGGTATGCGTTTAGTTTTTAATGATAAAAGAATTAGTTGATTTAGTCGCTGCTGACCAACTAAATAGCAAGAATATATTGAATGAAATGACGGAAAAGATAAACTGGTAGTCAGCCAGCACAGTGATAATTTAAAAACAAAGGACAATAGTCAACATAGCGAAAACGGACACCTACAGTAAATCATATTTAGAAACCCATAATCTGGTACACAAAAGCTACATGTGTATAACGCGGCAGCGGAGTTCGCTTAGTCATTGTAAGGTGAGAACAATTATTGATGTATACTAGGAATCAAAAATGTTTGAATTATGTGAATAAGCAACATGTTCTATGATACGAAAAGCATTTGAACGACTGTGCAAGAAGAACATAGAACAAATTATGTTGTTTCAAACGCCTAGAAATAAGCTGGATATTTCAAAAATACAAAGTTGCAAAATTCTAAAACTTATATTTGCGTCGATTAAACACAAATTTTTATTAAATCAATTGAAATTAGCACTTTACTAAATCAGTACGATAACCTCATATAAACGAAAAGTGGAAATAAAGGAGATCCAATGCAGAAGGCATACTTAGGTATAATGGAGAAACTGGTCAATCTGTGGCAAGATTACTTTCACGTGAGACCTAGAAACATACGGACAAACGAATTCATTTTGCGCTATGGCGAAAGTGCTCCTTCAGAGGTTTAGCGCCAACATATACCTAGTCAGTCAGCTACAACTTCGTACGTACGTACATCAGTTCAGGTTGCCATACAACATTAGCACAGAGAGGCAATAGTCAGTTCAAATCCAATGGTGGTGGAGATAGTAGAGATATTAGCAGTAATGGAGATTAGGGTTCGAAGATATGATTAAAGAAGTATAATCCAGTCAGATAAATTTAGAAAGCGAAAGATAGACATGATGAGGAATTCAGGAGATTAGAATTTCAGAGAACACAAAGAGTGGATGCACCTGCACCATTGCAAACGATTCTGAGCCATGTAATTCAAGGTCTCTAACCATCAGTTACTATCGTCTCGCGGATCCCAACCAGGTAGCATACATCTACCAACATGACTCAGTTCACTTGCTAGTGATTTCATGGATTTGTGCCATGTTTTGGACTGGCCGCCACTAGCTTCCTTCAAATCTACTCCGAAAGCTTTCTGTAAAAATCATCTTTCCCCTCGTCTAAACTACAGTCAGTAGGAGTGTAGGCAGATATGACGAATAGGCGACGGTGAGTGTCCCTATCTTTCCGAATCCTTACTGTTCCGTTCAGTCAGATAGCGAACATGCGATTACCTACTGGGATCCAGTCTAGAGGAGCTAGTTCTGCCCTACGACTCAATGCTGTACCTACGCCAGCGAGACCCCAGGAAGCGGCAGCAGGGCTACCAGATATACGAAGAGTAAATCGAGTTGGTTCATTGTCTGGACAATGTGAAGTCAAATTAATGGTTATACTAGGATTCTGTAGTCGCGTTTTGGGGACGCAGCATACATCGATGGCACGAGATTCTAAAGTCCTAGCTAAGGAAGCCTGTTGCCCTATTTGACACAATGTCCGAAAATTAAGTGCTCCAACATGTAATTTAGAACGGGGTTCCAGGAGAACAGGAGTAACGTCTCGTGAACTCGCATGGTTTGCATTAACGGTGCAGTGTGATGAAGGAATGTGAGAAGAGTTAGTGGTGGAGATAAGAGAGATATTACGGGGAGTAGGGAGGATTTGATTGTGAGCGATTCGGTCTCGTATGCTGTTACCGGTATGAGGGCGGATATCACTTCCTGTCTGCGCACACCGTGGAAGGTTGTTTCTTGAGGAAACTGAAGAGGAAGTTAGATTAGTGTTGGTCTTAACGACCTGGGAGCGTGACTGCAGAATCCAAGGGACAACTGCTTGAGGCCGGTCACACACAGTCATTTTATAAGAGGTTTTTAAAATGTTAGCTCCGCTTTTGCTCAAAAGCCCTTACCCAAGGAGACGGAAATCCGTGAATTAAGGTGAGGTGTGAAATCTTTAGGGTCGACCTTTTCTAACCCTTTCTTTCTTGTGAGAAGGCAGCATCGCTGCAGATGCTGGTTGTCCGAGGAAAACACCTTACTGCTGTCACACCCCTCTGCAGTCAGCAGTGCAATTTCGCCCTCAGACCTTAGACTTCGTCTGTCTGAAAAGTGAATGCATTATTTAGGCTTTGTATATCATAAAAATTCCTTCCCGTTACATCTCTACTGGAATTTTTTACTACTGGCATTAGCGTGCCCTAAATTTTCGTTAAGATTGTGAATAGTGCTACGCACCTGAGCACCTAGTTTGCAATACATTAGTTAACGCACTTTCATGATGACGTTAGTTTGCATGGAACTTTGGATCCTCGATGAACCTTTCCATTCCAGTTTTATATTAGGCAGATTAAGAAATCAGTACACAGTGATTACGATATAGCTAATCAAGCAGTTCAGTATTATGCAAAAAAGATGTCTTTTTGTGGCAAGCTTCAAGCTGCCTTTCAATTCAAATTCCAGTGACAGATGAAAAAGTATTTGCGGTAACGGAGATTAGGATCCTAAGACATTATTCAAAAATATAGAGAAATAACTTTAAGAATAGAAAGATGATTTCAGAAGGTCAGGACTTGAGAGAAGACAAAGAGTGGATGAAGGAGTGTGTTCTTTACTTTCGCTTATTGGTTTCGTTGACTTTATCAACACACATCTAGAATAAAATAATTTTTACACTAGTTGGATAATTTCGGCAGAGTCATGTGGACTTTATAGGATACTATGATTTAAATACCTTCTTGGATTACTATTCAAAATTGACCAGTTATTGAAGGTATTATGTGCCCAGAGATTAAGTCTCATTATTATTATCAGTATTTCTCAAAAGCCAATAAGATCGTTTAGAAATACTCACGCTTGATTTGGTGTTACATAAATTTCATTTTTAACGTTCAGCCTTTGATAAGTTTGCGTTTAGCCTGAAGATTTCTTGTGTGCAAGGGAGTGAGAGCAGCAGTATGTTATCTGGAAGAGAAAAGAACAAGGTAAGAAGAGAGTCAACAACTTAGTAAGCACATAGAACCTACATACTTTTATTTAGAAAAAATAATCAACAACAATCAGAAATAACGCAAGCATAAAATTAACACAAATGGATAACCTGAGCTGGAAGTTGGTGGCGCAAGGTTTCGAATAAGTTACACAACTGTTCAAAACCACTATTTTTTCGTTGCGTTTTTTACTTGGGTCAGTTGTAGTAGTGCACCATACAGTTTGAATATAGTTTCTTCAGGCCTGAACACCCTTTTAACTGCCAGTTCTTCGTCAAAGGATATAAACATGGGCAGAGTCTGAAAATACTTTTAACGAGTGTATGTAGCTTACACAACCGGAGTAAAAATAACGTGTGCTAGATTTGTCTGCTAAATAGAATAAACTATAGTTAGCCCAGTTTTTTTATTGTGTTCTGATTTTTGAACTTGGATTTTGAATTTTTCTATCCCTATTCGCTGCTTTCTACCTTGTCTATTAGTCTAGACGTCCGTAGCCAGCCCCTGCATAATCAAGCTTCAAGCTGACTAAGTCCCAGATCACCTAAATCAGGACAGTATCATTAAACATAAGTAAGTCAAAAATGGCTGTAAACAGGGTTAAATTTAAGTAACAAACCAACAATAAGTTGAGAAACAAATCACACAACAGTAGTTAATGAGTTAGTTGGATGATCATGAATGAAGCAATACAGATACCAATCTAATCCCCGGGTTATTGTACACTAGGATCACACGCAATAATAACCCTTAAATCACTCCCGGAAGTTACTTCTCTCCTTGTATTAATGATAGCTCCTTTTGAGTTGGGAACATAGGAATAGGTATTCTATAGGGTCTATTTGAAGGGCCGTTGTCCTTTTTGGTATTCACTATGATCTTATTGACTGTATTTTAGCCGTGTTCCAGGCTCTATTTGGACTTTCCTTTTGTTAGCTGGATATTCTATCAGTATGTCTTCCAAGAATGCTTCCGACTCCTCAGTGGCTACATAGCTTTTACAATCTCGTCCTTCTATATGACTATTGTGTCTTCTCCATTCGAACACTTCGACTTTCACTTGATACACCTTTCCTCCTGTTTTGCTTTTCTCTGTTCCACTTGTCAATCGCTATCTGAATTCGCGGAAATATTTCACCCAAACTGCTTTGCCCTGACAGAATCTTCGACTTCGGAGGGTTTTGTAGGTTCCCGTGTTCCAAATAACAAAGGGTGAATTCGTTATTTTAGAAGTGTCATGTTAAGGTAGTGATTACTTCAGACTTCAGCACTAAACTCCAATGCTGTAAGCTTGAATGATTTTGTGCTAACTTTATTTGGCAAATTTTATTTGTACATGTTTCAACCTCTTATAGCTATCAGTGTTCTGAGTAATCTTGCTCCATAACGATAACGTCTACTTCCAACGGATCGGAAAAATCACTATGGTCCACTTACGCAAAACCCTATTCGAATTCATAAATGCACATTTCTAAATATATTTGAAGACGCATGTTCATGAAACCATCTTTTTAGTGTATATACCCGACTCAGGCTTACACAACAAGGGCTAACTCTTCGGTTCCTAATAGAATTTGGCTTGATATATTGATGTTTCAGCGGTTCGTAAAATCCATTGTTATCATAAAACGGATCCTAGTAAATCGAAAACAGACATGCGAAATCAATATTTTCTTTCGACCAGATTTGGCTGCCATGTACCAGCATCTGTACTGTTATCATAACACTTAGATAGTGAGGGACGCAGGAGAACTAAATATAGCCGGAGTTTTGAGCTGGTATCTGTTGAATATAATATGATCAGTTTCGAATCCTCCACAGCATAGTTTGCCCAGGTAAAGTTGTATCTGAGAGTATATAAAGTACGTAAACCAATTTTTGAGTTTCATATTTGGATCACTTCATTTTTATTGTGGTCACAGTCATTTACTTCAGTGACACACTGCACCCAGTTGGCGTACAGAGTACGTTGTGACCTGTCTAGCAAGACAGAAACCAAATACCCCCTCTCCATTCTTCGGAGGAGACAGGAAAGGCACAGCATGTTACAGACCAGCTGCATTACTACCAATGCTGTCAAATGCGATGGAAGGACTGGTAAGCGAATCGAAGGAAGACGGGATATGTTCATTAAATCTCATAGCATGAGGTAGCTGAACATGCTATATTCAAAAAACACCGGTTCAAATGACTTCGTAAAAGCTTTCAACACCAAAGGCTACACTGACCCATTTCGATTTCGGCTCAGAAACTACCTGGAGAACAGAAAGTTTTCTACCATGGTAAATAAAATGCATGCTAGTTGGCGAGTCTCAACTTCAGTAGTTTCACAGGGGACCATCTACATCTACTCCTCTTCCTGATATTTATTAACGACCTGTTACATAGATTAGCCCAGCGGCAATTACTTGTGTAGGCGACGCAAAGGTTAGAAGGTCCATAAGAGAGGAAGAGGTCTCAACTGAGCTTCAAAAGGACCTTACGACAATAGAGGTATGGGTAGTGGACAACGGATTAAAACTTGACTAGTCGAAACATCTTTAACATTCTGCACCACGCGACACAAACAACTAACACCCACAATGAAAGTCAGCTCCCTAATGTCTCCTCAAAGTGCGATATCGGTCTAATAACCACATACGGCCTAAACACATATTCAACGCTAATGAAACTCTTCTTTTTATGCAGAGACAACATGATGCAGTTTCTCTACAGTTTTTTTTAAATCTTTAAAATATACACATGGTCACACCTTGAAATTCAGAATATCATCAGACATCCTAGCCTCATAGGAGGCATAAACCTCCTAGATGGAGTGCGGAAAGGAACAACTAACTGGAGGACAGGATCAAAGAATAAACATTACGAGGACAGACTCTAACACTTGGAATACTCTTATCTGAGTTATGAGAGAATCAAAGGTGGCCTGATAATGGCTTACAGCATGTCAAATATGCCGAATCATCTGGACATGTGAATCTTATCAAAACATGACCATCACGACCCCATAGGTAACCCTCGAAATTTTGGACATCACAGAGCGAACATTCAGGTACGCGCCCACGTTTACTCATTAAGAGTTGTCTCAGTTTCGAAAGCTTTCCCATCCAAAGTGACCAAAGTCGTCTTAGTAAATAGCTTTAAGAAGAGACTTGACAAAACTTGTATTCATACACGGATTATAATACAATTGGACCAGATATGCCTGATGAATATCTGAAAACATGTTTTTTTACCTTTATCTCTTTGTCAGATCATCAACTTATTCTATCTCACTTATTATCTCTGCTTCCACTACTTCGCTTACACTTCTGTTCTCTTACAGAATCGTCCACGCCAGTGGATTAAACTATTTAATTATTTGCATGGTTCGGAAAACTTTTTTTTCATAATAGGACTCGAATTTTCTCCTCATCAACATTGCAAGTAACGTCGTCAACTCCCAGTTTCGATTTCAGGTGTGCTATTTCTAATTGTTGTAGATTACATTTATTACCGAGTAATTTGAACCGTACCCTAAGAACAGGAAATGAGCGCAAAGGAACCAATCGGTTTATACTAGTTCGTGAAAAGATACTGGGATTCCGGCCTGTTAGTGTAACAGTTGCTGGTATCCAGAAGACCCGATATTTTGAGACAAACGCAGTTACGCAAATCACGTGTCATGCCAGTTCATAAATAACTGTCAACTGACTAGAATCAGTGCATTCAAGTGGCTAGACTATCATATATTGGACAGTAAGAAATACCTGGTAAAGTACCTAAAGAACGCAAATTGAGCTCATAGAAACCATATGACTTATACAAGTTCATGATAAAGATATTGGATACACTGGAAGGTATTTTAAAGGTATTTTACCGATAGAACAAATATCAAGTACAAAGAAATCAATTAATTTAAACTAGCTCGTGAAGAAGATATTGAATATTGGAAATCACGCTCAGCGGCGGTTTAAAAGGTACGTTGCCGTCTCTACTGGTTTTGGATCATTCAATTTATACAATAAAATTAATTCGTCTCAATAGAAGTACACCAGAGATAAAATATTCATCTAAACAGTGGATAAAAACTAACATGAACGTTCTAAAGATGCTTAGTATCAATGAATAAAGATTATGATTAAGCACCATAGACCCTTAGAGAAGTCAAGGAAAATAAATCAGAACCAAGTAACCTCTGTTTTCCCGTGCTGAGAATCAAGGTTAGTAAGGGTTCGTTGCCTTATCAACATAGCGCACTTCACACACTGTTCCGTATTCTTAATAAAAGCAAGAAATGTTCCGGACCTAAACATATTTCATGGTTGCATTTATACTGAGTAAAAACTAGACTTTGAAACATTCACGAAAGGTAGGCATTTAAGGTTTGTCCTATATCGACGTCACACATTAAGCAAATACCGGCCTACATCTTCAAACATAACCATACTAGGTGGTTAGCGGCACTAAAATAAGCCTAAAATCCTTGGAATCAGACTACAAAGCCTCCGCGAACAAAATGAATGGCTAATTAGACTTCATTTGTTTTTGGACAACCATGTTTATGTCGAACTAAATCTGATGTCTGAAGCCACTGAGCCGCATTATTTTTGCGGGGATCATGATAGATTGATGGATGTCAGTCCTGTACAGCTGTCACACTGCGTTTCTTATTCATCATTTCTCTACATTCATTTTACCATCCTACTCCAGCGTTTGCGTCTAGTTCATGTAGGAGTTAACTAGCGTGACATTCGTATTATGGATTCAAGCCAACAACAACGTTTCAACATGATATCACCTGAGGTATACTGTGCCTAGACGCGTTGCTGAGCCTCAGAATCAATAACATGGTATTACCACTGGATTTCAGCAATCCTTAGGAGATGACGACGATCGAACGCAGAGCCGTCGAACATCCTCAAACCAAAGGACCTAAGTTTTACAAACATGAGACAGGACTACTATCGTTAACGCTTTGTAAAACTGGCCTTTTACAGATTGATTAACATGACGATGGCGCTAAAGACGATCCAGGTTGAAGTATGCATCTCTGGCTTTCACTATAGGTAGATTAATCCACTGTCAATGTACGCAACAATGTACACAAACATTTTATCTATTTTTAACAACTTACCACAGTGAGTGCCAACACAAGTCTTTGCCAGTCTCGTAAACGTACTTAGCATTTAAAAGAAAGAAAGTTCATACTATACCTAAGGACAATAATTGGTGGTTTTAGAGTGAAACAGATGCTCAGACCATGTAACCTAGTGATAATGTCATAAAATCTGATTTATCGTTCCCATTCACTTGTGATACTGTACTGAACTAAACATTCCTTACATGTTTTTAATTCTACCATTACTAAGTAATGGTATCATAATTTTGGAGTAACGTAAAACATAAGACTTTAATGGACACCTGTTTTTTTACCAGATTTAAGTCCATCCAACCAATACATCACAAATGGAAGACAAAAAGACTTTCTCAGAGTTGGTAAGATATATGTTATCATTCTTGAAAACCAGGGCATCGGTGATGAGCTTCAAAAAGCATGTCATAATTTGCAATGGAAAGAACCGACGGCAATTCAGATTTTGTCTATACCACCAGCTTTAGAAGGTTTAATCATCCATTCATTACAGTAACGTTTAATATCTAGGCAGAAATTTGGTTGCTCTGGCTGAAACAGGTTCTGGGAAAACTGGTGCTTATGCCTTGCCTATAATTCAGGTATGTTTTTCTTAGCCAATCACTTGGTTAGTTTAGAAACTATTGCGAGATCCTCACCCGTTCTTCGCACTTATACTGGCTCCCACTCGTGAATTAGCTGCTCAAGTTCAGGCTCAGTTTAATGCACTTGGAAAATCCATCGGTTTGTCCACAGCTTTATTGGTGGGTGGTGTTCCTATTACTCAGCAATCTGATTTGATGAAAATATCACCTCCCCATGTTGTAATTGGTAAGTTCATACTCTTTTGTTAGATTACTTTTCTGTATTTTTACTTTTCCTATACTTTTTATACTATGTCCGTCGTCTATTTGCACTAATGTACAATAAAGCAGAAGTTGTGCAACCAGACACTCGTGGATATATTTTCTTTTGTCCCATTTTTGTTCTCATTGTCGTAAATAGTTTGAACATTAAAAGCTCCTTCGTTATTAGAGTATGATTAAAAATTAATATGCGAAAAGCAAGATTAGATCTTATTATATATAACACGTTTTTGTAGTCAGAAAGAGGACCGCAATTCGTACGAACAAACAACTCTGGGATCTGATTTATTCCAGTTATTTTTTTAGCTGTAATGTTACATCATGTATCGTAGATATAATCTAAGCAACTACGAAAGTTGGTATATTAAGTGCATTCATTGGCAAAAAAAGGTTGCCCTTTTACAATTGCTACTATTTAAAAGTGTAGGTTTATATTAGGCATTTAATCATAAAATTCCAACTGTGATACCATTAACATTAGTGGAAGAAGACTACTGTTATTGATCCTGAAAACTCCCGTTTCGCTTTAATATTCTGTTGACTGGTTTTATTTTCTGCTTTCCGGATCGTAACGGGATAATCACGTGTTTTCTGTTTGGCGATAATTTGATCCTGAATGTGGTTATTCAAACTCTATACATAACTCTCTTATATTTATTTTTAGCTACGCCTGGTCGATTTGTTGACCATTTAAAAAAGACAAAAGGTTTTGATGAATTGAGATTTTCAAGTTTACGAATATTGGTCATTGATGAAGCAGACAGAATGCTTGGTGTTGACTTTGAATCTGTAATTGAAAAGATCTTATGTATTGTCCCCGCACGAAGACAAACCTTCTTATTTTCTGCTACCATGACTGATAAGGTCCGTTTTGAAATCTTAACTTATAATGAGTTTTGTTTCTGTAATTGTAAGGGTAACTTTACAAATACTTCGTTTAACATGTTAGTTCGATTGTTGTTGCCATACTGTTTTGTGCACTTATTAAGTTCAACATGTAAAAGCAGTGGAAAGTCCTGAGGAAAATTTATTATTCTCATTTACCCTTACATCAGAACGTTGGAAGAATTTCGTACAAAAGACACTAAAATAATGATACTATAATACCATCAATTATAGTTGTCAAATCCTATTGCGTTTGAATAAATTATTTGTTGATTAAACTTATGTATATTGCTTTATACTACTCATGATTAGTAAGTAGCGTGAATATATTAAAAGGTTTACGTTTTGCATATGTATGATATCCGTTTATTGCAACAAACACACTTCTCTGTCGGTCTCCTTCTGTTGACCGGTTAATTTATTTTGGAACTTGATAAACTCAGATTGGTTTATGGTTGGTAAAATCGTCAATTGCTTCTTGGTTTCGCAAACTTACTCCATTTGTGATGCAGAGCAGATAGCTCATTGCTATCCGTTTCCTAAGTTATGTAAACTTCCCGGTTTTCCGAGAATAGACTTGTTTAATATTGGTAGTGATCACAGACTGACATTATTCAACGGATCGATGTAAATAGGTGATTTTCTTATTCTAGGATTAAATCAGTACGTGCATACTGTCTTTCCTTTGAATGTGATCTTATTCAAAGCCTAGCTTATACGGCTAGTCCAAAAACAAATGAAGTCTAATTTGCCATTCATTGTGTTCGCGGAGGCTTTGTAGTCTGATTTCAAGGATTTTACATCGATATTTGACATAGTAAACTGGATTAACATTGATATTCCTTGTCTAATATTGACTTATGCAATATACTAAAAGTCACAAGTTTTTTTGTGATTGAAATACTCCTAGATCATTATTATTCCTTTCAAAAAATCTTTGAGGAGGAGGTTTTTGCATCTGGTACTTATTAAAATAAAAATTTTTCAAAAACCCTGAATTTTAGGTAGGTAAACTTCAAAGAGCTTCACTTCATGACCCAGTTCGTGTTTCTACACGTAAAAGTAAATTTCAAAGTTTAACAAACTTGCGTCAGTATGTGCATTTGGTACCACAATGTGAAATAGATTCATATTTAGTCTATTTGCTTCGTGTCGCTCTTTGTCCTGAAATGCAAGTTCCGGGTTTGGATCTGATCAAGCTACAGTCTACTTCGGCGGAAAATGTAGACTGTGACAATCAGTAAGTTTCTTAGATATTTGAGTCGTACCATACCCTCAGTATCATACGGAAACTCATTTAATCTCTTTAAAGTGATTGTGTAAATTATCACCAACCACCCATTCTTATAAATGGTTACACATTTGAAACTTCGTGGCTGGATATGTCACTGACTGTTTATCTAGAAGCCGAATCGATAGGTTAAATATGTATGTCATCTTTTATAGCACGTGTTTCTCATATTTTGCTCTAATTTTCACTTATTAACCCAGTGTAATGTGTTAAACTAAATGCTTTATTCAGTCTTTGTGAACTGTTGACGGGTGTACTTCAATGATCAATCAATCAACAGCAACGTAGAACTTTGTACGTACGTACATCAAGTCAAGTTGCCATACCACATTAGCATAGAGACATAGTTGTCAATTCAAATCTCATAGTAGTATAGGCAGTAAAGGTATCTATCTACTATAATTTTTAACCTGCTTAATGTAACTCATTTACCAGGTACAGGTTTATGTACTTGGCTTTACATCACACTTCATTTACAGACTAATATTGTTGACTTTCTAAATTTTTCTCACTGAATCATATTTCTTGAATATCTTCTAATCCTAACCTCTCCGATTACTTCTAATACCTTTACTACCTCTTCTACTATTGGATTTGAATTGACAGTTATATCTCTGTGCTGATAAGGTATGGCAACATGAACTGATGTACTTACTTACAAAGTTCTACGTTGCATCTGACTGAATATTGTTGCTTAGTTAGCCAAACAAAAATTGGTAGAGTGGAATTCAAGCCTGTTACCTGATGGATGACGATGTTAACTACTGGGTCATTAAGGCTTTTGGTGCTTTTATTGGCAATTTTTTTGTAACCCTAGGCTAATAAACCATCAGTTACGACGAAAATGAAAAACTACCGATTAAACCTGTTTTAGACCACCAACATAATGCATAAAAAGTAGGTTATGATGTCTGGATATTGCTCAAAGCCAAGTACATGAATTTGTACCTGAGAAATCATTTCTTAGAAAAATTTCCGATCCTATGTTTCTTTTTGATAGTATTTTCATGCATATTTTTCGAATGTCATACGATTAATACGTCTAGTTTTAGTTATTTAAGCTATAAAACTGACGACCATTTTCAATGCCCTACCATTATGTTTAGTGTGTCTAATAAATATATCATGAAAATACTATTTATTTCTAGTAGTGTTTTGTTTGTGTTTCTTTAAATACAATTTTATTATATGGTTGGTTGTAAATTGTGATTGATCAAGATATCGAAATAACTTATCATCTTTATTTTGCAGTTAAGTTACTTCAAATTATTGTGATATTATTAATCAACTATCTTTCTCTCCAAACGTTTAACACAGATCATTTATGTCCACTTCTGTGATTGTGTTCACGCGAACTCGTCTAGCCAGCAATCGGTTGAATTTGTTGCTGCGTCAGTTTCTTCGTCAGCCTGTCATAGCCCTTAACGGAGATATGCCTCAAGCTCAACGATTAGGTGCACTGCATAAATTTAAACGAACCCAGGGTGCAGTTCTTGTAGCTACAGATGTGGCAAGCCGGTATGCGTTTCTTTGTTGTATTCCACTTTAAAGAATGTTTTAAAAGCTAACCCAACAGTCGTTTAAGATAATATTATTATTGTTAGTCTTTATCAGCCATATCGCTTTTATTTAAAGCCATTTTGTGAAGATTGATTTGATCCTTAGGTTGTATCTGCCACATTGAATTTGATTAGCGAAGCGTTGAAAACCAGCGAGCACTAGACGGCTGGTATACCACTTCGTAACAATAGTCTATTAATTAAACAATTCCACACTAAGGTTCTCCAACCAAACTATAATAACTAGCTCGCTATTGATTAACTGCAAGATGTATCGGTGATGAAATTGTTACTGGTAGAATTAAGATATATTGGAAATGGAATAGTCATCACCAATGGCCTTGGGCGGCCGTCCTTTAAATCACAAATGTGGTTTTCAGTTTGTATTTCTGTCCTCTGGTTTGATCAGTATATTCCATGAAGTATAAACTATTATTTGTGAATAATTAGTTTAGATCAAAATCGATTAGAAACTGCCACGTAACAAATTCTTGGTATAGCTCTTTTTTTTAAATGCATCACCACACTCGATATTTTCATATCTTATGTTAAGGCTATTGTGGCTAATGAACTTGATTAAAAAAGTTGGCATTTTCCAACGTTAATCAAGTGCTGTAATACAACTGACTTCTGGATCAGCTAACTGGTGCTTACCTTCATCTATAAATTAGTTTACTAAACTCACGTACACCTACAGATTTCTTTTAGGACTTTCATCCCTAATTAGTTCACTATCAGAGTGTAAGCACAATTTTATTAACTGGTATCACTTTCTAATTTATGTATATTCTTCTTTATTGTATGGATAGTTGGTTAAGCATTTGGATTAGTATCCTATTATTACAGGCTGCTTCAATGTTTTAAGCGGTTAAGATATTCAGTTTTCAACTCCTGCATTGGGGGTTCAAAAGATCTATCTCATCTCCGGTTTTAGAAAACCAAACTGGAAGCAAAATACACTTGGCTGCTCTTGTTGATTCAGGCATGATTAAAAAAGCTGCTGCAAATATCTTTTCATGGTATATAGCCTTTTGTTATAGATTCTTTCATTAAGTTATGGTTCTTCTCTCAATTATGTTCGATAGACATCTTAAAATGGTTAGTTTACTGATCCATTAAATATTGCAGGGTTTTTGATTTTTAATAGCTTGTTTTATCTTTCATACATAACATTGAAAATGGTTCCATAAAGATACCCATCTGGAAAAGTTGTTGCATTTCTCTTTTTTATCCAGTGGTTTAGATATTCCACAAGTGGGATTAGTAGTGAATTACGATGTTCCTTTAGATGCAAAAATTTATATGCATCGAGTTGGACGAACTGCTAGAGCCGGTCGCCTTGGTTGTGCTTTGACATTACTTACCCAATACTCTGTTACGTTTTTCTTGAAGGAAATTGAATCACGCCTAGTATCTGCTGGTGGTCTTGATCATGAAAGAATTCCTGCATTAGTTGAACCAAACAGTTCACTAGATAAGCAGTTAGAGAAAGCCGTTGAAGAGTTAAATATTGAAGTAAAAGAAGCATCTCTTAGAGCGAATCAGGTTAGTTTGTAATTGTTATGCCATAGTTTATGCTTACCTTTGTCCAAAATATTTATTCATTTATTTGTTTTATTGAATACAGGCAGTGGAGTCAATGCGAAAACGTGTCAAATCTAAAGGTGTTACTATATTTACAGCTGTTGACGATTTGCCTACACCGAATATTAATGAAATAGCCACTAAACCTGGTTTGAAACGAACATCTTGGGCATCTGAAGCACCTACCTCTAAAAAGCAAGAAATTTCTGAAGTTATGAATGCAATGTCCACTGTTCCTGAAGAGCAAACAAATGGATGTGATTTCGTATCAACTTGCATTAACGAGCAGAAAAAGCGTAGAAAAACTTCTGGTAAAAAGATGAATAGTCGCAATACTAATAATAAGAACAATAAGAGTAAAACTCTTAAAATTGGGAAACCATTTAAAAAGCATGGAAAACATAGATAATTAGGAAATAACTTTGTATATATATGTATGTATATGTATATATTTTGAGTAATTTTCTTATGTGTAGGCACACTTCGGTAAACACCCGTTTTCTCTCCTCTATTTCTCTGCGTCATTCGAATTGAGAACATAATCGTTGATAATTTTTCATGATAGAAACAGATTACATTTATAGAAAGTGTTATTTTAAATGGACTCTATTCTGGTTGTGTAATCTATGCATGTTTAGGCTGAGAGTTTAGTTTAAGGCTTGTAAATCAATCTCATAGAAAATGTCTTCTTGAGTGTTCAGAATTTATGGTTTAATGTTGAGGAATGTATTGTCCAATAATTATTCACACGCTGAATGCTAAAGCTTCAGTCTTCAATCATAATATTGTAACGGCTTAGATTTTAATTTCCTGTCAAGTATAACCGCTGATTCAGTGAACCTAATTTTACTGTATTGATTACGGTAGTAATTAAGATATGATCACGAATAAGTGTATGAAAATTAGGTTAAAACGTTCTACAGCTTTACATGAATGAATAGTACTTGAAGATGCTGATTATCGTATTTATGTGGCAGATGAATGTGAATTCACGTCTGTTGTAATATTAGTACGTGTATCCTATGCTGTAACTTCTTATGTAATCTAACGTAACAAACTAGATAGAACGCAAAGTATAATACAGTAATAGCAAACAAAATAAAACGAAGTTTACAAACATCATGACGTAAATTATACGGATATTATTTCTTTCATCAAAAAATACAATTAAGAAGAAAGTGTACCTTTCAAATAAATAAATAAGTAAGAAAAAGGACAAAATGAACATAAAAATAACATCCAGTCGATTAATTCATCTATCATTGATTTTATTGAATGATAGATAAAAACAAATGCTTCGCCTTAATCATTTTCAGGGGAGAAATCTAATCGCGGTGACTACATTATTTACGAAAGATAGTGACATATGACATATGTGTGTAGAGAGTAAATTCAATTTCTGGAATTTCAGTAAATTGCTTTGAATTACAACCCAGTCGAAAGATTAAATCAGTGCGTGAAACATATAATCAAGTGGATATTACTTGCAACAAGACGATTAAAGCTTACAGGGTGTTGACTGGAACTAAGCTTTTGCAAAACCAAACTAGATTAACTATTAAAAGAATTTACCATAGGTAAATACTAATACACTGATTCTATCTCTTTAGAAATGAAACATCACAATGCATTAGAAAGATTTCATATTTGGGGAGGTAAATTTACTGTTAGAATTTCTAAAGTTTATCAAGTTAGAAAAGATAAACTGTCGCTCAAGAAATTGCTTAGTAAATAAACTGTTAAAAATATCTTTGACAGTATGCAATGGATAAGCCTACTATAGGTACCTGACACCTGTTAATAGAGATCGATACTAAATTATCTGTGTCGGAATACCGTGTGAATGACATAGATTGCCGTCAGTTGGACCTCTTTCTTTCTATATTCCTTGGATTTCAAATCTGTAGAAAAATGTTTTATTACTCTTAATTCGTTATCTTATTTGCCTGCAGTTCTCAAAATTTGTAATAACCTCAGTTTAAGAACGCTTATGTTAACTATATTTTACTTAATTCAATATTATTTGTTCAAATTAGGTTTTGGAATTGTGGCCTTCATACAACCCGTATAGATTATAATTTATAGCTCACTTAGAGAGTTACTAAGAGAAAAGTTCCTAATATTCTAGTGAAAAGTCATGACTAGTTGGGTTCAGTAATACCGGGAGTTAGACCGTAGTCACCGACCGTAGCTTCTACCTTGATGTGATGGTCGGGCTTGCCTATCGTGATGACCCAACCGAGCTATATTCGCTGGAACATATGTTCCTGTAGGTACTACCATGCCAGGCAGGTCGATTGGAAAACGATGAGACCAAACGCAGCTACTCAAAGCCTGAGGTCTAAGTCGTACTGCTGACTGCAGAGGGTGTTTCCCTCGGACAACCAGCATCTGCAGCGATGCTGCCTTCTCACAAGGAAGGAAGGGTTAGAAAAGGTCGGCCCTAAAAATGTCACACCTCCCCTACCTCACGGATTTCCGTCTCCGTCGGTAAGGGTGTCCACTAAAGGCTTTTAAGAGCGGAGCTAATACTTTAAAAATCTCTCATAAAAGGCTGTGCTTAATCGGCCTCAAACAGTTGTCCCTTGGGCTGTCCGGTCACGCTCCCAGATCTTTAAAACCAACACTAATCTAACTTCCTCAGGTTCCTCAAGAAACACCTATCCACGGTGTGCGCAGACGGGAAGTGATATCCGCACTCATTCCCGTAACAGCATATGAGACCGGATCGCTCACAATCAAATCCTCCTTGCACCCCCTAATATCTCTCTTATCTCCACGACTAACTCTTCTCACATTCCTTCATCACACTGCACCGTTAATGCGAACCATGCGAGTTCACGAGACGTTACTCCTGTTCTCCTGAAACCCCGTTCTAAATTACATGTTGGAGCACTTAATTTCCGGACATTGTGTCAAATAGGGCAACAGGCTTCCTTAGCTAGGACTTTAGAAGCTCGCGCCATCGATGTATGCGGCGTCTCGGAAACGCGCATACATAATCCGCGCAGCGTCATTCACTTGACCTCTCCATGTTAAGATAAAGAAGCAACTCGACTTACTCTTCGTGTTTCTGGTAGCCCTGCTGCTGCTGCATGGGGTCTCGCTGGTGTAAAAAGCCTACGCATTGATCGCGAACAGTGATCGGTAGCGAAGTCGAGAGAGATGTAAAAGCTAGTGGCGATAGGTTACAGCAGACAGATGTTCCGACTTATCAAGGAAACCGGTATTTGAAATCCATCTGTTAGCGAAACTATCTCACAAAAAGATGGCTGCATCACTGATTCTCAACCCAGGTGAACACTTTAGGGTTCAGTTCAGTTGGCCTTCAGCCACACTTCCGTTGCCTACAATCTCCAGTCATCCCGAATGTCGAATCGATATAAGTTCTTCTAGTCTTTATGAAGTCGAGAAGGCTAAAGGAAATCTAAAGCGAGATAGAGCAGCAGATCCTGATAGGCTAACTCCTGAGATTTTTAAGGATGGTGGTCCAGCTTTAGCAGCTAGATTGACTAAGATCTTCAGTAGAATCTGGGAACTGGACGTAATCCCATCTGACTGGTCTCAACCGCTGATTGTCTCAATTTATAAGAAAGGACAAAAGCCCTCTTGTAACAATCACAGAGGAATCCCTTTCCAGTAATGTAGTGTCTAAATTGTTAGCCTCGATTATCCTTAGTCTCCTAACTAGTGCTCGTGAAGAGCAGACTAGAGGAAACCCGGCTGGCTTTCGTCCTGGACGTGGCTGCATAGATCACATTTTTATACTGCGACAGGTTCTGGAACACAGACTCACGTTTAGGCGTCCTACACTGTTTATCTTCCTGGATCTATTGGTGGCATTTGACTCTGTTGATCGTGAAGTTCTATGGCAGTGTCTGTCATTGAAAGGTATATCGAAGAAGTACATTAACCTTATACAAGCTCTCTACTCGAACACTAAAGGTCGATTGAGAGCTTACGGCGAACTGTCATCGGAATTAGTTACTTCAAGTGGTATCTGTCAGGGCTGTCCACTCTCTCCATTCTTGTTTAACTTTGTCGCAGGTATGCTTCTAGAATTAACATAATCCTCGTCTGACTTTTCAGGAGTGGACATAGAAAATACTGATGACAGTCCTATGCAGTGAAGTCGCTGACAAAATGCAGTCTTCTGCCTACCCTGAGCCACAATGCAAGCATGTTCGAGATACGGTTCTCTCCTCAAAATGCGAACTGTATCTTCAAGATTGGCGTGCATTGGTACCCGAACTAGTGATAGGGAGTGAAGTGGTCGAGCGTATAGACCGCTCCACATATCTTGGTAGTTCCATCAGCGCCGATGGCCTATTGGCTGACGAAATCTCAGCAGGGATACAGAAGGCTTGATTGGCGTTTGCCGAGTTGCGTCACTTATGACGTAGGCGAGATATCCGTTTGCTAACCAAAGGACCAGTGTACTGTGCAGCAGTTCGCTCCGTCCTACTATACGGATGAGAAACATGGCCGTTAAGAGTAGAGGGCTTACGTAGGTTACTAGTCTTCGATCATCGATGTCTCCGAAGCATTGCTCGTGTATCCTGGGAGGAATGAGTAAACAATGCTGTTGTTAGGAATCGAGTACTAGGTAGGGATGGTAGATCAGTCGATAAAGTATTGAAACTTCATCAGTTGGGGTGGTCAGGACATGTTTTACGTATGCTCAACCACCGACTGCCTCGACGAGCTACGTATTGTGGTTTAGGAATAGGTTGGAAGAACGTTGGGGGCGGCCAAACCAAAACACGGCATAAATTCATGAAGTCACTGACAAGTGGACTGAGTCATGTTGGTAGATGTAGACTATCTGGTTGAGTTCCGCTAGACGGAATTCATCGATGGTTAGAGACCTAGAATGACGGCTCAAAATCGTTTGCAATGGCACAGGTTCATTCATTCATTGTGTTCTAACCTGCTGACTTCCTCATCACTTCTGTCTTTCTATTTGTACATTTATCTCACTGAATTATACTTCTCGAATCATATCTTCGCTCCCCAATCTTCTCCATTACTGCTAATATTTCTACCATTACTTAGGGAGTTCTACGCTGTAGCTAACTGACTGACTAGGAAATGATTAAAGTTGGGAATGTTTGCTTCTGGACATAAGTTTCGTATTTGTAATGTTAGTGCTTATCGCGAGCCTTGTATTTAAGCATTCATTTCAGCAGACGGTCATGTGAATGAAAAGCGTACAAACAAAGCGAAAGGAAGTGGTGAAGGTGAGCGAGCCAACTAAATGCGTTGAAACATGAATAACTATTTTAAGTCAGACAAAATAAGCTAGACATGCGATATGTGAAGTAAGCATGCATACACGCACTGAAGTAAAAATAACCAAGGCTATGAGCGAACACATATGTAAAATACTAAATAGGTCGTCAGCGTACATCTAAGATAGATATTTATTTTTATTTCGTTATTTATACTTAGCATCATGAATGCGGACTTGCAAGATGTCGACTTCAAATGAAATGGGAACTAAAAACATGCATGTCAAATCGAAAATGCTCCAGTTATCATAAAATAAACACAACTTGGAAATAAAATTTTAAACTGATATGTGTATGTTACAGCACGGATAATGTCTGTAACATCTATCTTGCCTAGAAAATGATTTGTTGTTTGTGGAAAAAAAAACGCATGTACTATTATACTTGTAGTATCAGACAATAATCATTGATTATATTGAACAGTTTGCCAAAGTAATATATCTCTATAGAAAATTTAATAAACAACCGAGTAGGATGAACATTCAAAATAATTGTTCAATGCAGAGTCATTTTAAACTAGCTAGTAGAAACAAATATATTCATCTGTTCAACTGTCCAATCCATGTTATTTAAATAAATTCATATTTTTATAAGGACTATTTAAATACTGTACAAACTATAAATTGCTTAAAACACACGTGATACTTATCTGGTCAGTCTATTGGTTAAAGACTTGACAAATCAAGATTATGCACTAAAATCCTACGAAAAAGTGAAAAAAGGGTTTCAAAGAATTAGTTTTTTTTTCTAAACCGCAATAAAGCCTATTTGAACTCAAGAAGTGCTTAAATTTATTTCTTGAATTGCAACAAGTTTTTATGGGTGTTCTTATCATTGCACATTCATCAGTTGCATCATGATTTATGCTAATTGCCACTAGGAAAGATACTGGTTGAATTCACTTCAGTTTTTAATACTTCCTTAATTAAACACCGTCTTCACACATTAACATATAAATATAAAACGAATTTCTTGAATGCATTTATATCGTTCTGCAAGTCAAATTCATAATGAGAGAGAATTCGACCTCAGATTATTACGTCTAGGTCGTTTTCAACCTTGGGGATTTCGTTTTCACAAAAATCAAGGACGTTTATGGGTATCTGAAGTAAGTGATTCAGTGAATTCTGTTTTTTTTGCTACCTTACCGAGTAAAACCAGGTCAAAATTGTAACTAAATCTCCTGAAACCATACAACCGTCTATCAAATAAACTCATTACCTAAGTGATCTAGTGTTAAACTTAAATGATTTTAATTCAAGAATAGTTAAAATATGAAACTTCTTAACCTCTTTCTTTGTTTTCTAACTAACTAAAAGTTAAATTATTGTGTAGAGAGTTTATTGTATATGTCAAGGAATTTTGATTTAACTGAGGACCACTGCTTATGAATAGGCCTATAATATATTTACATGACTAGAATTTGAAAAATAAATTTTAGATGAATCAATAAGGGTGAACCATTTGGCAGGCATAGCAAAATACCGAGGACCCAAAGAGTAGATGAGTTTTGAAGGAAAGTATTAAGTAATACAACTAAATTTCGTGATCAAACCAGACTTAACAACCATTCATAGCTAAGTTGTGCTAAACAATGGCTATGGTATACTTGAAATACTCTCAACCGTAGAATAAAGTACGCCATTTACTAATGAATGAAGGGTATTTCAATCCCCAATATCTTTTAATTAGTTCAGGTTGCGACACAGCTTGAATTCTCTGCATTTATTGTGAAAATAATAAAATCTTCTTTTTGTGAGTAACATCTATGCATTGAATCATTGTTCCTTATAGCGCAAGGGGTTTAAAAACCGGTATATAATATTTGACAAACAATTTTCCATAATAATGTTTTTTTTCAAATTTATTAAGTTCCGACATCAAAGGTTTTTTAATGAAATCACAATCAACAGACTTTCAGTCAAAACGTTCAAAGCAACTTTAAGATTGGAAATGTACTCAAGAAAGATATAAGAACAGATGATATGGATATCATCAAATTAGGAGAAGCATCAAACTTTGCTCATATGTATCCGCTTGTCATGAATCGAAAGAGTGGAGTGGAAATATTTTAAGTGTTATAAAACAATTTATTCAGATACCGACTTGGTGGTCCAAAGGTTAGGCGTTGGCGCGCAACGCCGAAGGCTCTGGGTCCGAATCCTGCGTGGTGCAGGAGTCGTTGGTACGCACTGCTGATGAGTCTCAACCAGAACGAAACGGCCGTTCAGTGCTTCCGGTTTTCAAATAAAGGTCTAACATTGATCGATTCATGATTTCAAATGTGTAGCTTAACAATTTCCACGATACCGTATTGTATTCACTTATTATCATTCTTATTCACAGTTTAATTATTAGTGACTGCTAATTAGACTTCACAGTTATAGTAATAATCTAAACTTAATCGAGTACTATAATTTTTATGGAATCAAAGCTAATCACTTTTGGTATTAAAAGTCTGTGAACAGTGATTTATTCTCTGCTCACTGTTGGTTTGATAGTTGTAGGATTAAATTTTTCTCCTAAAATGGCATTTTAGAGACATCTATGTTATTTTATGCGTCTACTTATGCTTTGAAGGCAAGAGTTCGTATCTACATAATGTCACCAATTAATCAGTTAGTTCTATTCCACTTATATACACACTTTGGCTTATAAACAGACTTAGAGAATAAGTATTGTGTTCCTCATCAACTTGCATTGTTTACATTGTATGGATCGTTGACACTGTACTCGAGACTTTACTCTTTTATTGTTGCAATAAACCGTTTTATGAATAATTGTTTCAGTCAGTTCAGAGCGCAGAAACATCTACAGTTCTACTTATAATCTAGGTAGGATATGATTCGGACTCATAATAAAAAGCTTTGGTATGGAACGTACCTCAGTTTTAAGATCGAAACTCTACTATAAACTTTGATAGATGCACACACAACTGATAAACAATTATAATTTTCTTTACTTCGTATTCAATAAGCTGTCAACCTCACCAGTGAATATGGCCATTTTCGATTAAGGAACATAACAGTTTTTAGATTATTCGGACAGTTGCTTAAGTTTGACACTTGTACATAGTTTTACCGGTTTTTGAAGATAACAGAAATTATATTGTATTTATTATTCAGTAAGTTTTATCAGATATGAGTTTGTACGATTACCCCCAGAGATAATTTACCTGAAACCTTTTAAAAAAGCAAAAAGGTTATAGAACCAAGAATTTATGAATAATCCCTCTTGTTTGTTTATAAAAAATAGATTCCATCAAAATGTCTGGAAAACTGTTAAGTATTATTATACAACTGAAACTAGACATTAGAAAAAAAAGTGAAGATTTACATCATATATTGATGCATTTAAATGATTGTGTAGCTAAAATGTTCATTTTATTGATTATAACTATCGGTCTTTACACAGACTAGTTCCACATTTATATATGGAATATGAATGTAACTATGTTTATATTCATCAGTAAATAGACTAAAACACTTACATACAATAAGAAGTAAATCTATTTCGACAAGTGTGCCGGCTAAATTTTCTGATAAAAATAGATGTACACTAATACATAAATTTTCTAAAAACTAAATGTAAGCATTACATACTATTAATATTTTTATATGAGTAGAAATATATCAGTTTATTCTGTTTAGAATATTTTTAAGTTCTAATAAAATGGAATTTAAGTAAATACCGACTGATAAAAATTCGAAATAATCCAACATAAGTAAGTAATTTCTACCTCAGATTGACGTCTGCTGCAAATATTGTTCAAAAATGAAGAGTTCTCAATAGTTTTGTCCAAATACGAAACCCATTAACAGAGTTCATTTATAATTCATACATGAGATCACGGCCTCAACACTAAGAACCTTCATTCAGAATTCAGTAATTCAATTTTATCAGCATATATATATATATATATATATATATATATATATATATATATATATATATATATATATATATATACATAAATCCCTTCGTTTATTCACATCAATATTTTCTTGACAATATTGATTGTTTGGTTACGACATTTCAAACTTTTTTTCATTATTTCAAAAAAAAAACTTGACATTTTGATATTGAATTGATCTATATGCTTGGGTGGAATACCTGAATGTAAGGTTCTATTTGAAATAAATAATATTGGAATGATAAATTTCGTGGTCGAATGAATTATAGTTACTGCACAATCAATATCGAATTACCTTTCAATATTAGAGTGAACTATGTATTGCGTAACTTTTGGTAACACAGTTGAAATTGTAATATCATCAGTTATTTAAAATGCTTTGTTTCTGTATTCCAGGCAATACTGAGACAAACAAAGGAACTATAGTATAACCTCAATAGCTGGTTAGTTATTAACTTCAATTAAGTATCGATTTCAAGACAAATAATTTGACTGTAACATGTTTAACGAAGCATGATGTCTTAAAAATTTGTGTTTCACGTTTTTTTTATTGAATAACTTTGGTAATTGATAGATCAATAAAAAGTTTAACAATAAAAACCTTGAATCATCCTGCTTTGAAAGTGTTCTTAAGCGTAAATTTTCTAAAACCTGTTAGTCCTGCAATCAGGTGTATAATATATAATTATGAAATTTAAAAGTCATTCTGTATACTTTTTTTCTATGTTAAGTCATTATTTCCAAGTGTCCTCTTTAATTAAACCAATACTCGCTTACTTAACAAATTAAACTCCAATTATAATGTCTTATAAAAACTAATATTAAGTACAACAGGTCGATGGAATAATTGTAGTGAAAGAAGGGAAACGAATGAATGGAAGAATGTTTATTAGGAACCGCAGTGTGTATTCATAACAAAGGTGTAGGTATTGCACTGAGTTCTAAGGCTGAGTTGGCTCTCTTAGACTGGATCGCTTGTACGCTGTCCGGCTAAAGGGAACAATAAGAACTCGCAAAGATAGGGATACTCACCATTGCCTATTCGTTGTCTCTTCCTATGCTCCCACTGACTGCAACTCGGATGAGGTGAAGTATAAAGTTTACAGAAAGCTTTTCAGCCTCCTACAAAATGTTAAGCGCTCTGATGCTGCAACAGTGGCTAGTGGGAAGACTAGGCGAAAAGCAAAGACATCTGGGTAGATCTTATGGTGTCGCGATACAAAAAAACTGGTGATGGAGACTTTCTGCTGCAACTATGCTTAAACAACCGCCTATTTCTGGCAAATACTGACTTGAAGCCCAAAGGAAAGCACTTTTTGAAATGGCGACTATTAAGTCAACTCGACACTAGACACAACTAGACCACATTGCTATCAGCCATCGGTAGAGAGGCTCCATTGAAGATTGTCACTCATTCTGAAGCACATGTTCAGATTTAGATTATGCTCTAGTGCGAGCGCGTATTTGTCTGCCTCCTACTGGACGCAAGGAAACCCTTTTAGAGTTCTACTTACCGATAGCAAAACTGAGAACATATTCCAGGAGCAACTAAAAAAACAGATAGATAACCATGTAAATGACGCCCATCCCGAGGCAGCTTGGAATGGTATCCAAAGAGCTATGAAAACAACATGGATATCTATTAGTGAGGTAAAACATAAGGTTAGGGAGAAGGAGCGCATTTTGGTACCATCTACTGGACCGACAGATGCACGGAAACTCATCCGGTCCGGCTCAGAACATGAAGAAGAGCGAAGTCAGCTTAAGCGAAGGCTGATAAGAAACCCCCACAATAACTGCGAACAATAGTAATTTCAGACCTGTACATGGATGCACAGAACAAATATTCACACCGCGTCAGGTCCTAGAACATAGACGCATATTCAAACGTCCGACAATAGTTGTATTCCTCGACAATGAGGCGGCGTTTGACTTTGTTTAACGTGAAGTTCTATGGCAGTACCAAATGAGTGCGTTAACGTTTTAAAGGCTCTCTACTCGAAGACTAGTGATTTAGTGAGAGCTTATGACAAACTGTCATCAGAAATGATTTCTTCAAATATTGTTCGTCAGAGCTGTTCAGTTTCTCCATTCTTACTCACCTTTGTCCGTGAAATGCTTTTAGATACAACATTTTCAACCTCTGACTTTTCAGAAGTTCCCCTTCTACTAGGAGATTCACTTCTCAACTGAGAATATGTGGAGAACATAATTCTATTCGGTGAAGATGCTGACAAGTTGAGATATCTGTCTGTTAACCAAAGGACGAGTCTACTGAGCAGCAATTCGCTTCATCCTAATATATGGATGCGAAACATGGTCCGTAAGAGTAGAGGACATTCACATGTCATTAGTATTCAATTACAGATATCTTCGATGCATTGCTCGTGTATCGTGGGGCGAATGAGTAAGCAATGCTGTTGTTAGGAAACAAGTACTGGGTAAGGAAAGCAAGTCAGTAGATGAAATATTGAAATTTCGTCAGTGGAGGTGGTTGGGACAAGCCCAACCACCGACTCTCTCGTCGAGCTGTGTTTTGCGATGTAGGAATAGGTTGGACAAAAGCTGGGGGCGGCCAAGCCGAAACGTGACACAAATCCGTGAAGTCACCGACAAGTGGACTGAGTCATGTTGGTAGGTGTCGACTACCTGGTTGGGGTCCGCGAGATGATAGAAACCGATGGTTAGAGACCCTGAACTACTTGGCTCGAAACCGTTTGCAATGGCACAGGTGCATCCATACTTTTTGTTCTCTTAAATTCGAATTAGTATTCCTCATGACCCTCATCTTTCTCTTTTTAAATTTATCTCATTAGATTCTACTTCTTGAATATTATCTTTGGACCCTAATCTTTCCGAATACTGCTTATACTTCTACCACTATGCATTGACAATTTCATCACTTTGCGAATGTTGTTTGTCAACTTGGACTGATGTCCGTATGTACGAAGTTCTACGTTGTTGTTCACTGATGCATAACAAACATTTATATGTAGGAATAAAATTCTTACTTTTTTGGAGACTTTCAGAATATGCCCTTTCACTCAGTAGTTTTGTTTACGGCAAGTTAATAAATTTAAGTCAGAACATAAACAAGTGTTTATGTATATATATATATATATATATATATATATATATGACAGAAACAGTGAAAAATTTCAGTCAGAAATAAAGTTTCTAATTATTTCCATTAACCTATCTAAAGGAATTTCCTAACTAAGTGCATACATATTTTAGTTTGTCATTACATTCTTTGCGGTTATATATAAAAAAAATCTACTTAAAAAGATATAAGCTTTTTGTTTTATTAATATTCAATATTACTGTTTTTAATGTAGTTGTAAATTTTCAGATAAACATTTTTGTACTTTAAATTACAACCGGCATTATTTAATCTGAAGATTATATTGAAGATAGATAGATTGAAATTTATTTTTACTAATTCGATCTTTCCAATATAATATAATGACATTTTCAAGTAAAATCAATTTTTCTATAGTCGGGCTTGTTGAACAAGTTAGGATCTGATAAACAGTTAACTTTCATCATAGAAACATTCAAAGCTACAGTATTCAGATACACTGAAGTTTGAAAAAAATGCCTGTTTCTTTAGTATTGATCAAATTTTGTTCTATAACAATGACTACATACTGAGTTGTACTGTGTAGTACAATTGAGTTCAATGAAAAAAATAGTCTGATGGGTTTGATTCAATAAGTTTTCATATTAGTCAGAATTTATTATCTAAATAAAATTATGAGTTAAATGAATAATTTTATGATCCTCTTAACTATGTTACCATTGTCTATTGGATACACGTAATTTGTCAGAAGTATTCTACATTATTTATTCAGTAAATAACAAACAGTTATTCTAACACTAAATTCTTGATGTGTTAGAAATTTTATGCGTTGAATGAAAAACGGTGCACGAAGGTCAACAGGCAATGCGTGAAGAATCAATTATATGGAGTACTTATAAATTTTTACGAACAAAGGTTCTGTCGAGTGCTCTCCAATCTTCAAGGGTCAATTTTCAATGAAATAAAGTTTCAGAATTGGTAGTATTGATATAATATGTATTATACACATATATACACCTATGGAACCTGATTTATCGATCTTCCTATAATCCCATGCGATACAAGCTTGGATAAAGCGTTTTACATCAATATCCCTATAAAACTCATCCACTACTGTAGCTTTTTGAAAGGAAGACTTAATGAGTTAATGTCAAGCTCTATTGTAAAAGACATGGAAAAGCGCCATGAAACTAAATTTGCCTAATTTCAAATTAGAATATCTGTAAATGCGATTCAGCTATCTTTTGATTCAATACATGTGTTATGCCCTAAAACATAAACAAGATATTAGTGATTTTCTTATATGATTTCTTTTATTTCGTCAATATTTCGATTTCCACTAACAACTGTTTATTATTATTATTATTACTTGGAGTATTATTAATTTAAGCAATTACATTAAAAATTTGTACTTTGTTGATGAAAATATGGTAACATTCCTGTAGCTATATTTGTAATCAATTAATTAAAATACAAATTAATGATAATTGTTTTTTTTCGGAACTTCTTTACTGTCCATTACATTTGTTCCAGTTACTCCCTATTTACAACTTAATCACCTTGTCAATTATACCTTGTGTATGTATTTATTTTATATTGGATGGAACAGTGAAGATTTGTCCAAAATTTCAGATTAATCTACTCTAATCCTTATTGAAAAGATGTGTTTTAGAGTTATGGGTATATTGCGTAAGATTAATCACTACTAGTTCATTCATACGCTAATTGAAATAAACTTATTGATGTAGTTAACATAACTGAAGAAGTTTGCAACTGAATCACACGCAGATATCTTCAGAGTGAAGGATTTTCAGTGTTTAGTTCACCTTGGAAATAATTTTCATCACTGAATTATCTTGGCTGGGGAATATCTATCAACTAAGAAATATTAAACAGCTGTATTGCTTCGAGTTAGAACTCAACCCCATGAATCCGTGCCAGTTATCGAATCCAAGACCTCTATACCTCTTTTTGACCGTGTAATCTGTAGATCCAGTGGTACGTATTTCAAGCTGCATTACAGTAGTAATACGGTGAGGCAGTTGTTCAATTCCACAGACTGGTGGATCAAAATTAATTAACTGACAGTGGAAACTGAAAGCTGAGCGTTCGATCCAATAATGTAAAGTGATGTATATACAGTGTTGAGGCGTTCGAATCTAGAGGCAAAACAACTGTTTAATGATTCTGCAACTTTTCAGACAATAATGAATATATATTGTACATTGTACAATTTTTTATTTAACAATTATTGTATAAACTATTTTCATCGTGTAATAGATTTATCGCTACCACACTTACATTTTAGAATAAATCAAATGTGTTCTGTCAGTCAAGTTGCTTCATTACAACTTATTATTACTCAAAACCTTTCTAACAATAAATATTTTCGACTGTATTCAGCTTAATAATAATAATAATAATAATAATAATAATAATAATAATAATAATAATAATATACGTAGGCTAAGATTCCTTAATTTTTCACTCTTCTTCATTGTTATATCGTTATTCCATTGCAGAACATGAGTGAGTAAAATGACTGGTATTTAGTTGAAAAACCATTTAGTTTTATGAAGGAAACATTTTATTGTGTTTTACTAATTAGGTGATGGAAAAAATTTTATTACTTTGAAAATTACTCACCTCCAATCAATAGTCAATGATATTAAACTTATATTTAATTTCAAGATAACGAATTCGAAATTATTTTAAACAAAAAATATCAAGTTAATCATACCACTGAATATTTCAGTTGAATCTATTGATTTTGATACTGTTACCGAAAATTTAGTCGAGCACACCGTCAATGGAATGATACATGTCAATTGGATAAAACACTCATAGGGTCATTCTGACAGCCACTAAAAATAACAAAACCACGTATATATTTTTGCATTTCGAAACTGCATAACTCAAACGTTTCATGGGAAAATTGAATTGTCTTTCCTATGGAACCTCATTATGAGAATGTTTCATATTTAATCTACTCTTTATTGTACAATTCTTTTAGAATTTAAATCAAGTGTTTGATCATATAATTTGATAATCTTTAAGAGTCAGAGGATTCATCACAAACTGAAATTGACTTGCGAATCATTAAGAACTAGCCATCAGTAAATAGTTGGCTCGATCTAGTTTGGAACTCTTCAGTTGTGAATGTCAGAAATCTCACACAGGAAAAAGCCTGAAAACCCTTAAATGGCTTATGAGTATTGTGTCAACAAGCGAACTGAAGGTTCTGATTTTCAAGTAGTTGGTGCTTACAGCTGAAAACATTCATTCAATCTAAGTTAGCACCACACGAATCTCTCTATTGATAAAGTTTAATAATCACTGGCATCTAAGATATACTTTTTCTCCCAAAATATGTGGAGTCATTGAGTCCTAGAAATCAGCTGTCTCAGGTTTTGAATACAACGTAACCGTGCTTTACAGAATGTGACTGTGTAGGTCAATAAATAGATGACACTGTTCCAAAGTTTTAATTAAATGTGCTATTTATGATATTGCATGAATAGCATATATAATTATGATATTACAGTAACTAAAGGAATATGAATAATGTGATGTGACATAAACGAGATGTTTTTCGAATGGGATTACTCACTAATATCACATGTATGAATTCACTGTTTCCTCCTTCAAAACTTCAGAATTTACTTCACTTATTACAACAAATATTAGCAAAGTGAAATTTTTTGGTGGATTATCGATCGTGTGCATTCTGACTTTTTCATTCACTATAACTATTAACTGACTGAGTAAGATCAAAGTGCTTTTTAGACAGTTTGTGTGGCTCCAATAAAGAAGGATTCTATGTTATCATGATAGGATTAGACCAAACTGGAAAATAAATTTATATCCACTTATTATCCTTTAATCAACTGTGCCAGTAAATTTTCATCAGGAAGAAAATAGATACAACCGTTACTTTCGATTCTCCCAACCTCAATAACTTGTGATAAAAACAAGATTATCAAATAAGCATGAAAATTACTTATGTGAATAGCTTAAATATGAGATCATATTTATGAACTTCTTATCAGTCAATCACTTTGACTGTTCACTCTTATGAACTATCTGTTTTTATATAACGTTCTAATTACTAGGCTAAAAAAATCATTTTGAGTTTGTAAGATGAGTGTTTTGAGACTCGGAATTCGACTCCAACTTGTAGGAACAATTGAATATGGTTTGAAATAAATTTTCAGTTCAATCTCCTCATATCATGCTTAGCAGAACCGTGTTTGTGGGACAGCTGTACTCTGTAACAAGGAATACAGATATCAGATTACCTCATAGAATCATAACATTAGCGTTACAAACAATTACTGATCATTGGAAATATCCTTGGTTTTCAAACAGATACTTACGTAAAATGGTGAAGACTAAACCTACAAAAAAAACTGAGTTTTGAAAAAATCAGAACTGTAGGTTTCTATTTTGACGGGAAGTAGTGAACTGGAATGAAAAACTGATTCTTAGCTGGGTGTATTTAATTCAGCTGATGTAAACTTAACAAAAGTATTCAAACACCTTTAGTTTGATCCAAGTATTTTGTCTATCTCCAAAACACAAAGTAATCGGGTTCTTTCATACTCAGAGTAATAATAGTATGCACATTGGCCTTCGTTCACTTCAGTTGATTTAATTCTACTGCTTCGTTAATAGTGATAGATTACTAAACTATATTTTGGACATAATTACAGAATGCTGTTATTTTATGATTTCACATATATCTTATCCTATACAGTACTAGAACAAACTGACAGTTCGAAATCCTCAACTTAAATTTCCAGCCTAAACAATTTTCCTCTGTTAGAATTTCATAAACAAGTGACTTGATTAAGCAGTTATATTTTGAGATTTAGCCAATAATGCAAAAGTTTCTTAATTTCTAAGCTTCATGCATACTAACAGATAAACTGAATATCCCAATGAAATAATACTTCTGATTTATAACACAGAAAATATCCATTTGATCTCGTTTATCAAATATAACGTAGTTAATTAAGTGTACTTACATGATGATACCACATGATGAATTTATGTTAAATTATAAAAATAAAGCTAAAAGTGCATTGTACTAAATGAAAATAAACACAAAATTCATTTTATATTATCATAGTTTTTTAAAGCCTAGTGAAAAATAAAGAAAAGGCAAATGTTTTTTTTTCATAAAATACTTTTATAACTGATAACATGATGTTGTTTTTTCGAAAGGGAATGTATTTGAATTTGATAAATTTAATATTTTTGTACGCACTTCTTCTTGACAAACATATCGCTTTGTGTGTGTGTGTGTGTGATGTAGGATTAAAGAAATCATTTCAATAAGACAATCATGAAACACAGTTTATTCTATAGTTTTTCAGACTTAGTCGAAAGTCAACTTGTCGTTTCTGTAATATTTATATGTCGCTATATTTTACATTGCGTTGCCTTTCAGTGAAAACTAAGTCAGGTTAGATTTTTGAAGAACATTGTGTTTTTCTAGAAAAGTTCATTACAAGTTAGTTCTAATTTAAGTATACAAACAAAAGAAAAACCAATTTGATTGTAATATACCCGATTACTGCAATTGATTTTCCCTATGATTTCAAATTAGTTTTTACTGTCAAAATGTCACTTTTTGTCAACTCCATTATGATTATAATCATGAAATTTTCTCCGTCATTGTTTGTTGTGTTGCTATTATTCACACTACTGTTTGAATTTAATATCAAAAGCTTTCTTTAATGCCATCATATCCATTCATTATTCATGCTTCAGTGCAGGATCTAATATATATATATATATTTGACAAAACATAACATGCAGAAACCATATCACTCTTTATGGAGATGCCTTGGAGGATGTAAAAACCTTTACATATCTGTGCAGAATCATTGACGAGCAAGGTGGATCCGATGCAGATGTGAAGGCGCGGATCGACAAAGCAAGGACAGCATTTCTACAAGTGAAAAACATCTGGAACTCCAAACAACTATCAACCAACACCAAAGTCAGAATTTTTAAATACAAATGTCAAAACTGATCTAATGTATGGGGGAGAAATCTCGAAAAATTACCGAAACCATCATTCAAAAAGTACAAGTATTTATTAACAGTTGTCTACGCAAAATATTGATCCGTTGGCTAGGTACCATCAGCAGCAACCTACTGTGGGAGAGAACGAGTCAGATTCCAATGGAGGAGGAAATCAGGAAGACGGGCTGGAAGTGTATAGGACACACACTTCGGAAAGCAACAAACTGCGTTGCACAAAACAAGCCCTCACTCGGAACCCTAAAGGCCAAAGGAAAAGAGGAAGGCCAAGAAACACATTACGCCGAGAAATGGAGACAGACATGAGAAGAATGAACAAAATTTACACAGAACTGGAAAGGGAGGCCAATGAAAGAGTAGGTTGTAGAATACTGGTCGCCAACCTATGCTCCATTTGAAGTAACAGGCGTAAGTAAGTAAGTATGCAAAATTTTAAATCTAGCAACTTAACTGTAATTTATTTAAACGAGACCAAAACGTCAATTTCTTTTGATGTGTTCTTTAATAACTCTCACTAATTTGTCAACAGGTTCGGAAATCTGAAATTCTATCCTATACGCGGTTGTAGGTCAGTGTCTTCGAAGACCGTTAAATTGTGAGTCGATTGTGAAACATATTTTCAAATTTTAGTATACTTTTTATAATAACTCGGTGATTCAACCTGAAATCAACCGAAATGTAGTCACTGTAAGATTCACTCATGGTCTGCATAGAGTAACTGATATATTTACCAATATCATCATTTTTGATATCTCTAGTTGAAAAACTGTTCGATTTGTATTTATAGATAAGAAACTACAGTGATACTCGCTTCGAATTCTCCAATGACCTTCCTTTCCTTACAACATTCTATCATCTTAATGAAACAACAATCATAATCAAATTGCCTCAGGTTTCATTAATTAGCAGCGCAATCATACCAACCAAATAGTTCATGATAATTAAGAGTACATTTACAACATTGTAACATTTAAGAAAATAAATTATTGATCATTCTTCTTGTTTCATTAAATGATAACATCATTTTGTGTAGTATCTTTCCATCATACAGTTCATGTCGGCGAATGAATAAAGTAAACCAAATAAAATTACCTATATTTTTTATTTATTGATAAATACATGAATGAGTGACACTAGCTGACATATTTATATGAATGATAAAATTCATAGGTGAATGTTTAAAAGGTTATTCATCATCTATACGAAAGAAATTATCGGTTGAATCTAGTTTATCGGTAGTAGGGATACTATGTATGAAATGTTATCATCATAATGAACGGATGCTTTTGAAATATTACTTTCTCTTCTTAGCCTTATTATCTGATAGTAGACTAAAGTCATGAATATATCATTCACACATATTGTGAACTTATAAATACAGAGAAATGAAAGTATATTGATTTGTGCATTGAATGGATTCCATTTTTCATTGTGATCCTCCACTTGTTTTCTGCTAAACGTTGCGTAAACAGAGAAACATATGTAACACCACTGAATTTGCTTGAGATCTTGTTATTATTCGTGTAAGTGAAGTTATTAAGAATGAACAAAGATTTCCAGATGAGTTTAAAATAAAGAGAGGAAAATTTAAAGCCTAGTGTTTGTGATTTAAACAGCCTACAATGATAAACTATCTTGCTTAAAGTGTCACCTATTACAATTTTCGGTTTTCAATGATAATGTCCTGCTTTTGACCCTCTTATGGGTTTGCTATATTTATGAAGTTAATTACACTTTACAAATGTTATTGCATCACACGTATGAGTAATACTTTTCACGTTACCGTAATCTAAACGTCTTAATGAAATAAAATGATGACTCGAAGCACACTTTTAATTGTTCTATACTAATACCCTATAACTAAAATTATTTTCATTTTAGCGATTTACTGTAATGACCTTACTGTAAATCGATAGATGAAGTTAGAGTGGCAATATATATTAGTCATGACAGTACTATTAGGTAATCGACATATCCTGCGATTTTAGTCTCATATATAGTTAGTTTTGGCACGGAAAAATTAGCTGATTGTGTTTTAGAATACTAAGATGAATGCTAGTTGCTTCAGAAGTTTGGAAACACCTAGCTGTATAGTCTCAGAACAGTCGAAACCTATACTCATCGTATCCTACCGATTGTCTGTATAAGCTATGTTGAGGCATTTAGATAATCGGCTGCATTTAAACTTGACAGGTATGGTGCGCTCACTATTTAGGACATAACACCATGATTCTGGTTACCCGAAAGTATCTGCCTGATGTGTTGTTAGTATAATTCTACACCTCACTTGAGATGAAATAGGTCACAGAGCTTCAGTTTTAAAATGTAAACTGATGGCTGTAGAAAAGAAATAGTTTAAAGTTAAAGCATCATATTTTGTGTACCATTATTGCCTATAGTGTCTAGTACTATGTCACAACTACATGAGTTATTTCCAGCTTTCGAGTCATTATCCACACATATTTGGGTCTTATCAACCTTGACTGTCTTTATTCAAACTAATATGTATGTATCACCCACTATTTACATTACATGTCTTTGTTATTTTGTTTGGCTATAAATAGTAAGTCATATCGTTTCAAATGAAGTTGGTACGTTTGCCAACTCCGCTTCTCCTCGCTTTCTAAATACCTGACAGAATAAAAGAATTCATGGATTAAACTCATCCAACTTAATCTGTATTCGCCTTCTTATAACCGCTGTCGCTTGAACGGGTTTAGCCAAGATGTAATATATGCAGCTAAGCGGACATCTTACAATCATGGCCTGCTCATTCGTTCAGAATCAGATCATGAACCACTAAAAGCTGTTATCACTTGTATTTTGTTCACTATTGTATATACTGAGTTGTAAAACCTATATGGCGTGAAAGATATCGATGAACGAACTCGTGTTCCTAAAACGAATGGTATTTAAGATAATGAAGTTTCCTTTTCGATATTGTCAGCTTAAGCGGTACTTACATATTTACTTACGCCTTTTACTCCCATTGGAGCATTGGCCGCCGACTATCATTCTCTGTCCTCAGCAGTCCTTTCCAGTTCTAACCAACCGCTATCCATTTATTTTCATATCTGCATTATATTCTCGACGAGGAGTGTTCCCTGGTCTACATATTTTCCTTTGGCTTTATGGGTTCCAAGTGAGAGCTTGCTTCGTGATTCATTTGGGTGATTTCTGCAATATGCCCTATCTACCTTCAGCGCCTTTTCGTAATTTCTTCCTCAGCTGGAATCTGATTTGTTTTCTCCCCCAGTAGGTTGTTACTAATGATGTCCGGTCAATAGATGAGGAGTATCTTGCGTAGGCAACTGTTAATAAACAGCTGTATCTTTTGGATGATGACTTTTATGGTTCTCCAACTTTCCGTTTTATACAATAACAAGGTCTGGCGTTCGTACTGAAAATTTTGACTTTAGTGTTGGTCGGCAGCTGTTTTGAGTTCCAGATGTTCTTTAGTTGTGGAAATGCGGCCCTTGATTTGCCAGTCAGCGCTTTCACATCTTCATCGGACTCACCTTGCTCGTCAACGATGCTGTCGCGATATGTAAAGGTTTCTACATCTTCCAATGCCTCTCCGTCAAGTAAGATTTAGTTGGTGCATGTTGTGTTGAATGAGAGGATCGTACCTTCTCCCTTGTGTATGATGAAACACAGTTCTGAATAGGCCGCCACTACACTGCCCGTCTTCTCCTGCTTTTGTTGTTATGTGTAGGACAGAAGACCTAGATCATCTGCGAAGTCCAGATTATCCAGGTGCATCCATCCCGTGCTTCCCCTTCTCCTGGTCTACATAAGTAAATCATCTGATATCTGCCGATTCTTTTGAAGAGACAAGACGCATGTCCTCGATTCCGCTACCAGTCACTATCCATCTCTGCATAAAAATGCTTGTGATCTGTTAGCGATTCCGAAGAAATCCCCACAAGACGCACATATGCTGAAAGAGGCTGGTCAACTGCGGTCTTACACATACATGGAGAGATCTGAGTTATAAATGCATAGGAATAATTTTGAAAAGTGGTGCAAAATCCATTTTCCTCTATTGTGGAAATCTTTTAACGATTTTTGATTAATTTATTGAGTGATGCAACAAATCAATTTTTAAAATTGTCTTATGCATTCTATACTTGGGAAAGTTTTGACTATCTTTAATAATTTTCTTCAGTGATATGACACTCCTCTGTTTTGTTATAGACTATTACTAATAAAAGTGATTTCTGAAAAAAGGTTGTATAATTCAGGAGAATGGAAACTTCTTTCGTTTGAATAACGTATGCTTATTCAATGTTTTCCCTTATTTTCACTGCATCTTGTTAAGAGTCTGTCAGCGCAATCTCTATCTGTAATCAGAAGATATCTGTTCATTTTAAAATCTACTCTTCATTAACAAAAATAAACTAGAAATCTGCATGAAATGAGGAATAATAAACCGCCAGTTTATTATAACTCGTACGGTGTATTGATGCATCCTTTTCCAAAACATAACATCTAATTAGTGTAGAAGAACTTAAGGATATGGATTCAGTTACTTTGATTGCAACAACGTGACAACATAGTTTGATAATTCAAATCATTATATATGGTAATTTTCATCACGTTGTTAAAAATTAACAAACAGTGAGTGATTATTTCAAAAAGAAAACAAACCAACTATTCCCAGAAACATTCACAATGTAATACCTGTCGTTACGATCAATGGGAACAAGTGTTATGTGAAAGTTTGTGCAAAATATTTTAGTTCTCAGCTTTTTGCAATGGGATTCTTATTTTAATGATGATTAATCTGATAAACCTAATTTTAATTTCATAAAATCAATTACTTGCGACAAAATGTTACATTATAAAACAGACTTTCATTAACAGATGTTAAATGTACAGTCACAATAAATAAGCATATAAGTAAGCAAAGTACATTTTATATAATAAATGGTCTTTTTCTATTGAACTGAAGGATTCTAAGATAAAAATCGAAATCTCCAGAGATAGTTTTAACTTGACAGATAAAATAGAGTGATTATTATTTTTCGGTTAGCGTTTCAGAAAAATTGTTTTCTAAGGGATGAAGTTGGTAACCTGAGACCCAACTGTTTTCCTTTAGCCAGGTCTGGAACTTGTGTAATCCTAGGAGAACTCCAGGCGGAGTTGATTATTGTTATTACTAGTACTTTCATTAGTGCTGGTATTTTTCAAATCTATCTAGTTTTGGATCAGAAAGAATTTAAGGAAAATGAGATAAACAGCAGTTAATGGGATCAAGAATTTAAGCAACCTCTAAAAGCCTAGAAGCACTGGATAGCTGTTTTGTTTGGGATTTCTCAGCACAACATATCGACTGGACCTCTATCGATCACCAAACTCAAGACTTTCGGTTTTGAGCTCAGAAGTTCAATCTCTAAACTATCGAACAGGAGAATATCTATCTAATCAACACTAATTGTTAAAGGAATAGACGATTCAAAGCACAAAGTCACTTGAATACATGTATGTAGAATCAGTTGACTTGTTTTTTCAGAATATGAGGTTTATTCCTGTTACTTCTCAGCTCTGTGTATCACTTATACTTAATGTGATTTAATTTTGAGCAATTAGTCCGAAAGATTATTCTGCAGCAGTTTTGCTCATACTTTTGTGACACTATTTAATGAGCAACTAGAGAGAGCTGATTGAGAATGTTTTCTGTTGTTGACCGAAAAATTTATAGTGACTCTACAACGAGTATAAGATATGTTAAAATACACTCATAAAATACAGCTAAATGTATCAGTTACTAGAATAGAATTATACATACATACATCTAGAATCTGGAGGTTATAGGTTCAAGTCACAGAGGACAACATGAAAATATAGTATTGATAAATTTTGTGATAGGTATGTTGCTCTAATACTCTCTGGCTTTCAATGATACTATTCATTTATATTCTTTCACTAAAAATTCAGAGAAATGTTTTATTTGAAAACAAAGTTGTTTTTTAGTGAGATAGACCATTTTAGATTGTGGTTTTTAAGTCGAGGATCAGTTCCACAGAAAAATGAACACTGTAAAGTCCTTGAAAACCATATTTTATGATAAATTAAACAGTAACAAAACTAGATTAGACAATAAATTACTGTCATTTATCAACAGTTGCTAAGCTGAATGATTCAAGGATTTCGGGTTTTAACCGATGTGAAGTTGTGAGTGTGGATTATAGGTGATACATCTTTTACAACAAAACTACTATCCTATTGTTCTTGACTGATCAACGGTTTCTCGGCTGTTCTTAGTTTATTACAAACACCGTCTTTACACCGTACACTATTTGATAAGTCAATATGTGACGAGTAATAGAATATCCAGCTAACAAAAGAAAAGTCCAGCTGAAAACCGAAACACGGCTACACAGACAGCTGAGATCACAGAGGATACCAAAAAAGACAATAACCATTCGAGTAGACTCTTCACAAAAATACTATTCCTATGTATCCAACTCAAAAATGGAGAGTTACTATATCAGGAAGAAGATTAAAGATAGGTAAACTTTCTGGATTACTATATGGATTATTACTGTGTGTGAATTTCGTGTATAATCACTTAAGAATTTATTTCTTTTATTATGATCTTTCGATTAACTTATGAGCTAGTACCTGCTTGCAGTCTTTCTGAGTCACAGATATTTTTTTTTTGCTCATGTATAATTATACTATCTTATTTTATGGTAAGATGTGAGCTGGCATGTTTAAATATAGACTGTCGGCTTGAAGCATAACACTTTTGTGAGGACCGGCTACTGTCTTCTGGACTAAGAGGCAGGCTAGTAAGTAAAAAGCTGTCCAGTTGAGGACCGATAAGGATTTAGAGCGAAGCTAAGGTTTCTCGTGTTAAGGCGTAATTCTGATTGGTGTTTCTTATTTATCACGTGATATTGGTTAAGGGTTAGGGATAAAACCGGAAACACGTTTCATTGTTTTTAATACCTACCGAAAAACACAGCACTCAAGTAACATTTTGAAGCGTTCATTTCAGTTCAACTAATTGCATATAAAAAATATACTGACTGGAATAACAAGCATATCGTTCTCGTGTCACAAAACTTAATTTCAAATAATTGGTATTTCCATTAAAACTGCTCACTTATCTTTATCGAGATGAGTGCACCAATGAATCACTGAATATGAACGCACTGACTTCGATAAACTAGTTCTTTAATATGTCATTATCGAATTTTTTTCTTGGTTGGTTTTTGAAAGGATATATGTCCCAGTATTATTCCTTTAGACTAAAACTTCTAGATATTTATGACTGAAGGGTGTTTTTGGAAGAAATTATAATTTTTTAAGCGTTATTTCATATATTTGGTTAACCAAAGAAATGTAATTATATGTAGTTGTTTTCTTCTAGAGATTTCCACCACTTAAAAACAAATAAAGTGTTTCTGGTAATTGAGAAAGTCAAGGTGATCAATGAAAAGATGACATTACCGTATCCACTAAGATTAAAAATAATATTATCACTGAAACTCACTATTGCAGTAAAACTACTGTAAACCTAGCTTTACTTCTTAAGGAGTATTTTAGGGGAACTATATATATCGGTAAATTTCATCGAAGGAATGTTTTCAAATGATTAACTGATGAAAATCCCCAATGAAAACTATTATTACATGATCATGTTAAGATATTTGCCATCCTGTGTTCAGAAGCCCGTTGTTAGTGTTATGTGTGAAAACATTGATGAATATTTTGCTTACTATATTGGGATAAAAGTAGTATAAATTGTATTAAGAAATTAGTCCAGGGGACTAATGCATATCACCCCAGTATGCACTGACCATTATTGACCATTTTCCATCTATGTAAGATTACATCTAATACCTGGCCATCTACAAGAATGCATTTGCCAATGAAATACTTTATACAAATAATAATACCATGCAATTCTTGGTTTTATACTAAGTATCTGTAGACAGTTCACAAAATTGATCTTTTGTCATTAATCACATAATTAGAGGATTATATTTTTAGAGTATCCTGTTTCCTGTTTACATTGTTTATAGTACTGATTAGGTGTAAAGAATGTTTCGTCTCATAAATAGTTGTAACCAAATGAAGTTCCGATTTCAAAATTTTTATTATAATCAGATTGATTATAAGACTAGGATAAAACGGCCGTCCAGTGCTTCCAGGTTTTTAACGATCACTTCAAAATTTCGATGAAACTCAACAACCTTTCCAACTCTATGGTGAGAAAGATAATATATTTGTAATTTATCAATGATTAAAATAATTGAATTTCTATCAATTAAAAATCCCCATAGAATATTTCAGAACAAAGAATATAAATTCTTCATCAAACTTCACATCTCTAAAACCCAAACGATTCTATTATTGTTTTACATTTGACAGAATAAATCAACGTTGAAATTATCCATTTTATAAATTGAATATGGTCAGTCACACGTTTAATTAGTCTCAAATACTATAAACTACTAAGAAAGCTAATTAATATCATCATTTGTAGTGTTAAAAGAAACTAAATGCCTTTATCAAGGTGTCGTCTATGCTTACAGTGAATCGATGGCCCTGATTTTCCAACGATTATGACCTTTGCTGAGTTGAGCCTTTGTTTTAATACAAGGTTGTTTTACTCTGAATGATAGGGCCATGTAAAAACCATTCTCAGTGTCAAAGTGTACTAGGTTCCACTATTCTGCAACCGGTTTGTGATTTTTATAGTATGATCAATCCTATAAATCAGACCCTTTCTCAAGCCCCTTCTGTTTTGAACTGGGATATAAGTATAATAACAAGGTAGGGACCCGCTAAAGTTGAATTTTTTTAAAAATGGGTAGATTAAACTATCTGTTTTTGTACTTACAACTATGTCTAAGAAGGAAAACTGGTTGTTTTTCTCTTGAGGTGATTTTGAAGACTGTTAAGTTTATTCAATAGACAATTTACATAATCTTTCTCAACACTGATAACTAAAATGTTATCCACACATTTCTTTCATAAGATTACATATTTTGATCAGGAGTTAAGCTGGATTCAGTTTCTTTTCACATCAATTTTTTAATTATTTTCTTTTCCTCGTGCCTTCCATCAGCCCGCTTGACCTTTTGCGATTGATTTTACTACAATTCTTTCATGAAATTTTCATGGGAATTGTATTTGGTTCACGAATTGAAGAAATTGCTAAGTACATCGTATGTAATGTAATTAAAAACAAACACTGATACATGATTTCTTATGATTCTTGTAATTTATTCATTCTCCATAAATGATAACAATGTGTCACTGTTTTGACAACAATTAACTGTAACATCTTAGTCTAAAAATATATATGTTTTAGACAATTTTTCAAATACGTCATTTTCAATATAAATCAACTCTTTTCCTAACTTTCCTAGTCCACGTCAACATGTCTGAACCAGTGCATATTTCATGAGACTCATTTTACAAGTAGTAAAGTGATATTTCTGTTATTTATTTCTTGTTTTGGCTTGAATATTATGAAACTAAAGGTTATTTAAAAAAATCTCTGCCAATAAAAATGAATGTATCATAGTGATTATCGTGTTTTCTCTTTACACTTTTTGTCAGAGAAAAACTTGGTGTTTAGTTTTTCAGATCACACATACTCTCCGATTAGTCTGAATGTTATTAAGTAAAATATTTTGTGGATTACTCGTATTTCACAGGAAAATGACAATTGAATTTTGATGTGATTTTAAATAATCATGCAGTTTTATCATTGAGTTTTGACGACATGAACTATAAACAACGACTCCATTAATCTACAACCTCAGTTTAGTTATTTTGTTTGCTAAAAGAAATGAGATCTTTTTGTGTCGGTATGAGATGCTTACGAAAATTTATTTGTTGGTATGAAAGAACTGAAATATCCAAACGACTTATAATAAGTATTTGATTATGATTATGTAATTTCCTCAGAATTAGTCAACTAAAATGTAATTTCGGAAGGTAGTTTCCATCGCAAATCGACATCAGTTGAAAAACTATTGATACACCAGTTAACTATGAGAAGTTATTTGGTTGTTAATCAAGATTATCTTCTACTATATAATTAACGACTTCTTTGGAGATTGAATCTAAAAACTTAAGCTCTAAACTAGGGCTCAATGCAGCTGAATTACACTGATTCAGAATACAAATTTAGTTAATTCACGATGCGAAATCAACTTCATTCAATTTTATCAGTGAGCGATACACTAGCTCACTTCTAACCTAGGCTATTCCGCAAGTGACTGCTCCCTGTCAAAATGTTGATAAATTCAGGTCTAGATTGACAAATAGTAATTAAGTAGGCATTATTTTCAATAATTGAAACAATACTGAGGTTAATTTATTAAATGGTTCTAGGTTTTTAAATGGTTCTCCAGGAAATATTAGTTCAGAATAATATTTAATCTCAGAGTGTCTAACATATCAGTGAAATAATTTGGAAAATTACAGTTGAATACTCATACGAATTAGTAAAATAAGAGAGCTTTGAACATTCTTCACAAACAATGAATTTTAATGACTATGTTAATGTACACACTTATCGATTTACAGTTATTCTATTTGTATAAAAATAAACAAAACTCTATACCTATCTCACTTCCTTACAAATATTATCTAGATAACTTATGTTAGGATATATTAGTTCACATACTATTATTATTATTAATAATGCTATTATTGTTATGATAGCTGATACTTTAAGTTAAAAAGGCATACTTACACACTTGTATTTGATTGGTTAACTTCTCATTGACAGTGTTAATGACAATTGTATGTTAAATAAAAGTGCCTATTTCAGCCTGTTTGTGTATGGTCAACTTCTTTTGCAGAAAAATGGTATTTCTTCTTCAATTATTCACGTTGCATACATTTAAACACCGACACATGCACAAAGATGCATTCACAAATCTATATTCATCATTGCCTTTGCTAAACAAATCTATATTCCCTTATCTCAACATGTGGGCGTGTGTTGATACTTATGAACAATTGTGCCTATAGATGTTAATGTGTAGGTGTTGTGCCTTTTTGTGCATGGAAATTCTAGGCAAAAATATTAAGCAATATGATTAGGCATCTTAATTACTTCAAATTGTTGAAGTTGATTCACTTCATTCAATACTTGATTCATCTATAAATTTTCCTTGTCAAGAAGAGTAGAGCTGAAAATTTTTACTAAATTTTCGAAAATATTTATTCCATCTATTCTTTGTTATTCATTGAATACACACATACCCAGACATAACCATAATTATTATACTTATATATATATACACAGAGATTAACACTAAAAGTATTAGCTTGCAGTATATTTTCGAATGGATGCAAAGTCGCACTAAACATCTAATCATCACAATTACTAATAATTATTCTTCAGTGTATTAAAAGAATTTTTCAAAGTAAGTACTGCTGATGTTTGTTTCATTCCGATATGTTCGTGGTAATCTATAAGATATTTCATGCAGTTTTTTCCATTTGAAAACTTGAATGATAAAATAACTAAGATCGTAGCAAGATTAACTTGAATTTGTTTATTTCGGCGATTCGCCTCAGCTTCTTAAAACTTAAAGACATGGTATTAATCATTTAAATGAAATATGTGTACATAATTAATGTCGAAAATATCAAGAATAACCTGAGTTCAACTATACAAATAGACTGCTATTAAGAGATCATCATGAGGAAGAATGAAAATTGTTTAAACGTTCATTAATTTATAAACTAAATATTTGAATGGTCTAGAAGAGTAAGAAAGCGAAAATAAGTTACTCACTGTAGAATAGGGAAAATTCCTATTATACCATTTAGTAGAGAGAACCATTGGACTGGAAAAAAGGTTTTGACACAATGAAACCGAATATTTATACATTTAATGATGTAAAAAAACTGAAGATCCATTTAAGATGGCTGAGATTACATTTTTAATCAGAAACTCTATAATCATTGAAAATTAGTGATTGTTGAACAGTTTTCATGGTGTCTTCAAACAACAATGAGATGAACTGAAAATTTCGTTTTTAGTCTATAATAATCATCCGAGTGACGTTAGTATGTAGTGAAAATCGCTTACAATACGACTGTTTGAGGTTAGCTATGTAACTTGGTTAAATAAGTTTGTTTTAAACAATAAGCTATGAACAAATCAATGAACTTGGATGGTCAATTGAAGTCACAATTCAAATCGATATAAACTAGGATAATTGCTTCATTCAAAGAAGCGAATTGTATACTTGTTATAATACACCATTTATATCGCAAACTAGGCACTTGTGAGTGTTATTTTATATGTTCAGCTTATATAATAATAGAAAAGCTATTATATCTAAATGAGCAGAAATTAAAATTTTTACTTACTGCTATATTACACACATATGTATATCATTGTTTTATAATTATTCAGATGATGATAGATTTCTCTAGAGTATTGGAAAGTTCCTTTGACGGCTAAATTAAAATTATATGAGAAAGTTATTGAATGGAGATAACTTTGATTAAAAGTCACTGCAAGTTGATTATTGCTGCATCAAATTACAGTAATTAAGTCCATCAATGGGCCACTGCCAGTTAGAAGTATTGTGTTTTCGTCTTTTGCGATGCTGAAACTCTCAGTCACTTTGAAAATCTTGTCCACCATAGACTTCGCTAATGCGAAAAGATTTCGCTATTTATATGCTTGTTTTTGATAAAAAAAAGGGATCTTCTTTATTTAGAAGTAAGAAAACGTAGGCCTTGAAAAAATTTGAGTGATTAGATTTCATGCCAGAGGCTAACAAATCTACCCTCACCGGTGTAAAAGTCCATGGTCAGTTACGCATTTATCTCAGCTCAGTCATCAGTTATTCTACATGGCTGTTGTGTTAACAGAAATGGCGCAGCTGCCGTTTAAGACACTTCTTTAGCCAAGTATACCCAGCATGGTTTCTATCTTCATTTTCAACATACTTTGTTTAGTCTATCTTGACAGTTCACTTTAAATGATCTTATAGATTTCTTCTTTATTGTTCATCGTTAAATTATGTTATTTGAGCCATTTCATTTATTTTGTTCCAAAGATGGAGTTACTTGGTGCCAAAGATTTTGTTCGTCATTAAATCCTTGCCGATGAAACGTAGGTCTTTTGAAACTCAAAATATGTATGATATAAAGTGTTACATTCAGTGACTAAGACTAATAAGGTATATAAAAATCTTCAGTGTAACTCTAACGCCAAACGTAAACAAATTACAGAGCGAAGTTGATAAATTTTCACCTGTTATTATAATTGCCGATTAGAGAGTTAGGTTAATTCAAAAGTCTTATAACTCTATAAAAGAAAACTTTAGTACGTATAGCATTTATAACATTAGTATCGAACTTTTATGGTTTATATCATGTTTTAAGTCTCTAAGTCAGAATAAGATCGTTACAAAAACTCATCTATATGAACTCCGACTGACTTCTCTCTGAATATTTCACTAGTTTTGAATGACATTTTTAATGACTTTACCTAATTATTATGTTTCTGTCACATATACTAGTTAACGTCTCAATAAAATAACTTCATGAAACAGCAACCTGTAAACCATGCTTAAATATATTTAAATATCAGTACGCTAGGTTACGACCTACCATAAATTGCACACCTTAATGACGTTATTCACTTGAGATCTATCTTTGAAGAAACGAAGACACGCCGTCAACAAATTGCATAGAAGCAACCAAGTAACCTTTTATGCAATGTGAATTTTAGTCGATAGTGTTATAACTTATACTCTTAATAAAACAAATATATCTTCAGAGAATAAATAAAGTATTATCTTTCGCAAAATGTAAAGTTAAGCGATAACTGAGATCGCTTTTCAGTTTTTCATTTAAACTTGAAAGTTTGTCCATTGAATTTGATTAGCATGATAATCACTCTATCTAATCCAAATATTCTGCCTTATCAAAATACTCTTATTCACATTTGTTCATCCACCCAATAACCAGTTTTCTGATGTTTATACTGTTTTCTTGTTTGTTTTTAATATAAATTAACTTACTTTAGAGGTGATATACTCTTTCCTTGATTAGTGTGAATCAATGTTACAGGGTGAAAGAATTTTGGCATTTAGATTTTCGTAAACTGAAAAATTTAACTAACCATTACGTAAATACGTAATATATGACTGCGTAAATCTTACTTCCAATAAGAGCACTGAATCAAAAGTAAAACACAAACTGTCAAAGTTTTAAAAGAATTGGAAAAAATGTCCTACCCTCTACAAACTGAACAAATGGTTAAAATTACACACATATTTAAGGTCATTGAAATTTTTAATTTTAACAATTTGGTTAATTATACGAATGTACGCTAAATTGACAAAACAAATGGTTCACGCTTTTTCTATCCCCTTCTTTTCAAAAATATGTAATCAACATTTGTTAACTTCGAACCAATCATTTGTAATATTGATTTGTTTTTCTGTTAGGAATTTTTGCACATTTTCAATCATTCCAATACAGATTAACGTTAGCGAAAAGTTCAGTTAGGTACTTTTAAAATCAGTAAACAATCCTTCCAAAAGAACTTACTGATAGTTGGAAATAAACAGTATTTTTCTAAGTTGTTTTAATGTGTTTAGAAAAATATTGTTTTTAGGTAGATTTAATAGTCTAATCTAAGTCTTTTTTTCACATATTGTGCACGCATTCATCACCAGGTTAGGAAGATCTAGGCTGAATTACAATCTCACTGTGAATGAAAGCGAGTTTGTAGCATTTTTCGGTAAACTTGTTTTCAACGGAATGGGGTCTCTAACACTATACCTAACCCTTCTGTTTTATCCGAATTGGAGACCTGCAATAAACCTAGAAGGATTTTCAGTGGAGCTATTCTAAATAACAATTCTTAGTAATTAAAAACGTAGTCGTTCATATAGTTTACCTGTTAAATAAAAGCATTTTTCGATCTAAAGCTCACACTGCTAATGCGTTTTAGGGCATTTGTTCGCATGTGTACTGACTTCTAGATATGTGACTGAATGCTAAATGTTCTTTTCAAAAAAAGTGTAAATGATGTCATAAATTGAATATTCCTTCTTCAAACTCTCATATACATCTTTTTACTGTTTAGAGATCAACTGTTAACTAACAGGTTTGATATATTATCTAATTAATAAAAGCATTAGTAGCAACTAATGTAAGCTACAAAAATTGTTATTCGGACTCTTATATCCCATAAGCAGACGAATTATCTGAAAAAACAATCCCTATTACATGTATGACAATCAGGAATTTACGTGTCCAAACCAAATATACTTACTGAACTTTAAATTTTGAGATCTAGTAATGCTATCTGGTTGCCGAAATAGAAGTAGTTTGAGAAGTGTTTATACATGCGAATTATTTGTTGTAAATGGAGTGATACAACTGCACAGACATTTCCATGCGACTGTTTTCAGTTAAACAAAAATACAGTAGTAAATTATTACATAGTCCCTACTTTAGTCAAATGTATTGATTGATGAAGAAATGAAGTTACCTTAGCTATTGGGGAAATCACATCAACTGCTTTAAATATTACACAACCACTAAACAGACAAAAACGTGACTTATTGATATAATGTTTATACTATGATTTACATTAAATATTATCAGTCTTATTGAGCTCTAATCTCGACGAAATACAAATACCAGTATGAATTCTAAATATAGTCAGTTCCAAGCAGATCGATTTACTGTTCTCATATGCTTGGTGAAAATGCAATTAAACAACAAGTGAAATTACTTATATTACTAAGAAATTATTCAAAATAAACTGTGAGTCCATAGAGTTTTTCGTATCAGAAAACAGTCCGTTTTGAATCAACAGAAGTAAGTTTGAAAGATCTTCCATTATCCTACTTCAGAAACAATTTAAAAATATTTTAAAAACAATATGTAAGTCATAATTTTATGAATTTATGAAGTATGTTTACCGTCTTGAACATTGCTTCAATGCCAGATTTTCTATGACAGACAAACTAACACTGAGATTTCATCACAGACTGATGTTTTCAAAGTGGTTTAACCTTAGTGATCTAAATAATTGATATTTGGATTGGTTTAAATTTGAGACCAATGTACAAATAGTTTAGCTGAGTGAATTTTCAATTCTAGTCATACAGAATAATGCTTACTGAAAAGCGAAAGTAGTTAGAGATGCATAATTATTTCTCATTTGTAGAGCAGCATGAATTAGTCGTGGATACTGGAGCATTAATATCATCAAAATTGTCGTAAAATATTTTTCCTAATAAGTCATATAAATTGTTTCCGCGTTCAAATTTTTATCTGTAAACTTTACTTGTATATTTACGATCAACTGATGTAAGAACAATTAAATAGATACTTAGTGTTCAAATTCAATTTTTATCAACTAAAACATCCAGCTCAGAGAAGGAAACACCACCACAATACGTATATATATATATATATATATATATATATATATATATATATATATATATATTTATATATATTGTAATAAACGCAGGCTTACGAAACAATTTCAGTGATGTGACATTATAATATTTCCAATAAAACAGTCTACAATTAAAAAGCAATACAAGATATTGAACAACTTTTCAAAATAAATCAACGAATCATGGTCATTTAATCTTAATAAAATGTACAAATAAAATATACTACTAACCGATGTAAGCAGTAAAATACCATTAAAAGTAGTAGGTTTCGCTGTTCCCCAGTCATTCATAAACAATGCTGATCATGGGTACTTTGATTTTATCGTTTGAAATACATATGTGTTTATAAATTTTTTTCACATTAATTCATAATGGTTCGTAATGAATAACAAAATGAAATTGTTTTTCAATGTTTTGCTTACTTTTAACGTTTCAAAAATGATCATAGTAAATAAAATTATGTCAATATCATCGTAAACCTTTGAACTTTTGCCAAATTGTTTTGAAGTCAACAAATCTACTACATATAATTAGTTCGGCAATAGCCGATGATATATTAAGAGAGGTCCTTTTAACGAAATTGTTACACATTAATTTTCCATTGAAATGAATTCCTAGGAAACAAGGTAACAACAGATTTTATGGACTTTATGCCTTTGTCTAAATATTTTAAATTTTATTATGTTGTAGTGAAAACAAATAGTATAGTAAGGAAAATCAGTATATGTAGAAATGAAATGGTTAGGAAATGGTTAAGCGTGAGGTCATTGATTGATTCAGTTTGAGATTTCATTTTTTTTAATGAATGTAGCAGGACTCTTGTTAGCTGATATTCAATATCAGCAAGGTTCTATGTATGTAAATTTGTCGCTTTAGAAGAAGCAATTAATATACACATTGTGTATCTCTCATTATTCATTTTGGTGTCGTGTGATATAAAGTTTCGATTTCCGTCATTTCATACCTACTGTTATCTACTTCGATAACCAAAGTATTAATTTTTATTTGAAAATCATGTTCCAATTCAATCACTTAAAGTTTGATACGTATTTCAATATAATTGTTATTGATATTTAACAACTCTGATTTTTCTTACCCCAGAACATAAAAACTAGTTTGCCACAAAACGTTTTAGATACCCTATAAAACCATTTAGATAACTTACTCATTATTGTGTGACTGATAGCTTATCTGATGAGCTCTGGGTTATTTATACAATAAATGTGATAATGACTGGGCAATTATTCATCAGACTTTCTTATAAATTAGGAGATCACTTTGCGGAATAATTCTGTTTCGAAATTGTAGTGTTTTTTATGAGAAATTTATGCGCAATAGAACTTGGTTACAGTTAACCTTTTTTATGTAGATATCTGATAAAACATGTCCTCTTGAATCAATGTCTTTATTTATTGATGTAGATTATCTTCTGATATCTACGGTTTTAAAAGGACGTTTTTTAATTGTAGCAGTTTATGCTGGAAATGTTACGTCTACTTGGTTATTCATCCATTACGCCTGTTTTATTTTCTTACAAGTAACTACGAAATACGTATGAACAGTTTGCGAAATTCTCATTATATCCCTATCATTAGAGAATGTTCGTGATAGGATAGTTCAGAATACAAGAAAATATTAGTTTTTAATTTATGTGCTTCACTTATTCGGTGATATTTCGATGAATTTACGATCTAACCAGTTTGATCTCTAATTACTTAGCCTTCAGGTTATAATATCTTTTGGTTTGTATCTGACTAACTGAGGGAGTGGTTGGTTCACATTCATTGTTTGAACGCACTTGGTCGATCTGATGTCAAATGACTTTGAATTATTCTAAGATAGAAATGTGACATTTAAACACTTCTAAGCTAATTTCTGATTTTCTGAACTGGTAAAATACACCATTAATCCAGATTGAAATTTGTACAAAGTTAATTTGACATTTTGATCTACTGCATTTGAATAAAATATGTTTAACATTTTATTACTTTATCTAGTTAACGACAAACAAGTGGAACAAAATATTTTACGCTAATATATACAATCAACAATTTTAGGTTAAAAATCATACTTCATGATACCTTTGAATGGCGCTTGTATACCTGTAAAAAATATTTTATTTAATATTATATGTTAAAATACACCACCATTCCTCCTTGGTTCAACTTTGTAATGCACTTAAACACTATTTGAAATTACATGGCATAAAAATTGTAAAATACTAAATGAACTGTTCGTTCAAACACATAAAGAAGGTTATTTATATATTAAACGATAAGATTAAACCTATCACTTTCATAACGGGTATATTGTTTGCTTCTATAAAAGCATTCATGTTTATCTCATCCTAGAACTGAACAAATTGATCACTGGATTATAACTTGAGAACAACAAAGGCTACGTTTACCATGAAACCTAAAAACTAATGGTTTCTTTCAGTAAAGTGTTACAAACTAGAGTGAAATAACGGACTAGTGTTCCGTGGTTCATCAGTAGTTTGATAATTGATGTTAATTTATCGTGAAAAATACCTTTAAAAAATCAATTCATCATCGTTTATTCACATTTGTATATGTATGAAATTTTGCGACTGTAGGATTCTCAGTTTTATGTCATGAATTTATTATGATTAGACGATGCAGATCCAAGATGCAACTATGGGTTGGAATAATGATATTCAAGTTTAGTATTTACTTACTTACGCCTGTTATCCCTTGTAATGCATAGGCCGCCTACCAGCAGTCTTCAACCTACAATGTCCTGGACCTTTCTTTTGAGTTCCACTCAATTGTCCCTCATTATTCTCACGTCTGTTTCTCTTTCTACGTGTAATGTTCTTTTTGGTCTTTTTCTTTTCTTTGGCCTTAAAGATTCCGAGTAGGGGCTTGTCTTGCAACGTAGTCGGTAGCTGCCCTCAATGTGTGTCTTATCCACTTCCACCACTTCTTCCTGATTTCTTCCTCAGCTGGAATCTGGTTTATTCCCTTCCAAAGTAGGTTACTGCTGATTTTGTTTGGCCAGAGTATCCGGAGTGGTTTGCGTTGACAACTGCTAATAAATATCGGCACCCTTTGGATGATAAAATTTGTGGTTCTCTAAGTTTCTGCACCATACAGTAAAACTGTTTTGACAATTATATTGATAATTCTGATTTTGGTGTTGGTTGATAGTTGCTTGGAGTTCCAGGTGTTCTTTAGTTGTAGAAATGCTGTCCTTGATTTGCCGACCTGCTCCTTCACATCTGCGTCAGATCCACCTCGTTAATCAATGATGCTGCCCAGACATGTAAATGTTTGTACATCTTCCAAAGCCTCACCGTCAAATGAGACATCGTCAGATCGTCCGACTGAATCCAAGCTATCCACTGTATCCATCATAAGAATTACGAATGATGTTGATGACCTCCTCAGACACGCCACAGTGTCGAAGAAGCCTCCATAGTATTTTCCTATCCTTACTAGCAATGATCAATGAAGTTAATGTAGAGTGATTAATTCCATTCAATTGATTGTTCTACAATGATCCGTAATGGTCGGTACACGGTCGATCCTTACAAAGTCCAGCCTGTTGATCTCAAAGTTGGGCGTCTACGAAGTCCTTCATTCTGTTGAACAACACGCTGTTGAAGACTGCGTGGTATTGAGAGAAATGTGATGACCCTGTAGTTCTCACACTTGCTGAGATCGCCTTTCTTTGGTATTTTGACCAGGTGTCTTTCTTTCCAATCTGTTATTACTTGTCCTTCCTACCAAATCCTGCTGAAAAGAATGTGGACAAATGTGGACTGTTGTATGATTAGGAAGGTTCGTGACATTTAATCAATTTATTACAGTTTAATTCTTTAGGATACAGAGAATAAAATAAAAATTGTTTGACATATTTGAATCGTAGCTAACATCTTATTTTCACTCCATAAAGTTTTAAAATATTGAATAATTTCAGCATTCCGTTGAGAATTGGTAAAACCTAGATGTATTCCAGCTTCCGTTTTCAAACTTTGATATATATATATATATATATATATATATATATATGTATATACTTCTGGTCAGGTGAAACTAATTTCCGAAAATCAGTTTATAGTAAAACAACGCAATTCATCCCCGTTCTTGATCCAAAATACAATCAATCTCTCAACTTTGACTAGAGAAAAGAAGAGATCAGTCAACAAATAAACTCCTTAACCATAACGGCTAAAATGTCAATCAACATATACTTTGGGATAGATGTAATCTTTAGTTTACATGACAAGTAGACAAGCAAAATCCTACGAAATCGGAACTTTCTGAATACAGCAGTCAGCAATTAGAACTTTATTAAATAACTTCACAGAAAAATAAAGTTTTTTCAGAATAATTTAATTAGAATTTCGGATCAACAAATGACAGTAATTGCTAAGTAATCCCTGTTCTTGCTTTAAAATATTTTCATGACTTTTACTTCTATGAGATATTAATTACGAAATCCTTATGAACGAAACCAAGAGATATCAAACAACATTTGTCCTTATGGAGAAATACAAACATATACAAAGGACGATATTCCTATAACACATGCATTAGGTGCTAAAACTTTATTCCATAGTGAAGGTTGTAGCACCAATCAAGAAGACTTACAATGATGCTTAGACTAAAGCATTCCTTTGAGTAACATGAAATCGGATAAATTGTTTCGAATAAATAAATCACTTCACAACATCGTCGTGTTTTATTTCATTTAACTAAATACAGTTATATATAATGGTAAGTGTTAATTAGTAAATATTAACAAATTTAAATTTTTTAAAAATTTGTTACAATCTGACTTTAGTTGAATAATTAATTGGTTGTGTGGAATCAACTTACTTTGAGCCAGGAATTACGAAACAGCTGTTTTTACTTGTTTTGAAACTGTGGACAGTGAAACTTTCGCCAGTAACAGATGAACCTCACTAACCCTAGATTTATCTCTGAATGCACTGCTGTTTTACAACTATGTCATAATTCAATTGTCAACATTTTTTAGAAAGCTCAAAGTTAAATGTATCCTTTCATTTAACTAACAGGTAAATAAAAATCATTTGCTCACTAATAACTAACTTCAAAATGAATCACTAAAGTTGTTGTATGATTTTTTCAACCCAACTATTTCGAGAGTGAGACATGTTTAACATTCCATGATCGTTATGAGAGAATTCACAGATTAACAAAAACAAACAAGACAGGCTAAAGTATAAACTATCTAGTACATATAGGACTTATTCTAAAAAGAATTTTATGTTCGTTCTATAATGAAAAACAAATCAGTTCATGCGAAATTTTTTTCACTTCAGACAGTCGTCTAATTTACAGTCAAAAGTAATTAGGGAGATTCCCATTTTCTTTTGGTCAGATGCTTCAGTAAATAGATAACATATTTTATGGAAATAATTAAAGAATATACATCATTTGACAGATTTGATGAAGTGCACATAGAATAAATAGAACATCTTAAAAAAAATTAAGTTTCCAATAACTGAAAAGGTCCTATTGATAAATTCTTTCTCGTCAAAAATGTATCACAGTTATAAATTAACTGTTGTTAAAAAATTGATTGTATCACTAGCTAAATATAAGACATAGAAAACTGTAGATTTAATTACCAACTTTCTTTACATGAATTAGTTAGGTCTATCCTGTTCACAACATAATGGACTGGTATGAATCCTGAAACATCAGTTAAGCTGATTTTGCAGAAAAACCTAATCATAAACTAAGGTGAATGAGTTGTAAATAATTTAATAACATAACTCATAAATCGCATGAATCGTTCTGTGTTAAAACTGACATCGATACAAACGATAAATACCTGATGACTTAAAAGTGAATATGCCTACGGTGCGTTTCAGTCCTTCAATCGTAACGTACTTTAAACGCTTTAATTGAAAAGTTATTTTTTGATATTTCGATTATATCAATAAGTTATTCATTAAAACATACCTATTTAAGTTAGAATCTGAAATTTAGTAACGAGTTATTATTCGATAGACTGAGTTTTCATATTCTTTAGATATTTCAAATATTTGTTAATCAAGAAATGAGAATTTAGTCTTATGAAAAAAGCATTTAAATCCTAAAGTATTATAATCAGACACTAGCCCAACGCTTATCGTTTTTTATATTAAGGAAAAGTCAACTAACCCTCCTAACCAATAATATAGTGTCAGCCAGATAATCAGTCAGCTACAATGTTGAACTTGGTACGTACGTATATCAGTTCAAGTTGCCATACAACATCGAGACAGAGTGATGGAATCGTCAGTTCAAACCTTTTGTAGTGGTGGTAATTTTAGCGATAATCGAAAAGATTACGGATAGAAGATATGATTTGAGAAATATTTAGCGTACAATAGAAACAATCATTTTTTTCTGTAGTGAATATAATTAACAATTTTTGATGATTTCCGTGACATTCTTAATTCAACCTGAACTTGTTGCGGTTTGTGTTTTAGGCCATTCAAACAAAGGGATCAGTTGTAAATCATATTATGTGATTGGAACAACTTCATAAGTTGTTTAATGAATGACTAGTACTATGGCATTATGAAACTATTTAACAGTAACGTATGATACTTAAGAGTCGATTATAGATTAATTTTTCGTTAAAATACAGATCGATCTGCTAAAAATTTCGCTATATATTCTTACTTAGTTGTTTGTCTGACATTGACAATAAATGAATATATGACTACTATCACCAAAAGTATCTATCAAATAATTCAACTGTGTAATTTATAATTAGTTCAGTGACAAAATCGATATCGAAAAATAACTGAATATTTTTCCTTACATGCAGCTTTCAATCATTCCGTTATCTTACAATGAGATAGTATATAATTTATATAAAACTGAAGGGATGCTAACTACTGTTGGAGTTAAAATCTGTCCCAGTTTTCGTCGAAATTTGCTTAAAATACAATAAATCTATTGGTGTTAAGAGTATGTCAGTAAATAAGTTTGGTCATTATTTTCTTTCATTCCGTTCATCTAGAAATTTAGTGGAGAAGCAAAATAATAACCTTGAATAATTGAAGGTTACCATAGTGCAAAAAAACTATTTTTTATAATCGGAAAATATTCTTATTGAATTCTTTGACTTATTATGCAAACCAACAATCATTTTACTGAGATTTTTTTCGCTCCATATAGAATTCATTTATTCACTGATATCCTTCTTCGAAATCATTTTTGAGATAAATAAATTACGATACTTCAATCGCCCAATCAGTTACTTTCATTTTCATCCATTTGTAGCAATAAGTTTTCTTCGCAATTTTAATTGCTACTAAACTACAGTCCCTGAATGGTAAGGAGTACTCATTCTCAAATCAACAGTCTCGTTCGATTCTAAAGTTTTATAGAGATCTGTTAAAGGTTTCACTAAATGTTGATACTAAATGAATAATTAGTAAAAACCAGAGAGTAATAGGCAATTCATTTTTCCCGGAACAAGACTTATTAACGTTGTTCACCTATAACTTAGGATATTCAGATTAAATTAGTAGCCAATGCGTTAGAATACAGATTTTTCAGTCATACATCACTATTTTCATTCGACCTCTGTAGCCCTTCTGAAGTTACTGCCGGCCCCAAACCCGGTTAAAGGAGGAGGGTTGGGAGTAGGGTTCCGCAAAAATCCAGCTCGCCGATCGGTGGGTTATTCTCTTTTAAGGGTAAGTAAGTAGACTGTTAATGAGTTACTGGCAAACTTCCGACACGTGAATATTTCAGATTAAGTTTTTATTTGAAAACATTCTAAATTTTTTAGCGATGAGTAACTTTCAGTAGGTAAAGGGGTTTCTATTGTTGTCTCAGCCTTGGTTTTGGAAAACAAAATATGCCGCTTGGATCATCTCGCTTGTCAATACTGTTGCACACCAAGAAGTTAATGTATCAGATATTTTAATTTTCTTTATGTGCTTGACATTATAAAGGAACTTAGTTCTTTTTCACGCGAACTATAATCAACCAATCTCCAGTTCAAGTATAATTAGTCGTGAAAAAGTAAAAGTTTATCGGGTTTGTCTCAAGCTAAATGTTAAATACCTTAAACAGAATTCTAATATATGCACTGCTTTCTGTGGAAAAAATCTATCCAGGATCCAACCAAAGCGAAACTTCAGCTTATCATTGTTAAACAACATATCCTTCATTTAACTGATGATTCTGTTTCTGCTACACTGATTGCTATTATACTTAAAGTCATACGTACATTAATTTCGTCTATCACATTTAGGTATAAGCTTGAAACATTTATCACAAAACTGACAACAGTAAGGACTTTTACTGTTTCTCACGAAGTTTTACTATGAATAAAAGTGACAAATTGTATTACGTTTTCACTGGAAACAACAACGTTGAATTAGAACCTACATAGAAAAGGCGGAGTCCGGTTAACTGTGGAAAGCAGGATGAGTATTTTGTCCCTTGTGGAACTTATCAACTTGATGTAACTGCATCCCATATACCTATTGTATGTAAATATTTTGTAATAATGAATGCATATATCCCAACTAAAGCTGATCCAAATTTAGTCAAAGTATCTACAACGGAATAATCAAAGCCATTACAAATGAAATTGGATTCATACTGCTTACTAAGTTGTAATTATCAGATAGAGATGACGAGATTATATTGGCAAAGTCAATATATCAGTATTTACGTTAAATAGGTACGGTGAATACTTAACAATCAAAAGTTGGCCTACAGTGTAAAAAAGTTATTTTTATTATCTAAATTACAATTGGTCTACAACTTCCATAACTGTAAACGAATATATTTTTAATCGTTCTTTTTCTAAATGAAAAAACGCGAAATCCATTGCATCATATCTATCCACTTTTGCTTCTAAAGCTGTTTTAGTCACATTTTAAGTGTTAGACGCACACCAGTAGTTTAGATTTAAACAAATCATTTCAAAATATCACAGAAAAATCAATTTAATACTAGATCATTTATATGTTACTGATCATCGTCCCACATTTTTTGAAAAAAAAATTAAAGCAATCTTTTTTATTCACCTAACGTAAATTGACCTTTTAATGTATAAGTACGTCTCGGTAAAGTAGACGCATACTTTCATACATTCATACACATATCGACAAACAAAGTGTTTTAAATGGAAATACCTCTTAAGAATTGAAGCGAAGATACATCTCCTAAAGTCGCAAAAAAATTAATTTTAATCTATGCAAGAAATTACCTGTGTACGTGTACGTGTACATAAGTGATTTATATTAGGCTGCGTTGCATAAAAATTATTGATCTAGTTGAAGATTTACATAATACATAGCTATTATTAAAAATAGTCAGAATATATATAGTTTACTAAATGATTCGGATTAACATTATAGGATCATAATTATGGGGAAAAAAGTTTTTCTATGACGTCGTATATTTAAAAGGTAATTTCCCGTACACATTAACATCACATTTAAAAAAATTATTTGAAAACAAGTAAATATTGATTCATCTTATTTTGAAACTTTCTGGTCCTAACTGTTTACTACCTTGCACTTTAAATGGTGAATATCATAATATTCAGATCAATCAAGGTCGAAAGTTCTAAACTATTAGACTCTAACTAATTGACCCAATGGTGTCAGACTCTGCAGGAAACCCAAAGGTCTTTGACTGACTGTCACATACATGCGTTGGTAATTAGATTAAATGAATTCAAACTCTTATGAATGGGTGATCCACTCTGCTCTGGTTATAAGGACATTCCATTTGATTATCAACTAGCATTTAAAACTGATTAGCTGGAAATATGTCTATATAAGGTGCGCATTTCTGGGAACTAGAATCATGTAGAAAATATTAATGAATACTTAAGTCATTCATCAATGCTTAGGACACAGTTCAGGGTAATATTATTGTTCACAGTGAACATAATAATGTATGGAAAAAAAAATCAGATGTGGTTATTTTGTTCACAATTATTTATTATACAATTGTACAACTGATCAACAAAATTTAATTATGCCTATTATCCCCAGCGTAGTATAGGCAACCAACTAGCATTCTCTAATCTACTCTGCCGTGGGCAGTATTTTCCAGTTCTATACAGTTGCTGTTCCAATACTCAGCTTAATGTGTACTTTAGTATTCCTCTGAAGATTCGAAATAGATGCTTGTCTTGTGATGTAACTGGGTTCTTTCCTCAACGAGTGTTTCATCCACCTCTAGCGCTTCTTCCTGATTTCTTCCTCACCCGGAATCTGGTTTATTCTCTCCAACAAAACTATGGATAAAATTGACTTTATAAAGTATACGTAAAATATAATTAACTGTATTTCATTGCATACCTGTAACTAGATGGAGAAATTTCCATGATAAAAACTATTTGTTATCACTTGAACATCAACTGATTATTTTATTTTCTAGGTATATCCTTGGTCTCCAGCTCACGGTTGGCTTGAGATTGGAGACGAAGTCCTAGAAATAGAAGGTCATTTAGGCACCGAACTAACAGAACAAGAATCCCATTCACTTGCTGAATTGAAAAATAATTATCTACGACTTGGAATTCGACGGTAAGTACAGAGTAAATGTCATATTGAGATTTGTTTGTAAAGATTTATTATAATAAGTTCTTTATTCAAAACTTTTAAAGGGTGTTAGAAAACAACAAATCTGATTAAGAAATAAATCTAATTTTTAATTTAACAGGAGAACTCATAAAAAAAATGATTTTTCAATGATTTTTTATGGTTTACAGACTTCAAGAAGCTTAGCACAATATGAGTAATTATTGAAATTCTAAGTACTCCCAAAAGTCTTCTGATTTCTCATTTGAAAGTCCACTATTTTACCCAGAATTTTCCGCTTTCATTCAAATTTCATACACACGTAGATAAAAATTGTAATAACCTAGGAAAAAGCAATTAATGATGATGGTTCAAGTTGTTCAAGTTGTCCGAAAATTTCGTAGTTAGTAGGTCAACATGGACTATGGAGGATTATAGCTTTAATCTGAAAGAACAACTTCAAAATATTGAAAATATTTCCTGCTACTAAAGTATAGATATAGATGACCAGGCCTAAAAATGAAGTTCTTACTATCTTAACCCATTCAAATTTGACATTCGCACCACTTTCCTGTCTAATTCAAAATAATATTTGGTTTATGTGAAAAAGATTCACTGGCTTTAGCGTAAGTCAGCCGTTAATCTAGACTTCGTTAATCCTCATAGACCTTAAAGGCTGAAACCGACTGCTACAACCAACAAAGTGAGCTGGTTAATCTGCACAAGAAAGTCAACACAAAAAATAACTACAGTTCAAAAAAGCATAAGTAAACTGCCTTCTCTTTATTTTCTTTAATTCTCTAAGATAAATGGATTTTCAAAATGAATTATCTTCGTAAAAGTCGATTTTTTTGTTGAAATAGTCTTCTGGTTTTCAAATAACCTAAATAACTCCGAACTTCTATTTTATTCAATGAACTATAAGTGAATACATATTAGTATAACTTAGTTGATCCCCATAATGGACATTAAAGAAATTATTTAGATTTATAACCAGCTGATAATAAATGAGTTAGCACTTTTCTAGTTTAGTTAAGTAAGAACTAAATATGATTTGTAATAAATTAAGTTCTCCTTGGATTTAACTAATTTATGGTTCCACTAAGATCCTGTTGAATACAATACATTTCCAGTTTAAAAATGTTACTTAATATTAATTGCATTCATGTTTTTTTTTAAACTAAATGCTATGCACATTATTTTGATCGTTCCTATTCAGAGTAATTTATGTCACAGTCCATTGAGGAGATAATGTACCGATTAAACTATAGGCTTTTGTTAGTTATCTTGAACAAATTCAAAATTGTGTTCATTTTTAATTTCGAGATTTCTGAAATTTATGAGTGTAATACATTTGAAAATTTTGTACCTGTTTCTTGCATTCATTTTCTGCTTACTATCGTCAAATATTATTCTAAATAAAAGCTATATATTTCAAAAAATTATGCATAGGTGTTTAGCGGTAAGTTTAAACTGACATGCTATATTCAAAGAGCATAAAGTTGACAGTCTTACCTTTCATGTGATTATTGGTCTCCTATGATTCGCCATTAATTACTTATTATATGAAAATAATATATGTTCGTGCGAGAAAATGATATGAAACTCTTTACAAGCTCTAATTGTTAGAGGAAATGCATAAATTCCACATTCACAAACATTTTTCATTGCTGGAATAAAACATCTTACTAAAAAATACAGGTAATCAATAAGTGATCTGAATAGATTGTGGATTGATTCAATGTGTTACCGATTTAATCACAGTTTATATTGAACATGTTTTCTGATTCAACGTCCTATGAGAAGATAGTTTTTAAGATAGGATAGACAGCTAACAATTTTTTCGAACCTTAATCTCCTGCTAAAGAGGAGATTATCAGTTGCATTACATAAATTAATTCGTAAGTGAGTTCGTTCATCCTTTATTTTTGCCAAATTCTCCACAAGTAACCAGTCGCATTCATTTGTCAGTAACGGGATTTGTCGTTTACACCTTATTTGACACAGCTCTCTCTTGTTGCTGCAGTTGCTATCATTCTAGTGTTTAGTAATTGTATTGCGCTTATGATACCTTTCGTATGGTGACAGTGTTTTTTCCTTAACTAAAAAACACAACTTTCATGAAGATAACGAACTAAAGTGGAGATCCTGTTTCTCATTATTAACCTCACTAAATAGATGCAAAATTCTACATATGACACACTTTTATTTCATGTCAACATGGTTTGATAACCTCAACACATTGTATGAATCATAAAAGTATTCACGAAAAGAATTTAAAATGAAGAGATTTGTTGATTATAATGAATAAAAGGTCGGACTACAACAATAACTAAAAGGTTATAAATGATCTTATCTAATATCAAAAGATGAACTAATGTTTAAACAGGAAAAAATTTGATTATTAACGTTTTAAAAAATCCTTAAAAATTGGTGGCACTCACTTTTAAACAAGTGAAAATGACCTTTGAAAATCTATCTTTAAACCAATTCAGTATACTGTTATGTTTAACGCTAACCTTTTTTAATATCAATTTGTTTACAGCCTACCAATGTTTAGCAATCAGTATATGGGAACAAGACCAGCTTCTAGAAATCTTTCAAGAGCTGCCAGTACAACAGTCTATGGTCATTCTGGGCCCTATTCTAGACTTAATTCGGTAAGTTTTTTGAACTAACATTTAAGTTAACTTAATTTTGTTTGGAATGAATCATACTGTTTTCCATGTTAGAATTTTATTTCAACAAAAGACGGTCTTGAGACTGACAATTCTGAACTAAAACTTATACCTATTCAAATTTTAACTATGTACCCGTGTTTGTTTTATTAAACCTTTTATTTCATAACGAAACTGTCGAAATAAGTATTTCTTTACCTCAGTTGGTTATTTAAAATGAAGAAACACGGTAAATTAGAAAACAAGTTTTTTGAACGCATAGTTTTATGCATACTCAGTGAATCAAAGTGGCATGCAAATTTCAAGATGTTCATAGATACTTCTTTTTAGTGATCTACGATACATTGGTATATTTAGCAACTGTTCATAATTTTTCTCAATTTACATTACGGTTTGTGCAATCATGTATGATGATCTGTGCTGCATTGCCGATCAAATGAAGCTTGTAAACTAGTTTTCTGCAAGAGAAATGTAGTTAGATTTAGATAATGTATGATGGCTTTTAGATTTTTGTATGTATTTTTTCTTCTTTGAAGTAATATTTCATTTTATCATTCCATTATGTAAAAGGATTTCACTTAGTTACAGTTATTTTTAAAGTTTTATGAAGATAGTAAATGTACTGATAAAATATTGTAATGGATAATAGTTTTGTCTTCTAATCAGATTATGAAAAGCGTATACTGTATTCTATAATCATCAAAATAAAAAAGATAAATACTATGGTATAATTTTTATTCTAGAAACATTCATCATATCACAGCTTTCCTTAGTTCTAAATCTTGAGGCCAATACAGATATAATCAACGTGTAGGGTTCGTCATTGGGTACGCTTGAAGCTATTACGAGTTCACCTTAGTCGATAAACGCAAACGAGACAATTACCACCGTCCAGATAGGCTACCTTGAATCCCAAGCTGAAGATAGAAGACTTTGTAAGCGTAGAAAATATGTTCTACAAACACCCAGAAATCACAATACTATAAAGCACACAACTCTCGTTTATTTATACATCACAGAAACGTCCTTGGGACAGTAACCAAAATAGCACACTAAAATACACAGCAGCCAATCACAGCCATGGATTTTCGTGGTGGGAAATGAGATCTCAAGGTCAGCAGATCAGTCTATGCTCGCAAACATGAAATCCAAAATAAGGCATTTAACAAGCAAGTTTTGGGGATCTAAAATCCCCAACACAACGTGAATCCAAAAAAAGAAATCACATTTATCATTTTAATTAGCTGCAGTTGAAACGTTTTTTCTTGACACAAATAATTGTAATATTCAGCATTAGGTAGGCTGACGACTAGCTTGAAAATACTTTATGTGTTGGCGGAGTCTGTAGAATGGCATGGAAGACAAAAGAACAGAATCAAAAGTGAGTCGATGCTTCAGTATGCACATAGATTTCACTTACTCTACATGGTGAAAACAATTTCCATTATCGGGCACTCATACAGAGTCTAGATTACGATAGGAATTCCATGATTGACGTTTTGAATGCGCTACACTTTTCACACTCAAAGAAAAGAAGAAATATATTTTGAATAGCGAAAATAAAGGAAAGTCTACAATTCATTTGTTTTGTTTTGCCTATAATGTTCTAGAAACAACCACAACAGAAACCAGTAAATGCTAGAGATAATGATGATGTTGAATCAGAAGAAGTTGATTATAGTTTTATGAATCTACCAGTTCGTGAAAGAAGAAAACTATTTCTTGGTGGAAGTCAACCGCCTAGTATTCAAAGAGGATATCTGCATTCATTAACAAGTGAGTTCAGTTTTCGTATAATACCGAAGGTCCCGGGTTCGAATCCTGCGAGGTGCAGGAGTCGTGGATGCGCACTGATGATGAGTCCCATACCAGGACGAAACGGCCGTCCAGTGCTTCCAGGTTTCTAATGGTGGTCTCACAGTGATTGATTGGTGATTTCAAATGTGTAAAAAGACAAACCTCTAAAACTCTGCCCGAAAATAATTATTGTCTTTGAATTGTTAACGCCTTTTTTTGAATTAAAAAAAATGAACTGATTAAAATGTTTTGTCAGTCACTAGGATTGCAGTCACTATTATTAAAAAGTTATTCCCCCATCGCTAATTATTAATATTATATCTTATTTATTAGTTAATGAACAGTTTTGTATTTGTATAATTGTTAAATAATCTGTTTGTTTGTTTGGCAAACAATGCACTTCGTAGTAATTTGTAAGTTTTGAACAATCAAATTCTAACTGAATGCATTTACTTTTTATCAACTAAAATAAATATAATACACCGAAAGCGAACGTGGAATAAATGTCTATCAAATGAACTGTTGGAACTTAAGCATACAGTTGATTGGTGCGCAACGTGTTTTATCAATACAATGATAAATAAAAAAAATTCATTGATTTCTCCGTCCAAATAACATTACAATGTCTAAAATAGATCACAAAAGCAATTTATTAAAATCAAAAAATGCCCATAACAAATTCAGTTGTTATTTAATCATCCTGTTATTTTTTCGAATCGTTTGCCAGTCTATATTTTGTTAGGATGTAATGTATTTGAGTGTATGTATGTTTGGCACTATTATAAACAAAACAACAAAGATTAAATTGAATTTATCTAAGTTTTTTTTATAGGTATCAAACAGTTTTGTTTAAATTTGCTAAATTATGCTGTTATATGTTACATAGATTGGAAGAAATGACATGACTCACTGTGATATTTTACCTTTGGTGATAAGCGAATCTGTATACACATCTGGGACACGAATATAGACACACACACACACACACAAATATACACGTTGATGTGTGCTTGCAAATAGAAAGGTATTAGGATGTAGAGAATTACGAAAATAGACCAGAAATAATACATTGCAGTAAGATAACAGGAATTTTGAAAACATTATGTCAGAAATTAATCAGAAATAAGTGAATTAATGTGAATATTTTCATTTCAAACAATCAACGATATGAATATATATATATATATATATATATATATATATATATATATATATCAATATAAATATTCTTGATATTTAAAATATGAATAGCTTGAGATGATAAATGTCATGTGCATTAACTGATTCATAAACTTTAAATTTATATGCATAAAGAAAATTTCTTTTAGTGAATGACAGAAAGAGAAATGCATTTGGAAAAAATAAAACGAACAAAAATTTACAAATTTATCAAGATGATGTAAATTTCTTGAATTTCCTGTGGTAATCGGTTTATTCATTAGTTCCACCGAAATCAATCTTCCTTTTTATTGATTTAACCGAGTCAGTCGATGCAGTATTTTTTTTTCAGTATTTGAACTCCATGAAACAGAGTCCTAGGTGTTTTACAGTATACCATACGTTGATTCATGATCAAAAATAACATTTAAATGGTTTACTGAATGTATTTAGGCTTTTTCCGTTATTGATTTTATTGATTTTGAAGAATGTTTAAATTTGTTCCATTGATATCTTTAAAAGTCCAAAATTTAGTCCAACCACATCTGAAAGAATTTACCAAATAAATCGAATTAGGTTTGGCCAATTCATTTGCTAATTGCATTCTTTAACAATTCTAAATCAATTTAAGGCAATTTAACCATGAAAATGAATACACCTATGAGTTTGATGAGTCATACAGATTGATTGACTGATATCTTTCACTTATTTAATTTAAATCTAAACATGTTGCATATCAGAATGTTAAACTGAAGGGAAAAAACAAGCATGAGGAAATTATCTAATGAAAGTGGAATTACAGATGAAAACGAATAAATCTAATATCAGAATAATTAATCGATTTGATTGCTGGTTCACTCAGTTTATTAGACACTTTGAGTTTAAATTAAAACGAATGTTCAATATTCTCTGGTAATATGTCATAATCTATCTATTTCTTGAATATTTTACAAGTATTTCTGCAGTCAGAAAATAGATAATGTAGAGAACATCAAACTAACTTTAATGTGTCAGCTTTACCATGTTCTTCGGTTTTTTACGAATGCATACCAGCAGATTTGAACATTCCCTTGTGATAACTGTAGTTCAGTAACAGTGTTCTGATGATGTAGGCAGAATATATGAAAAAAAACATGAAGAAAACAAATAACATGAACACAAGCGCTGACTTTGCATCACATTGGTTGATGGTATTTGAAAAATATCCTTAAAGTTCTGTTTCATGCTAATTGTCTCACATCGGTTAAGTGCACCTGTGTAATAGTGTATGAATATTTCACATCCTCAGAAAATAAATCCCTGTCGGAATAGATCAAGTAATGTAAGTTAAAATCTGCATGGAGCATCAGTCCCATTAGGACAGCTGAAGTACTTTATTGATAAATGGTAAGTAGAAGAAGATATGGGTTCATTGTTTCATACATTTTGAGTTCAACCACAGAGTACTTGTACCTATACATGGATATACTATAAAACTACAACTTTTGTTCACATTAAGGGTTCCTGAACAGTTAACATTCAAATTTCTGGATTATTATCATTTCAAGTTATTTTTGTATAATGACAAAAATAAAAGGTGAAATACTTATCATATTAATCTTTATTAATGTTCAGTGCCAAGAAAAAAGAACGATATTAACAACTATCATAATCGATATGAAACTCAGTCGGAATATGGTGGAACCGATCATAACTTTGGATGGGATGTCCCGATAACACCAACATGGGCTAGAGAAAATCGTTCAACCAATAATTATGAACCAGTGAAATCGAGATCGACCAAAACATTTAGTTTGTCCACAACGCCAGCAGAAAAATCATTTCAACAACAATTCACTCAATATGTTGCTGGGCCACCTTCACCTCGTTACAATCAAGTGAGTCAGTAGGTTATTGATAAATTGTTTCAGAGATGGTAGGTATTATTAAAGAATGAATTAATGGTAGAAGTTCAAAGAGCTTTGTAATTATGGTATCAACAAACGAGACATGGTTATCTGGTAATTTCAACGCTAACGACATATTAGTTTTAAATCTAGTATTTATGCTTCATATTCATTTTCAATGTCAAGTTATAGAAAAGACAATTTTAAAGTCACCATTATTTACTTGAAGTTTTCAATTCTAAATAATAATGATTACATTAACTCATGAATTTCCACTAGTTTAAAATAGACAGATACAGTATTTCGGCAAACAGGAATAAATTCAGATGAGTTTTTATCAAACTGCAGTACAATAGTCACTGGAGTTCACAATACATTCAATGGTATGGTTTTCTCAACAAAAATTAAAAAAACAACTTCAATACTCTAAAGATGCTAAATACTACACTGTTGATGAATAGTACTAAAGCAAGATATACGGATTTCTAACAATCAAAATGAATTGAAACACATTAAGACTAAAATTACTTAAACATTTTTTTCTTGACTCTCAAATCAATATCAGTTCTTTTTCTTTTTCATTGACACAATTAGTTCTGAAAGGGAAATTGCAATTCATCATTGTATTTCATATAGTTATATCACTATGTTACCATGTAGCCTCCTGCATAGTATAACAATGATTTTTTTGATTTCGTATTTAAACTGATTCTTGACAAAAATAGAAGAAAATTTTTTTTGTTTAAAGTAAAACTTTCTAATGTACACACAAGAGAGTAGAATGGAATGTACAGTGTACTTATTTATCTTAAATATAAAAACAATATCTGTATGCCCTATTATCAGTCTTTTTATTTATTCTTGTTACCAATGTGCATTGTTTTTGTTGCATAGTTATCTATCGATATAGCTAGTTTACAACTGAAGATATATATGTATATATATACATTTTTATCTTATTCATACACTGTTGGACTTATTGTGTTGTGATATGACCTAGATACATGGACATTTAGGATGAAATTTCATTATGCTTGCACCATTTGTTTAGGTAGATAAGAAAATTTTATGCCAGTAAGCTAAGTTAAATATTTCAATCTGTGTACCCACATATTGTAATTATTTATATAAATTTTTGTGACAGTTTGTCCATTACAATAAAACAATAATTTACATAAATCACTGACTTTACATAATACATTTACTGTTAACATGTTTTCTTTTTAGAGTGCATTGTGTTAATCAATTTGTATACCGTGCGTCCATTAGATACGGAGGACAGAATAATATTGTTAAAGTTTTCTGTCAATCCTAGTCGCCAAATAACATACAATTTCAATTTGGATTTAGCTTTTGATAATAAACTAGGTGTTGATCATGATACTCAGATAAATAAAATATTTTTGACAAAAAATTAAAACTCTCCACTTTTACTCACCTACTTCTCTTTTACTTACAAGTACCGACAGCTATCCAGTGCTCCCTGGCGTTCAGTGATATCTTTACTAAGGTCATGCTGTAGTAAATATTGTTTTCAAACGAACCTTGTTAGAAATGATTTTATTCTTTGAAATATTTCTGATTCAAGTTTTGGTTCCGACCCCTAGATAAAGTCATTCATTGATCACTTATTACATTGTTTTATCACTTAAATGAGATAGGTAATGTTGAAAATTTCTTAACTAAATGTTTTTATTCACGCTACTGTTCGTATTTGAACTGCGAAATAATTTGATTCAGAATGAACTAAGGCAGGTTCTTTTCGAAATCACGACTCCTATAACTCGCAGGATTTGAAGCCAGGACCTTCGGTTTCGTGTGCGAACGTTAAACCTCTGGACCGGTATCTGATGGTGTTAATGTCTAACTTCGATCAGTTTACGGTCTTTCGCAATCTCGTCAACTGTCTTCGGTGAGCATGGCTCCACATGCGAACAGGGTTGAACTCCACTGGCCACGACCTCTCACTCAAACTCGGAGGAGTTTCCTCACGGAACTAGTCACTAGTGATTACAAGCAATTCGCATCATGGAGTTGAGGGGATTGTTGAGTTACTTTTTGAAATAATGAATCGATCAATGTTAGACCACCATAAGAAACCTGGAAGCGTTCGCGCGCAAGACCGAAGGTCCTTGGTACGAGTCCTGGTAGTTGTGGGAGTTTTGGATGCGCACTGTCGATGACTCCTATACCAGGACGAAACGGCCGTCATGTGCTTCCAAGTTTCTTGTGGTGGTCTTGTGGTCTAACATTGATCGATTCATTATTTCAAAAAGTAACTCAATGATCTCCACAACCCCAAACGACAGATTCATCGATAAAATATGAAATGCATTAGTCAGTTAATTCTACAATATTTCTATTCATGTTCACTATATCGTTCATCATATATAACAGTTTATTTTACACAAAGAACTAAAATAAAATGGTTCACGACAGCTGGGTATATATATATATATATATATATATATATATATACATATATATATCAAAGTCTGTTTAACAGCTTGACTGTAATTATAAAATTAACTGAATGACGATTTGTTCCAATTTATATAAGATTTTTACATGGAAAATGTCATTACGTAAATAATTTTTTTTAAACTTATCACTTGCAGAATTTACCTGCTGCTTCAAACACTTTCAATACTGTTCAGCCAAAATCTAATTATAGACCAAATTATCCTCAATACTCTGCAACTATACATGTGCAAGATACACATTCAACTGGAAATATATCATCCGGACGCGTACACAATGGAAATTCAACACGTATCTACCCAGTTAAACAATACAGCACAAGTGCATCACCTGCTAGAACAATTACACCTTCATCAGTTTATCCATCATACAATTCATACAATTCAGTATCACGTGATTCAAATAGAGTTGTACAACCTCTGCGTGTGAATGTATACAACAGGTTTGTTAATATATTTTAAAGATCATTTATCATATTGTATTGTTTCTATCAATATTCTGGATAATCTAAGTGATTTAAATGATCACTGTGTAATATTTGTCTAGTCCTTAGTGCTCGACAATCAGTCAATCAATGTCGGCAATCAGTATAAAACATAATGGCCCGAATTTCCTATTGTTTATGTCTTGGACTTTGAAACTGGTTGACCAATGTTACCACAAGAGACCATCACTTTCCTCGCGGTTGGAAGTATGCCTTGCTAACGAATACCTACTAGCATAAAACACAGGTCTAGTGTTCTCTGTTGACCAATTCCACTCACGTAACAAAAGCATTGTGCACTCGATGTCAAGTCATTCAAGCTAGTGTTCAAATTGCAGCTTGTTCAATCGGATTAGTACTATAGACTATACAGACATAACAGTGGTCACTCTACAGTGATAAATTAGTGCAGACTGAAACTTGTAGGTAGTTTGAGTGAAAAAACTTACAGATTTTATGACAAGAATAAAAAGCTTCATGTCATTATGTTGAAATGCGGTAGTTTATATATTCCATTTAAACTAACTCATGATAATTTCTACTACTGACACCGTCCCATCTCATCAGACAGAACTCATCACTAAAACTTACAAATGTCTCTTCTACTCTCCTACTAAGCGTCAATTGATTCGTAAAAAGATAATTGTTGGTTTTCTAAATTGAACAGGGTTTGATCTGGTGGGTTTTATGTCATTACAAAAATATCCCATTATCATAAAAGTCATCAACCAACATATACAATCGATTTTTCATTAAACAAATCGGAAACAATCAATTCCTTAGATTGAAAATAGATTATACTAAAAGAATTTACGCATTTATCGTCATTTATGATATGATATCATCATAAAAATTGAAAAAAGTGATTCTTTTTTGTCATGGCTTACAGATATTTAGAAGTCTTTGTAATTAGTGAATAGTCCAAAGATAGTCGTTCAGATTTAAATTACCACTCACTTGTAATCAATGTCAGATTTTAGAATATGATTTTGTGGGGATTTTCATGGACTAAATCACCGACTGATATTAATTAAACCACCGATGAAAACCAGAAGGCATTAGATATTGTTGTGTCCTAGAATGAGACTCAGTAAGGTGGATTTACTACCTAAAACTGATAGTCTAATTTAGGACCGTCGGTTTCGCCAGCAAATACTTAACCTCTGAACAGTTATCCATAGTAGGTAGTATCATGTTTATGTAGTCCAAAGTGATAAACAAATTATATGAATGAATTTGGAATCTAGTAATTTATGTGACTGGACATTGAGATTTTTGTGATTATTGTTAATCAACAGGTATCCCTGTCCGTATGTTTCATACTACCTGATGTCAGCAAGCTGTATGTTCAACAAATTCAGTGACACTTCTGCAAAAAAGTCACTTATTTTGATGACAGATAAATGCATCATTCTTAAGCATCCTCATTATACTGCTGTATTCTTCAAGATTTATTCATGCAACTTTTGGTTGGAAAATTGTTCTTTCATCAAACAAACTGTCAATTTGTTGAAATGTAACATAATTTCTCGTAAAAACTCTCAAATCATCGATCGCAGTCATCAAATAAGCCTTACATAATCCATTTTCTATGGATGGCAATGACATCTCATTAGGTTGATAGTAAGTAGTAAACAGTGAATACAAAATATAATTTGATTTTATCAATTCATTTGTTAAAAGCTTGTTTGCAGTTAATCGAAACATACATGTTCTTGTATAATAACAAATTATTTAAATGATAGTTTGCTTTCAAATTTAGGAAATAGATCAGTGTTAGAACATTCAATCCATTAAAAATGAAACATTCAGTGGTGTCAATTTTGCTCATGTGACAGCCATTTGAATTACTTTTTAATAAAAGTATATGAGACAGCTAAATGATGATTAAAAATTTGTGTAAAACGCCATGAAGTGCAGTCTTTTTGCTTCAGTTGATTAAGTGAAGGGCGAATTGGAAAATTGTATCACTCGATCTCAACTCAAAAATAATGTGCTTGCCACAGAACGTAACAGCCCTGGGTCTTACACTTGGCTGAGTTTATGGGTGACCAAACCTTTGCGCTTTCGATCAAAGGATAAAACAGCTATTTAATAGCCTTTAATTTTGGAGGATTCCATGGTTAACACCAGTCTTTGAAGAAAATTAATTTTAACATCAACTAAACTCCGTATGCCTACGAAACCAATCAATCCAACTTATACGTTTCATATGAAAGGGATATAAATCAATTAATTAGTATTACTCAGTTATACTTTTATGATTGTGAATATATTTCTACTTTTAGCGATAATGCATCTACAATATATAGTCCACAAAGAAAAGCGGAAAATTCTCCTAATTGGAATCCTAGTTCACCGATTTATCCAGCATATCCAGCTTATATGGATAGATCAAATAATGCTGATATTCAGGTGGATTTTTAATTATCTTTTCTGTTTGTTTTGTAAATCTTTAGAATAAAATTGTTTTATTCAATAAGTCATAAATCATACTTAGTTTGAATATTATGTTTTAGTTAAGTCTATGATTAGATAATTCAGCTCACTCAGATCAGAACTGATTGACATGTATGATTATGAATAAGTTCTAGAACATGGATTTAGTTATGGTAACCAGTCAATGAGTATGAAAGTGAAAGATCTACACGTTACGAAATAATAATGGCAAACAAGTATAAAACAACAATAGGTTTACGATGTAAATGATGGCAGAGGGTTATTTGTTTGTAATTTCTTCACCTGTGTTTCATGCAGCAACAAAACTACTGGATTTATGCGGCAACATCGGTATGCTCAATAGGAAATTTGAAACTTTATATTAGTTGGTATTAAAACATAACTGTAGCAGATCTATGTTAGGGTGTTTTTTAACCGTGACAGAGTTTGCTACAACCTTCAAAACAGTCTTCACCCAAGTATCCATGATGTTCATTATATTTAGGGCATTGAAGTCATTTATCAGAATGCGAAATGCCTCATCTATTGTTGGTTTTGTTATAGCTGGCAGTCATATAACATAATATCACAATTTTTCGTTATATCGTATCTAACAGATTAAAATAAACATATGCCCACAATAAACTACTCCTTATCTCATAATTTTATGCTAATCTGTAGTACAAAACTGATGTAACCAGACAAGTGAAATCGATCAACTAGCTACATAAGACAGACATATACATTGTGCGTCGTATATAAATGACTAACTTTATATCATAAATGAATTTATGCCGGTTTGCATTTAAATCAGTGCAACTTCAGTTTTGTTTATGAACTTTTAAGAAAGTCTTCATTGTCATGTTGATAAGTCTCTCGAGTTATGATAATTGCTCAGTTTCAAGTCAGGTTAAATTATATAGAGCTTCATTTTACTGCATTATGAAGCTCACACAATCTGCTGCATAAGTAAAGAAGATAATTTTGGACACCTCAATTAGTACTTCTAACATTTTGTTGCGTAAGACTTGGCTGAATTCTGACAATCGAATAATACTATTAATACAACTTAGAAGGGTTAAAATAAAAACATCAATAAACCAATTGGTAACATATTACAGTATTCTTACCTATATCGAAGATATTCTCTGTTATTTACTGGTACTGTTGCTGCTTAAATGCATACACGTTATAACGAAAGCTGAACTTTCCAGTACACTCTGAAGCACAAAGTCAGGTGGTTCAATAAAATCATCAACTTTATGTGTGTATTCAAAGTGACATTAGTTTACACTGGCGTTTCTTCCATCAATTCCACTCGGTACCTATGCTAAAGTGTTTAACACTAATTAACAGTGTGACAAAATTTCCGGTCTTTAAGTTAGTGCATGGACATGTATTTAAGTTCATATCTGTGTACTTTGGTGTTTGAGTTGTTCTAGAATCAGAAATATTTTGGAATAAGCTATTATATATTTTATTAAACTACTAATATTTTATACACTAGAAGTGATTCAAATGTGTCTTTACTTACCTATTAACTTAGTTGATGACATATGCAATTAGTTTTTTACTTATTTATTTATGAGGTACACATGTACGACATAATTTAGGAATGATGAATTTGTGTGGCACATATTTTTCACTTATTAGAGAGAAATTCAATAAGTAAGAGATTTTATGTGTTCATTTGATCAGATGAAGAAAAACATAATCCTACTTTACAACCTGAATAAATGTATATGATTCGAAGCAATGTTAGCAGCAGTGAAGATTCTACTTTTAATAACATATCAGCAAAACAGTTTCTGAACTGTGCTTGTAAACTTTATTTAAACGAGTGGCTTGGACAAGAACTCTCAGTTATTGAAAAATGGGTATTTGAACAGTACACCTATATGCACATGAAAGCATAAACTAAACATGTTGAGCGCTATGCAGGTGAGAAAAATACTCGCTTTGTACTTTATCTTCAAATTCAATGAAATCGCTAAATTAACCAAATAGACAACAAACCTTCTACCAAACATTACACTGTATAAAAGTAAGTGCTCTTTAAAAGTCAAGGCGCTCCAAGTTCTCCGTTTTAGTTACGTCTAACTTATTATGACAGTTTATGTGCACGTACCAAAGCATATACATTGAGTTAAGGTGGAAAATAGAAATGATTCTATTTCAGAATACTCTCTAATGAACTTGAAACCTTAAGTACCTGCACAATTAATCTAAAGCAGTCATCTTTAATTGTTCAAGCAATCTGAAATCGATAACAAACAAAAGGACAGTTTCCTTATACTTTAATAAAATAGTTGCTTTTATGGGGCTATCTTTCATGTAACTATCATTGGTAATATTGTGTTTTATCTCAAGCCAGTTATATGCTATTTGATCCCCTTAAAGCTTAGATAGTTCCCCTAAAATTATCGTGCATGGCATATTACCAAGCTTCCATAACTAAATTATTTATAGATAAATGAAAATAAACCATAGCTTGTACTTAAATCGAGAATAAAGAGGATACAAAACACTTTAGTAATAATTTCTTAGTTGAAATATGGTACGGTTTTCTACCTTATAATTATTATATGATATATTTAATATTATATCATGTCAGTCATATAAATGAACCGTTATTGAATCTACGAAGATTTAAAACGGTAGACAAAATTCTCTTAAAAGAATACTTTATCGATTAGATACGAATGCAGTGGTTACATTAATTTGTAGTTATCATATCTGATTATATACTTTTTCAGCCTTTACGTTATAGAAGAGAGCAGTCTGTCCGACCAGTGACAATCTATTCAACAAACAATCCAACAACTAACACTACAGTTGAAAATAAACAAGTATGGAAAGCTATACCAGCTCAAAATTGGTTAGATAATCAAAGAACTGTACGTAGTGGTACGTTTATAACTACAACGAAGAAAATGTCTAGTGGAAGACGTCCAGACTATAACAGTGAACCGTCAGGTGTGTCAGAGTTTTAGATATGAACATCTGTTCGGAGTCAATAACATTAACGCTTTAGAAGTACTTACATGTTATCAAATATGACATACAAAGCATTTTTACACTTCTAGTAGTTTAGATTACATTGGAAAATATACAACTAACAAAGTTCAGTTGAATGGGAATAGTTTTACAATTTAGTGGTTTATTTTCCAAGCTTACTTCTTTTACTCATTTTTCTTATCCACGTTTAGTGCTATTTCAATCGTCGGCTAAGAAGGTGACATTTCTGATGTTTTGTTTTCTTTTGTTTTCATTTTAATTTTTTTTTAAAAAAAAAAGAGTGAGATGGCTTTTTTCGTGGAAGTTTTCGTCTACAACTATAATAAATTCAAAAAGAACATTTAATAAAACCAAAATCTTTTTTTGTCTTACCAAAAATTAATTCTCACTAGGGTCTACTTTCTTCTCTGTAAGGTTGTTGTTTCGTAGGATAACATTTCCGATTGGAATGGAAGATCATGATCCTTTAATTTATTTTGTTGTAATTCATTTATTCTTAACACATTTATCTTTGATTAGCATGAGTTTATGGTATCAATAATAAACTACTTGTTTTATTCCTTTATAATTGTGCTTATCGTCTTCATCAGTACTATCATGGCAATCACAGATATTATTATTATTATTATTATTATTATTATTATTATTATTGAACAATGTTATTTCCTACTTCCCCTTGGCTTTGTTTTCCTAGAATCTCTTATAAATTCTAATCAAGTTACCTTATAATATTTTTCACTTAAAAATATGACATGCTTTAACTATGCTTTTTTCAATACTAAAACAAGTACTTATTTTCTAAAATCTTCTTCCATTTAATTTATTAAATAACACAATAAAACACTAACACCAGCAGAAATACACTTATACTGAACAATATTTTAAACGAATTTTCGAAAGATAATATATATTGTGGTTAAAATTCCCTTATGGTTTGATCAAAACAAATAAATTACCTTTCTTTATAGATCAAGTGTGTTGTCTAAAAAATCATTTCAACTTAAAATGAATGTGTATATTAGTAAAAAAAAACAATCATCTAAAGTACAGTAAAATTATTTCACTATTGTTATCGAAGTTCATTGGAAATTTTATCTAACTAACAAACGATAGTGAACCTTTTTTCCAAAACGATAACAGTTACCCTATCCCCCACATACACGACATGACGGCATCACTCAAGGGCACGACTATCTTTTCTAAGACCAACCTGGTACGAGCAAATAATCAGATCCCAGTTGCTCTTGAAGATATCGAGAAAACCGCTTTCACGATTCCTTTTGGTTTGTGTGAGTTAATACGAGTGCCATTTGGATCACGGAATACTGTCCAAAATTTCCAAAGGTTTATCGATAGAATAGTACAAGACTTAAATTTTTCACGTCTTTATTGATGACCTGCTAATAGCATCAGCAAACATAGGTGAACATTATCAGCACCTAACACTGCTATCTTAGCGCTTTTCAGATAATCGAATGATAATCAGCCCAGACAAGTGTGAACTTGACAAACCGGAAATAAAATTCTTATGCCACCATTTAAGTAAGAGGGCATTTTACCGTGCGAGGAAAAAGTACGTGCAGTGACGGCGTACACTGTACCGTCTACACTCAAGGAACTGAAGGCATTCCTCGGTTCGGTTAATTTCTGCTGAAGTTTCATCCTACATGTGGCAGAACGATTTCCCGTACTGCATTTTCAGAGGTCAAAACAGTTTTGGCTCAAGCCATACTACTCGCTTGACCTGACCCATCAGCCACGCTTAGTATAGCGGTTGATGTATGGGATTTCGTTGTAGGAGCTGTACTGCGACAGAACATCTCTAAAAGTTGGTAACCACTTGAATTTTTCTACTGACACCTTACTTCCAAGAAGACAAGATATAGCGCAATCGGTCTGATCGCTGCTCACTACGAGAGTGCATGAATTTAGACTATACGTCCCAGTTCAGGACAGACATACGTCATACTAAAGGCGAGTCGAACTATCTTGCCAACGCTCTGTCAGTTAACCGAATAAATGCAGTTACTCCACGGATGCTTGATCTCCTCACTATGACTGCCGTCCAAGCAAGCGATTGCTCTTGTACGGAAGCACTACACTCTACATCTCGGAAATTACCCTCAGTTACTAGTTAACACACTATCATGTGTGATACATTTACTGGTCTTCCCCAACCCATTGTACCCTCCGCTTATCGTTGTCTCGTCTTTGGTACCCTTCATGGACTGTCTCATCCATTTATCCCAGCCTTATTACCCCTTATAGCTGAAGGATATTCCTAGCCGTCCATGAATAAAGATTTCCTTATGTACATCAAGTTGTGCCCATAGTTTCAATGATCAGAAGAATGTGGGCACGTAATTGCCTCTATTTTCTTGTTTTCTACGCCTAATGCTACTATGACAACGTTCACACAGACATTGTGGGACCATTGCCACCATCGCATGGGTATGATCACAAGTTGACCCGAAGCTATTGCCATCATGTCTATTACGGCGGAGACAGTTGCTCGCCGCTTCGTACAACGGTGGATAGCGCTGTAAATTTGTCCCTTCACTCTCACGACTGACGGAGGACTACAATTCGTACTACCACCTATCACCCATCATCTGATGGTCTAGTTGAACGGTTTCAACGCCAAATAAAAAGTAATCTTCGAGCACACGAAAACAACAATCGGTAAGAGACCTTACCGCTAGTCCTCTTAAGTGTCGGAACCAGAGTGAAGGCAGATATACAATGTTCCACCGCCCAGCTGGTATACGGCACGACACTGAATCTGCCCAGGGGAATTTTACACTACGGAGCAGTCACAACTTTGGTAGATCAGACTACAGCCAACGATTCTCTAAGTACATGCGAATTCTGCCTCCGGTGTAAACTGGAATACAGCATCGACAGGCCACTTACCCTTGGGATTTATCTACCGATTCACATGTGCTCATACGTGTAGATACGGTACGCGAACCTTTGCAACAGCATTAGGAAGGACCTTTTCACGTGACTTTCCGTCACGGAAAGACATTCAAGGTTGATCGAAACGGAAGCCTCGAGATTGTCAGCATTGACCGTCTCTCTACCTCATGCTATATGACTGCTACATCATTTTCTTTGATTCTTTTATCCTGAGTTCACGCCTCCGACCATCGCCCATCTGGTACTGTCAACTTTAGTCAGCCTTGGCGAAAGCTGGTCTGACCACCCACGTTCTTTTCTATACACTCAGTAGATGTTTTTGTTTCGACTTATAGACCAGAAATAAGTTTCTTGGCTTAATGGGGTTCCTTCCCAAGTCAGCATCGTTTTCTGGTCCGGACCTCTACAAACGCAATTCTCAGATTCTAGATACAAACCACTCCCGTATGGCATGCCGACTTTATCACCAATTATGGCACGTTACTCCTGGCACGTAAAAGACCTTCGATGACAACTCGAGGACCAACTATCGCTTCCTGTTCGTCAACCCTTCCATCATAAAATCGCACATTTGCCAAATAGTCTCAGTAACGAAAGTTCTGAACGTTTTATTAAAGGCTATTCTTAAAATTTCGACATCTGTGAACAGTTTGCTCAACTGCTGTCACAGAGTGGAACAAAAATAGCTGATCACGTGGGTCTACTACTATATTGGACTGAAATTAAGTAAACTGAGTATTTTTGAGTTCTGATAGCAGAAGAAAAACTTTAGCAAGTTTGTAGCAAAACTGCTAAAGAATTATGATGACTTGTTGGTGTCTTGAGTTTGATCAAACAGCTGTGGCCTATCTTAAATGATTTGATAGCTCCATATGTCAGTCATGTATTGGCGAATGGTATTTATAGTGGTAAAATCAAGCAATCTGATTTCACTCCGCTGTTTATATATGAACTAAAAGACCTGCTGACAGAAGTCTTTGATATTCCTAAGTGCAACGGCACTTCAACTGTGACGTTAGAGGCAGTTATATGTGACAGGATTGCTCGTGATGGTGTCCGATATGTTATAGGGCATAATTTGAAGTCACAGGTATTCATCGTAGTAGACAGGTAGCCTTCCTCGATGACGAACACAACTTCAGAAGTCATTTAACAGTTCTGAGTAAGTCCCAAAGATATGTTAATGTCATTTCCATCAGGGCCGACCCATTTGGTTTACATGTTTGTGGACTAAAATATCCAGATAGCAACTTATCCATTTGGAACTATCTTTTTTAGAATCTATAGATATAGTTACAATATTGTGTAGGCAACACACAATTTTTGACTTCCGGAGAAAATGTCGTCCAATTCAAAGTAGCTGAAGAAAGTACTTCGTGAGTGAGTAACCGCCTGGACTTTATTTTAGTTTTTGCGTTCATCAGTATCAGTTTATTTACTACCATACTCTTGATTGCGCCAAGTGTTCTCCTCCAGTGTGCACAATAATCTAAATAATTTCTGCTCAGGATATAAAGACTCCATGGTAGTGAACACTTAGTTTACAATGTGCACAGTTTAGAGCATACCGATAACCATGTCAATAAAAATGGTAGCTTTAAATCGTTCTCAGCTTTCCCCGAGCAATCGTTTAAGCAAAAATTAAGGCGTTCAGCAAAATTTGGTTTCTCGGTGGCTAAGCAAGCTACACAGAGTTACAAAGAAAATAATTTAATTCAGAACTTCACTTAATCAATATATACTATCTTCTGTTACGGAGCCAACCGTTACTTCTGGCTTTTCTAATGGAATCATCGATTATGGAGACTGTAACCTCAGTACTACAAGACCTAAAAATATAGTGGTAGTGATTGAGAAACCCGGCCTCATCGCGCAAATTGTAAAAACAGTAGGATCAGGTTTCGCCCTCATTTTAAGCGTTCAAATTTCTTCACTGACCCATTTCCTTCTAGCATTATATGTATATTTAAATATTCAGTATTTAGCCATAAGTGCGAGTGGATACTTGTGACAGATATACTTTGTAAGTGTATCTCAAGACACAATATGATATGTTCGTTATTCATATTTCACGAATGTTTTATTCCATAGGGTGACATCACTTTTCAAGCCCTGTTCCGTGAAAAACAGTTTAGTTCAGTAAACATAAATGTCGATTAGCTCTCTAGCATGATGTCGAAAGACCTCATAATTTTATTGGAATTCTACAAAGTCATTTTAATTATCCAAAAGATTGTTAGAATTATGAAGCTTAAACGGAACGACTGTTTACAGAACTGAAAAGTTAGAGGTAGCTGAAAAGGAGGCTGCATGTAGTCCAGTTGAGTTTCCAGTTGTCAGCGTCTTGACTTCAAACTTTCCATCCATACCTAAGTATACATTTCGTACATCTTTTTAGGTACATGGAATGTTCGTACATTGTGGGAGACTGGAAGACTATTTCAAGTTGCGGCAGAAATGAAAAGATACAACCTCGAGGTGCTCGGCATCAGTGAAACGCATTGGACACAGGTAGGACAAATGAGACTAGCTTCAGGGGAACTGCTGTGCTTCACATACACAAGGAGTTGCACTGATCCTGTCCAAACATGCACAAAAGGCACTGATAGGATAGGAATCTCATGGACCCAGGATCATAAAAGCATCCTTCAAAACAAAGAAAGAGGAGATCACGATGAACATCATCCGATGCTATGCACCTACTAACGACTACAATGACGACGTTAAAGATCAATTCTACGAAAGGCTGCAGTCAATCTCCGACAGATGCTCACCAAAGGATTTGACGATTCTTATGGGAGACTTGAATGCCAAGGTTGGAATGGACAACACTGGATATGAAGACATCATGGGACGACATGGACTGGGAGAAAGGAACAAAAACGGTGAGAGATTTGCAAACCTATGTGCCTTCAACAAACTGGTCATCGGCGGCACAATATTCCCACACAAACGAATACACAAAGCCACATGGATTTCACCGGACCACACTACTCAAAACTAAATTGACCATATATGTACCAACAAAACGTTCAGAAGGACGGTGGAGGATGTGAGAACCAAGAGGGGAGCTGATATAGCTTCAGATCACCACTTGCTGATCGCCGAAATGAAACTGAGACTAAAGAAGCACTGGACAACGGGGCAGACAACATCACAAACGTTTAATACGGCCTTTCTTCGGGAAACCGTAAAACTCAACGAATTCAAGATAGCCCTCACCAATAGGTTCCAGGCCTTTCAGGATCTGCTCATTGGAGAGGAAGCAACATTGGAGAACAATTGGAAAGGGGTCAAGGAGGCAATCACTTCAACATGTCACGAGGTTCTGAGTCACAAGAAGTACCATCACAAGGATTGGATGTCTGTTAGTACTCTTGAAAAAATTGAAGAAAGGAGTAACAAGAGGGCAGCAATCAATGTCAGTCGAACAAGAGCAGAGAAATTTAAGGCACAAGCTTCACACACAGAAGCAAACAGGGAAGTGAAGAACAGCATCAGAGCTGACAAACGAAAATATGTGGAAGATCTAGCAATAACGGCGGAAAAGGCTGTAAGAGACGGAAACTTGAGACAATTGTACGAAACAACAAAGATGCTCGCTGGAAACTATCGTAAACCAGAACGACCAGTGAAAAGCAAGGAAGGGAAAATAATCAGCAACACTGACGAACAGCGAAATAGGTGGTTAGAGCACTTTAAGGTATTCTTGAATTGAAAGGCCCCACTGAACCCACCCAACATCGAAGCAGCATCCAAGGACCTCCCAATTAATATTGGCGCACCTACGATTGGGGAGATCAGTATGGCCATCAGACAAATCAAGTGTGGCAAATCAGCAGGACCAGACAACATTCCAGCAGAAGCAATGAAAGCAGATATAGAAGCAACTGCGAAAATATTTCACATCCTCTTCAAGAAGATTTAGGATGAAGAACAAGTACCATCAGATTGGAAAGAAGGATACCTGATCAAAATACCAAAGAAAGGCGATCTCAGCAAGTGTGAGAACTACAGAGGCATCACTGTTCTCTTAATACCAGGCAAAGTTTCCAACAGGGTATTTTTAAACAGAATGAAGGACTTCGTAGACGCCCAACTTCGAGATCATCAGGCCGGATTTCGTAAGGATCGATCATGTACTGACCAAATTGCTACATTACGGATCATTGTTGAACAATCAATTGAATGGAACTCACCACTCTACATCAACTTCATCGACTACGAGAAGGCATTCGATAGCGTGGATAGGAAAACACTGTGGAGGCTTCTTCGACACTACGGTGTGCCTGAGAAAATAGTTAACATCATACGGAATTCTTATGATGGATTCAACTACAAAATCGTGCACGGAGGTCAGCTGACAGACTCTTTCGAGGTGAAGACCGGTGTCAGGCAAGGTTGCTTACTCTCACCCTTTCTCTTTCTCCTGGTGATCAACTGGATTATGAAGACGTCAACTTCTGGAGGGAGGCACGGTATCAACTGGACAGTTAGGACGCATCTGGACGATCTGGACTTCGCAGATGGCTCTTCTGTCGCACACTCAACAACAAATGCAAGAGAAGACGACCAATGTAGCAGCAGCCTCTGCAGCAGTAGGTCTCAACATACATAGAGGAAAAAGCAAAATTCTCCGATGCAACACAACATGCACCAACCAAATCACTCTTGATGGAGATGCCTTGGAGGACGTTAACACCTTTACATATCTGGGCAGCATCATCGACGAGAAAGGTGGATCCGATGCAGATGTGAGGGCACGGATCGGCAAAGCAAGGGCTGCATTTCTACAGTTGAAAAATATCTGGAACTCCAAACAGATATCAATCAACACCAAAATAAGGATTTTCAATACAAATTTCAAGACAGTTCTAATGTATGGAGCGGAAACATGGAGAACTACCAAAGCCATCATCCAGAGGATACAAGTGTTTATTAACAGTTGCTTACACAAAATACTTCGGATTCGTTGGCCACACACCATCAGCAACAACGTACTGTCGGAGAGAACAAACCAGATTCCAGTGGAGGAGGAAATCAGAAAGAAGCGGTGGAAGTGGATAGGACACACACTACGAAAAGCACCTAACTGCGTCACGAGACAAGCCCTTACATGGAACCCTCAAGGCAAAAGGAAAAGAGGAAGGTCAAGGAACATATTACGCCGAGAAATAGAGAAAGATATGAAAGGAATGCACAAACATTGGACAGAACTGGAGAGGGAAGCCCAGGACAGAGTTGGATGGAGAAAACTGGTGGGCGGCCTATGCTCCATTGGTGGTAACAGGCGCAAGTAAGTAAGTAAGTTCTCAAGAGTCTATTGGTTTTTCCTTGTTTTGTACACGTTTGTACCAAAACGTTCACGGTTGATAGTGGTATGCAGTGTGATGAATGTAAAGGTTGCTAGCACGCAATTTGACCATATTTGACCTATACAGCTATCAAACAGTTCAGAAAAAAGGAACATATTTTGTTGTATCATCAGTATTGCCCAGACGAAAAGAGCTTGTTATCCTATGCGATTGTAGTAGCTGCTAAAAGGAATAATTGCAAGCGGCATCGCAACATTTCAAGTGGTTTCTATTTTGTTTACTATTTACAGACGTCCTACTTAAGCCCAAAGCCAAATGACTTAACTGGACCAAAGAAGGAGAAATCTAGTTCAATAAGGTCCATGAAGAACAAAAACTCAAAAAGCAGATTCCTTCTGTGTTTGTTCCCATAAATGGCTATGTATGTCCCCTACAGGAAAGCACTTTGTCAACAAAGTCATCACCCAGGATCTCATAGTGTACGCATCGCAACTGTGATCGCTACCGCAGTGAAAGCTGACGAATATTCACAAGTCGTGAAATCAGAAGCTGGAAAATGTCTCCAAAGAAATACTGTTGACCATAATGACAACCTCAAAATCAATGACTGAACACAGTGATAGCTTAGTCATTTTTCAAATAGTAAATTAGGACGAAGGCTCTGAACGTGTACTCCGCTTTCACCACGACACTGTGCTGATAAACATTTCATTCAGCATTCTAATGCCTCGAGATATTCTGAGGTGACCTGGCTAAAATTTTATTGACTAGGATGCCTAACGGATCCACAAGAAAATAAAACAGCAGTGCTAAACGTGGTACTTAAATCTTCCGTTAAAAATAATATACTGCTGCATTAGGGACATGAACTGAAGGGACCGGAAGTTTTCGTCCGTAAACACCTACCTTTCGAAAATCGTATTAGAAAGGGAGATCCCGAAAAGAGACCAAATTAAGGTTGGATGCTTAAGTTTTCAGATGATGAGACCTCGAAAGAGAATGATGTCAAAGCCACACTGAATGCATCAAGAAGTCATTTAAATGGTCTTCATGTCTCAGGCACAAATATCTGGGGCTTATGCATCAGGTTAATGGAGATAAGCGCACAGATAGACTCTATAAAGCCGGACGCATTTGCCATCAACGATTCATGGCTGACTTAGTTTGGAGAAAATAATGAACCCCGTTTCGAAAGTTTCACATTAGCTACAGTCGACTGAATCTATAAAAGAAAAGGAAAAAGCAGCAGGTTTATCCATTAGAAATTCTATCTTTATCTTCAGAAATTTTGGAGGAAACTTTTCAAAAGCAGCTGTTGAAGTACTCGAAAGAAAACCAGATTCTTCCAGAGAAAAAGTACGGTTTTATAATAAGCTACTGAAACCGGCTGATTTCCATGAAAGTTGGTGCGAACTGAATGATCAAAAGTTACCTATTATTGTGAAAACTTTGACTTTAGAAAGGCTTTCTACTATGTCCCTCACAACTGGCTTCTATCTTAGCTAAACGAAATCGGGATCGGAGGCAGGGATTTGATAGTCGGCCACCAGAAAAGAGTATGGCTGCATAACAGCGAAACATTTATAGTGATGGCAGTCCTCGTGGTTCAAAACCTTATTACATGTTGAAGTTATTGTTTCTTTGATCCCTTTTTAGTTGTACACCATGGTGGTTGCGTCCTCGTTGAGTAAATCGTGCAAGGCTTGAAACTAGCTACCAAGACCTATCTTGATTTCGTTGACCTTGTCTGAATCCTGAAGAAAGGGGATGTCAAACTCTGTGAAACAATTTGTCCAGTGCTTTTTTCGGTTTCATACTTGCCACTATCAAGTGGTGGTCTGAAGCTGTGTCAGTCGCTTTGATTGTTCTAACGTTCTCCATTGTCTTTTTGAACTGATTTTTAATGCGGAGGTGATCAGTTTGGTTCTCCGTTATGTGATCCGGTGAGACCAATGTAGATAACTGCATGTGTTTGTTCCACTTGTGACCAGTTCGCTTAAGAACATGGATTTGTGAATCTTTCAACGGTTTCTTTCATATCTTTTAGTCAATGTATTCCTATGATGCCATTAAATTCAGTGTTGTCCTATCCAACCTTTTAGTTTAGTTCTCTCATTAGAATCGTCAAATCATTCGCCGAGAATTCATAAACAACTAGGTTTTATCATCTTCATTGTTATAGCTAGTAGGCGTACAGCGCTGAATGACATTCATTACAATTTCATCTTCTTTGTTCCGAAGAATGCTTTGACGAGCCTGTGTTCATGATTCTTCCATCCAATGAGTGCTTTCCGTGATTCTTCAGACGAAATCGGTGCTAAATATTTTCGCATTAGCTGTCCTTTGATATAAATGTCAGATTTACTAATATTTATCTTTATTCAGTTACATTTATGGAGATCAGTGTTTTTACACTTTCGAAATCACCAATCAGTCATTGTTAGACCACTGTTAGAAACCCGGAAGCACTGGACGGCCATTTCTTCGTGGTATGGGACTCATCAGCAATGCGCTTCCACGACTCCTGCACCTTGCAGGATTCAAACCCGGGATCTGCGGCATTGTGCGCGCAGATTAGACTCCTTCATTTCTTCCTGCTAAATCAAGACTGCTCAGACATGTACAAAAGCCAAGGGGAAATAAAATACCCTTCGAAGGCAGCTTTTCGTCCTGAGTTGTGTTGGACCAATCAATATATTATTTCAAAATATTCACAAAGTTATCGAATACCAATAAATGTATATTGAAATATATCAGTTAAATGTGATAAATACAATAAAAATATAAGGACGTTACTTTATACGGCTACTTGTGCGTGCTCGATTGTTATTGGTCAGGTAATTCCACAATTATAGAAGTGTTAGTGTTACAAATGTAGTAATTGTCCGTAGAGTAGCATATGCATATGACTGCAGTCTATTAAGTAGATAATATATGTATTAGACTCCAGATCGCATTCTAGTGGGAAATTGAGAACACGAGATATGTATATAAAGTGTATTTGATAGTACGCGGCAGTGGGTGCCGTGCTATGTGTACAGTGAACGGAAAATGGAAGCAATAAGTTTGTCATGCCATCTCCACATAGCTCCCCTCTAGATTGTCCGGAGGTAACACTGGTTATATTACAAAAAAATATATGAGAGTACAGTGTGTGCATTTATGTAGAATAATAATTAGAAAGGCAATGCAGGAAAGTGGAGAATGGTATGTCATGTACATTAATACTATACGATGCATTAATGTAAAAAAACTAGTGTGAATGTTGTATGACATGCCAAAAATAAGGAAAATATAGTCATACAATGTTTTGGTTGGTTGATGAAAATAACAACGTGCAAAGCCATTGATAAACATACACGGAAATTGAATTGCTTATTTTCATGTAAAAAAATATTGTTTGTTTTGTTTTTTAAAAAAAAATAGAATTAACTCGTTAATTGTAGTGTAAAAAAAATAATGTGACAATACGAGCTATTGCGAAAAATGTGGTTTATTATATGCACGTGTTAGAAGACCAAAAGGGTATAATAGTTTTTATTTCGGAGAGTGAGAGGTTTTAACAATATAACCTACACTAACAGTAATTTGTTGAATGCCGTTTTCTTTTTATTCAGCGAAATGTACATAGCGTTTAGGTTTATTCATGGCTCTGCCGGAACGTGTTAAGCAAGTAGGCTTAACGGTCGGTTTTTGCACCTCCACTGCTTTCTTGGTGCTTTGCAGGTTTTGTTTATCAGTAGTGTTATCTTCTTTGTCAGGTTGAATCTCGTAGAAGGCTGGTTTCCTTCTTTCCACCTTTGTTGATTATGAAATGTTTATTGGTTCGTTTAATCACCGGGTATGGTCCATCGTAAGGTTGTTTCAATGGCTTTTTAACCTCATCGACGCAAACGAAAACATTTTTGCACGTCATCAGGTTTTTGTGAAGATGTATGCGGTTATTATGCTCCTGCGGCGGTATGGCTTTTATGCTCTGCATAGTTTGGAGCAGTCGACTAGCGAATCGGCCTGGGTCACTTGGTGCCAATGTGTCCGTGTCTACCAATTGGCCTGGCAATGTAAGTGTTGTGCCGTAGACCAGCTCAGCAGAAGTACATTCGATGTCCCCCTTGATGGTTGAGCGAATTCCCAGGAGTACGAGCGGTAATGCATCGCTCCATTTCATCGTGTCAGCTTGTGCCATCAGTGAGCTTTTTAATTGGTGGTGAAATCTTTCCACCAAACCATTTGCTACTGGATGATAAGCTGTGGTTTTGATGTGGTTTACTCCCAGTAGTTTAGCGAATTCCTGGAATAGGACGGATTGGAAGTGGGGACCACGGTCTGTAGTAATAATTGAGGGAACTCCGTAATTTGATATCCATCGATCAAGGAAAACTGCTGCTACAGTTTCTGCCGAGGTATCTGCTATCGACCATCGGGTGAATCTGTCAACCGCGGTGAGGATATGAGTGAAAGAGTTGAATGGTGTCAATGGACCAACGATGTCTAAATGTATTTGTTGAAAGCGTTTGTCAGGAAGCGGGAATTTACCAACAGCACTTAATGTGTGTCTTTATACCTTACTACGTTGGCACTGTAAGCAGCTTCTGGTCCAAAGTTTTACATCCGAGTTAATTTTAGGCCAAACGAAGCGTTCCGTGATCACTTTAGTGGTGGCTCAGATTCCCGGATGTGAAAGTTCGTGTCAGTGTCGAAATACTTGTCGTCGACAGGATTGTGGTACAAAGCGACGCAGATTACCAGTTGAGACGTCGCAGATTATCGATGCGTTGGATAAAGGGGTATGTACCGGCTTGAGGATCAAGTTAGACTTTTCTTTGCAGGCTTCCAGCCCTGCATCGTCTACTTGAAGTTTTGCAAGTGTTTCAAGATTGATATCCTGTTTGCGTACCAAAGTGTCGATATCCCTGCGCGACAAGGCATCGGCGACGACGCTGCTATGTCCTTTGATATACTGGATGTCTGTGGTAAACTGAGAAATACAATCAAGTTGTCTGGCTTCCCGAGGTGAATGTCGATCATATGATACGTTTAATGAGTAGCTTAGAGGCTTGTGGTCAGTCATTATAGTAAACGGACGTCCTTGTAATGAAAAACTGAAGCGTTTGAACGCAAGGTAGATAGCGAGTAGTTCACGTCCAAAGGTGCTGTAACGTTCTTGTGCCTGTGATAATCGTTTAGAAAAGAACGCTATGGGCGTGATGACGTCGTTTACCTGTTGTTGTAGCACTGCCCCGACAGCTTTCTGAGACGCGTCTGTGCATAGAATAAGATTTGTCGAGGGGTCAGTGTTGAGGTATCCATATTGAAATTTTTTACTGAACTATTCACATTTATTTACTTGGAATTTTTCAAAAGATCTATTTTAGATATCTGGTAAACCATAAATAATTTTTTAAATAACACTGAGAAATGCGTTAGTGATTATTTGTAGGCTAAGTAAAATGTCAATGAATTCTAGCCAAACATCCAACAGGTCACTTAATGATTGTTAAACAGTTTACCGATCCTCGATAATGCTAAGTATAGGCAACACATATCAATCAACTGCATGTCTTGGACATTAGCATGCGCCAGTGGTTCCGCTTCGTACTTCTGCCAACGATTATTAGTAACATATACTATTGCTGATTGAGAGTATTCGTTCTAGCCGGTCACCTGGTTACCACAATAACATAACCTAGGTCATGAATTAACAACGAGATGTGACTTTGATGTAAGTTAGGAGGTTATATCATTCTTACAAATTTAATCAGTTTATTCTCCATGTGCTCTTCTCTGATCTGTGAATAATAACTTGAGGTATTGTAACATAATGTAGAATGATGGCTGAAGGTTGTCGAAAAGAAACCCAAGAACTAGATTTTGAGCTATTTTACACTTTTCAGTAAGGACTGGACACCTTGTTCTACTTGGTAAAACATAATTGATACTTATGTGAATAATGATGCTAAGTTTCTGGATAATTTCCGAATCAGAACGATTGTTGTCGGTTGTTTATTTCTGATCATCATAGTGAGCGAGTCCGGAAACCAGCTTGACTATGTGTGGTGTTTGAATGAACTAGTAACTTCTTGTTGTTGTGAAATGCTTGATTTCGAATTCTAAATACAATACATTCGTTTGTGCATATCTTTAATTCTTGATACATATACTTCTAAGCATCACAGTGGCGTCGCGATGGAACTTGTAATGGAACAGCTAGATATTCATTCTACTTCTGAAGCTTTTGAAGATTATTTGGAAAGGTTTGAAATCTGGAGTATGACCAGGAAAGATGTCAAAGATGATAAAATTGTGGCTCATTTCCTAACATTCATCGGAAAAGAAGCGTACAGCTTATTGAAAACCTTGGCATATCCAGAGAAACCTATTTCACTTCCCTATGCAATGCTAAAGGAGTTATTATTGAATCATGTAAAGTGCCCTGGTTTTGAATGCCGTGAAAGAGCGAAATTTCATAAGATGATTCGTCAAAATGACCAAAATGTTAAGGAATTCATTCTTGAATTGCAGAAACAGGCTGTCAAATGTAATTTTGGTGATCAACTTCATGTGCAGCTGAGAGACCGATTAATTGCAGGAATTAACATACCTAGTTTGGAAAGAGAGCTGTTAAGAATGCCAAACTGTTCCTTTCAAGATGTTAGAACTGCGTGCATTAACTACGAGGCGTTGAATGAACTTGATATTCAGTCGATGAAGATTTCCAATACTTTGATTAGTTGTCATGATGAAAAGCAATCTCAGGGTCAATCAAAATTGTGTTCGTTTAACAGAGGTTCCTATTCTCGTGTAAATATGAACGGTGTCTCAAAAAAGAATTACAAAGGAAATCAAAAAGGTGAGACCAAGTTTGGCAAATGTTTATCATGTGGAAAACTTCATTCTCGTTATTATTGTACATTTCGTAATGCTAAGTGTTTTAGATGTGGTAAGATAGGACACATTCAAGCAGTATGCAAAGCTACTGTTCATTTTGCCTCAAGTAGTACTAAAGCTTGTAATTTAGATTCCAATAATTCAGCTGATCCTAATGATCATTTATCTTTAACTACCATTTCGAAAGGTAATGCTCATATTCAAAAGCGACTATATACATCACTTGGTTCATTTCATGACTTTATTGTGGACACAGGCAGTATAGAGTCCATTATTTCATTCAAGAATTTGAAATCGTTAGATCCGAACGTTGTGATACGACCCACTGATGTATCAATATTGGGGATTACTGGACACAAACTGCCTATACGAGGATGTTGTGAATTGCTAATAAGAGATGATGATTCCTCATACATACCATGTGAATTCTTAGTTAGCGAAACGGGACTGTCAATACTGGGTTTAAAGAATTTGAGAAGACTTAAAGTGGAGTTGTCTTTCCTAGTTTCTAAAGAAAATTCTGATGCTTTACTTAAAGATTCGATAGCCACGTGTGCTAAGTGCAGTGGAGGTATGAAAACTGCTATTGATTCTATTGCCGCCTCAACATTTAATGAGCTGGAGAGGGGAGTAGATACCTTTCTACTGCAATATAGAAATGCCAGACATTCAGTGACGAAAGAGACTCCATCAAAACTATTAAAAGGAAGAATTCTTCGGTCGAATATGAGATGTTTGGAGTCTGCAGAAGTTACATATTATCATGGCAATGATCTTCGACCATCCACGGAGATTGTTCTGAAGAATGTTAGGAAATCTATGGTGCGACTTCTAGATATCAATGACTTGAGTACACACAATCGACATGTTGATCAAATACAATTCCAAGAGCCAGGTGAGCCTGTTCCAATTTCGGTTGTTAATTCTAATACTAATGAGAGCATTCTAGATAATACAGAGCCTTTATCCAATACACTGTCGGACAGACACAGGATGAATTTGAGAAGAAGACGTACAATTGATTACAGACATATACATTCCAATTTAAGCTGCGGCGGATGTGGTGTTTGAATGAACTAGTGACTTCTTGTTGTTGTGAAATGCTTGATTTCGAATTCTAAATACAATACATTCGTTTGTGCCTATCTTTAATTCTTGATACATATACTTCTAAGCATCACACTATGCCCACCACTAAATGTCCCATACGGTTGCGTGATGAAAAGGAGAACAAAATAAATCCATAGTTCAGTGGTTTATTGAAGGAGAACGTTGGCATGACAGAGGGAGCAGCAAAAGGAGAAACATGGCGGCAACGCGAAGAGAACGTTGCGCGCAAGAAGTCGAAGAAGTGTTTTTGGTACAATTAAACACAGCGAGTACAATAATGTTTACATTTCAAAAATCGCATTTTCTTCGTAGAAGCGATCCACTACATATTCAAATTTGACAACATTTATTAGTGGTAAACGTACTTTTTGAGTAGAATTTATTTTGATATATGTGATAAACCCAATGATTTCCGTTTGTTTACATTTTTTAGTTGATTGCAGATACATGAGTATTTCTATTCATGCTACTAACCTATTGTGAGATGCCCAGAGAGATTATTCAAAATCTGTTTAATTTCACATTTTTACTGCTAAAAATGTCCTATTATATAGCGAAACGTTGCGGATTATTTTCACTCAATAACTAACTACTTAATGACAGTGAAATAAATGTACTTCCAAATGTAAATAGTGATGTCCGCATTTTTCAACTGATATTCAATGTTCAAACAGTACCAAAGTCAACCTCATTTGTTAAATACAATCACAAATTGATTTACTGAATTCCTTTAGTGATATCACGTATACATATTTTGATAATTTGAATTTGTAATGAATCAACCAATAATCCTACTAATGGAAAAGAAAGGATGTGGTAAAATGAGTTTTCATCCAGTTGCATTTAATTGATACCGATTATCACATAGATAAAACTGTAGCATTTACAGTTGTCTATAAAGACAACCCCCCCTCCCCAATTTTACCTTACAATCCCAGAATCCAACGTTTACGGATAGCAGAAGCCATAGTAATACACATCAATAAACCGAATCTTTGCAGACAAAGAAAGTTAGTACTGCCTCTGTGACTACCCTGGACGTTGATATAGATAATATTACATTCCAAAAGTTTCTTTTCCTTCCTTTGAACTTTTCTGAAATCCGACTTTTTGTTAACGTTTTCATCCCCCATTTCTAGTCTGACGTAATCTAAATAATGATCTTATCATTTCTAATTGTCTCATGAATTACAAAACACATATTTGCATGGAATTTCAAATCCGTGTTGGTTCGGGTTGCCATGCCATACATAGTACAGCACAACCGAAGCAATTTACAAGAGTGAATGATGATCTTGTCAACATAAGATAACAATAATAACAACGATAGAAAGAAGTGTTTCGAATAAAAGAATTCTAGAACTGAGCATCAAGAGGGAAGATAAAAAATGAACATATTCAAACGATAGCGATCAATCCATAGTCACATCAGTCAACATTACTAGTTGCGATGACCGTAATTACTCAAACAGAATTGGAGTAAATAATAACATATCTTCGACCTTATTTCATTTTATTAAGTACCATCAAAATGTTCATGAATTAAAACATGATATGACAAGAGAATAAATTATAGTTCACATGAATTCCACTGTTCTAAAATATACGGGAAACTTTAAAGTACTGAATGATTTCAAAGTAACACAATGTCACTTACTTGGATTTTGTATGAGGTTGCCGGTTTCAAATTATGCAAAATACACTCTGTTCGTTCCTAAATTTAAATCAGAGAGAATCCACATAGCATTATTTATTCAAATATATTACAGATTCTTCTAAAATTGTGAGAACGATAAGCGTAAACTTTGTTTGAATCACTGATATACTATTCTCATTTAAATGAAACTAAGATCTGTAAGACATGTGAAGCAATTCTGTCAGTAAGATGGTGGAGAAGAGTCACAGTTTTCGAGATAAAGTTGTGCAAATAAAACCTTTAGTCGACTGTATATCAATATCAGATTTGAACAATATCAATGCAGTCTTACATGAAGACAGTGGAAAATATCTCATGAACTGAAGATGGCTTTCGACAGTGGAGAAGTTCCAATGTGATGATAGTGAGGAAGTTACCGAATTATATCATGGAATACTTGTTAGACCGTACCATGAACCGAATAATGTTGAAGAATTTTTGACGAACGAATTAAGTCCGAATAATGAAAATGTATTAGTTGTTCTAATACAGTTGTCTACGCAAAATACTGCGGATTCGTTGGCCAGACACGATCAGCAACAACGTACTGTGGGAGAGAACAAACCAGATTCCAGTGGAGGAGGAAATCAGGAAGAAGCGGTGGAATTGGATAGGACACACTGTGGAAAGCACCTAATTGTGTCACGAGACAAGCCCTCACATGGAACCCACAAGGCAAATGTAAAAGAGGAAGTCCAAAGAACACACTACGCCGAGAAATAGGGAAAGATATGAGAGGAATGAACAAACATTGGACAGAAATGCAGAGGGAAGCCCAGGAGAGAGTTGGTTGGAGAAAACTGTTGAGCGGACTATGCTCCATTGGACGTAACATGCGTAAGTAAGTAAGTAAGTAATGAAAATGTGACAGCCACTTTAAGATACAAACGACACCTGAGTTTTGATTTTATGCAACATTTTGATTGTCATCTAAACAGTAATGATTGTTAAATAATAATTTACTCTTGCAGTCCGCTTTCAACTCGCAAGGTGTAGGTTCATACGCGTCCAGCCCAGTCCAAGTCCAAAAACGATAATTCTGGGAGAGAACGTTTCTAAACAATATTACACCTTCGAGTTTCCAATTACCACAATAAGTTCCGTTACTGGAAGAAGAAGTGCTTCCAGTCCGTTACTGCTAGATTATGAAATCCAAATATGTCTATAGCCACATTAAGTATCAAATTTAAACAACATATATATAGTTCAGAAAGAAACATTAGCAAAAGATATAGAAATAATAACAATATACAAATGATAAAATCCCAAAATGAAATCAAATAGAGTACCAAAATATCAACAGAAAGAGTCAGTCATATCATAACATAAATATATATACATGGAGGGATTGTCCAAAAACAAAACCTTCAAAATAGTTTCTACAATGATCACAAGGTAATGCAATGCAATTAAACAGTGTACTCTGCATCTCAATTTCTTATCAATCAGTAACAGCATGTATTGATTACTGTTTTCTAATCGAATCGTTTCTTCCTTAGCTTCGATTTGGTTTGTTCTATCTCACTGTAGGTCGTTGCTAATGTTGTAGTGCGTAGAAACATGGTAATAAACACTTGTATGTTGTGGATGATGACTTTGGTGGTTCCCCAAGTTTCTGTTCCATACAAAGTATCATAGTCTTAACCTTGAAATTGGAAATTCTGACTTTGGTGTGGGTTGACAGTTATTTTGAGGTGCGAATGTTCTTCAACTGTATGATCATACAATGTTTTGGTTGGTTGATGAAAATAACAACGTGCAAAGCCATTGATAAACATACACGGAAATTGAATTGCTTATTTTCATGTAAAAAAATATTGTTTGTTTTGTTTTTTAAAAAAAAATAGAATTAACTCGTTAATTGTAGTGTAAAAAAAATAATGTGACAATACGAGCTATTGCGAAAAATGTGGTTTATTATATGCACGTGTTAGAAGACCAAAAGGGTATAATAGTTTTTATTTCGGAGAGTGAGAGGTTTTAACAATATAACCTACACTAACAGTAATTTGTTGAATGCCGTTTTCTTTTTATTCAGCGAAATGTACATAGCGTTTAGGTTTATTCATGGCTCTGCCGGAACGTGTTAAGCAAGTAGGCTTAACGGTCGGTTTTTGCACCTCCACTGCTTTCTTGGTGCTTTGCAGGTTTTGTTTATCAGTAGTGTTATCTTCTTTGTCAGGTTGAATCTCGTAGAAGGCTGGTTTCCTTCTTTCCACCTTTGTTGATTATGAAATGTTTATTGGTTCGTTTAATCACCGGGTATGGTCCATCGTAAGGTTGTTTCAATGGCTTTTTAACCTCATCGACGCAAACGAAAACATTTTTGCACGTCATCAGGTTTTTGTGAAGATGTATGCGGTTATTATGCTCCTGCGGCGGTATGGCTTTTATGCTCTGCATAGTTTGGAGCAGTCGACTAGCGAATCGGCCTGGGTCACTTGGTGCCAATGTGTCCGTGTCTACCAATTGGCCTGGCAATGTAAGTGTTGTGCCGTAGACCAGCTCAGCAGAAGTACATTCGATGTCCCCCTTGATGGTTGAGCGAATTCCCAGGAGTACGAGCGGTAATGCATCGCTCCATTTCATCGTGTCAGCTTGTGCCATCAGTGAGCTTTTTAATTGGTGGTGAAATCTTTCCACCAAACCATTTGCTACTGGATGATAAGCTGTGGTTTTGATGTGGTTTACTCCCAGTAGTTTAGCGAATTCCTGGAATAGGACGGATTGGAAGTGGGGACCACGGTCTGTAGTAATAATTGAGGGAACTCCGTAATTTGATATCCATCGATCAAGGAAAACTGCTGCTACAGTTTCTGCCGAGGTATCTGCTATCGACCATCGGGTGAATCTGTCAACCGCGGTGAGGATATGAGTGAAAGAGTTGAATGGTGTCAATGGACCAACGATGTCTAAATGTATTTGTTGAAAGCGTTTGTCAGGAAGCGGGAATTTACCAACAGCACTTAATGTGTGTCTTTATACCTTACTACGTTGGCACTGTAAGCAGCTTCTGGTCCAAAGTTTTACATCCGAGTTAATTTTAGGCCAAACGAAGCGTTCCGTGATCACTTTAGTGGTGGCTCAGATTCCCGGATGTGAAAGTTCGTGTCAGTGTCGAAATACTTGTCGTCGACAGGATTGTGGTACAAAGCGACGCAGATTACCAGTTGAGACGTCGCAGATTATCGATGCGTTGGATAAAGGGGTATGTACCGGCTTGAGGATCAAGTTAGACTTTTCTTTGCAGGCTTCCAGCCCTGCATCGTCTACTTGAAGTTTTGCAAGTGTTTCAAGATTGATATCCTGTTTGCGTACCAAAGTGTCGATATCCCTGCGCGACAAGGCATCGGCGACGACGCTGCTATGTCCTTTGATATACTGGATGTCTGTGGTAAACTGAGAAATACAATCAAGTTGTCTGGCTTCCCGAGGTGAATGTCGATCATATGATACGTTTAATGAGTAGCTTAGAGGCTTGTGGTCAGTCATTATAGTAAACGGACGTCCTTGTAATGAAAAACTGAAGCGTTTGAACGCAAGGTAGATAGCGAGTAGTTCACGTCCAAAGGTGCTGTAACGTTCTTGTGCCTGTGATAATCGTTTAGAAAAGAACGCTATGGGCGTGATGACGTCGTTTACCTGTTGTTGTAGCACTGCCCCGACAGCTTTCTGAGACGCGTCTGTGCATAGAATAAGATTTGTCGAGGGGTCAGTGTTGAGGTGCTGTAGCATAGTGGCGTTGGATATGAGAGACTTTGCTTTCTCGAATGCAGTCTTAGCGGCGGTTGGTGAGTTGAATATATCATTTTTAGTTTTCTTCATCTCTTGGTTATCAGCTTTAACAGGTCAGTTAAAGGTTGTAAGGTTTCTGCGCAGTGTGGTAGGAATCGTCAGTAGAAATTACACATTCCAAGGAAACGGCGTAATGACATTATTGAGGTAGGCTCAGGATAGTTGATGATCGTGTCAGCTTTCTCCTGTAATGGTCTTATGCCTTGTGAGTCTATGTAATGTCCTAGAAACTCTAAAGCAGGAGCGCCAAAGATGCACTTGGAAGGGTTAATGACAACTCCATACTGTTGGAAACGATCGAAGAGGGTTTGTAGATGCTGGACATGGTCTTCGATCGATGCGCTAGCTATAAGGACAGCATCGATGTAGACGAAAACAAAGTTGAGGCCTCTGGTTACCTCATCCATAAATCGTTGAAACGTTTGGACTGAGTTTTTTAACCCGAATGGCACTCTCAAAAACTCAAACAAACCAAAAGGTGTGATAGTGGCTGTTTTTCCGAAATATTCTGGTGCGACCGGGATTCGGTGATATGTCCTTACCAGGTCAAGTTTTGAAAAGAAATGTTTTCCGTGTAAGTTAAGTGAAAAATCGTGAAGATGAGGAATGGGGTATCTGTCTGGTGTCGTTTGATTATTCAAACGTCGATAATCGCCACATTGACGCTAGTCCTGATCTTTCTTTGGTACCATGTGTAGTGGCGAAGCCCATGGGCTGTTTGATTGGTGGATGATACTGTGGTGTTTGAATGAACTACTAACTTCTTGTTGTTGTGTAATGCTTGATTTCGAATTCTAAATACAATACATTCGTTTGTGCAGTTCTTTAATTCTTGATACATATACTTCTAAGCATCACAGTGGCGTCGCGATGGAACTTGTAATGGAACAGCTAGATATTCATTCTACTTCTGAAGCTTTTGAAGATTATTTGGAAAGGTTTGAAATCTGGAGTATGACCAGGAAAGATGTCAAAGATGATAAAATTGTGGCTCATTTCCTAACATTCATCGGAAAAGAAGCGTACAGCTTATTGAAAACCTTGGTATATCCAGAAAAACCTATTTCACTTCCCTATGCAATGCTTAAGGAGTTATTATTGAATCATGTAAAGTGCCCTGGTTTTGAATGCCGTGAAAGAGCGAAATTTCATAAGATGATTCGTCAAAATGACCAAAATGTTAAGGAATTCATTCTTGAATTGCAGAAACAGGCTGTCAAATGTAATTTTGGTGATCAACTTCATGTGCAGCTGAGAGACCGATTAATTGCAGGAATTAACATACCTAGTTTGGAAAGAGAGCTGTTAAGAATGTCAAACTGTTCCTTTCAAGATGTTAGAACTGCGTGCATTAACTACGAGGCGTTGAATGAACCTGATATTCAGTCGATGAAGATTTCCAATACTTTGATTAGTTGTCATGATGAAAAACAAGCTCAGGGTCAATCAAAATTGTGTTCGTTTAACAGAGGTTCCTATTCTCGTGTAAAAATGAACGGTGTCTCAAAAAAGAATTACAAAGGAAATCAAAAAGGTGAGACCAAGTTTGGCAAATGTTTATCATGTGGAAAACTTCATTCTCGTTATTATTGTACATTTCGTAATGCTAAATGTTTTAGATGTGGTAAGATAGGACACATTCAAGCAGTATGCAAAGCTACTGTTCATTTTGCCTCAAGTAGTACTAAATCTTGTAATTTAGATCCCAATAATTCAGCTGATCCTAATGATCATTTATCTTTAACTACCATTTCAAAAGGTAATGCTCATATTCAAAAGCGACTATATACATCGCTTGGTTCATGTCATGACTTTATTGTGGACACAGGCAGTATAGAGTCCATTATTTCATTCAAGAATTTGAAATTGTTAGATCCGAACGTGGTGATACGACCCACTGATGTATCAATATTGGGGATTACTGGACACAGACTGCCTATACGAGGATGTTGTAAATTGCTAATAAGAGATGATGATTCCTCATACATACCATGTGAATTCTTAGTTAGCGAAACGGGACTGTCAATACTGGGTTTAAAGAATTTGAAAAGGCTGAAAGTGGAGTTGTCTCTCCTAGTTTCTAAAGAAAATTCTGATGCTTTACTTAAAGATTCGATAGCCACGTGTGCTAAGTGCAATGGAAGTATGAAAATGGTTCAGCACGGGAGTGCCAAGCAAATTCAACATGTTGACTACATTTCTCGACAGTCATTAAATGCAGATATTTGTCGTACAGCAAAGAATGGCGAAAAGTGTCATAAGCTGAAAAATCAGCATTCGAGGTTGAGTGATTCTATTGCCGCCTCAACATTTAATGAGCTGGAGAGGGGAGTAGATACCTTTCTGCTGCAATATAGAAATGCCAGACATTCGGTGACGAAAGAGACTCCGTCAAAACTAGTAAAAGGAAGAATTCTTCGGTCGAATATGAGATGTTTGGAGTCTGCAGAAGTTACATATTATCGTGGCAATGAACTTCGACCATCCACGGGGATTGTTCTGAAGAATGTTGGGGAATCTATGGTGCGACTTCAAGATATCAATGACTTAAGTACACACAATCGACATGTTGATCAAATACAATTCCAGGAACCAGGTGAGTCTGTTCCGATTCCGGTTGTTAATTCTAATACTAATGAGAGCATTCTAGATAATGCAGAGCCTTTATCCAATACACTGTCGGACAGACACAGGATGAATTTGAGAAGAAGACGTACAATTGATTACAGACATATACATTCCAATTTAAGCGGTGGCGGATGTGGTGTTTGAATGAACTACTAACTTCTTGTTGTTGTGTAATGCTTGATTTCGAATTCTAAATACAATACATTCGTTTGTGCAGTTCTTTAATTCTTGATACATATACTTCTAAGCATCACAGATACCCAGCTGCATCATGTGCTCAAATTCATTTTTCGCGATTTGAAGTTTATGTGTGGGTAGTCTCTTTGCTTTGGGTCAGACGGGTGGACCCGTAGTAGTAATGTGATGTAGTACGTGATATACAGTGCCTTGCTTCCGGTAATCAACCTTGGTGATGTCGTCGCATTTAGCTAAGAGATCGGCGAAAGTTTGACTAATGGGCTTAGTTATACGTACTCCATGGATTTCGTAGATGTTGCTAGTTATGCCGTTCACATGTAGACGTGTCTGGTTGTCGACTAATCGTTTGCCACGCACGTCTACTAGCAGATTATAAGCAGTGAGGAAATCTGCTCTAAGGATCGGCCGTTTGACTTGTTCTACTACAAAGACCCATGTGAAACGTCGTCTGAGACCAAGGTCAAGTATTAGGGACTGTTCGCCATAAGTTTGGATGATGGTTTCGTTCGCTGCCTGAAGTGTTATCTTGCTGTCAGTGATGTGTTGCCGGCGGGAGAGCTGGAGAGGGATGATGCTTATTTCGGCTCCTGTATCGACTAAGAAGTCTGAGCCCGAAATCCTGTCCCTGATGTGAAAAAGACGGCTTGCAGCATGGCCAGAAGCAGTCGCCGACATCACTGTCTGGCAGGCCAATTTCCCTGGGTTTCTTGACTATTTGCAGGGAAGGTGTACGGTTTTGTGCTTTCTCCCCATACTTCTGGTGGTACCGACAAACACCAGTTGACCTTTTTGGAGACTTATAGCGGTGTCGAGAGCATGACCTTCTTCTAGAGAAAGATGCAGTTGGTTTAGTGCTGATCATGGCTACCGAGGCTCGTCAGTTGCATTATCTGTTGTTGAAGATTAAGAACGGTACAAATATTATCTAGGCTAGTGGTTTGTACGGAATTAACTGCATGGCTATCTGGAGAAAAATTCATTGTCAGTAGTTTGGTGCAAGTAAAACCGTATGAGATGGGAACAAAACGTAAAAGCCGGAAATGTTAATAAAAAATTATAGTACCAGAACAAATAGCATAAACACGGGCTCACCAAAATAATTGTGTTGGACCAATCAATATATTATTTCAAAATATTCACAAAGTTATCGAATACCAATAAATGTATATTGAAATATATCAGTTAAATGTGATAAATACAATAAAAATATAAGGACGTTACTTTATACGGCTACTTGTGCGTGCTCGATTGTTATTGGTCAGGTAATTCCACAATTATAGAAGTGTTAGTGTTACAAATGTAGTAATTGTCCGTAGAGTAGCATATGCATATGACTGCAGTCTATTAAGTAGATAATATATGTATTAGACTCCAGATCGCATTCTAGTGGGAAATTGAGAACACGAGATATGTATATAAAGTGTATTTGATAGTACGCGGCAGTGGGTGCCGTGCTATGTGTACAGTGAACGGAAAATGGAAGCAATAAGTTTGTCATGCCATCTCCACATAGCTCCCCTCTAGATTGTCCGGAGGTAACACTGGTTATATTACAAAAAAATATATGAGAGTACAGTGTGTGCATTTATGTAGAATAATAATTAGAAAGGCAATGCAGGAAAGTGGAGAATGGTATGTCATGTACATTAATACTATACGATGCATTAATGTAAAAAAACTAGTGTGAATGTTGTATGACATGCCAAAAATAAGGAAAATATAGTCATACAATGTTTTGGTTGGTTGATGAAAATAACAACGTGCAAAGCCATTGATAAACATACACGGAAATTGAATTGCTTATTTTCATGTAAAAAAATATTGTTTGTTTTGTTTTTTAAAAAAAAATAGAATTAACTCGTTAATTGTAGTGTAAAAAAAATAATGTGACAATACGAGCTATTGCGAAAAATGTGGTTTATTATATGCACGTGTTAGAAGACCAAAAGGGTATAATAGTTTTTATTTCGGAGAGTGAGAGGTTTTAACAATATAACCTACACTAACAGTAATTTGTTGAATGCCGTTTTCTTTTTATTCAGCGAAATGTACATAGCGTTTAGGTTTATTCATGGCTCTGCCGGAACGTGTTAAGCAAGTAGGCTTAACGGTCGGTTTTTGCACCTCCACTGCTTTCTTGGTGCTTTGCAGGTTTTGTTTATCAGTAGTGTTATCTTCTTTGTCAGGTTGAATCTCGTAGAAGGCTGGTTTCCTTCTTTCCACCTTTGTTGATTATGAAATGTTTATTGGTTCGTTTAATCACCGGGTATGGTCCATCGTAAGGTTGTTTCAATGGCTTTTTAACCTCATCGACGCAAACGAAAACATTTTTGCACGTCATCAGGTTTTTGTGAAGATGTATGCGGTTATTATGCTCCTGCGGCGGTATGGCTTTTATGCTCTGCATAGTTTGGAGCAGTCGACTAGCGAATCGGCCTGGGTCACTTGGTGCCAATGTGTCCGTGTCTACCAATTGGCCTGGCAATGTAAGTGTTGTGCCGTAGACCAGCTCAGCAGAAGTACATTCGATGTCCCCCTTGATGGTTGAGCGAATTCCCAGGAGTACGAGCGGTAATGCATCGCTCCATTTCATCGTGTCAGCTTGTGCCATCAGTGAGCTTTTTAATTGGTGGTGAAATCTTTCCACCAAACCATTTGCTACTGGATGATAAGCTGTGGTTTTGATGTGGTTTACTCCCAGTAGTTTAGCGAATTCCTGGAATAGGACGGATTGGAAGTGGGGACCACGGTCTGTAGTAATAATTGAGGGAACTCCGTAATTTGATATCCATCGATCAAGGAAAACTGCTGCTACAGTTTCTGCCGAGGTATCTGCTATCGACCATCGGGTGAATCTGTCAACCGCGGTGAGGATATGAGTGAAAGAGTTGAATGGTGTCAATGGACCAACGATGTCTAAATGTATTTGTTGAAAGCGTTTGTCAGGAAGCGGGAATTTACCAACAGCACTTAATGTGTGTCTTTATACCTTACTACGTTGGCACTGTAAGCAGCTTCTGGTCCAAAGTTTTACATCCGAGTTAATTTTAGGCCAAACGAAGCGTTCCGTGATCACTTTAGTGGTGGCTCAGATTCCCGGATGTGAAAGTTCGTGTCAGTGTCGAAATACTTGTCGTCGACAGGATTGTGGTACAAAGCGACGCAGATTACCAGTTGAGACGTCGCAGATTATCGATGCGTTGGATAAAGGGGTATGTACCGGCTTGAGGATCAAGTTAGACTTTTCTTTGCAGGCTTCCAGCCCTGCATCGTCTACTTGAAGTTTTGCAAGTGTTTCAAGATTGATATCCTGTTTGCGTACCAAAGTGTCGATATCCCTGCGCGACAAGGCATCGGCGACGACGCTGCTATGTCCTTTGATATACTGGATGTCTGTGGTAAACTGAGAAATACAATCAAGTTGTCTGGCTTCCCGAGGTGAATGTCGATCATATGATACGTTTAATGAGTAGCTTAGAGGCTTGTGGTCAGTCATTATAGTAAACGGACGTCCTTGTAATGAAAAACTGAAGCGTTTGAACGCAAGGTAGATAGCGAGTAGTTCACGTCCAAAGGTGCTGTAACGTTCTTGTGCCTGTGATAATCGTTTAGAAAAGAACGCTATGGGCGTGATGACGTCGTTTACCTGTTGTTGTAGCACTGCCCCGACAGCTTTCTGAGACGCGTCTGTGCATAGAATAAGATTTGTCGAGGGGTCAGTGTTGAGGTGCTGTAGCATAGTGGCGTTGGATATGAGAGACTTTGCTTTCTCGAATGCAGTCTTAGCGGCGGTTGGTGAGTTGAATATATCATTTTTAGTTTTCTTCATCTCTTGGTTATCAGCTTTAACAGGTCAGTTAAAGGTTGTAAGGTTTCTGCGCAGTGTGGTAGGAATCGTCAGTAGAAATTACACATTCCAAGGAAACGGCGTAATGACATTATTGAGGTAGGCTCAGGATAGTTGATGATCGTGTCAGCTTTCTCCTGTAATGGTCTTATGCCTTGTGAGTCTATGTAATGTCCTAGAAACTCTAAAGCAGGAGCGCCAAAGATGCACTTGGAAGGGTTAATGACAACTCCATACTGTTGGAAACGATCGAAGAGGGTTTGTAGATGCTGGACATGGTCTTCGATCGATGCGCTAGCTATAAGGACAGCATCGATGTAGACGAAAACAAAGTTGAGGCCTCTGGTTACCTCATCCATAAATCGTTGAAACGTTTGGACTGAGTTTTTTAACCCGAATGGCACTCTCAAAAACTCAAACAAACCAAAAGGTGTGATAGTGGCTGTTTTTCCGAAATATTCTGGTGCCACCGGGATTCGGTGATATGTCCTTACCAGGTCAAGTTTTGAAAAGAAATGTTTTCCGTGTAAGTTAAGTGAAAAATCGTGAAGATGAGGAATGGGGTATCTGTCTGGTGTCGTTTGATTATTCAAACGTCGATAATCGCCACATTGACGCTAGTCCTGATCTTTCTTTGGTACCATGTGTAGTGGCGAAGCCCATGGGCTGTTTGATTGATGGATGATACACAGGTGCATCATGTGCTCAAATTCATTTTTCGCGATTTGAAGTTTATGTGTGGGTAGTCTCTTTGCTTTGGGTCAGACGGGTGGACCCGTAGTAGTAATGTGATGTAGTACGTGATATACAGTGCCTTGCTTCCGGTAATCAACCTTGGTGATGTCGTCGCATTTAGCTAAGAGATCGGCGAAAGTTTGACTAATGGGCTTAGTTATACGTACTCCATGGATTTCGTAGATGTTGCTAGTTATGCCGTTCACATGTAGACGTGTCTGGTTGTCGACTAATCGTTTGCCACGCACGTCTACTAGCAGATTATAAGCAGTGAGGAAATCTGCTCTAAGGATCGGCCGTTTGACTTGTTCTACTACAAAGACCCATGTGAAACGTCGTCTGAGACCAAGGTCAAGTATTAGGGACTGTTCGCCATAAGTTTGGATGATGGTTTCGTTCGCTGCCTGAAGTGTTATCTTGCTGTCAGTGATGTGTTGCCGGCGGGAGAGCTGGAGAGGGATGATGCTTATTTCGGCTCCTGTATCGACTAAGAAGTCTGAGCCCGAAATCCTGTCCCTGATGTGAAAAAGACGGCTTGCAGCATGGCCAGAAGCAGTCGCCGACATCACTGTCTGGCAGGCCAATTTCCCTGGGTTTCTTGACTATTTGCAGGGAAGGTGTACGGTTTTGTGCTTTCTCCCCATACTTCTGGTGGTACCGACAAACACCAGTTGACCTTTTTGGAGACTTATAGCGGTGTCGAGAGCATGACCTTCTTCTAGAGAAAGATGCAGTTGGTTTAGTGCTGATCATGGCTACCGAGGCCCGTCAGTTGCATTATCTGTTGTTGAAGATTAAGAACGGTACAAATATTATCTAGGCTAGTGGTTTGTACGGAATTAACTGCATGGCTATCTGGAGAAAAATTCATTGTCAGTAGTTTGGTGCAAGTAAAACCGTATGAGATGGGAACAAAACGTAAAAGCCGGAAATGTTAATAAAAAATTATAGTACCAGAACAAATAGCATAAACACGGGCTCACCAAAATAATTGTGTTGGACCAATCAATATATTATTTCAAAATATTCACAAAGTTATCGAATACCAATAAATGTATATTGAAATATATCAGTTAAATGTGATAAATACAATAAAAATATAAGGACGTTACTTTATACGGCTACTTGTGCGTGCTCGATTGTTATTGGTCAGGTAATTCCACAATTATAGAAGTGTTAGTGTTACAAATGTAGTAATTGTCCGTAGAGTAGCATATGCATATGACTGCAGTCTATTAAGTAGATAATATATGTATTAGACTCCAGATCGCATTCTAGTGGGAAATTGAGAACACGAGATATGTATATAAAGTGTATTTGATAGTACGCGGCAGTGGGTGCCGTGCTATGTGTACAGTGAACGGAAAATGGAAGCAATAAGTTTGTCATGCAGTCTCCACAGAGTCACCAACTCTTTTAACCTGTAGCTCGATGACGTGGTTTCAACATCCTCTAATGAGTGATTCAGCAGAAGACTGGAAACACTCAGAAACTTACTAAAAAGGACAAACATAGTGCATTCAATACACCAATAACAATCTGTGATGACCTTGTGACGGTCCAATTGTTAGGCGCCCAACTGAGATTTGCAATGGTTTGTGTCTTCGATTTTTTTTATTAGTTTCTAGTTACCTGTAACACTCCTCAAGGCTGCAACCAATCTTCCTATGGTAATTTAATTCTCATCCATCTAAATGTTTTAGCTTGTTGAGTTGAAAAGTGGCGAAACATATAACGGCCACCTTGTTGCCTGTGATGACTGGATGAACATTCATCTCAAGGAAGTTATTTGTACATCTCGAGTAACTCTTATTCATATGTTGTGCTTACATCTTATAGGATGGTGATCGCTTTTGGAAAATGCCGGAGTGTTATATTCGCGGAAGCATAATAAAGTACTTACGGATACCAGACGACGTAATTGATAAGGTTAAAGAAGACTTGCAGTTAGCTAAAATGCGTAATCGCTCTCAGTCTGCGGATACTGGACGTGGAGGTTTTCATAGAAATAAATCTAAAGGTAAGATGACTTTATTATAGCATGATTTCGGTTGATCAAATCCTCCTTTTTAGCACGAATATTCGTGTATTTCCTTCCGTACTTGTGTTCTTGTTTACTAGTAGCTTACAGACTCTTTGTGTTTTACCTCTCTGAAAGTTGTCCGTTTTGCTATCTCTGACTTGCATCATATCATTGGCACGAGTGAATCGAAAACATTTTTCTGTTTGGATAAATTATTGGTGGACATATCTGTATAAATGTTACTGAACTACTGAACAAAATTTTCACTATTAGGCTACACAGAAAATAAGTTGTGAAATTGTTTTAGTTTCTCTAGAGGTGTCCGCTGGGCCTTTGGTTTATTTTTTCTGCTAACTTCACTTTTTCAGAGTAGAAATTCAATAGCGGCTTCTGGTTAGTAATCAGAGATTCCAGTAGTTATAGATACACCCGTGAAACTTTTTAAATAGTGTTAAGCTTCTGTATTCCTTATCATGCACGTTACACGTAACATTTGTATGTTTGTGAATTTACATTGAATTAGTCATTGGTAAGATTAAGGACGAGGGTACATTAGTCCAAGTAGGCATACTGTTCAGAATAAGTCTAGATAGGTAAATTTTTATTGAGAGCACAAACACAGGCGTCCGACAGTAGTTATCTTCCTGGACCTAAAAGCGACATGTGAGTCTGTGGATCGTGAGGTTCTGTGGCAGTGTCTGTCATTTAAAGATGTACCAAAGAAGTACATTAACCATATACAAGCTCTCTACTCTAAAACTACTGGTCGAGTGAGAGCTTATGACGAACTGTCATCGGAATTCTTTACTTCAAGTGGTGTCCGCCAGGGATTTCCAGTTTCCCCATTCTTACTTAATTTTGTCATAGACATGATCCTAAATTTGACATTATCTTCGTCAGATTTTTCGGAGGTAGACCTTCTACCAGGAGGACCGCTTATTGACGTAGAATATGCCGATGACATTGTTCTATTTGGTGAAGACGCTGACAAAATGCAGTCTTCTGCCTACCCTAAGCAACAATGCAAGCATGTTCGAGAAGCGGTTCTCACCCTCGAAATGCAAAATAATGCATTAAGGTTGGCTTGCAACGGCATCTGAACTAGTGACAAGGAGAGAAGTAGTCGAACGTGTAGACCGCTTCATTCAGTCAGTTGCAACGTAGAACTTCGTACGTATGTACATAAGTTCATGTTACCATACCACATTAGCACAGACGCAAATGTCAAATCAAATCCCAATTGATAGAGATAGTAGAAGTACTACTGGTAATGAAGAAGACTAGGGTTTGAAGATATTATTCAAGAAGTATGATTAAGTGAGATAAGGTTAGAAAGACAAAGGCAGAGGTGCTGACGAATCCAGAAGATTAGGATTTGAGAGAGCACAACGAATGGATGCACTTGCGCCATTGCAAACGATTTTGAGCCATAACGTTCAAGGTCTTTAACCATCGGTTACTATCGTCTCTCACCCCAATCAGGTAACCTACATCTACCAACATGACTCAGTCCACTTGTCAGTGACTTCATGGATTTCTGCCATGTTTTGGTCTGGCCGCCCCTAGCTTTCCTCCAACCTACTCCTACACCACAAAACATAGCTCGTTGAGGCAGTCGGTGGTTAGCCATACATAACACATGTCCCTACCCCCTCAACTGATGAAGTTTCACCACTTCATCTATTGATCTGCCATCGTTACCTAGAACTTGTCTCCTAACGATACCATTGCTTACTCGGTTGTCCCACGATATACGAGCAATGCTTCTTAAACATCTATGAACGAATACTAGTAACCTACGAACATCTACTCTTAAAGGCCATGTTTCACATCCATATAGGAGAACGGAGCGAACTGCTGCGCAGTACACCCGTCCTTTGGTTAGCGAACGGATATCACGCCTACGCCATAAGTGACGCAGGTTGGCAAAAGCCAACCGAGCTTTCTGTATCCGAGCTGAGATTTCGTCAGTCACCAGGCTATCAGCGCTGATCAGATTCTCCAGATAAGTGAAGTGATCAACACGCTCGACTACTTCACTTCCTATCACTAGTTCAGGTGCCGATGCAACCTCGTCTTGAAGCAACATTTTGCATTTTGGGAGGGAAAACCGCATCCCGGACATGCTCGCATTGTTGCTTAGGGTGGTCAGAAGACTGAATTTTGTTAGCGTCTTCACGGAATAGAACTATGTCATCGGCATATTCTAGATCAGTAAGCGATTTTCCTGGTAGAAGGTCAACTCCTGAAAATTCTGACGAGCTTAATGTTAACTCTAATAGGATGTCTACGACAAAGTCGAACAAAAATGAAGAGAGTGGACAGCCCTGACGGACATCACTTGATGTAGAGAATTCAGATGACAGTTGAACATAAGCTCTCACTCGACCAGTAGTGTTCCAGTAGAGTGCTTGTATATGGTTAATGTACTTCTTTTGTACACCTTTCAATGACAGACACTGCCACAGAACCTCACGATCCACAGACTCACATGTCGCTTTTAGGTCCAGGAAGATAACTACTGTCGGACGCCTGTGTGTTTGTGTTTCAGGACCTGTCGTAGTGTGAAGATGTTGTCTATACAGCCACGTTTAGGTCGAAAACCAGCTTAGTTTTCTCGAGTCTGCTCTTCACGAGCTCTAGTTAGGCGTCTAGGGATAATCGAGGCTGATCATTTAGAAACAATATTAGTTAGACTGATTACCCTGTGATTGTCACAAGAGGACTTTTGTCCTTTCTTGTAGTTTGGGAAAATTAGCGACTGAGACCAGTTAGATGGGATTGCGTCCAGTTCCCAGATCCTACCTAGGATCTCGGTCAGTCTAACTATCGAAACTGGACCACCATCCTTAAACATCTCAGAGAGTAGTCTATCAGGACCTGCTGCTCGCCCTCCCTTTAGATTTCCTATAGTTTTCTCAACTTCACGTAGACTAGGAGGACTTAAATCGATTTGCCATTCAGGATGACTGGAGATCGTGGGCAACCGAAGTGTGGCTCGTGGCCAGTTGAACTGATCCCTAAAGTGTTCTGCCCATCGGTCCAGTCTCCTGGATTGAGAATGGATAATAAGACCATCCTTTTCCGAGATGGTCTCACTCATATTCGGGTTCCTAATACCGGTTTCTTTGATAAGGCGGAAAAGTTGTTCAGTGTAGCCTATCACCGCTGCCTTTTCCTTCGCCTTTGCTTTCGCCACCTACCACTGTTTGCGGTCGTTACGTAGGCTTTTTATCAGTCTGCACCTAAGCTGACTTCGCTCTTCGTCATATTCAGAGTCAGGTAGGATGCGTTTTCGAGCATCCGTCAGTTCGGCGGATGCTACTGATATCCACGGCTTCATCCTAGCCTTATGGTTTACCTTGCTAGCAGATATCACTGCTGTTTCCACAGCCTTCTTGATATCATACCAACCTGCTTCTGGATGGGAATCACTTACATCGTTGCTTAACTCTCTTTCTAGTTGCTCCTGAAATATTTTCTTAGCTTGATTATCATTAAGTAAAGTCCTAAGAGGCTTCCTTACGGTGTCTTTCCTACGTCCAATAAGCCTCAAACAAATACGCGCTCGCACTAGGGCATGATCTGAATCTAAACATGTGCCCCACAATAAGCGACAGTCTTCTATCGAACCCCTCCATCGGTGGCTGATGGCTATGTGATCTAGTTGGGTCCAACGTTGAGACGACTTTGGAGGTCGCCAGGTCAACAGATGCTTTTCGTTATGCCTGAAGTTAGTGTTTGCTAAGAATAGGCGGTTATCTGAGCATATTTGCAACAAACGGTCACCATTGTCTGTTCTCTCAGCCGCGACACCATAACATCCACCCAGGTGTCTTTCATTTTCACTTAGTCTACCTACTTGAGCATTGAAGTCACCAGCCATTAAAACTATATCAGAGCGCTTAACTTTTTGGAGGAGGTCCGAAAGCTTTCTGTAAAACTCGTCTTTTACACCGTCTGAACTGCAGTTAGTGGGGGCGTATGCTGATATAACGAAGAGGTAACGACGAGTGTCCCTATGCTTTCGAATCCTTACTATCCCGTTGAGTCGGACGGCGCACAAGCGACTATCTACAGGGATACAGTCTAGGAGAGATAATTCTGCCCTAGGATTCAAAGCTCTACCTACACCAGCATCAGGGCTACCGGATACACTAAGGGTAAATCGAGTTGCTTCTTTATCTTGACATGGTGAGGTCAAGTGAATGATGCTACTCGAATCCTGCATGCGCGTTTCTGAGACGCAGCATACATCGATGGCACGAGATTCTAAAGTCCTAGCCAATGAAGCCTGTTGCCCTGTTTGACACAATGCCCGTACATTAAATGCTCCAACATGTAATTTAGAACGGGGTTTAAGGAGACCAGGAACGACGTTTCGTGAACTCGCATCGTTTGCATTAGCTGTGCACTGTGATAAATGAATGTGAGAAGAGTTAGTCGTGGAGATAAGAGAGGTATTAGGGGGTGTAGGAAGGATTTGATTTTGACCAATTTGATGTGTTCCTTGGCCTTCCTCTTTTCCTTTTGCCTTGAGGGTTCCATGTAAGGGCTTGTCTCGTGACGCAGTTAGGTGCTTTTCGTAGTGTGTGTCCTATTCACTTCCACCGCTTCTTCCTGATTTCCTCCTCCACTGGAATCTGGTTTGTTCTCTCCGACAGTACGTTGTTGCTGATGGTGTGTGGCCAACGAATCCGAAGTATTTTGTGTAGGCAACTGTTAATAAATACTTGTATCTTCTGAATGATGCCTTTCGTAGTTCTCCAAGTTTCCGCTCTATACAGTAGAACTGTCTTGAAATTTGTATTGAAAATCCTGATTTTGGTTGAAAGTGCAGCAGTAATACGTTCAAAAATATGTTTGACTATCTTTCAAAATGTTTAATTTCGTGAGACTCATCAAACTTTGTTACGCATTTTCTGTTTTTGTTCTTCATTTCAGGCCGCGGTGGTAATGCCCCCACCAATCGAGGTCGTGGAGGAGCAGGACGTGGCGGTAATGTGTCTGGTGGTCCTGGTCGCGGTGGAGGATTTCGTGGAAAGTAAGAAAGTCGCTGCTTATAATTGCAAATGTGCTGTTTGCTATTTTGTACATACTGACGGACCTACTTATTTCCTGTTACAGTGTTATGTATGAAGCATTGGTTAATAAATTTCATATAAAAATAGTTAAACGTTTTGGATTTTCACTGGCCATCTTTAATGATCAACATAGTCTGTTGTAAGAGAATGTAAAGCAATAAATACACCTACTTATAAGCTACTACTGCAGTACCCTTTCAAATAGAAAGTATGGTCAGGAAGCATGACTGCAACTATATGTCCTTAAACATGCCTAATCTAAAATTTAAAGAAAAATGAGACTGGTAGGTATATCTAAATTTAGTAGCAAAATAAGTCTAATTTTCTTGGGCTTATTCAAGTGATTATAAAGGCTACGAATTCTGTGAGTCGAACTCTATTCTATAAAAACAGGTCATTGATCTCTTGTAATTCCCAAGAATAAAATGAATAGATTACCGAATCCAGTGTTTAGGACTGCTAGATTTCTGAAACGGAAAATTGTGATCGCATGAGATATATTAATCTTGACTCTTAGTTTGAGATATGATAGGGCATTACAGGCAACCATTTACGATTGCTTACTGGAGACTGGGTGTCGTTCGATTGTTTTCATGATGTAACTATCGATCCTATGATAATTTTGTAGAGAAAAACTAAGGTAGAGTGGAAGAGGGTTAATGATCGATAAAGGTCACTGAGTTTTCGGTAATATCGCCTGGAACCTTTCTAGGGTTGCTGCCGGTCCCATTATTGGATAAAAGAGGAGAATTGGGCTTGGGGTTAGTGACCCTATCCCGTAGAAAATTAACGTAGTAAAAACGCTAACCAGAAAACATAATTAAAACCATTTGGGCTTGTCCCCGGGAATAGGAAGGTCCTCATTTAAATTAGTTATGACGTACGCTTCATAGTGAAAGTCAAGTTTCCACGGAAGTCATGAGGTCGATGCCCGTTCTGACAACGAAAACAACGATCAATATAGTTACACGGAATGTTCACACGATATGTGAGACCGGAAGAACCATTCAAATTGCAGCATAAGTAAAAAAAATACAACCTGGTGGTGCTTGAAATAAGTGGAAACAATTGGACGAAAAAGATTAGCTTCAAGAAAGATTCTGTTGTACTCAAGTCACGAACAAGGACTTCGCAGATGACCAAGCACTCATATCCCACACAACAACAAACGCAGGAGAAGACGATCAGTGTAGCATCAACTTGTACTGCAGAAGGTCTCAACATGCACAAGGGAAAAAGAAAGATCTTTCGATTCAACACAACATGCACCAATCAAAACACGACGTATTTCTTGGATGCAAACATTGTTAGAATTTACTTCTAGTTAGTAATTGAATAGTAAAGTTGATTGGTTGGTGTTGTTGCATAACCTAAACCACTCGTTCTTCTATAAATTTGTGATTTTGAACTACGATAAGCAATTTTAATGATCCTTATCACCATATTGGAATACATACTCTTCACAAGAACGGACACAGGGAAACTGGAGATTCAGGTATTTCAGAAGCCAACCCACACGGATCTAATTCTCAACTACAGTAACAACAACCCAAGAACTCGCAAAATCAACTGCGTGCAGACGTTATTCGAGAGAGCGAAGACACTGCAGCACACATGAAGCACAAAAAGACGAAGAAAAGCACCTGATGACTACATTCCAAAAGAAGGGCTATCCGTGCAGCTTCATCAAAAAATATCAACTGAAGCGAAATTAAGCACAAGAACCAACAAACGGATCGTCCCACCATGCATTTTGGAAGTTACAGCACGATTACTGAGACAATTCGGGATAGGTGTAACCCACAAACCAATCAGAAAAATCATAGGCAATATAGGATCAAGAAACAGATCAAAGGGTGATGCAATCAACGACAGGTTTTAGGTCAACAACAACCAATCAAGATCGAGGTTAGCAGAACAAGCTAAGGGTCATGCGTGGAGAATTTCGTATACCTCACTTCTATCTGAGGTTTGTGCTGAGTTTTTCAGAAGAATAATGAGAGCTCCACAACCAAAACATCTAGCTCAGAGAATGAAACTCCACCACAATCATCCACTTGAGCTACAAATTTTCTCCTCCATCTCTCTACTAGTGTACTTGTGTGCGCCTTGTGAACGACTTGGAAGAGTAGCGAATAAATATGGTCTTTATAACCTGATTGGTTGTCACTGGTGTGAAGCAAATCTAGTCTGTTATGTTGAGAGGATAAAGAGTTTTAAAAATTGTCTTGCTAACGCCCGAATTCTGGAGATTCGCCACCTAACCTAGCTGTCAGTTGAACCCAGTTACTTGATAAAACTAACACAGCTCTTCCAAATCCTTAGTTGGTATTCACTTACTTTTTAACCCATAAAGTGAAACCAGACGACAGAATATTAATAATACTTGATAACGAAATTAAGTTTCATTTTAAACTATTTGAAAATCATTATCTGCAATTCGTTATCATCGAATTGAACACCTGTCGTTATATTTATCTGCGATTGTTGGTTTAGTATTGATTTACTCTGTTACAAAGTAATTAAAGATTTACTAGGATAGAAAATCTATCCCTGTGAACATAATCTAATCGACCCTATAGAAGTCAAGCGAATGTATCACTTATTGCTGGATAATCATTAATTAGGGTTGACTCAGAGAACTCTGAAAGTATATACAAAATATTTATGACTTCAAAAATCTACGACACTAAAATGAATTATGTAAGATTTGAAAATTAGCTGAGAGAATAAGTGTATGTTGATAATCAAAAAAAATTTACATAATTTTTTACAAATTTATATACATGAAAGACTTGATTCATACTAGATTGACTTATTCTTGAAATGAGGGAGAAGCAGTGTCTAGACACAAATGCATCAGGTCAATCTCATAGATATTGGGTGATAAAAATTAATCTTCTTCACATGAAGAATCTCTATACGGAGTTTGAAATAACTCTGGATCATAAGCTTCTCTCAGTGTGATACGCATAAGATGTTTGAAACGTTCTTCTAATTCTGATGGAGTTCGTTGAGCAGAATAAACATACGGTTTGGGTTCCCATATTTTAGCCAAGTCTGTAAACATCTGCGAGCTATAACGTCCTTTAGCTTTACAAAACTCCAATAACTGTCTGTCTTCTTCCGGTGTCCAATCGTCTGTGTCATTATTGACTAAGTCGCATAGGTCACTTTCATGATTCTCATCATATGTAGATGCGAAAGCTTCAGTATTGAAGCAAGCAGCTTCATCATCTAGCGACCAACTCATAGGATTTTCTACATGATCAAAATTCGGACGTGATATGAGACTAGTTCTATTCAGTACATCGACCAGTCTTGGATGCTTATCTGTTGGAGGACAAGAGAGTTGAATGTCGGTAATCCCTTCAAGAGCATTAAACTCATCTTGATTATTTGAGTCATCTACTACCTGTCGATTGACCGATGGACTCGATTTCAATGAAGGAATAAATTCGATCGAAACACGTCGACCGGCCATATCTGGTAGGAAACTGCGATGACTTGATACTCTATTTGCAGAATATAATCTGGCATGGATTTTTGCAAGTTCGTTTACGGCAGTACGCGTAGAAATACTTGATGATGCATGATGCATTGTTGCAGGACGAGGGCTTTGATTTGTAATAAAGTCAGCTGGTAAGGAACTTAGAGGTAAGGGAGCTTTTGGTTTAAAACCAGGTGGCCAAGTTATCTTTACATGACGCAGATGAAGATTGCACTCATCAACATACACAATGCCACGATGTACCTAGAAAATAATAATAAAGTCAAGTGATATACTGAAATAATTGACAAACGTTAAATAAAAAGTATTATGTCCTTCGATCGGTGCCTGTATGTTCACAGCCTAATGAACTTATTAATCATGATTTTTTTCATGTTATTAGATAAACTTTAGTTGGTACATATACGAAATAGCACATTTTGTACAAATTCGACTTCATCTGAGAAAACTTGTTTCTAAATTCCATTTCGTTAACTTAGATGCTTTATTTTTCACCTGTTTACCATTCATGGCATGTCACAAAATGACAAACTTAGAGCTCCATCAAATGTTAAGCTTTGTTTCAGCCCAATCCCATTCATGCTCATGGACGTTTGGATGAAAATTATGTATATAGGAAATTGGCTTCATTTCAATAAGAGCTTGGAAATATATCGTCCTGCATAAGACAACAAAATATAGCATGATTAAAAAATCTGAGAGAAGATATTGTTATAACTTAACATAATAAGTGACTCCAAGGAATAAAAGTGAACGTACTCTTAAACTGCAGGAAATACAGTGTCTTAGACCAAGACTGTCGACCTTTTTTGCAGGTTTTCCAGATTGACTTGTAATTGGAATACTGTTTGATGATGTATTAGGATGACATCGGCAAGGACACTGTTTACGAACCCAAGGTGTACCAAACGAGTTATTTCGACTGAGAGCTGTTGAAGCTAGGTCAGTACATACTTCCCAACCTTCCGAAAGAAAAGATCGTAACTGAGGAGAAAGAGTGTTGATTGGAGGAGAGATGTATTCATTATTTGAAATGCTTGTATTTTGATTTGATTTCTCAGAATCAGTTGAGTTTCCTACAGGATGACGAGCAAGTATATCTGATTCTTCAAAACTCTAAAAGGATAACGAATATAAAAGTTTATATTACTACCTATTATTTTACTGAGTAATATGGAAATTCACAAAGCTTCCATATTGAGCTTATCGTTAGCAAACTCTGGACTCGGATATTAACTTAGTACGACTTATTCCCTCCATATAACGCTATATTTAGTACACAATCACAGTTGAAAGTTGCTTTCTAGTAGTCTTTTTGTCTCATGTAGGAACAGTATACTTTACTTTTGAAAAGTATGAAATCTTGTTTCTGCTTATATTTAGCAGTTTTATTGTTATTATAGTCGTGATATCCCCTTCCTATTATGTAAGGTATGTTCTAACCAACCAGTTGCTGGTCAAACCTCAAGAAATAGTGTTTTAAATAGTATAACTCCGTTAGGTAGTGAAGATAAATAAGTCATGTTAACTTGGTAGCTACGATTGCATATATATATATATATATATATATATATATATATATATATATATACATCAGTTCATTCTTCACCAGTGGCAAAGGAGTTTTACGAAGTTAATGATGATAAATAAATATTGCACAAAATAATGTCACCAACCTGTTCAAAACCAACATATGGCTTATGCCTCGTATTAATAAGACTGGCGATACGTGATAGGAGAACAGGACGGTTGCGCCAGCTACTTTCCAGAACTGACCAGGCTTTGGAAAATGCATCATGCATATTTCTATGCCGCAAACCTCTAACGCGGAATTTGGTTCGGGTTTTATTTTGGGTTGTACTTGAACTTTGACCCGGTTTTAACACAGATGACTTTTGGATGTTCTGAGTCCCACTGGATACTTTTCCGCTAAAATCATTGCGGTCTCGCTCATTTTTATTTGAAGGATCGTGAGCACCATTATCACCTAGACCTACATATACCTTCTTTTTGACTGGAATATGACGTGCCTCCATGCTACAGCTATCTGCCAAATTACGAAGACGTCTCCAAAATCTCCTATCACGGGGAACAATATCCTGTAAAACTCTTTGGACTCGGTTGATTCGTACCAGATTGAAGTATGTAGATAACAGACCGAGACTACGGGCTTGTGATGGAGTGAGAAGGCAAACAAAGTCCTCCCATAATGATAAATGTTTTTTCAAACAATTTAGCACACATGCGAGTGAAAGTAATACTTCAGTTTTGTCCAACTGTTCATGATTACTAGTGACTAATATAGGATTTTGAATAGCTTGACTTAGATTGCATAAGTTACACATCATATTTGTGTAATCACTTGGAGTCAAATAGGCTCGACATCGATCCAATAATGAACGCGCTCGCCTCACATCCATATCATCCATTACTGTTTGAGAATGACTTGAAACAGAAGACGGTAGAGTAAGTAAATCGGTTGAGTTGGCATCACCACGTGCTCGACATCTTGCAACAAAACGACTGGATGACACAAGACATGCACTTGGGAAAATACCCGCAACTTGACTCTGATATTCATCAGAAATAAAAACTGACGAGTCCAAAACAGATTGGAAATGGTTAGACCACACGGGACTTGTATCTGCACTAGAAATATGGGGATTTAAGATTGGTAGCTTTAACATATGACAAAACTTTCTAGGTCCGAAAATAGCATCTCCACCGACAGCACAAAACTTGTCAAAACCGAAGTGAAATATGTTCACTAAAGCATCTGCTACTTTTTGACAAACATTTAGTGCATCATTACCTGTATGACTCCAGTAAGATTCCAAAATATTAGGCATTTCTTCGAACTGATGATCATTTAAAGCATATTCAACAGAGGATGTTGCAACAAGACCATTTGATATATCATGATTTTCAGTACTAGTTGGTGGTTCGACATTATCTTCATTTGAAAGGGTATATGACTTTTGACTGCTTATTCGAGCCAAGATAAATTCGATATGATGTGATGTTTTAGGTTGAACAATTTGATTTTGTTGTGCCTCTTGATTTGGAAAATTATCAACCGGATTTTCAGAGTGATCAATTGAATCATCAATCGCCTCACAGTTATCAGGAACTTTAAAAACTTCAACTAAAGCAGGTTCACTAGTTTTGCTGACAACAACGGTGCTAAAATATTAAAAAGATCATTAAAAGATAATGATAATGAAATATGAGGTAAGAACAATAGAATATCACTATTCTCGAACAGTGTATGTGATTTAAGAAATAAAAAATTAACTAGACTCTATTGTTGTCAGAAATTAGCTCATTGAATCATAAGCCAACAAGATAAATAAATGAATATCGTTAAACAACAGTATTTTACATAATGTCAGTATTTCGCACGCTTTCCTATCAGTATACAGATATTATGTAGTTTTGATGTTAGTGCTTGCATGAATGGATATTTCTACTTTTTTCATTTGTCGACTACACATTAGGAAAAGTCAGTTGACGTAAAATAAGCGAAAAATCCAGATGACCAGCATGCTAGTATTTTAATGTTTAAGACATCTATAAACAAGTTTAGATAAAAAATTTATTATTCAACAAATAACCCAACAATTTATTACGATAATTTACAGATATATGGCTGATTTATTTCTCATAAATTTCAACGCTTTAATTGGCAGGTAATTCTGTTTTCTGATAATTATTGTGTTACGATTTCCCTACCATCATTAGAATTAGTTTGTAGGCCATCCTGTCCTACGATAACCGGGATTTTAAGAGCATTATTGATTTTGTAGTAAGGATATTCTACTATCAAAGACGTATTCTGATTTTCCAAGTAAACTGTTTGCTTCAACATCACTAAATGCAATAGCATGGACAGGATCACACTGTGCAGGTTTCTTCGACACTACGGTATGCCAGAGAACACAGTCAACATCATACAGAGTTCTTATGATAGGTTAAACTGCGAAATCATGCATGGAGGATAGCCAAGTGAAAAACCAAGTCAAACAAGGTTGCTTACTTCCACCCTTTCTCTTAACTTTGATGGTCGACTGAATTATGAAGACGTCGACATCTCAAAAGAAACACGGAATACACTGGACATCTCGGGTACGGCCGGACGATCTGGACATCGCAGATAACCAAGCACTCATATCCCACACAACAACAAACACAGGAGAAGACAATCAGTGTAGCATCAACTTGTGCTGCAGAAGGTCTCAACATGCACAAGGGAAAAAGCAAGATCTTCCGATTCAACACAACATGCACCAAACAAATCACAATTCACGGGGAAGCTTTAGAAGATGTAGAAACCTTTACATATCTGGGCAGCATTGTTGATAAGCAAGGTGGATCTGGTACAGACGTAAAGATACCAAACGACAAATCAACAGCAGTATTTCTACGAGAACAACTGGCGCTCAAAAGATTTGTCAACTGACACCAGAGTCACCACCTCCAATACGAACATCAATACCTTTATATTGTATGAAGTGGAAACCTGGAGAACTACAAAAGCCATCATCCGAAAGATACAGGTGATTATTAACAGCTGTTTACGCCAGACACTCCCGACCGTAGCTGCTACCTTGACGTGGTGGTCGGGCTTGCCTATCGTGATGACCCAACCGAGCTATACTGGCTGGAACATATGTTCCTGCAGGTCCTACCATGCCAGACAGGTCGATTGGAGAACGATGAGACTAAAAGCAGCTACCCAAGGTCTGAGGGCGAAGTCGTACTGCTGACTGCAGAGGGGTGTGACAGCAGTAAGGTGTTTCCCTCTGACAACCAGCATCTGCAGCGATGCTGCCTTCTCACAAGGAAGGAAGGGTTAGAAAATGTCGGCCCTAAAAATGTTACACCTCCCCTACCTCACGGATTTCCGTCTCCTTGGGTAAGGGTGCCCACTAAGGGCCTTTAAGAACGGAGCTAATCCTCTGAATACCTTTCATAAAAAGGCCTTGCGTGACCGGCCTGAAGCAGTTGTCCCTTGGGCTCTGCGGTCACGCACCAACACTAATCCATCTTCCTTTTCAGGTCCCTCAAGAAACAAACTTCCACGGTGTGGGCAGCCGGGAAGTGACAACCGCCCTCATACCCATAACAGCACGCGAGACCAAATTGTTCAAAATCAAATCCTTCCTACACCCCCTATTGTCTCTCTTATCTCTACGACTAACTCTACTCACACTCCCTTTTCCCACTGCACCGCTAATGCAGACGAAGCGAGATCACGAAACGTCGTTCCTGGTCTCCTTAAACCCCGTTCTAAACTACATGTTGGAGCTTTTAATGTGTCAAATAGGGCAACAGGCATCATTAGCTAGGACTTTAGAAACTCGTGCCATCGATGTATGCTGCGTCTCGGAAACGCGCATACAGGATCCTAGTAAAGTCATTAACCTGATTCCACCTTGTCAAAACGAAGAAGCAGCCCGATTCACTCTTCGTGTATCTGGAAGCCCTGATGCTGCTTCCAGGGGTCTTGCTGGCGTAGGCATAGCGTTGAGTCCTAGGGCAGAATTATCTCTCCTAGACTGGATCCCAGTAGATAGTCGTTTGTGCGCTGTCCAACTAAATGGAACAGTAAGGACTCGGAAAGATAGGGACACTCGCCGTTGCCTCTTCGTCATATCAGCCTACGCCCTCACTGACTGCCCTCAACGTTGGACTCAACTAGATCACATCGCCATCAGCCACCGATGGAGGGGTTCGATAGAGGACTGTCGCTCTTTCTGGGGCACATGTTTAGATTCAGATCATGCCCTAGTGCGAGCACGTATTTGTTTGAGGCTTGCTGGACGTAGGAAAGACGCCGTAAGGAAGCCTCTTAGGGTTTTACTTAATGATAATCAAACTAAGAAAATATTTCAGGAGCAACTAGAAAGAGAGTTAAGCAACCATGCAACTGATTCCCATCCAGAAGCAGGTTGGTATGATATCAAAAAGGCTGTGGAAACAGCAGTGATATCTTCTAGTAAGGTAAACCACAAGACTAGGATGAAGCCGTGGATATCAGTCGCATCCACCGAACTGATGAATGCTCGAAAACGCATCCCACCTGACTCTGAGCATGATGAAGAGCGTAGTCAGCTTAGGCGCAGACTTATGAAAAGCCTACGTTACGACTGCGAACAGTGGTGGGTGGCGAAAGCAAAAGCGATGGAAAAGGCAGCGGCGATCGGCAACAGTAGACAACTTTTCCGCCTTATTAAAGAAACTGGTATTAAGAACCCGAATGTGAGTGAGACTATCTCGGAAAAGCATGGTCTTATTATCCATTCTCAATCCAGAAGACTGGATCGATGGGCAGAACACTTTAGGGATCAGTTCAACTGGCCTCGAGCCACTCTTTGGTTACCCACGATCTCCAGTCATCCTGAATGGCAAATCGACCTAAGTCCCCCTAGTCTTAATGACGTTGAGAACGCGTTAGGAAATCTGAAACGAGGACGAGCTGCAGGTCCTGATAGACTGACCCCTGGGAAATTTAGGGATGGTGGTCCAGTTTTATCAGCTAGGTTGACTGAGATCTTAGGTAGAATCTGGGAACTGGACGCAATCCCATCCGACTGGTCTCAATCACTGATTGTCCCAATCTATAAGAAAGGACGAAAGTCTTCTTGTGACAATCACAGGGGAATAAGTCTAACTAATATAGTTTCTAAAATATTGGCCTCAATAATACTTCGACGCTTAACGAAAGCTCGTGAAGAGCAGACTCGAGAAAACCAATCAGGTTTTCGACCTGGACGTGGTTGTATAGACCACATTTTCACACTACGACAAGTCCTGGAACACAGACACACATTTAGACGTCCTACAATAGTTGTTTTCCTGGACCTTAAGGCGGCATTTGACTCAGTGGATCGTGAGGTTCTGTGGCAGTGACTGTCATTGAAAGGTGTACCAAAGAAATACATTAACCTCATACAAGCTCTCTACTCAAACACCACTGGTCGAGTGAGAGCTTATGGCGAACTGTCACCGGACTTCTCTACATCAAGTGGTGTCCGTCAGGGATGTCCACTCTCTCCATTCTTGTTTAATTTTGTCATTGACATGCTCTTAGAAATAACCTTATCGTCGTCTGAATTTTCTGGAGTAGACCTTCTAGCAGGTGGCTCGCTTATTGACTTAGAATATACCGATGACATAGTCCTACTTGGTGAAGATGCTGACAAAATGCAGAGTCTTCTGACTACCCTAAGCAACAATGCAAGCATGTTTGGGATGCGGTTTTCCCCTCGAAATGCAAAATGTTGCTTCAAGATTGGGTTGCATCGGCACCTGAACTAGTGATAGGGAGTGAAGTAGTCGAGCGTGTAGACCGCCTCACTTATCTTGGGTGTCTCATCAGTGCCGATGGCCTGGTGACTGACGAAAGCTCAACTCGGATACAGAAGGCTCGATTGGCTTTTGCCAACCTGAGTCACTTATGGCGTAGGCGAGATATCCGTTTGCTGACTAAAGGACGAGTGTACTGCGCAGCAGTTCGTTCCCTTCTCTTATATGGCTGTGAAACATGGCCAATGAGAGTAGAAGATACTCGTCGGTTATTGGTTTTCGATCATAGGTGTCTTCGAAGCATTGATCGTATATCGTGGGACAACCGAGTGAGCAACGCTGTTATTAGGAATCGGTTGCTAGGTAAGAATGGCAGATCAATCGATGAAGTATTGAAACTTCACCAGTTGAGGTGGTTGGGACATGTGTTGCGTATGCCCAACCACCGACTGCCTCGAAGAGCTTTGTTTTGTAGTGTAGGAGTAGTTTGGAAGAAAGTTAGGGGCGGCCAGACCAAAACATGGCAGAAATCCATGAAGTCATTGACGAGTGCACTTAGACATGTCGGTAATTGTCGACTACCTGGTTGGGGTCCGCGAGATGATAATAATCGATGGTTAGAGACCTTGAATGACGTGGCTCAAAATCGTTCGCAATGGCGCCGGTGCATTTATTCTTTGTGTTCTCCCAAATGCTAATCTTCTGGATTCTTCAACACCTCTAGTTTCGACTATCTAAACTTTTCTCACTGAATCATACTTCCTGAATAGTATCTTCTTACCCTAACCTCTCCGATTATTTCTAATTCCCTTACTACCTCTTCTACTATTGGATTTGAATTGACGATTACTTCTCTGTGCTGATGTGGTATGGCAACATGAACTAATGTACTTACGTACCAAGTTCTACGTTGCATCTGACTGACTGACGCCAGACACTCCTCACCCGTCGGCCAGATACCATCAGAAACAACAGATTGTGGGAGAGAAAAAACCAGATTCCAGACGAGAAATGAATTTGGAAAAGTTGCTGGATGTGGATAGAACACAGATTGAGGCACGCACCCAACTGCATCACAAGACAATCCCTCACTCGAAACACTAAAGGCCAAAGAGAAATGGGTAGACAAAGGAACACTGAGCTTAGAATTGGAGACAGACATAAAAATAATGAATGTCGATCAGTTAGAACTGGAAAGGGGATTTCAGGACAGAGGTGGTTGGCGAATGGTAGTCAGCGGCCTGTGTTCGATCAGGGGTAAGTCCGACCGTAGCTGCTAGATTGACGTGGTGGTCGGGCTTGCCTATCATGATGATCCAACAGAGCTATATTGGCTGGAACATATGTTCCTGTAGGTTCTACCGTGTCAGACAGGTCGATTGGAGTCCTAGGGCAGAATTAGCTCTCTTAGACTGGATCTCAGTAGACAGTCGTTTGTGCGCTGTCTGATTAAAGGGAACAGTAAGAACTTGTAAAGTTAGGGATAGTCACCTCTGCCTCTTCGTTGTCTCTGCCTACGTTTCCACTGACTGCAACTCGCATGAGGTAAAGTATGAATTTTACAGAAAGCTTTTCAACCTCCTACAAAAGGTTAGGCGCTGTGATGTTCCAACAGCGACTGATGACTTTATTGCTCTAGTAGGTAGACTAAACGAAAAGGAAAGACGTCTGGATCGATCCTATGTTGTCGCGATTCAAAGAACAGACAATGGCGACTGTCTGCTGCAACTACGTTCAGATAACGGCCTGTTTCTGGCAAATACTAACTTGAAGCATAAGGAGAAACATCTTTCGACATGGCGACCCCCAAAATCAACCCAACACTGAAATCAACTAGACAACATCGCTATCAGCCACCGATAAAGAAGTTCGATAGTAGACTGTCGCTCGTTCCACAGCACACGTTTAGATCCAGATCATGCTCTAGTGCGAGCGCGTATTTGTCTGCGTCTTACTGTACGCGGAAAAGACAGCAAGGTAGCCCCTCAGAGTTCTACTCAACTATAAGAATTCCAAGAGTATATTTCGAGAACAACTGGAAAGACAGTTAGGAAGCCATGTAAGTGACACCCACACCGAGGCCGCTCGGAATGACATTCAAAACGCTGTGGAAACAACAGCGATATCTCGCAGTAAGGCAAACCATCAGGTTAGGCGGAAGCAGTGGATATCACTAGTATCCACTGAACTGATCGATGCTCGGAAAACTCATTCCACTTGGCTCTGAACATAATGAGAAGCGGAGACAGCTTAAGCACAGGCTGATAAGCCTGCACAGTGATCGCGAACAGTGTTGGGCAGAAAAGGCAAGAGAGATAGATGGAAAGGGAAGTGACAATAGGTAACAGTAGACAACTGTTCAGACCTATGAAGGAAACCGGTATTAGGAATACGAGTGTTAATGGGACTATCTCGGAAAAGGATGGAACTAATATCTATTCTCAATCCAATCAACTTGCATGGCGAGTTGATGTAAGTCCCCCGACTCTTAATGAGGTTAGAAAGGCCATAGGCATTCTAAAGCGCGGTAGAGCAGCGGGCCCTGATAGGTTAGGCCTTGAGCTTTTAAGGATGGTGTTCAAGGTTTTGCAGTTAGATTGACTGAGATCGTATTTGGAATCTGTGGACTGGATGTAATCCCATCTGACTGGTCTTAATTACTGATTGAGTCAGTCTGTAAGAAAGAACAAAATTCCTCTTTTGACAATTACAGAGTAATCAATTTGACTAATATAGTGTCTAAATGATTAGCTTCAATAATAATTCGACGTCGAACTAGGACTCGTGAACAGCAGATTCTGGAAAACCAGGTTGGGTTCAGACGTGGACATGGATGTGTAGACCAGATATTCTATGGCAGTGTCTGTCATTGAACAGCGTCCCGAAAAGGTGCATTAGTCTTGTACAGGCCCCCTACTCGAACACTAATAGTCTAGTGAGAACTTATGGCGAACTGTCATCGGATTTCGTTATTTCATGTGGTGATCAGAAATGTCCACATTCTGCATTCTTGTTTATCTTTGTTAATGACATGCTTCTAGATATAACACCATCTTTGTCTGACTTTTCAGGAGTGGGTCTTCTACCAGGAGACTCGCTCGTTGACTTAGAATATGTTGATGACACAGTTCAACTTGGTGAAGACACTGAACAAATGTAGAGTCTTCTGACTACCCTAAGCAACAATACAAGCATGTTCCGGATGAAATTGCCTCCATCGAGATGCAAAATGTTGCTTGAGAATTAACTTACCTCGGCACCTACACTAGTGATACAGAGTGAGGTAGTTGAGAGTGCTGACAGTTTCACCCATCTTAGGAGTCTCGTCAGTGCTGATGGCCTGGCGTCTGACGAAATCTCACCACGGATACAGAAGATTTGGTTGGCTTTGCATAACCTGCGTCAATTATGGCGTAGGAGAGATATTTGTCTGTTAACTAAATGACGAATCTACTGCGCAGCAGTTCGCTCCGTCCTACTATATGGATGTGAAACATGGCAAGCATGGGTAGACGATAATTGTAGGTTACCAGTATTCGATCATAGATGTCTTCGAAGCATTGCTCGTGTATCCTGGGACAATCCAGTAAGCAATGCTGCTGTTAGGAAACGGGTAATAGGTAAGGATGGCAGGTCAATAGATGAAGTAGTGAAACTTTATCAGTTGAGGTGGTTAGGACGTGCTACGAATGCCCAGTCATCGACTGCCTCGACGAGCTTTATTTTGTGGTGTAGGGGTAGGTGGGAAGAAACCAGGGACAGCCAGACCAAAACATACAACAAATTCATGAAGTCACCGACAAGTCGACTGAGTCATGTTGATAGATTTAGACTACCTGTTTGAGGTCCGCGAAACGATAGTAACTAATGGTTAGAGACCTTGAACGATATGGCTCAAAATCGTTTGCAATGGCACAGGTGCATTCATTCATTGTGTTTTCTCAAATTCTAACCCTCTGAATTCCTTGTGACCGTCTTTTTCTCTCGTTTTGTTTTTTTAAAATTGACTCTTTTAGGATATGATATCTCCGATCACTAAACTTTTTCTTTAATTGCCTTTAATACTTCTACTACATTGGGATTTGAATTGATCATTCAATTTCTCTGTGCAATTGTGGTATGACAACTTGAACTAATGTACATACGCACGAAGATCTACGTTGTAGCTGTCTTACTGACATTATTGCAAAGCCACGTTTAAAACGTTTTCAAAGTGAGAGCAGCCCTCTTGAACATCCTAAGTCTTGAACTCATTAGATATTCAATAAATCCAAGATATTTTATTTTTTTGAACAGAATTCAAAACTTCCATCAAATCAACTCAAAGCATTTATAGTTAACTAAAAGATGTCGCATTGTATAAACATCTAACAATTAACTAGGTCAACAGAATGTTTTCTTCAATTCAGCAAGTAACTACTGGTGATTATAACTCATTATAGCACTTAAATGGACTTGAAGAATTATCATGTAAATTCTAAATAAAAACAACTAGTAAAAAAAGGGTGAAATTAATAAATAAATAAAATGAAGATTTCAGAAACTTATAAAGATATATACCAGTTGGACAGTTTAATCCTGAAAGACAAGAAAACTTTCATGCTTAAAAGATACAGATGGAAGAACACAATATTTGATAAATCCTCATTTTGGGCTACATATTTTCTCTACCATATCAACACATCGGTGTCTACGTTATCGATACGTAATTGGAATAAATCAGGAGGGAAACCGGACACAATATTATGCACAATTAATTTTTTTGATAAGCAACATGAGCAAGAAAATCTTTGAACATATTTTGTCTAAATAGAGAGCGTAAGAAAATATAAAGCAGCTATATATGACAAAACAAGATAATGGTGAACAGTTTTGTGAAAACATGGAGAACCCACCCGTCAGGATTGAGATCCACTGGGATAGCAGGTAAATAATTCGGACCAAGGACATCACATTGAATTGGTGGTTCTGATTTGACCTCGGATTTACTATTTAAAGCTGTTGAATCCGATGTTGTTGTTTGAATTTCCATAGAGCAGGTTTTCCCAATCTGCGACCTCCAAAAACACTCAGCATTTTCTATGAACTCGGTTAGTACATCCAACCTACGTTTTGTATTGTCGCTACGACAATTAGAATTTAAAACATACTCATAGCCTACATCTGTGGGAAGCCCTTCAAAAGTAAATAAATCTCTAGGATTTTTATCAGTTAAACATTCAACAATCAGTGGGAGGCCATAGGGAACAGCAAGTGTAGTCATTTCATTAGCATACTGTTGAATTCCCTTTAAGTCTACTTCCCCTGGTTGACTTAATTCAGTGTAGAGTTGGAGTAGACGGCGAGTAGCAGCTGGTATAGGCTTAGAGTCTCCAGCATTTTCTATATTGTCCCGATTAGCCAAAAGATTCCAACGACGAGATCTTAACTGCAACAGTGTGCGATACGGAAGTATATGCCTACCGATTAAACGATATGCAATGTAACGACAAGGTTGCTTACACTGGGATCCACGACTTCTAGATATGTGGTGATAATGAAAACTTCTAGGTTCGAGAGACTTACGAGTTCGAGTTAACGCACCAGAAAAATCCGCTAATCCCATTACCATTAAAGCATCTTCAGATGGGTGAAAAATTAATCGAACATGACTTTTTGGATATGGTCCTAACACAGTGGGCATTAAACACGCATAAGACCAAATAGGGCTGTTAATCATTATACGTAGTAAACAATATGGGATAGGCAGGGCAAATGATTGTGACTTAGTCAGACTGCTTCCTACTCCTTGTTTATACGGATTCCATGGTAAACGTGGAAGCATAGACAATCCAGCATAATCAGAAATTAGGTCAACAGCCATTTCCAAAGTTGGACAACACCAATAGAAGCTTGTGACAGGTTGAGATTTATCTGGAATATTTTGTTGAAGAGCAACTAGGTCAAAAGCTTGACGTTTAGCAATTAAAGTTTTGAGAAGAGTGGCACACGGTCGGGTGGAACATTCATGCATATCAGGAAAATCATACGTTAATAAGAAATTTGTAGTTAACAACTGAATATGCATTACAAGTTGACGTTCTAATCGGACCAGTTCTGTATCAGTAAGACTACAATAGAAATAAAAATTACGAAGACCATATTACAATGGTATAATGAAACTTATTTCTAAAAATGTGAAAAGCAAAAGTATCTGTTATGCCATAAAAGAAAAAATATCTTAAAACTTCTCAAAAACAATACTTGAAATAATTACTCTCATCAACATTGTGATGAGTGGATTGATATATATATGCAGTAATTTTTTTAAGGATGGTAACTTGACGTAATATGAAATAACATACAAATCATGTTGCCTTCCCGTCATTTCTAATACATGTACGGTCCGGACAACTTAGAGGGAGATGTTCGCAAAGAAATTTCAATGGAAAACAGATATGCTTAAGAAAACATAAAGCTGGAGTCTCACGGCTTCCTACAGAAAACTATAAAAGTACGGGAAAATCTAACACAGACTCCATCAATCATAATCCGTATCACCACAATATGGCTAATCGATTGAAGAACTTGGTTTTCAACAGGTGCGTTATAAGTCCTGACCTTGCTCCACCACCTAATTTGCTTTTGACAATCTACCCCAGTAGTATCAATAGCTCTTGGACAAAAATGCCGAACACATATACCTGTGACTAGTTGCTAAGAAACGTTACAGTTATATTGTTTGAAATGAGGAGAAAATTACAAAACCTTAGACTATTTTGTCTTTGTTTTCCAATAAATCTCTTGATTGAACAGTATAGAGCTGATGCGAATTGCTTGCCTCAACCTTTTACAGTAATCTTTAAAAACAACCATTGTTTTCATTCTACTGTTGATTTTACTGCTTATAAAGCACTCTACAGACCGTAATTATAATAAAGAATGCTTCTTACAATATTTGGCATAACGTAGTTAAGCTCAGATAACCGCCTATTTCTGGCAAATATTAACCTGAAGCATAAGGTAAAACATCTTTTGACCTGACGACCCCAAAAGTCGTCCCAACACTAAATACAACTAGATCAGATTGCCATAAGCCACCGAAAGAGGGGTTAGATAGAGGACTGTCGCTCGTTCAGTAGCACATGTCTAGATTTAGATCATGCTCTGGTGCTAGCACGTATCTGTTTGAGACTTACTGGACGCAGGAAAGACACCGCAACGAAACCTCTAGATCGAGTAGGGAAACTTTATCAGTTGAGGTGGTTAGGACGTGCTACGAATGCCCAGTCATCGACTGCCTCGACGAGCTTTATTTTGTGGTGTAGGGGTAGGTGGGAAGAAACCAGGGACAGCCAGACCAAAACATACAACAAATTCATGAAGTCACCGACAAGTCGACTGAGTCATGTTGATAGATTTAGACCACCTGTTTGGGGTCCGCGAAACGATAGTAACTAATGGTTAGAGACCTTGAACGATATGGCTCAAAATCGTTTGCAATGGCACAGGTGCATTCATTCATTGTGTTTTCTCAAATTCTAACCTTATGAATTCCTCGTGTCCAGTTTTTCTGTTTTTTTTAAAGTTATTTCACTGGATTATACTTCTTGAATGATATCTTCGAACTCTAATCTTCTACATTACCGCTAATACTTCTACTATCTCTACCGCTATGGGATTTGAACTGACTATTGTGTCTCCATGCTAATGCGGTATGGCAACCTGAACTAATGTACGAACATACGAAGTTCTAAGTTGTAACAAACTGACTGACCGTCATGCTAGTTTCGTGTGTCAATAAAGCATGCCTGCATTCTTGAGATAACTAATATTCCTTGGTCGATTGCAACGTATATGTGTTTCATAGTGGTGATTGTGATTCGACGCTATCAGATATGTTATTCAGGAGGCTTTGGAACATATAAATACTTTCCGATTTCCGATAACAGTTGTCTCCCTCGATCCTTAGTACGTCTTATGAGGTTCTGTGAGAGTATTAGTCATTAAGGAGACGTACCAACAAGGTTAATCAACCTCATACAAGCTCCATACTCGAACGCAAATGGTCTGGTCAGAACTGATGTTGACCAACTGTTAGAATTAATTGTTTCAAGTGTTTCTTTATAAATATGCTTCTAGAAATAATACTTTCATCGTCTGACTTTTCGACAGTGAACCTTTTACTAGGAAATTCACTTGTTCACCTAAAATACTTAGATAGCGTATTGTTGCTTGTGAGGACGGTGACTAAATGCAGTCTTCTGACCACTCTAAGCAACAATACAAGCACGTTCAAGATGAGATTACTTTCCTAAAAATGCAAAAATTTCGCTTTAGGATTAGCTTGCCTCGGCACCTACACTAGGATAGGGAGTATAGTAGTTGCATTTATCAACTGCTTCACTTATCTTCGGAATCTAATCAGTTCTGATAGCCTGCTGATTGAAGAGATCTCATTAGGAATACAGAAAGCTTGACTAGCTTTTGACAACTTGCATCACTTGTAGAGTCGGTGAGATATCCGTCTGCAAAAAACTTGTCATGAATAATTGAATCTGAAGATAATACAACGCTGGGTTTGTTGTGCAACCACCTACAATGTAGCCAAATCTTCTGAAAATAGTGACAACTATGGAAAGCATATTATATCACAACTTGCAGAGAATGCTGAAATATACAGCCTTCATTTCACAGCTCATTATATTCGGAAATAGAGATGGGATAAAATTTCTACAACTAACGTGATGCGACGCCGTGCTGCAGTTGGATTAACAGGTGTTTCTGTGGCCTTATGAGAACTTCTATAGGATCCAAAAGATTGACTATGTTGTGGATTATTAAGTTCATCCACCTGACTATTATTTCGAATTGTATTGCGATCCATATGAAACAAACGTTGACCATAAGCTTTCATAGCTAGAAATGAGGGTGTTTTTGTTTGATGTGTACGATTTTCAAGTCCTTCTTCTGAATTGAACAGTTCACGTAAATCCTCATGTAAGTTCTGCACAGGTAACAAAGAACAATTAGAGTTTAAACTTAAAACTTTTGGTTTAAATTATAACTAAATTGAAAAATACACTGTAAAAGCATGTAATAAGTTTTGTAGTAGCTATATATTTTTTTGTCTAGTTAACAATAGTAATTACGAAGAGTTTTATGTGACATCGTTTAGTTAGATTGATCTAACTATAATTTACATCATCGTCTATATATTCGCTAACCGGAGCTTCTGTTTCAGTTGTTTTCATATATAGAACTCAATAAGCTAATATTTTACATAGCAAACTCGGTTAACTGATTATTGATGGGTGTAAGTCATTGAATACATTGGTATACATACCAATGTGGGCTTGAAACTATTCTACTTTGAAGTAATTCAAAAAAAAAATTATATGCCGATAGTGGATTTCAGACGATGGCACCCTAAGCCTACACCATACTGATCATTGCAAAGTTCGAAAAATAAGTCTCTCAGTGTATAAACCACATTGATCGGTAAAATCATGAACTGCCATGCATGGAAAAATGTAGAAAAAGAGTTGATAAACTGACTGAAGCGGTGAAACTCGTGACTGTAAACTTATCATTGCAATATTTTTTTTAAATTAGTACGAAAATTTCATTGAGAATGAACTAACTCACAAACTAGAGTGTATTTAAAAAACTTGTCCTGACAAATTGTTTTTTTAACTAAAAAAATGGATGAATATGTTAATTACGTTGTTAGCTTTTGTAACTTCACACTAAAAGACATCATTGTGCAACTCAAAACAGGTATAAAAGCGTGTTTGATTGACCATCGAGCTCGTGAATATGATTACGACCGGATCCACATTCTGGATGTTGGTGAGTTTTTTCTTCAGTATTAAGACAATTAATTTCAATCTATTTAGCTTTAAGCTTGTCTGCTGGAATAATTTGTAAGAGCGGTGACTTTTTATAATGCAACTGGTGAAATTAAAATAGACTGATCGAGTCGCATTTTAAACAGAATGTAGTATTCAGCAAGGGTATCTAAAAAGTTTAATGTGTTATGCACTCAAGGTGGAAAATGACGATGTAGAATTTATGAATGCGAGTACTTATCATACAGGTATTGAACAAAATTGTAAAGTGAATTAACCAATATGTGAATAGTAGTTTACGTTCTTGATGTTTATCCACCGGAGTTTGAATATCGATACTATATATGAAAGATTAAATTCGATTTAGCGAAGGATAATTTTTTGTTAACACATGTTCCCAATCAAACTAAATGACTTTCCAAACGTAACTGACATTTTAAACATACCTTTTTCATTACACAATTGAATCCATTAAACGAAATTTTTTTTTGAATCTTTATTTAAATTGTAATATCACTTGTGGATGACAAACTAACTAAATCTTCAAGTGAGAAGTTAACCTTTAATAGTTGTGAAATTAGCTCGCACATAATTCTGAAGACCACAAGTGTCTATTGCGCATTGGAACGATAATAGCACCTATTGATTCTTACATCAAATAGATTTTAATATGAATTTATGAAATCATTTAACCGTGAGAAGAGCGCATAAAGAGCAATTTAGAATCACATTGAGGGTTATTTAATCAATCAAAACTATTATTCAATTGCGATCACATTTTTATACTGATATAACTGCAGATTTAAGAATAGTATGAAGATAGTATAATTCGAGAACAACAAACCTTGGCTTCCATTTTAGAAACTCGAACAGCACGATCATCCCGTAATTCATAGAAGAAATCCTCCCTATCAACATCATCTAACTCTGCCATGACATCGAATTCTGGGTCATCATCATCTTCATCGTCATTAACATCATCGTCTACAGGCCTTGATGTTGACGGTGATATTATCGTTTTAGAATGATGTAAATCAGAATACTGTTCATTGGACGATGATGGTCTATTATTATTGTTTGGTTCATCATCTACGAGTCTTTCACAGATTGAAGATGCTTTGAGTGAAGCATTTATTTTTGGATTTGACTAAAAAGTAGTGAAAAATTTAAGTTACGCAATATTTAAAACATAAATTTTGTAAAGTGAATAAAGGCCTTAGTGTCTAACGCCGGAACAATGATTGCTAGTCAACTCTAAAACATGATTGATTAATTAATATGTTCATCAAGAAAAGACAAACACAAGTTACAGTTAAATCTAAAAATAAATGGTACCTTACGCATATCAATATGACTAACTTGACAGTTTTACAGTGACAAGTTATTTTCATCAGTACATAAAAAATGCTTCCAGAGTTTTCAGATTTTTAGTGGTGGATTGAACTAGGATCAGTTAATGATTTGAAAAGTTTATATCAACATTCATAATCTATGATTGATTGAGTTGAAGATATTTAACTTCAATTACAAAAATCGTATGCTTTATACGGAAGCCGTATGTTGAGTTTCAACGATGACTGAACTATATACCACTAAGAAATACTGCCAAAACCACACGAAATGAAAGAAACCTTGAAATGATATTAAGGACAAGTTAGTAAGTCAGCTACAAAACAGAGCTTCGTACATACGAACATTGGTTCAAGTTGCCACACCACATTTGGACAGAGAAATTGAATTGTCAATTAAAATGACATAGCGGTAGAGAGAGTAGAAGTATTGGCGGAAATGGAGAAGATTAGAGTTCGAAGATATCAATGACAGACACTGCCATAGAATATCTGGTCTACACATCCATGTCCACGTCTGAACCCAACCTGGTTTTCCAGAATCTGCTGTTCACGAGTCCTAGTTCGACGTCGAATTATTATTGAAGCTAATCATTTAGACACTATATTAGTCAAATTGATTACTCTGTAATTGTCAAAAGAGGAATTTTGTTCTTTCTTACAGACTGACTCAATCAGTAATTAAGACCAGTCAGATGGGATTACATCCAGTCCACAGATTCCAAATACGATCTCAGTCAATCTAACTGCAAAACCTTGAACACCATCCTTAAAAGCTCAAGGCCTAACCTATCAGGGCCCGCTGCTCTACCGCGCTTTAGAATGCCTATGGCCTTTCTAACCTCATTAAGAGTCGGGGGACTTACATCAACTCGCCATGCAAGTTGATTGGATTGAGAATAGATATTAGTTCCATCCTTTTCCGAGATAGTCCCATTAACACTCGTATTCCTAATACCGGTTTCCTTCATAGGTCTGAACAGTTGTCTACTGTTACCTATTGTCACTTCCCTTTCCATCTATCTCTCTTGCCTTTTCTGCCCAACACTGTTCGCGATCACTGTGCAGGCTTATCAGCCTGTGCTTAAGCTGTCTCCGCTTCTCATTATGTTCAGAGCCAAGTGGAATGAGTTTTCCGAGCATCGATCAGTTCAGTGGATACTAGTGATATCCACTGCTTCCGCCTAACCTGATGGTTTGCCTTACTGCGAGATATCGCTGTTGTTTCCACAGCGTTTTGAATGTCATTCCGAGCGGCCTCGGTGTGGGTGTCACTTACATGGCTTCCTAACTGTCTTTCCAGTTGTTCTCGAAATATACTCTTGGAATTCTTATAGTTGAGTAGAACTCTGAGGGGCTACCTTGCTGTCTTTTCCGCGTACAGTAAGACGCAGACAAATACGCGCTCGCACTAGAGCATGATCTGGATCTAAACGTGTGCTGTGGAACGAGCGACAGTCTACTATCGAACTTCTTTATCGGTGGCTGATAGCGATGTTGTCTAGTTGATTTCAGTGTTGGGTTGATTTTGGGGGTCGCCATGTCGAAAGATGTTTCTCCTTATGCTTCAAGTTAGTATTTGCCAGAAACAGGCCGTTATCTGAACGTAGTTGCAGCAGACAGTCGCCATTGTCTGTTCTTTGAATCGCGACAACATAGGATCGATCCAGACGTCTTTCCTTTTCGTTTAGTCTACCTACTAGAGCAATAAAGTCATCAGTCGCTGTTGCAACATCACAGCGCCTAACCTTTTGTAGGAGGTTGAAAAGCTTTCTGTAAAATTCATACTTTACCTCATCCGAGTTGCAGTCAGTGGAAACGTAGGCAGAGACAACGAAGAGGCAGAGGTGACTATCCCTAACTTTACAAGTTCTTACTGTTCCCTTTCCCGACCGAAGCTGCTACCTTGACGTGGTGGTCGGGCTTGCCTATCGTGATGACCCAACCGAGCTATACTGGCTGGAACACATGTTCCTGCAGGTCCTACCATGCCAGACAGGTCGATTGGAGAACGATGAGACTAAAAGCAGCTACCCAAGGTCTGAGGGCGAAGTCGTACTGCTGACTGCAGAGGGGTGTGACAGCAGTAAGGTGTTTACCTCGGACAACCAGCATCTGCAGCGATGCTGCCTTCTCACAAGGAAGGAAGGGTTAGAAAAGGTCGGCCCTAAAAATGTCACACCTCCCCTACCTCACGGATTTCCGTCTCCTTGGGTAAGGGTGCCCACTAAGGGCCTTTAAGAACGGAGCTAATCCTCAAAAAACATTTCATAAAAAGGCCGTGCGTGACCGGCCTCAAGCAGTTGTCCCTTGGACTCTGCGGTCACGCACCAACACTAATCCATCTTCCTTTTCAGGTTCGTCAAGAAACAACCTTCCACGGTGTGGGCAGCCGGGAAGTGATAACCGCCCTCATACCCGCAACAGTACACGAGACCAAATTGTTCAAAATCAAATCCTTCCTACATTCCCTAATACCTCTCTTATCTCCACAACTAACTCTTCTCACATTCAGTTATCACAGTGCACAGCTAATGCAGACGATACGAGTTTGCGAAACGTCGTTCCTGGTCTCCTTAAACCCCGTTCCAAACTACATGTTGGACATTGTGTCAAATAGGGCAACAGGCATCATTAGCTAGGACCTTAGAATCTCGTTCCACCGATGTGTGCTGCGTCTCGGAAACGCGCATACAGGATCCGAGTAGCATCACTCATTTGACCTCACCATGTCAAGATAAAGAAGCAGCTCGATTTACCCTTCGTGTATCCGGTAGCCCTGATGCTGCTTCTAGGGGCCTCGCCGGTGTAGGTATAGCATTGAGTCGTAGGGCAGAACAATCTCTCCTTGACTGGATCCCTGTAGATAGTCGCTTGTGCGCCGTCCGACTGAACGGGACAGTAAGGACTCGGAAAGATAGGGACACTCGCCGTTGCCTCTTCGTCATATCAGCCTACGCCCCCACTGACTGCAGCCCAGATGATGTAAAAGATGAGTTTTACAGAAAGCTTTCGGACCTCCTCCAAAAAGTTAAGCGCTCTGATATAGTTATAATGGCTGGTGACTTCAATGCACAAGTAGGTAGACTAAGTGAAAATGAAAGACACCTAGGTGGATGTTACGGTCTCGCGGCTCAAAGAACAGACAATGGCGACCGTCTGTTGCAACTGTGCTCAGATAACCGCCTATTTCTAGCAAACACTAATTTTAAGCATAGGGAAAAACACCTTTTGACCTGGCGACCCCCGAAGTCGTCTCAACGTTGGACACAACTAGATCATATCGCCATCAGCCACCGATGGAGGGGTTCGATAGAGGACTGTCGCTCGTTCTGGGGCACATGTTTAGATTCAGATCATGCCCTAGTGCGAGCACGTATGTGTTTGAGGCTTGCTGGACGTAGGAAAGACGCCGTAAGGAAGCCTCTTAGGGCTTTACTTGATGATAATCAAGCTAAGAAAATATTTCAGGAGGAACTAGAAAAACAGTTAGGCGGCCATGCAAGTGATTCCCATCCAGAAGCAGGTTGGAATGATATAAAGAAGGCTGTGGAAACAGCAATGGTATCTGCTAGCAAGGTAAACCACAAGGCTAGGATGAAGCAGTGGATTTCAGTCGCATCCACCGAACTGATGGATGCTCGAAAACGCATCCCACCTGACTCTGAACATGATGAAGAGTGTAGTCAGCTTAGGCGCAGACTTATAAAAAGCCTACGTAACGACCGTGAACAGTGGTGGGTGGCGAAAGCAAAAGCGATGGAAAAGGCAGCGGCGATAGGCAACACTAGACGACTTTTCCGCCTTATCAAAGAAACCGGTATTAGGAACCCGAATGTAAGTGAGACTATCTCGGAAAAGGATGGTCTTATTATCCATTCTCAATCCAGAAGACTGGATCGATGGGCAGAACACTTTAGGGATCAGTTCAACTGGCCTTCAGCCACTCTTCGGTTGCCCACGATCTCCAGTCATCCTGAATGGCAAATCGATTTAAGTCCTCCCAGTTTACATGAAGTTGAGAAAGCTATAGGAAATCTAAGGAGAGGTAGAGCGGCAGGTCCCGATAGGCTTACCCCTGAGATGTTTAAGGATGGTGGTCCAGTTTCAACGGTTAGACTGACCGAGATCTTAGGTAGAATCTGGGAAATGGACGTAATCCCATCTGACTGGTCTCAGTCGTTAATTGTCCCAATCTACAAGAAAGGACAGAAGTCCTCTTGTGACAATCACAGGGGAATAAGTTTAACTAATATAGTTTCTAAATTGTTAGCCTCGATTATACTTAGACGTCTAACTAGAGCTCGCGAAGAGCAGACTCGAGAAAACCAGGCTGGTTTTCGACCTGGACGTGGTTGTATAGACCACATCTTCACACTACGACAGGTCCTGGAACACAGACACACATTTAGACGTCCGACAATAGTCGTGTTCCTGGACCTTAAGGCGGCATTTGACTCTTTTGATCGTGAGGTTCTGTGGCAGTGTCTGTCATTGAAAGGTGTACCAAAGAAGTACATTAACCTTATACAAGCACTCTACTCGAACAACACTGGTCGGGTGAGAGCATATGGCAAACTGTCATCTGAATTCTCTACATCAAGTGGTGTCCGTCAGGGCTGTCCACTCTCTCCATTCTTGTTTAACTTTGTCGTAGACATCCTCTTAGAGTTAACATTAAGCTCGTCAGATTTTTCAGGGGTTGACCTTCTACCAGGAAAGTCGCTTACTGATCTAGAATATGCCGATGACATAGTTCTATTCGGTGAAGACGCTGACAAAATGCAGAGTCTTCTGACTACCATAAGCAACAATGCGAGCATGTTCGGGATGCGGTTTTCCCCCTCGAAATGCAAAATGTTGCTTCAAGACTGGGTTGCATTGGCACCTGAACTAGTGATAGGAAGTGAAGTAGTCGAGCGTGTTGATCACTTCACTTATCTGGGGAGTCTCATCAGTGCTGACGGTCTGGTGACTGACGAAATCTCAGCAAGGATACAGAAAGCTCGATTGGCTTTTGCCAACCTGCGTCACTTATGGCGTAGGCGTGATATCCGTTCGCTAACCAAAGGGCGGGTGTACTGCGCAGCAGTTCGTTCCGTTCTCTTATATGGCTGTGAAACATGGCCGTTAAGAGTAGAAGATGTTCGTAGGTTACTAGTATTCGATCATAGATGTTTAAGAAGCATTGCTCGTATATCGTGGGACAGCCGAGTAAGCAATGCTGTCGTTAGGAAACGAGTACTAGGTAAGGATGGCAGATCAATAGATGAAGTGGTGAAACTTCATCAGTTGAGGTGGTTGGGACATGTGTTACGTATGCCTAACCACCGACTGCCTCAACGAGCTATGTTTTGTGGCGTATTAGTAAGTTGGAAGAAAGCTAGGGGCGGCCAGACCAAAACATGGCACAAATCCATGAAGTCACTGACAAGTGGACTGAATCATGTTGGTAGATGTAGACTACCTGGTTGGGGTCCGCGAGACGAAAGTCATCAATGGTTAGAGACCTTGAACGACATGGCTCAAAATCGTTTGCAATGGCGCAGGTGCATCCACTCTTTGAGCTTTCTCAAATCCTAATGTTCTGGATTAGCCAGCACCTCTACCTTTGTCTTTCTAACCTTATCTCACTGAATTATATTTTTTGAATAATATCTTAAACCCTAGTCTTCTTTATTATAACATTAATACCTCTACCATCTTTATCACTATGGGATTTGATTTGACATTTGCGTCTCTGTTCTAATAATGTGGTATGGCAACATGAACTTATGTACATACGTACGAAGTTCTACGTTGCAACTGACTGACTGACTGACTGACTGACTGTTCCCTTTAATCAGACAGCGCACAAACGACTGTCTACTGAGATCCAGTCTAAGAGAGCTAATTCTGCCCTAGGACTCCAATCGACCTGTCTGGCACGGTAGAACCTACAGGAACATATGTTCCAGCCAATATAGCTCTGTTGGATCATCATGATAGGCAAGCCCGACTACCACGTCAATCTAGCAGCTACGGTCGGACTTACCCCTGATCGAACACAGGCCGCTGACTACCATTCGCCAACCACCTCTGTCCTGAAATCCCCTTTCCAGTTCTAACTGATCGACATTCATTATTTTTATGTCTGTCTCCAATTCTAAGCTCAGTGTTCCTTTGTCTACCCATTTCTCTTTGGCCTTTAGTGTTTCGAGTGAGGGATTGTCTTGTGATGCAGTTGGGTGCGTGCCTCAATCTGTGTTCTATCCACATCCAGCAACTTTTCCAAATTCATTTCTCGTCTGGAATCTGGTTTTTTCTCTCCCACAATCTGTTGTTTCTGATGGTATCTGGCCGACGGGTGAGGAGTGTCTGGCGTAAACAGCTGTTAATAATCACCTGTATCTTTCGGATGATGGCTTTTGTAGTTCTCCAGGTTTCCACTTCATACAATATAAAGGTATTGATGTTCGTATTGGAGGTGGTGACTCTGGTGTCAGTTGACAAATTTTTTGAGCGCCAGTTGTTCTCGTAGAAATACTGCTGTTGATTTGTCGTTTGGTATCTTTACGTCTGTACCAGATCCACCTTGATTATCAACAATGCTGCCCAGATATGTAAAGGTTTCTACATCTTCTAAAGCTTCCCCGTGAATTGTGATTTGTTTGGTGCATGTTGTGTTGAATCGGAAGATCTTGCTTTTTCCCTTGTGCATGTTGAGACCTTCTGCAGCACAAGTTGATGCTACACTGATTGTCTTCTCCTGTGTTTGTTGTTGTGTGGGATATGAGTGCTTGGTTATCTGCGATGTCCAGATCGTCCGGCCGTACCCGAGATGTCCAGTGTATTCCGTGTTTCTTTTGAGATGTCGACGTCTTCATAATTCAGTCGACCATCAAAGTTAAGAGAAAGGGTGGAAGTAAGCAACCTTGTTTGACTTGGTTTTTCACTTGGCTATCCTCCATGCATGATTTCGCAGTTTAACCTATCATAAGAACTCTGTATGATGTTGACTGTGTTCTCTGGCATACCGTAGTGTCGAAGAAACCTGCACAGTGTGATCCTGTCCACGCTATTGCATTTAGTGATGTTGAAGCAAACAGTTTACTTGGAAAATCAGAATACGTCTTTGATAGTAGAATATCCTTACCACAAAATCAATAATGCTCTTAAAATCCCGGTTATCGTAGGACAGGATGGCCTACAAACTAATTCTAATGATGGTAGGGAAATCGTAACACAATAATTATCAGAAAACAGAGGTATTAGAAGGATTTAATGATGAGCAACTTGGTTTTCATGTGAGGTTATGTGTAGGAGGCGAGATGTCACTTTCCGGCTTCCTACGGCGTCGAATGGTATTTCTTGAGCCTGAAATGGAAATTTGATTAGCGTTTGTCTTAACGACCTGAGAGCGTGACCGCAGAGCCTTAGCTGGATCAATACCCTAGATATTTTGTTTCATGACTGTTTAGTTATTTAAGTCATGAATGACCGTTTTCAAAAGGTCCGAGTACTTGTGTGAATAGACATGATTTGATAAAGATACCATATTGGATCACCTTGATTTAGATAGTCACAACCACACATAACAAATAAAATACATTGTAGAAAGTACAAAGATGTGAAAAAAACTGCACAAAGAAACTACAAAACATAAAAAAACTTATAGCATACTTTGTTAGGCGTGCAATTTGCTGAGTTACAAGCGGAAGTAAACAGCGAACGAAGAAATTGCGTATAAACATCGTTATCCGGATCTTCAATATCTACATCTTTATTTGCTATTGGATTGAGACTTTTACTTGTTGTATCCTCTGCTACATTCATTTCTCCATATTCTTCTTCTTCCTTACAGTCTTCCATATCAGGATAACAACGAGAACTACTGAGAGGCATAGGGTTAACAACATTATCTAGCTGCAATGATATGCTGGAGTTAGAATTTCTAAGCTCTTCACAATAAATATAATTCTTCATTTCAGATAAACTGCTGAATGATTTAGCTTGTGAACGAGTGAAATGAGAAGTTTGTAAATCTGAACTATCATCATTTCCATAGTAAATAAAACTATCTACATTGTTAGCTTGAATTTTGTCAACACATGAGTCAAGATCTATCTGTGAATCGCTTTCAGTGCTACTTCTACTATCATTGTGACTGCTTTCATTTTCCACGTCTTTAACAAAGAAATTATGTTTGGAAGCCTCAGTAAAATCGAGCACTTGATCACGTAATAAAAGTTTGTAATCTCTGTCGTTCGGTTGGTAATCACTATCGGCCAATGAAGCATCCAAGTCAGTACCTACACTTTTTTCAATGTTGTCGTTTTCGTCAGGGAATTCCATATCAAGAATGGTGCATGGTGTTTTTGTTTCTGGTCTGACAGAATATGGAAGTTGGTTTTGCAACGACTCTTCAATACGACGAGTAAGTGATCTGAGAAAAATTTTCAAAATAAATCGATAAATAAAACCAGTAAAATCATAGAAATTTAAGCGATCATTAGTAGAGCTTAATATCGAATTTCCAGTTAACTGTTTCAAATACACCTCCTTCTGTTAGCATAGGAGTATTTTAGTTTAAAGCAGCAAAGACAAACGAAAAACTATAATGATAATACTCACTAGACAAAATGTTCGGTGTGTAACTGGCAATTCTAATCGCTGGAGACTTCTCTTTTACAGTTACAGGTGAAAACACTGGCATTTATTACGATGTAAATAAAGTTGTTTGAACAACGTGTTGTAAGGACATCAAACTAGTATGATAAAAACTACATTGGATACTTAACAAGGTGAAGAGTACTGCATTTACTCGTATAGGCTTTGTAGGAAAAGAAAAGTCAAAACAAAATATAAATTAAGTTATACATTTCAACACTGTTAGGCAGTTCACACAGTATATGTAGTTTAAGGAGACAAGTGATATCCATGACGTTTGAAAAACTAACATACTATAGCGCTTATTTTGTAGAGATACCGAGTAGACAATCGTATGAATAGATTAATTTAAGTTGTAAATAAGTGCATTACTGTAACCAACAAGTTAACCCCCACTCCCCGAAGTCTAACTAGAGCTCGTAAAGGCGAATTCGAGAATTAGTGACCATAGGTTGAGCATATCGATCGCTTAACTTATCTTCGGAGTCCCTCAGTCCTGATGGTTTAGTGTTCAACGAAATCTCAGAACAGATAGAGAGCTTGACTAGCTTTGGAAAACTCGCGTAACTTATGGAGTAGGCGAGATATCCATCTACTGACCAAGGGACCAGTTTATTCTACAGCTGTTCCTTACATTCTACTTTATGCAATATAAACACGGCCAGTAAGAATAGAAGATATTCACAGATTACTAGTATTCGATCATAAATGTCTTCGAGGAAACGCTCGTGTATTCTGGGATCACCAAGTGAGCAATGTTGATGTTAAGAGACCGGGTACTAGGCAAGATGAAGAAATGAATCTACGTCTATTGAGATGGTTCGGACAAGTGTAGCTCATGCCTAACAACCACCTACGTCGACAAACGATGTTATTTGATACAGAAGTAGGTTGGAAAAAGGATACAAAAGGATAAATAACCAACAAATAGCACTAATCAATTATGTCATTCAATAATGGACTGAACCATGTTAATAGGTGTAGACTACTTTTTAGAGTCCACGTGATAATCAAAACCGGTAGTTAGAGACTAAGAGTGACATGGTTATTGTTACTACATCTCGGACTTCACGCTTTGGCCTGACGATTTCATTTCTGTGCGCTAATGGGATAAGGCAACTTGAATCGATATGCGCATGTACCCAGTCTTATGCAGCAACTGATCGAGTGACCGACGGAGAATCTTTTGAATCATGGAAGAGGAGGAATTACCCACTCAAAGGTAATTAAAATAAGGCTAATGTTAACGAAATTTAAAAGCCGTGTGAGGTGGCGTACGAATTGTTAGTAGCAACATCAGTTCCAATTTATGAACTAAATTTATCCAACGGATAAAGGTATTTATCATACAAAGTATAATATCTGATCCATATCATTATTGAAGTTAATAAGTGATAGAAAAAGATAAATGAGTTTATGCTATTTTAAAAGCTGCGGAAGTGTATTAACTCGAAACCTAAAGAAAATGCCTTAAAATTCTAATTATCCTACAGTGATGTTAGATATTTAAATAGCAGTTGAAAACTTAATTACACAGGTCAGCAGACTACCTTCACCGTTTTAACTAATCGCAAGTAACGAAAAGTAATATCCGGTATGGAACTCGCTAAAAGTATCTGTATGGGACGTAACTACCACATGTAAACCGGTATTTTAAGGTAGTGAAACTTAGTGAATCACCAACCACACTATGCTTTAATACACAATGGGGTACCCTCGACAACACCCAGTGTCACCATAGCAAGTAAGAATTCGTTTCAGGACAATTATCATACAACAGTCGTGGAATATTCTCAGAAAAAACTCCAATTCACAAGCGTGATGGGATGCAGGTCCAGACTCCTGTCAGTTTTGTGAAAGTACTTTACACGTTCATAATGTGAAGTAAATCACATGGCTATAGAAGCTGATTGCCAAATGGTTAAATATTTATGTCATTCCATAGGAAGATGATATCATCTGCATCCTCAAGGTCAAAAAGTTGTTCTGGTGACATACACCACCGAAAATGAGAAAGTGCTATTTAGCTAGCAACAGAATATTAGCAGCACCCACTAACTCGAAATTCAACAGTATTTAGTGATGTATTCGATCCGTTTGATAACTAAGACGTAATTCATCTTTCAAATGCTTTCGAAATGCTATTGATGATGGTGGTAAGACTGGGCAACTATGTAACCTCATTACTTGTGAGAAGCAATAAATTTGAATGAATATATTCTCTCACTCCGATTGGTGCGTTTTTTAAATGCATCCATTATCAATAATTTTAACAGACATTATCAGAGTACAGTCTCAACCAACTAATACAACAATCTTAGCTTGTATTGAAATACGAAAATTATAACATAAGTCGTCAACTAACTTACATCTGATATTATCGTACTACCAACGAGTTAACATAAAAGGTGTCAAAAAATTGTAAAACAGCATAAATTACCGAGTAATAGCTCTAGATTCCAAGTGGTAATCTGAATCTTCTCCAAGATCGTTGAGGATAGAAAATAACCCCAAAGATTTAGCACGTCTTCGAGTGGCTGCTGAAACCTCACCAGTTTCAGGCTCTCTGAATTCCCCGTCAATATATCGACGTAAAGCATTCACAACGTCTTCATTGGTCAGGACATCCTTTAACAACCTTTTAACTTGGCGTGTTGTCAGGTGTTGCACAGTAGTAATTTTTTCAAGTCTTTCAGCTAGTGAACATCCAAGTGATGCCTGTATTACATGAGTATGGTTTATAGAAATGAACAGTAATGAGAGGAAATCAATTCCAACTTTTTTGCGTACAAAAAACAATTACCAAGACTTAAAGTAAATGAGCCACTTAACTTACAAGTACGTTACAGGATAACTAAACAACATACTGTAGTTCAGACATATCTACTGCATTTACCACAGAAATTTCATCCATCGATTTGACGTATTTTCATAAAAGTGAGGACTAAGACAAACGTCTGGTATTTAAATTAGTATGGTGAAAATAAAGGGTCCATTTACGAATATATCTTGATTTTGGGATCGAAGAAGAACAAATTTACTCTTCGTCTGTTGATTCTGAGAGCTTTTTATGTGTGCCTGTCGATGGATATTATGGGATTACTGTCTAATCTAGAAAGTGGTGGTATTGTTTAAGATAATATTAATTGAATGGATCTCGAGATTGGTGTCTAATCAAAGTGAGAAGTAACAAGTAGCGACAATCATATCTGCTTCGGTGCCTTTTCCATCGTTTCAATGGATCCTTTGCCAGGTGTAAGGAAAGGTAAGAACTAACAACCGAACGGTCCTTGAAACTATTCGATACTATTGCCAGATACTAATCACTTCTCCAATCCCATTATGTCCTATTGACATGAAATAAAAAACTAGTTGAAATCACCGAAGTCGATGTTTTAGACGGACATTATTTAGATAATGACCTTCATAACGAACAAGCACAAAACAAAAGGCCTCGTCATTAATTCACTAATATTTTGATTGAATGCCATCAATCTTTAGTAAACAGTCAAAAATTATACTTAACTCGGATAGGCTGCATATGGACAAGAAATACTCACGCCAAAATGTTATTTATTCAGCATTACCGCTGCGTTATGAGAAGAAAAATTCATTTTACAATAGGATCACTAGTACTTTAACAGCTATACCGATGCACGAACTTTAAAAATGTTAACAATTCATTGGTAAGGGTAACTGCAAAGTTTACAACTATCAATGCTTTTATTACTTATTTTTGAAATAACATAGGATTACTTGTGAAAACATGGGTTATGCAGCAAATAGTTAATATCGGATTAAGCAATAAAATACACAATTATGTGCGACATACTTGCCAGCCACCAAGACTTTCATCTTCATCTAAAGACTCTCTAGTTTTAGCGACCTTTGGTGGGGGGTATAAATCATTTGATTTACCAGTTCTTTTCATGAAAAACTGGTATGAGTGAAATTATCAAACAGCAAGCAAAGTCTACTGACTAGGATGTGAAATCTATGACAGAAAAGATAAAAAGGAGGAAATACATTGAAATAAATAACATTCCAGTGTCACGGTAAAAATATTTTGCAAAGGTTTACGACAGCATAAAACAGTTTTGTTTATGTGACGTTAGACAAGCCCAATAACTATCAACATAGAGTGAAGAATACTGCAACATTTTCCATTGATAACAGTTCCAGTTACATAAAAGCATGGTACGATTTTAACTTTACTGTAAGTTCCACTTCATTTTGTTATACATTAGTATTTATATATGGAAGTAAAAGACAATTATGATGTGTGACGAAGATTTGATGTTAAGCTTTACTGCTCAATATCTGAAACCGTTTTTTATACACACAAAAACCATCTCACTTGAACGTATTGAGGCCTATTAGCGAAAAAGTTCGAATGACTAATTATTCCGTTCAAAATAATTATTTTTGGCGAACCATGGTAACATCTGTTTTGCCGAGACTTCGGATTATGACAACCATTTTTACTATTTGTAATGCCGATTTATGACTGGCATTTAATGATGCTAATATTATTGTGAACTAGCCCATCCATATACGTGATTGAAATTTCTGTACACGATTTCGAAATATTGCATACCTAAAACTACATAGAAGAGTTTTTCCCTCAAAAAAGGGATAACAGATAACTTTGACGGAGTGGACTATTTCACGTAAATTCCGGGACTCGAAAAAGATATTAAGAGAAAGCGTTCTACCACTTTACAGTAGCACTTTTCACTCCCTGTAAAAGCACTATTCTTAAAAGATGTCACTATTTCCATACTTTCGTTTTATACGGCTGACTGACTTTAACCGACAAATGAACTTAAAAAGACTCCTTCATTTTTGTTTCAAGAATACTGACGAATCAATGATATGAAAATAAGGAGACGATTTAGACTTTTTCCAGAGTAATTTCAAGACAAGCTTAATGACCATACACATAATCACAGAGGTTCGTTGATTCGATCCGAAGGTCAACTAGCTGTTTTAAGTTTCGGTAGAGGTTAACCAATATCCAATCTCTTTTGTACGAGCTTGTTTAAACCAATAGATTTCTTTGCGCTCGCTTCCTGTTCATTTGATACGGTTCCAGATATTTGGTAATATCCAATGGGTGGTAGTCTGAAGTGGATCAACTTTAATGGAGAGAACGCTATTGGTTTAATAGAAACATTTATTATTATAACCAATTGAACCAGTAATTGTTTCACTGTATTTTTTGTTTATTACACTTTGTGGGCGCAAACTACTTGTGTTGCTGCCATTTCGGCTCCACTGTCTTTGTAATTTCGCCTCTGTATTTTTAGGATTTCGGTATTCTGTCGATACCACGAAATCGCCAGCAAATATATTCATTAATGTTGATTTACTTATCTTCTCAGTGGCGGGCTCGTAATTAGTATTCAGTAACGGTCATAGTCAACCTCGACTTGATCTCCACTAAAAGTCTAACCACTCAACTGCACTAATTCTAGTCGGTTGGCAGTCATTTATGAAGTCTCATGACCCATGGTTTGAGTAAGTGCATTTGGCTCAGGGTTTAGGGATTCTGGATACCAGCAGCTATCATGTTATCAGGCCGGAGATGAGTCAGTTGCAGTGTGGAGAATAATAAGGAGAAAAGTCTAATGTTAATAAGAAGAAGATTTCAGAACTCAGTAAATAAATGGATAATTCGTTTACTAATTTGTAGTGAAGATTGTGAGAGAAGACCGAAGTGTGAGCAAGGGAGAGGAAACCGAGATAATAAGTTAGTGATCTGAGGAGATGGTAATACTAACAACTAGCAAGTCTCAAGACATGCTTCGGGCACAGCCGGTCCATGTGTGAGATGATAATCCATATTTGAGTACGTGCTTGTCAAGTCCCTTCTTGAAGCTACCCTATGATGGGGCTGTGATCGCCTTGACTGGGAGAGCATACCACGTAGAAACAATATTAATGAGAAGAAACAGACGCGTACCTAAGTGTTCTCTCCATGATGTGCGATTCTTCGAGGACTATCTTGACGTGCGTGATAGTGACCCATTTGCAAGATGCTCACGTTGGGATGATTCTGCGTGTATAATATGTTGTACACCGTAATCAGATCACCTTCGATTCTTCTGTAACTCAGGGGGAATAATCTCAAGTTCTGGGGTCTCTTTTCGTAAGGTCTATTTTTTAATCCTGTCACCCATTGAGTTACTCTTCTTTGCTGTCAATCCAGGAGATTTATACCTCTTTTAAATAGAGGGAGTGTAGAATCTATTTTAAAGGCTTTGTTTTCGGAAAATCCCTCCATGTATATATATTTGTGTTATGATCTGACTGACTCTTCTGTTCGATATTTTGGTACTTTATTTGATCCCATTTTGAGGTTTTATCAGAAATTCAAAATGATATAACTACGTCACAAGAGTCACGCCAGTTTACAGGCTAGATCAAATTGTCACAAATGCTTTCACAATTACTGTAAAGTTATAGTAGTTAAATTAAGTATAAGAGTCAGTTTGTGATTGCATATTTACACTATGTCACTGACAGAAACAGTATTATACAGCCACATTTTCAATAGTAGAGTACAAATAAGGAAGGAAGGTGCACAATAGGTTCTTTTGGCGATTTGCCGAGATCAATCGTGAATTTGTTGGGAAAGGTCATATGGAACGCGCTTGATACGAGCTGTGATCTAGACAGTCATGGACCTAGGGTGCATGTTCCCTAGAGTAGCCAAGGATTTCCCACCGTGAATGGGGTTCTGAAAAGGAGGAAAGATAGAGAAAAAGGCAGCAGTGTTATTATTTCTATATCTTGTACTTATATTGAAGTTTCTATGTTCCCTTCTGAACTATATATGTGTTGTTGAAAATTGATAATTAATATGACTACAGCCATATTTGGATTCGACACTCTAGCAGCAACTGACTGGAAGCACTTATTCTTGCAGTAGCGGAACCTATTGGGATGATTACAAACTCGAAGGTGTGATATTGTTTTGGTAATTGTCTGAAGTTCCTTTTTTGATTAAATATAGAAACGTTCTTTTCCGGAATTATCGTTTTTGGACTTGGACTGGGCGAGACGCGTGTGAACCTACACCTTTCGGTTTCAGAGCGGACTGCGAGAGTAATATATTTACTTACAGTTCAAAACAATATTTCTAGGAGGATCCTTTGGATTTCTTATCGTTTGCTATTTCAAAACAATATTCGGAAGAGGATCTTTTGGATATTTTACTGTCAACTTGTTCTTAACGATATTTGGAGAAAAATACTTTGGATATCTTATTGTCGACAATAATTGAAGACAAGGAACTGGCGAATATAATATCTGATCTTTATTGTTTCAATAATTTGGAGTTTTTTTTCGCTGAATCTCAACTGTTATAATGAGTTCTTGTAAGAAGCCAAACACACACAGGGATGGAGCCCATGAAGAATCACGGAATGACAAGCAAGCCCCTTATGATACTTCATGTTCGATAAGGATGATATTATGTTTAGTACTTATTGTCGTAAGCCATCGTTAGAGGGCGCTAAAGGACGTAGTTTGGACGAGAACTTGGAGGTACCTGGGAAAGATTTGATGTCTAAGACACCGGTAGTTGGCTTAGAATTGCCAAAGATTGAACTCAGTTACTTCGACGGCCGACACCGTGATTACTTTAGGTTCATTAGACAGTTCGAAACGTTTAAAGAACCTAGAGTTATTGATGACAATCTGCGCCTATTATATTTAATTCATTACTGTAAGGGGAAGGCGAGAGTTGTGATTGAAGGGTGTCTTATTATGGAACGTCAGGCAGGATATAAAAGAGCTAAGGATATTCTAAAACAGCTTTTCGGACAATCGCATGTAATCGCTCGTGAAACATTGGAAGAATTGTTTAGGTCTGGGAATGCTGATTACAACGACGCAGAGCAGTTATCGAATTTAGTAATTAAGATGAAAAACGTAGCTATGACTTTGGAACAGTTGAATTGTACTGCTGAATTAAATTCCTTGGTAACTTTGGAAAGGATAGTTAGGCTTCTACCTCATCGTATGCAAGTCCAGTGGGCAGAGCTGGAAATTAAATGGGACGAAGAGGATAGAGAGCCTACATTAATTGAAATGACTGTATTTATTTCATCCCGTGCAAGGATAGCTAGTCGTAGATTTGGACGATTAGCTAATCGCCTAAAAACAGGACATGATATGAAAGTGATTAGTCATCTGCGTGCGGGACATGGGAATCCTTCGAATGTGTTTGCACCTGTAGAATTCTTTTTGAATGTTTTGTGTTTTGGAAAATCCCTCCATGTTACATATTTTTGCTGTGACATGATGGACTTTTTCTCTTGACATTTTTGGTATTTTATTTGATTCCAATTTGAGATTTTATCATTGTATATTGTTATTCTTTCTATATTTGTACTTATATTGAAGTTTTTGGGTTTGCTTCTGAATTGTACATATATTGTTTAAATTTGATATAATATGGCTACCGCCACATTTTTGGATAGACGCGGTGGCTGCTGGACTTAGTGTCACTTACTAGCTATTGTAATAGATACTCTACGGAGTAATTTAGTCCTGGAAGAAACAAAAACATCGTAAGCCTCTGTATTTCCATTTTATAACAATATAGAGACGTTTTCTCCTAGAATTTTTGGCCTTTTGATTTGGCTGGGACCTGGATCTAGGAGTATCGTACCGGTGTGTTTCTATTGGACGCGATTAGGACAGCCGCCGGCGAAATAAATTCTACAGTCTGATGTTTGCTCTTCTTGCGTGAATTATACTTGGAAATATCCGTCGGGACGCATATAATTTGGATCTATTTGGATTATTAAGAATTACAAGGAAACATTTGGAATTTTAATCGTTTATCATACTAGACTTCCTTGGGGGATGAAGTTGGAACTACGTATCATTAATTTTGAACTGAATTTTGGATTTATTCTATTTTGTATCGTTACCGTCTTTATTGCACTTTATTTATGATGTCAAACCGAAAAAAATCACACGTGAGGAGGGTGGAAGAGCTCGACGGATCACAGGGCTCTAGGCAAGTCGTTGATGATAACCTTTTTATGGGTAACCCACATGTTATGTCTGATATTTATTATTGTAAGTCATCGATAGAGGGTTTAGAATTACCTAAGGTTGAACTCTCATATTTTGATGGAAGGTCTCGCGACTATTTTAAGTTCATACGACAAATAGAATCGTTTATAGAACCTCGAATCTAGGATGATCAAGTGCGTTTATTGTATTTAATTCATTATTGTAAGGGAAAGGCTAAAAATGCGATCGAAGGCTGTCTTATAATGGACCCACAGGCAGGATATAAGAGAGCTAAGGTTATTTTAAAACAGCTTTTTGGGCAGTCACATGTGATAGCGCGAGAAACCTTAGAGGACTTATTTAGAACTGGGAATGTCGAATTTAATGATCCTAAATCATTGACGAACTTGGCCATTAAAATGCAGAATGCTTCTTTAACTTTAGAACAGTTAAATTGTACAGCTGAACTTAACTCTATGGCTACTTTAGAACGAATAGTAAGGCTCTTACCTCGTCGAATGCAAGCCCAGTGGGCAGAGCTAGTATTCAAGTGGGACGAAGAGGAGAGAGAGCCCAATTTTAACGAATTGACGGAATTTATTATGTCTCGTGCTAAGATAGCTAGTAGTAGGTTTGGAAGATTAGCTTATCAGGCTAAAACAGGAAATAATACGGAAGCTACTAGTGGTCTGCGTGCGAGACATTCGGATTCTTCGTTTCTACCTAAAGCACGCTCGGAAGATAAGAGATTTGTCAATTATATCACGAAAGCATACCCTGATGAAGGACGAGTATGTGACCGTAACGATGTAAAGCCTATTGATGCGTGTCCTAGCAAGAAGCCGGTTGGTGTAACAGATAAGATGGCTTTTCTAAGTGTAGAAAAGAAAGAAAAAGGCGAAAAGTGTAGGCATCAAGATGGATCCGAAGTGTGTGATGATAAAAGCCTCTTAGCTGCTCGAAAAGCCTGGAATGGTTATTTGGATTCGAGTAAACAGAGGTTAATGAGTTCAGCAAATATGATTAAGGCCAAGGCAGGATTGACTGAACGGAATAAAGCTTATTTTCGGAACCCTTCAGTTAGGGTAAATTATATAACTGGACCTAGAGTAGATTCTAGGATAAGTGATGGTGGTACAGTAACGGCTAAGAAGCCTAGGAGACATGATGCTACTATTACTAAGAAGCCTGAACCTCATGCTCTTTCGGATGCTACGATTAGCCATGGAAATAGTAGCCATCAGAACCTCAGTGGTGACAGTGATAATAAGGATATAGAAAGTGTCAGAAGTCCACTTATAGGGACTAGTTTGTCAACTTCATCGAATGAGCCTCCTAGTGTTTCGACGCCATCGGACCTCGTCACGAAGGTTAAGTTGATTGAAGATGCACAAGGTTGTGCAACTGTAACTGTTCCTATTACGGTTGACTGTCAGTCGAGTGATGATGAGAAGAAAGTGTTTGATGGTAACAGCCAGTCTACAGTGCTGTGTGATGACGATGCTATTGTTGAGCATATGTCTTGTGCCGCGGAAACGGATGCTAATGCAGAACGGAATCATTTAGACGTTGATAATAAACCGGATGTCACTGATGTGACAAATGAGTTACCGACGATGATGAACACTGTTCAAACCTCCTCTGCATCAGGAGATGGAAGGATAAATATTGATCCTACGTCATGCTACTTAAGGTCTTCTGGAGACGATGAAATGTCAAAATTGGAGATCCCACCCTTGCATATTATTTATGGGTCAAAAACTTCTGTTGATAAGTTGGCATCACGGACTTCATGGTATCTGCTGATCAGAGCAAGTGGTGGTGGATTGGCGACTCGTCCCCACGATAGAGAATGTAGTCCTTGGATAGGATATGACCAGTTTTGCGACGCGTTGTTCATGTTCGTATGGGTTAATTGGGTAAGGTTTATACTACCGTTAGGTCATTCCACGATAGATAGGGGAATCAAGGGCCTGATGGGAAAGTATAGGAACCTAGTTAACACGACAGGTCATATCCATGTTGGATGGCGGGTAGGCGTACTGCTGTAAGTCCTACACGTTATTCCGGTGTGGATTAGGGGATAACATGGGAACCCTAAATAAGGTGTCATTAACGCTTGCTGTTTTTGCATGGAGGGATTTTGCGGGCCGGTGTAGAATTCTTTTTGAATGTTTTGTGTTTTGGAAAATCCCTCCATGTTACATATTTTTGCTGTGACATGATGGACTTTTTCTCTTGACATTTTTGGTATTTTATTTGATTCCAATTTGAGATTTTACCATTGTATGTTGTTATTCTTTCCATATTTTGTACTTATATTGAAGTTTTTGTGTTTGCCTTTGAACTGTACATATATTGTTTAAATTTGATATAATATGGCTACCGCCACATTTTTGGATAGACGCGGTGGCTGCTGGACTTAGTGTCACTTACTAGCTATTGTAATAGATACTCTACGGAGTAATTTAGTCCTGGAAGAAACAAAAACATCGTAAGCCTCTGTATTTCCATTTTATAACAATATAGAGACGTTTTCTCCTAGAATTTTTGGCCTTTTGATTTGGCTGGGACCTGGATCTAGGAGTATCGTACCGGTGTGTTTCTATTGGACGCGATTAGGACAGCCGCCGGCGAAATAAATTCTACAGCACCTACCTCACGCCCGGAACTTAAGAAAGTTGTTAATTGTATTAGCAAGGTAAATCCTCCTGAAGACCGAGCATGTAAGCTTTATGATTTAAAGTCTATCCTAAGGAGAAGTCAGTATCTGTAGAAGATAAGTTCGCTTTTGTGAGGATGACGAAGAAGGAAAAATGCAGAAAGGTTAGGCATCAAGACGGACACGAGGTATGTGATGGTAGAAGATTCTTGACTGCTCGAAATGCAAGGAATTTTAATTTGGATTTGAGCAAACAGAGGTTATTGGGTGCAGTGAATATAAATGACGAAACAGGTTTGACTGTATGGAATGAAGCTTATGCTCGGAACCCTTCATTTAGGGTAAATTATTTAACACGACCTAGAGCTGATCCTAGGATAGTAAGCGGAAACAGTGACACAGCATTTGATGTTGCTGCGCAATCAGGATGTCTGTGGGCTACTGTATCTAGTTCTGCGGAGTATCATAATAGTCAAGCGATAGATAATAGCAGCTTAGCGCGTCCTGCTGCTGTTTGTTTGCAGTCAACTGATGGACGGTCGCACACTACTCTATATGGTCATATCAATATTGATAGTGTTAATGTAACTGGCAGCAGTGGTAGCTTAGCTTTAAAGCCTGCATACCAACCATCCCGCAACTCGCCACTAACTGTGAATAGTCGGAAAATCAATGTGGACAACAACAACATCAAGTTTGAGGTGAAACCTCATGTGTCTATGAATAGAGTGGTAGATGTGAATAATGAACGTGATGGTAACGAGATTGGGATAACTATAAGTAGTGATGTTTCTTCGGTTCTGGTTACTAATGTAGCTCCTTCGAGTACTTCAGATCATGACGAAGTTGGATGTTTCACCGTGGAGAATGTAGATGACGGTGGCAATGGCGTCAGGCACATTAATGGCACTATTGAGAGGGCTAACATTCAGTGCCCTAGGTGCAGTGAGGAGTCATCTAGCTTTCATGGACATGCTGTTGTGTTGAATAGTCAGCATGAGGAATCGAGCATGGAATTGTCCACCTGTTGCACTCCACTATCTTTGACTTTTACTACAAGTATCGGGATGAACACTGCTAACAGTCATAAGAAAGATAAGGTGAAGGACATTCCTAGTAAGGAAAGTAATGTTGATCGAGTACAGTTGGACACTGTGCATGAGTCGAATGGATGTCATGGGAAGATTACTGCTACTTGTACAGCAGCGGCTACTAAGGATAATAGTATTGATAATACTCCTGCGGGTAATAGTGATCAATGAAAATCGAAAGACACTCATCGACGTCGAAGTGGGCGTACATTACGCTCACATACTGCTAATCAAAGTGGGAAGCAGGAGAAACGACATGATGCTACTATTATTAGGAAGCGTAAACTTCGTTCTCTTTCGGATGCTGTGACTAGCAATGGAGATAGTAGTCGTCAGAATCGTAGTATTAATGATAATAATAATAATAATAATTTATTCTCAAATAACAAACATGTTACAAGAGACATGCCAAATTACAGGCAAGATCAAAATGTTAAGATTAGAAACATATTTCTTTTAAAACGGTATACAGCTATTGAAACATTTCATGAGATTCATTGGATTCCTCAAGATGGAATTTACAATGCGAATAATTGGCGCAAGTTACGACGGTTGCGTTACGACAATCATCTTATGAACTGAGGGACGATTCATGGTAGAGACAGGTTTTCATATAACAAGAATTGATGCGGTAAATGTACAAAGGTCTGGTTGATATTCATCAGCTAATGATTTCAGATGTTCTTGGGTAGGGTAACCAAGTCTACTGCAAATATCCAGACTAATATATGAGGATTGGAATAAGGTGCTGAAAAAAGAGGAATAGAAAAAACCGGACGAGGAGCGGAACAGAAAATATTCTTGTTTAAAGCAGAACAACGGCTTCGCACATACGTTTATGGATAAAACAAATGTATGTTTACTCAGACTTTTTTTAATATCAGAACACTAACTGTACACCTGCACTTATGTAGGTTAATGAGGACAATTCAGTAGTGAGATAACTAAAGGGAAGTTAGTCGTATGAATAGAGGAAATTCAGAAGAACCAAGTTGTTAATAATGATGTTGATTTACAAAATATAACTAAGAAGCTCAGTGATACAATGTTTTTTTATTTATTCTTTTTATTTTTAACTCTGCGGCTCAAGAAGTTATGAATGAGCTCTTTTTTAGTATAGTTGTCCAGACCAGCTTGTAATAGGATTTCTCGGTAGGAAGTAAAAACCATGAGTTGTAGACGAGGTTGAGAAGAAAAAGTAACATCAATATCACTGATTTGTTACATCCTGCTATATCGTAAAGAGCCGTAAGCAAACAAAATGTTCTGCCACACAGACATGGGTAGATTGAGGTTATCGCCCCACCGTTATGAATGTTGGTCAGATACACCACCCTCCCTCCTTTTGTGATGTTAGGCTCTCTTACGTTTAATGGTTGATTGTAAATAATGGTCTCTAGTCTACTTTCAATTTTTTTTGTACACCTTATCGGAATTCACTTTCTCTACTAGCTCCATATTACAAGTAATCCAGACAACTTTGCCAGGCAATATATCCACGTAGCATATTACACTGATTTTAAGTAAACGAATGGTATGATTTGTAAGATGGGTCAGTTAATAGGTAGTTTGGAATTAGGAAGGACAGGGAGCTGGAACGAGGAGAAAGAGAAAAAAAGAATTGAAATAATGTTAAAAATTAATGAGTAAAGCGATAAGTTGTTAAGCAGGCAAGGTGTTTGGATGTTAATGAATTGAGGAAATAAAAATTTGTCAAACTGTTAATACTTAAATAAGAAGATACTCACAATGATACACGGTGTTTGAGTTCCTTGTAATTGACAGTATTTGATCAGCATCTACAGTCTTTTCAATTTGTCTGTCTACTAGAAATAAAAACTAAAACTGCTTTGAAGATATGAAAATAATGATCGGAGTTTAAATTCAGAGAAAAGTCACGGCTAAAACCTCAAAGGTGTAACCTATTACTATTACTAGGAGCAGGGGGATTCGTCTATCATTTAGTGATACATGTATGGGTGGTAATGAGGACAAACTATGTTCATAGTCTATAATTCGTTTCTGAGGTTTATCTAAATATTTGGTGGACAATAAAAGAGTGTCAGGGGACTTTGTGTGAGTTCCGGGAATAGTCGATATATCTCTTTAGAGTCTGGCAACAGCATGACTAGTTTCTTGAACTTAGTGATGGTGTCAAAAATACGGATAGTAATTGGTAACCTGTTCCACAATAGACTGTATCGTATTACAAAAAAATTACAACGCGATGATTTTTTGTGTTTTGCCGTTAATAATGTATATTCGTTGTTTCTAAGTCTGTAAGTAATGACGTGGTTGATAATTGGACGGTATTTTACGAACGAAAGACCATTTATTAGTTTACAGAGGAGCATTAGGTTGTTTTTCAGGCGACGGCGCCATAGAGGTTCTATGGAAAGAAGCTTGCATCTTTCTGTGTAGTCGAGGTTATAGCAGTCGCCGGGTGAAGCTTCTTTGTACATTTTCTACTCGCATTTTGTCCATGATATTAATGTTTGAAAAGATGAGTGAACAATATTCAAGTGTGGGCCTTATACAGATTTTGAAGAGAGTAAGCTTAGCCTCACCATTTAAGCGATTCCCATCCGGAGGCAGGTTGGAATGATATCAAAAAGGCTATGGAAACAACAGTGATATCTGCTAGTAAGGTTGACCATAAGGCTAGAATGAAGCCGTGGATCTCAGTAGCATCCACCGATCTGATGGATGCTCGAAAAATCATCCCACCTGGCTCTGAACATGATGAAGAACGAAGTCAACTTAGGCGCAGACTTATGAAAAGCCTACGTAACGATCGCGAACAGTGGTGGGTGGCGAAAGCAAAAGCGATGGAAAAGGCAGCGGCGATCGGCAACAGTAGACAACTTTTCCGACTTACCAAGGAAACTGGTATTAGGAATCCTAGTGTAAGTGAGACTATCTCAGAAAATGACGGGACTATTATTTATTCTCAATCCAGGAGACTGGATCGATGGGCAGAACACTTTAGGGATCAGTTCAACTGGCCTCGAGCCACTCTTCGGTTACCCACGATCTCCAGTCATCCTGAATGGCAAATCAACGTAAGCCCTCCTAGTCTTAATGAAATTGAAAAACGTTAGGAAATCTGAAGCGAGGGTGAGCTGCAGGTCCTGATAGACTGACCCCTGAGATATTTAAGGATGATGGCTTAGTTATAGCAGTTAGGTTGACCGAGATCTTAGGTAGAATCTGGGAACTGGACGTAATCCCATCCGACTGGTCTCAATCACTGATTGTCCCAATCTATAAGAAAGAACAGAAGTCTTCTTGTGACAATCACAGGGGAATAAGTCTAACTAATACAGTATCTAAAATATTGGTCTCAGTAATACTTCGACGCTTAACGAAAGCTCGTGAAGGGCAGACTCGAGAAAACCAATCAGGTTTTCGACCTGGACGTGGTTGTATAGACCACATCTTCACACTACGACAAGTTCTGGAACATAGACACACATTTAGACGTCCGACAATAGTTGTTTTCCTAGACCCAAAAGCGGCATTTGACTCTTTTGATCGTGAGGTTCTGTGGCAGTGTCTGTCATTGAAAGGTGTACCAAAGAAGTACATTAACCTCATACAAGCTCTCTACTCGAACACCACTGGTCGAGTGAGAGCTTATGGCGAACTGTCACCGGAATTCTCTACATCAAGTGGTGTCCGTCAGGGATGTCCACTTTCTCCATTTTTGTTTAATTTTGTCATTGACATGCTGCTAGAAATAACCTTATCCTCGTCTGAATTTTCTGGAGTAGACCTTCTACCAGGTGGCTCGCTTATTGACTTAGAATATACCGATGACATTGTCCTACATGGTGAAGACGCTGACAGAATGCAGAGTCTTCTGACTACCCTAAGCAACAATGCAAGCATGTTTGGGATGCGGTTTTCCCCCTCGAAATGCTAAATGTTTCTTCAAGACTGGGTTTCATCGGCACCTGAACTAGTGGTAGGGAGTGAAAGGGTCGAATGTGTAGACCGCTTCACTTATCTTGGGAGTCTCATCAGTGCCGATGGCCTGGTGACTGACGAAATCTCAACTCGGATACAGAAGGCTCGATTGGCTTTTGCCAACCTGCGTCACCTATGGCGTAGGCATGATATCCGTTCTCTAATCAAAGCAGTTCGCTCCGTTCTCCTAAATGGCCGTGAAACATGGCCAGTGAGAGTGGAAGATATTCGTAGGTTACTGGTTTTCGATCATAGGTGTCTTCGAAGCATTGCTCGTATATCGTGGGACAACCGAGTGAGCAACGCTGTTATTAGGAATCGGGTGCTAGGTAAGAATAGCAGATAATAATAATAATAATAATAATAATTTATTCTCAAATAACAAACATGTTACAAGAGACATGCCAATTTACAGGCAAGATCAAAATGTTAAGATTAACAGCATATTTCTTTTAAAACGGTATACATTTACTGAAACATTTCACAAGATTCATTGTGTTCTTAAAGATGGAATGTTCAATGCGAATAATTGGCGCAAGTTACGAAGGTTGCGTTACGACAATCATCTTATGGACTGAGGGACGATTCATGGTAGAGATAGGTTTGCATATAACAAGAATTGATGCGGTAAATGTACAAAGGTATGGTTGATATTCATCAGCTAATGATTTCAGATGTTCTTGGGTAGGGTAACCAAGTCTACTGCAAATATCCAGACTAATATATGAGGATTGGAATAAGGTTCTGAAAATAGATCAATAGATGAAGTAATGAAACTTCATCAGTTGAGGTGGATGGGACATGTGTTGCGTATGCCTAACCAACGACTGCCTCGACGAGCTTTGTTTTGTAGTGTAGGAGTAGGTTGGAAGAATGTTAGGGGCGGCCAGAGCAAAACATGGCAGAAATCCATGAAGTCATTGACTAGTGGACTTAGCCATGTCGGAAGTTGTCGACTACCTGGTTGGGGTCTGCGAGATGATAATAATCGATGGTTAGAGACTTTGAATGACATGGCTCAAAATCGTTCGCACTGGCGCCGGTGCATTTATTCTCTGTGTTCTCTCAAATCCTAATCTTCTGGATTCTTCAACACCTCTAGTTTTGACTTTCTAAACTTTTCTCACTGAATCATACTTCTTGAATAATATCTTCTAACCCTAACCTCTCCGATTACTTCTAATACCCTTACTAACTCTTCTTCTATTGGATTTGAATTGACAATTACTTCTCTGTGCTGATGTGGTATGGCGACATGAACTAATGTACTTACGTACGAAGTTCTACGTTGCAACTGACTGACTGAAGCTTAGCCTCACTTGTCAAGAAGTTCTTGTTTATAAACACAATTAGTCATCTAGATTTAGAGATAATATTTGAGGCATCTTCTTCGAATTTTAGGCTTTTAGAGTAACTAATACCAAGGTCACGCGCTGATATGAGTGTCTGAACTCTACATTTTTGTAAGTAGAGTGGTGTATCAAGGTGACGCTTGCTAAAATGCATTATGCCACATTTGTTGTGGTTAAACGGCAGTTGCCATGTCTCGCTCCAGGTAGTTAAGTTATCAAGATCACTCTGAATCTTAGCTATATTTTCGTCCAGATCTTCATGCTTATAGCTGTATACTATTTTCAGATCATCAGCATATAAGTATGCTCTTCCAAATTTAATAGTATTACATATGTCAATAATGTACATTAGAAACAAGAGTGGACCTAAGACACTTCCCTGGATAACCCCACTGGTTATTGGTCTTGGTGATGAAAGACAGTCGTTGTACTTCATCATTTGTTGTCGCCCATTTAGGAATGAAGCTAACCATGAGTGTAGTGTGTTGATGATTCCGAATGACTTCAGTTTAAGTAGAAGCCTTTTATGTGGGACTTTATCAAAAGCCTTTTTAAAATCGAAGAAAAGGACTGATACTAGAAGCCCTTTGTCTTGTTTATGCGTGATATCGTTGAAATAATCTAACAGACATTTATCACACGACCTGGAACTCAAGAACCAGTGCTGTGAGGTCGATATCAGATTGTTACTAAGTAACTATTTTCTCCATAACCCGAGATACTACCGAAGTTTTGTTTGTAGGTCGGTAATTTTCACCGTTCGATTTGGGCCCACATTTTATTGTGGGGATGATATATTTAGTCTCCCAGTTATTAGGGTAACACTCTGTGGTAAATAAATAAATAAATAAATAAATAAATAAATAAATAAGTAAATAAATAGTTTGAGAAGAATAACACACAGATCATTGCTACCATTTTTCAGCATGCTGGCTGGGATGCCATATGGTCCTTCAGTGTAAGAGTGTTTCAGTGGGCTAATCGCCTTAGAAATGTTCTGTACACTAAATTCAACACTGGCGATTTCACAGGAAGGAGTTTGGGTCAGGTGTGACTCATTTGTTGAGTTTTCGTTGGTTAATGTGGCACAAAAATGTTCGCTAAACAACTCTGCGATACATTGAGGGTCTTCATGCACTTGATTGTCCTTAATAAATATGCCCACAAGATCAACTGCATACAAACTTTATTCAAGAGAGCGAAGACATATTGCAGCACATACGAAGCATTAAAAAACGAGGAAAAACGCCTGATGACTATCTTCCAAAAGAACGGCTATCCACGCAACTTCATCAAAATACATCAACCGAAACCATTATCAGAAGCGAAACCAAGCACAGAAACAAATAAACGCATCATCCCACCATACATGAAAGACATATCGGAGCATACAGTTCGACTACTGAAACCATTTGGAATAGGCATTGCACACAAACCAACAGAATCACTTCAATCAATCCTATGTAGACCGAAGGACAAAATGACAAAGAAAAATATACCAAATATCATTTACAAAATAAATTGCTCAAACTGTGAAAAACACTGCATAGGACAAAGTGGACGACCTCTTCAGCTCCGTTTACGTGAACATCAATTAGCAGTCAAACGCCACGACAACGCTTCGCTTATCTCAATACATACCGACAACTATGGACACACATTTGATTGGAACAATGTAGAAATACTGGGTAGGGGAAGGACGAAAAACACTAGAGAATTTTTAGAAGCTTGGCATTCAGGCCAATCGGCAATCAACAAACACATCGACATTGACTCAATCTATCAACCAATCGGAAAAATCATAGAATCAAGAAACAGATCAAAAGGGGGTTGCAATCGAAACAAAGTTGCAAACAACGACAGGTCAAAAGACAACAACAACCAATCAAGATCGAGGTTAACAGAACAAGCTACAGGTCAAACGTGGAGAAATTCGAATGCTTCACTTCTATCTGAAGTTTGTGCTGATGATGTTGTTCAGAAGAACAATGAAAGCTCAACAATCAAGACAACCAGCTCAGAAAACAACACGCCACCACAATGCTATTTGTGTTGCGATAAAATATATTCATTTGTTCGTCGATATTGAGTGCGGTAAAGTAGTTTGTCCAGTCAGAGCTTCTGACTAATTTTTTAAAGTTGAAGCTCCTATATCAAGGATGCATATTAACATATTATGATCGCTGCCTGGGAACTTTTTTCCAACATATACAGTGTGAGGAATGAGATTGCTGGTGAAAACTAAATCCAATGTATTTCCATTTCTGGTTGGGCCGTTGTAGAATTCTTTTTGAATGTTTTGTGTTTTTGGAAAATCCCTCCATGTTTACATATTTTTGCTATGACATGATGGACTTTTCTCTTGACATTTTTGGTATTTTATTTGATTCCAATTTGAGATTTTATCATTGTATATTGTTATTCTTTCTATATTTGTACTTATATTGAAGTTTTTGGGTTTGCTTCTGAATTGTACATATATTGTTTAAATTTGATATAATATGGCTACCGCCACATTTTTGGATGGACGCGGTGGCTGCTGGACTTAGTGTCACTTACTAGCTATTGTGCTGGATACTCTACGGAGTAATTTAACCCTGGAAGGAACACAAATTCCGTAAGACTTTGTATTTCCATTTTATAATAATATAGAGACGTTTTCTCCTAGAATTTTGCCCTTTTTGATTTAGTCGGGACCCGGATATAGGAGGAACGTACAGGAGTGTTTCTATTGGAAACAATTGGGACAGCCACTGTCAAAATAAATCTACAGTCTGGAATTTCTTCCTTTGTGGACTATACTTTGTGGAATTTTCTTCTTTCGTGGACTATACTTTGTGGAATTTCTTCTTTCGTGGATTATACTTTGGAAATATTCATCTGAACTCATATATTTTGGAACTATTCGGATTATTAAGAATTATAAAGAAACATTTGGAATTTTAATCGTTTATCACACTAGACTTCCTTGGAGGAAGAAGTTGGATTATTAATCATTATTTTTGAACTGAACCGTGGAATTACTATTTTGTACTGTTACCTTTTCTACTGAACTTTATTTATAATGTCAATCAGAAAAAAATCACACATGAGGAGGGTGGAAGAGCTCGACGGATCACAGGGCTCTAGGCAAGTCGTTGATGATAACTTTTTTATGGGTAACCCACATGTTATGTCTGATATTTATTATTGTAAGTCATCGATAGAGGGTTTAGAACTACCTAAGGTTGAACTCTCATTTTTTGACGGAAGGTCTCGCGACTATTTTAGGTTCATACGACAAATAGAATCGTTTATAGAACCTCGAATCAAGGATGATCAAGTTCGTTTATTGTATTTAATTCATTATTGTAAGGGAAAAGCAAAAAATGCGATTGAAGGCTGTATTATTATGGATCCACAAGCAGGATATAAGAGAGCTAAGGCCATTTTAAAGCAGCTCTTTGGACAGTCGCATGTGATAGCGCGAGAAACCTTAGAGGACTTATATAGAACTGGGAATGTAGAATTTAATGATCCTGAATCATTAACGAACTTGGCTATTAAAATGCAGAATGCTGCTTTAACGTTAGAACAGCTAAATTGCACAACGGAACTTAACTCTATGGCTACTTTAGAACGAATAGTAAGGCTCTTACCTCGTCGAATGCAAGCCCAGTGGGCAGAGCTAGTATTCAAGTGGGACGAAGAGGAGAGAGAGCCCAATTTTAACGAATTGACGGAATTTATTATGTCTCGTGCTAAGATAGCTAGTAGTAGGTTTGGAAGATTAGCTTATCGGGCTAAAACAGGAAATAATACGGAAGCTACTAGTGGTCTGCGTGCGAGACATTCGGATTTTTCGTTTCTACCTAAAGCACGCTCGGAAGATAAGAGATTTGTCAATTATATCACGAAAGCATACCCTGATGAAGGACGAGTATGTGACCGTAACGATGTAAAGCCTATTGATGCGTGTCCTAGCAAGAAGCCGGTTGGTGTAACAGATAAGATGGCTTTTCTAAGTGTAGAAAAGAAAGAAAAAGGCGAAAAGTGTAGGCATCAAGATGGATCCGAAGTGTGTGATGATAAAAGCCTCTTAGCTGCTCGAAAAGCCTGGAATGGTTATTTGGATTCGAGTAAACAGAGGTTAATGAGTTCAGCAAATATGATTAAGGCCAAGGCAGGATTGACTGAACGGAATAAAGCTTATTTTCGGAACCCTTCAGTTAGGGTAAATTATATAACTGGACCTAGAGTAGATTCTAGGATAAGTGATGGTGGTACAGTAACGGCTAAGAAGCCTAGGAGACATGATGCTACTATTACTAAGAAGCCTGAACCTCATGCTCTTTCGGATGCTACGATTAGCCATGGAAATAGTAGCCATCAGAACCTTAGTAGTGACAGTGATAATAAGGATATAGAAAGTGTCAGCAGTTCACTTATAGGGACTAGTTTATCAACTTCATCGAATGAGCCTCCTAGTGTTTCGACGCCATCGGACCTCGTCACGAAGGTTAAGTTGATTGAAGATGCACAAGGTTGTGCAACTGTAACTGTTCCTATTACGGTTGACTGTCAGTCGAGTGATGATGAGAAGAAAGTGTTTGATGGTAACAGCCAGTCTACAGTGCTGTGTGATGACGATGCTATTGTTGAGCATATGTCTTGTGCCGCGGAAACGGATGCTAATGCAGAACGGAATCATTTAGACGTTGATAATAAACTGGATGTCACTGATGTGACAAATGAGTTACCGACGATGATGAATACTGTTCAAACCTCCTCTGCATCAGGAGATGGAAGGATAAATATTGATCCTACGTCATGCTACTTAAGGTCTTCTGGAGACGATGAAATGTCAAAATTGGAGATCCCACCCTTGCATATTATTTATGGGTCAAAAACTTCTGTTGATAAGTTGGCATCACGGACTTCATGGTATCTGCTGATCAGAGCAAGTGGTGGTGGATTGGCGACTCGTCCCCACGATAGAGAATGTAGTCCTTGGATAGGATATGACCAGTTTTGCGACGCGTTGTTCATGTTCGTATGGGTTAATTGGGTAAGGTTTATACTACCGTTAGGTCATTCCACGATAGATAGGGGAATCAAGGGCCTGATGGGAAAGTATAGGTACCTAGTTAACACGATAGGTCATATCCATGTTGGATGGCGGGTAGGCGTACTGCTGTAAGTCCTACACGTTATTCCGGTGTGGATTAGGGGATAACATGGGAACCCTAAATAAAGTGTCATTAACGCTTGCTGTTTTTGCATGGAGGGATTTTGCGGGCCGGTGTAGAATTCTTTTTGAATGTTTTGTGTTTTGGAAAATCCCTCCATGTTACATATTTTTGCTGTGACATGATGGACTTTTTCTCTTGACATTTTTGGTATTTTATTTGATTCCAATTTGAGATTTTATCATTGTATATTGTTATTCTTTCTATATTTGTACTTATATTGAAGTTTTTGGGTTTGCTTCTGAATTGTACATATATTGTTTAAATTTGATATAATATGGCTACCGCCACATTTTTGGATGGACGCGGTGGCTGCTGGACTTAGTGTCACTTACTAGCTATTGTGCTGGATACTCTACGGAGTAATTTAACCCTGGAAGGAACACAAATTCCGTAAGACTTTGTATTTCCATTTTATAATAATATAGAGACGTTTTCTCCTAGAATTTTGCCCTTTTTGATTTAGTCGGGACCCGGATATAGGAGGAACGTACAGGAGTGTTTCTATTGGAAACAATTGGGACAGCCACTGTCGAAATAAATCTACAGCCGTTAACATGTTGAGTCCACTCTCCAAGCTCTATGCATTCAATAAATTATTCGAATCGTCTAGGTGCTTTGATTGGGAACCAAGAGATTTCAGGCATGTTGAAGTCCCCACAAATAGCCTTGCTTGTGAACGGTAGGGATGAAAAATACGTGAATACTTCTGACAATAATGCTAGATCTCCTGTTGGTGCATTAGGCTGTCGGTAGCCACATATTAAACATATATTTAACAAATGTCCCGCTGATCTAAAATAGTTTAGGGTATCTTGAGTAAAGGAGTTACTATGACCTACGTGAGTGTGGTATGAGGAGTTAGGGGGGACATGTTAAGTAAATTACTGAAATTTACAGAAGGGGTTTCTTAGCCCGAGGGAAAGGGGGAGAATGTTGTCGGTTTGAGATTGTGCAAGGAGAGTGCTTTTATATTCTGTATGTGGTATGAAATGACTTGAGATATATGTCGCGCAGGAGGTACCACAAGTGGCTGTATCCCGAAAAATTTTGATTCGGCTGGCATTGCAGTTCACCACCGTTTCTAGTAATATCTTGATGACACAGCTCGTTACTAAGGTTAAATTTATTCGTAATGGTTTTGACTTGGGGAGGGTTTGCCATATACGAGTGCCAGTTGTTATGGCCTTTTCTAAATTTGGGGGTCATGTTTACCAGCTGGCTTAGTAGAGCAGGATGCATAGAGTTTTCATTCTCAGCGTTTTTGCGAATAAAAGCCCGGGTATTTAGGATAGGTTGAGGGGTGAAAAATCTCCCTTTTCAACTTTCACCAATAATTCTAGGATTAGGTGGTTGGGCAGTGCACCTAGCTCTTGGATAATAATTAGTTGTGAGCATGATCAGATGTTAGTCTGACATGTTCTTAATATTATCAGTCTTACAACTTGGAGAGGCTAGGGGGATATCACATGACCTTAAAGGAGTGAACCTGTTCATCGTAGCTGGGAAAGTCGGTGGCAGTCGCGTTTGAATCCTACCTATTTTTTACTTGAGACCCAAGATTTAATCAGTTCACTCTTCTTAGTTAAAGACGGAGAATGTTTTGGTCCCCTGGACGTGTTTTTCGTAAACACGTCAGTTTCTATAATATTCTCTCGTGCAATATATTTTGGGGATGGATTCTTAATTTTATTAGTTTTAGCTGGATCTGTGTTGTTTTTTGGGACATATTCAGCCAAGTTACGGTTCGAACAGCTGGGATTAGGAATACAAGGGTCGTTCGATTTCTTGGCGACAGAGGGCATCCGTACTTTGTTAGAAGGTTTACAGTCCACAGGCTCATCAAGATCTACATCGTGGTTTATTTGTTTATTTACTTTCATGACATTGAGGGTTATTTTCTGTAGATTGTCTGCTGACACACCGTTATGTGATTAAGTCGCCTCTCTTGTTTTTACACAACGTTGACAAGGCGTTAGATCCGGGGTAACCTTTACTTCTTTGTACAAGGTTGATGAGCTAATATTTTTGCTCAAACGGATAAATTTTTTGGCGTCGTTGCAGCAGCCGAATCTGAAAAGGAGAGGGCAAGTTGATTTGTCCGATTTTTTTCTGAGGCGAGTGACGTGACAGCTGACGTTTGCCATATCACACGCTTTTAGACAGGTATCCTTTAGCGAAGTCTAGGATGTGCGGTCGGGGAGGTTATATGCAATCACATTGCAGGAAGGCATTATTCTTTTTGTAACGTCCTCAGCTACAAAATCTAGGATATATTCCACTTTGGCTAATTCTTCGAGGTTCCTATCATTATTCAGGGTCCATAAGTGCACGGGGGGTGCTAACAGGTTAAGCTTATCGTTAATCTGGGGAAGTGAGTTTTGTAACTGTCGTATCTCGTTGCCATGGTTATTACTACTATTAACGGTTTCGGATGAAGAATTCGACTCCCTGGTCTGTGAATTTCCACTTTTTGGCTTTACAAGATTATGCTGAAGTTTTTTCTGTGTAGACGTTTCGGTATACTTGGCTATAGAATCTCTTATATCTACGAGTTTCACTATTGGATTACTTAGTGAAGATTCGTCTGGCATAGGGTTTGCAGATTTTGATCTTTTGGGTGGTTTAAAAGTTGGAGACATTTCTCTTTTACTCGAATTATTTGTCATAATGGAAAATTGGGTGGGATAATTGCTTTTCTAAGCAACTCAAATATCTAAAGGTATAACTTATTGTGTATTAACTGTGATAATACTAAAATTCAATGGCGGATTTTAAAGATAAGAGGTTCAGTTATGAAGTGTAAGAGTCACTGCAAGTCAATAAGTAGGCTTAAACTAGTGTATTCAGAAGTTAAAACGTTATCAAACGACAAGTATGTATTAAGTGATTAAAAACTTAGAGGGTTTGCTTTCCAGTAACAAAGTGCACCGGGTACAATAGATAAATTCTACTAAATCAGTGTAATACCCTACGAATGATAAATTTCCGAAAAACACTATACCACGTGAAGAAAAGTTACCACTTTCAGAGTTCGCGCGCAATAATGTGGCAGCGATAGTAAAGAGACAGAAATTGTGAGCAGTGCACCTATAGTGACTAGTCGGTCTACTTCATCGAATGAACCCTCTAGTGTTTTCTTGTCATCAAACCCTGCCGCAAATGTTAAGTTGATTGAAGATGCACAACTGTTTCTACTCTGGTTGACTGTCAGTAGAGTGACGATGAGAAAAAAGTTTTTGATGGTAACAGCCAGTCTACAGTGCTGTATGATAACAATAATAATATTTATCCTCAAATAACTACGTTACAAGAGTCATTCCAGTTTACAGGCTAGATCAAATTGTCACAAATGCTTTCACAATTACTGTAAAAGTTATAGTAGTTAAATTAAGTTTAAGAGTCAGTTTCTGATAGCATATTTACACCATGTCACTGACAGAAACAGTATTATACAGCCACATTTTCAATAGAACAGTACAAATAAGGAAGGAAGGTGCACAATAGGTTCTTTTGGCGATTTGCCGAGATCAATCGTGAATTTGTTGGGAAAGGTCATATGGAACGCGCTTGATACGAGCTGTGATCCAGAAAGTCATGTACATAGGGTGCATGTTCTTTAGAGTAGCCAAGGATTTCCCACCGTGAATGGGGTTCTGAAAAGGAGAAAAGAGAAAGGGGAAAAGGTAGCAGTGTGGCAAGTGTATGTATATAACCAAAGCACTACTTAACCTATCATGTTGAAGTAGTCAATACAGTAGTAAGTCAAGATAAAATTCATACTGACCACTTAAATTAAATTAAATTATGGGAATATAAGAAAATAACCAACAGATAAAGGAGTACAGCAAAGAAGAAGGAAGAGTTGTGCAGTGTCAGGTGGACAGAAGAGAAGTCGAAGTAAGAAGCTGTATTTATGTACGTTGAAATCGAAAGAGTAGAGTTTGTTAAAAGAAAACATTGATGAATAAAATTTCGCACTGTCTCACTGTTTTTTTACTTTATTATTGAATGCCAACCTCTAAGTCATACTGTTAGCGCCTGAGTAAGAATGTTGCAGGTGTCTCGACAGAATAGCGAACTCAGCATAGTTTTGGAAACATGAACCACAGAAGTAGCAAGCGTATAAGAGCAACCTCAGTGTTACTGATTAGTCGTCTCATCAATCTAAAGATCCGAAAGCAAACAAAATGTTCTGCCCCACAAACATGGATTGTTTGAAGTTATCGCCCACACCATCAATGTTTGCTGGTCAGTAACTCCACCCTCCCTCCTTTTGTGTTGTTAGGCTCATGTTAAATGTTTAAAAGAAGCTATTGAGTTCTACTTGGTGTTCTATGTCTCGCATCCTGTTGAGAAACACCATTTCTGCAAGTTCCTTTCACAAACGTGTCTGGCTGTTACAACTTATGAACTATTGGTTAGGCATCAACGCTATACAGTTAACAGTTATGGAGAAATAGTAAGAATTTTCAAACAAGATATAAGCATTTAGAATGTAGTGGGGGAAGATGTACTAAACTAGCTAAGCAGGAGATATAAAGAGTATCACGGTTAAAAGTTGAGCAATAGATAACACTAAGGGATCAAGGTAAGTCAATAGCGTGTAAGTGATAACGTTGCTATTGATGTGCACATGTCTTGTGTCTCTGAAACGGAACATGAAGAACAACAAGTGAGTTTATCGGTTTTGGATTGTGACACTAATGCTGTTCTTTCATGTAGAGAGATGAGTTATACAACAATGGAAGAGTTTCACTCTGCGGATGCTAGTGCAGACCGAAACGACGCGACCTGTCTGACACAACGGAATCATGATGACGATGATAATAATCTGGATGTCACTGATGTGACAAATGAGTTGCCGACGATGACGAATGCTAACCAAACCTCCTCTGTGTCAGGAGATGGAGAGTTACATAACGTTCCTATTTTATGCCACTTGGAGTCTTCAGGAGACGAGGAAATGTCAAAATTGGAGATCCCAACCTTGCTTTATAATTACGGGCCCAGGAATTCTGTTGATAAGTTGGCTGCACTGACTCCATCTTATCTGCCGTTCAGAGAAAGTGGTGGTTGTTTGACGACTCATCCCCATAATGTGGAAGGTGAATCCCGAATAGGATATGACCAGCACTGCGACGTGTTATACTTATTCATGTGGGTTAATTGGAAGAAGTTTATACTACCGTTAGGTCATGCTAAAACAGATAGGGGAATCAAGAACCTGATTGGAGGGTTCAGGTACACAGTTAGTTTGATAGGTCATATCCATGTTGGAGAGTGGGTAGGCGTACTGCTGTAAGTCCTACTCGTTCTTCTGGTGTGGATTAGAGGATGAGAGTGAACCCTAAGTTGAAGTGTCAGAAGGGCTTGCTTTGCATGGTGGGATTTCGCGGGCCGGTGTAGAATCTATTTTAAAGGCTTTGTTTTCGGAAAATCCCTCCATGTATATATATTTGTGTTATGATCTGACTGACTCTTCTGTTCGATATTTTGGTACTTTATTTGATCCCATTTTGAGGTTTTATCAGAAATTCAAAATGATATAACTACGTCACAAGAGTCACGCCAGTTTACAGGCTAGATCAAATTGTCACAAATGCTTTCACAATTACTGTAAAGTTATAGTAGTTAAATTAAGTATAAGAGTCAGTTTGTGATTGCATATTTACACCATGTCACTGACAGAAACAGTATTATACAGCCACATTTTCAATAGAACAGTACAAATAAGGAAGGAAGGTGCACAATAGGTTCTTTTGGCGATTTGCCGAGATCAATCGTGAATTTGTTGGGAAAGGTCATATGGAACGCGCTTGATACGAGCTGTGATCCAGACAGTCATGTACATAGGGTGCATGTTCCCTAGAGTAGCCAAGGATTTCCCACCGTGAATGGGGTTCTGAAAAGGAGGAAAGATAGAGAAAAAGGCAGCAGTGTTATTATTTCTATATCTTGTACCTATATTGAAGTTTCTATGTTCCCTTCTGAACTATATATGTGTTGTTTAAAATTGAATCTGTGATGAACTTACAAAACTCCATTTTTCAACCTTTTTATACTGGTGCACAACGGTGGGACGATTAGCTATATAGCTTGTATACCGGTTTTCACTGTTCTTTATGTAGTAAGACACTATCATGAAATCTGTATGGGAGTTCACTTCACAGAAAAAATAAGGTAGACTCCTCGGTAAGACTTCACTTAGCCTTGCATGTAGAATCTTTTTTGAATGTTTTGTTTTTTGGAAAATCCCTCCATGTTTATATATTTGTGTTATGATATGACTGACTCTTTCTGTTGATATTTTGGTATTTTTTTATTCCATTTTGAGATTTTATCATTGTATATTGTTATTATTTCTATATTTTGTACTTATATTGAAGTTTTCATGTTTGCTTCTGAACTGTACACATGTTGTTTAAATTTGATATATAATATGGCCACAGCCATATTTGGATTTGATATCGTTGCAGTTAATACTAGCATCACCTATTCTTTTGGAACTGGATACCCATCAGGGTAATTGGGATTTGGAAGGTGTATTAAAAGTCAGGTATTTGTTTGTATTTCCATTTTACCATAATATAGACCACTTTCTGCTAGAATTATTGTGTTTTGATATTGGACTAAGGGAGGGTGCGTTCGACTTACACCTACTGGAAACAAATTGAACTGCTACGGTAGAAAATTCAACTACAGTCTGACTTTTGATTAGAAGAACAACTACAGTCTTACAATTAATGAGAACGAGTCAGCTACAGTCTGATTATTAAGAAGAATACGGAAACATTTGGAATTTTAATCGTTTACAATATTAAACTTCTTGGAAGAAGAACTTTGGATTGCTGATCTTTTTTTTGATCGAACTGTATTTTGGAAAACGATCTTCTGATCTTTGTGGATTTTTATTGACGAAGATTTACCGGTGGAAACTTTATATTTCGTATTTGTTATTTATTTCCCGTTGAATTCCAATTAATTATGAGCTCTAAAAAGAAAACAAACACGAAGAGGGTGGAAGAGCATGAAGAATCCCGAAATGCTAGGCAAGTCGTTTATGATTCTTCTTGTTTAATGGGTTCACTTTCAAACAGTAGTGATGTTATGTTTGATACTTATTATTGTAAGTCACACTTAGAAGGCATTAAGGAAAAAAATTTGGACGAGAATTCCAAGGTACCAGAGAAGGATCAGATGTTTAGGACACCGGTAGTATCCATGGAATTACCAAAGATTGAACTTCTATTCTTTGACGGCAAACACCGAGACTACTTTAGGTTTGTTAAGCAGTTTGAAACGTTTATAGAACCTAGAGTAAGGGATGATAATTTGCGTTTATTATATTTAATTCACTACTGTAAAGGAAAAGCAAGAAACGGTATTGAAGGTTGCCTTATAATGGAACCACAAGTGGGATATAATAGAGCTAAAGCTATTTTAAAGCAGCTCTTTGGACAATCGCATGTGATAGCCCGTGAAACTCTGGAGGACTTGTTTAGAACTGGAAATGCGGACTATAATGACCCAGAAAAATTGACGGAATTGGCAATTAAAATGCAAAACGTTGCTATTACTATCGAACAGTTAAATTGTATGGCAGAACTAAATTCTCCAGTAACTTTAGAACGAATAGTTAGGCTCTTACCTCATCGAATGCAAGCTAAGTGGGCGGAGCTGGGAATTAAGTGGGACGAAGAGGAAAGAGAACCTAATTTCAAAGGATTTTACTATGTCTCGTGCGAAGATAGCTAGTAGTAGGTTCGGAAGATCGTGCACGATCGTGCTAATCGTGCTAAAACAGGACATGGTACGGAACCTATGAGTGATCTGCGTGCGAGACATAAGGATTTTTCGTTTACACTTAACTCACACCCGGAATATAAGAGAGTTGTTAATTGTATCAGAAAAGTATACCCTGTTGAAAACCGAGTATGTGACCGCGATGATTTAAAACCCCTTGATGCGTATCCTAGTAAGAAGCCGGTTTGTGTAGCAGATAAGATGGCTTTTTTAAGTATGGAAAAGAAAGAAAAAGGTGAAAAGGGTAGGCATCAGGATGGATCCGAGCTGTGTGATGGTAAAAGCCTCTTTACTGCTCGAAAAGCAAGGAACGGTTATTTGGATTCGAGGAAACGGAGGTTAGTGAGTGCAGTGAATGTAAAGAAGGACAAAACAGGATTGGCTGGATGGAATAAAGCTTATGTTCGGAACCCTTCACGTAGGGTAAATTATTTGCCTCGACCCAGAGTTGATTCTAGGACAGCAAGTGTGAATAGTGACACAGTACTTCATGTTGCTGAGCAATCAGGATGTTTGCGGGCTACTATATCTAGTTCTATGGAGCATCATGATATTAAAACGGAAGATATTAGCAGCTTGGCGCGTCCTGCTGATGTTTGTTTACGGTCAACAGACGGACAGTTGTATACTGGTCCAAGTAGTCATAGCAACATTGATAGTGTTAGTGAAAATGGTAGCATAGCTTGAAAGCCTGCATGCCAACTATCTTGCAACTCGTCATTAACTATGAATAGTCGGAACATCATTGTGGACAACAATAACGTCAAGGTGGAAGTGAAACCTGATGTATCTATTAATAGCGTAGTTGATGTGAATAATAAACGTGATGGTAACGAGAGTGGAATCACTATAGGTAGTGCTGTTTCTTCGGTTGATGTTACTAATGTAGCTTCTTTGAGTTCTTCGGATCAAGACGAAATAGGACGTTTGAGCGTGGAGAATGTAGGAGTTGGTGGCAATAGCGTCAGCCACAGTGGTAGCAGTACTGAGAAGGCTAACATTCGATACCCTAGGTGCTATGAGGAGTCATCTAGGTTTGATGAACATGCAGCATGAGGAATCGAGCATAGAATTGTCCACCTGTCGCACTCCACCATCATTTACATGTACTACAGGTATCGGGATGAGCACTATCAACAGTGATAAGATAGATGAGGTTAAGAGTATTCCTAGTAAAGAAAGCAATGTTGATCGATTAGAGTTAGCCACTGTGCATGAGTCGACTGGATGTCATGCGAAGTGTACTGATGCTTGTACAGCTGCGGCTACTAATGATAATAGCATTGATGATACTCCTGCGAGTAATAGTGATCGATGAAAGTTGAAAGACACTCATCGTCGTCGAAATGATCGTCCGTTACGCTCACATACTGCTACCCAAGCTAAGAAGCATAAGAAACAACATGATGCTACTGTTATTAAGAAGCCTAAACTTCGTTCTCTTTCGGACGCTATGACTAGCAATGGAAATAATAGTCATCAGAATCTTAGTAGTGACAGCGATAGTAAGGAGACAGAAAGTGTGAGCAGTCCACCTATAGTGACTAGTCGATCAACTCCATCGAACGAACCTTCTAGTGTTTTGACGTCATCGGACCCTGCCGCGAATGCTAAGTTGGTTTAGGATACACAAGGTTGTGTAACTGTAAGTGTTCCTACTTCGGTTGACTGTCAGTCAAGTGATGATGAGAAGGAAGCGTCTGATGGTAACAGCCAGTTTACAGTGTTGCATGATAACGATGCTATTGATGTGCAAATGTCTTGTGTCTCTGAAACGGAACATGAAGAACAACAAGTGAGTTTATCGGTTTTGGATTGTGACACTAATGCTGTTCTTTCATGTAGAGAGATGAGTTATACAACAATGGAAGAGTTTCACTCTGCGGATGCTAGTGCAGACCGAAACGACGCGACCTGTCTGACACAACGGAATCATGATGACGATGATAATAATCTGGATGTCACTGATGTGACAAATGAGTTGCCGACGATGACGAATGCTAACCAAACCTCCTCTGTGTCAGGAGATGGAGAGTTAGATATTGGCTCCATGTTATACCACTTAAAGTCTTCGGGAGACGCGGAAATATCAAAATTGAAGATTCCACACTTGCATATTATTTATGGATCAAGAACTTCTGTTGATAAGTCAGCATCACTGACTTCATTGTATCTGCTGTTCGGAGCAAGTGGTGGTGGTTTGACGACTCATCCCCATTATATGGAATGTAGTTCCCGGATAGGATATGACCAGCTTTACGACGTGTTGTACATGTTCGAATCTTTTTTGAATGTTTTGTTTTTTGGAAAATCCCTCCATGTTTATATATTTGTGTTATGATATGACTGACTCTTTCTGTTGATATTTTGGTATTTTTTTATTCCATTTTGAGATTTTATCATTGTATATTGTTATTATTTCTATATTTTGTACTTATATTGAAGTTTTCATGTTTGCTTCTGAACTGTACACATGTTGTTTAAATTTGATATATAATATGGCCACAGCCATATTTGGATTTGATATCGTTGCAGTTAATACTAGCATCACCTATTCTTTTGGAACTGGATACCCATCAGGGTAATTGGGATTTGGAAGGTGTATTAAAAGTCAGGTATTTGTTTGTATTTCCATTTTACCATAATATAGACCACTTTCTGCTAGAATTATTGTGTTTTGATATTGGACTAAGGGAGGGTGCGTTCGACTTACACCTACTGGAAACAAATTGAACTGCTACGGTAGAAAATTCATCTAAATTACACTTAAAACCGATGCTGCCTTCTGAAGCCTCGGTAAATTGACTTGTTTCGGAGGTGCTTACCTAGACTCGCTATGCAGAAAGATACACTATGGTGGTTCCTTCAGATAACTAACTCGCGCGTAAGCAACTGCTCCATAACCACTCTCCGAGGCATCACTGAATTAATGTGTTCCTGTTTTCGCATTTGGCTCGTCGATTCTGTTCTTGATCCCTCGAGCTACCGTAACATGACCTATCCGACGCATAAATTTCATCCAATTTAGCCACATTGATACGTATGGATCCTTGAGAGGCTGATCGCATCCTATTTGGGATTTACATAATATTTGCATGAGTAGTTTGACAATAAGGTGGACTGGAGCAATTAGACTCAAAGGATCGAACGTGGACGAAACAACAGATAGAATCCCTCTCTTTGTCAGAAGCTTTTCCGGTGCATCGAAGTAAAACTTAAATACATCTCATTTGAAATCCCATTCTGCACCTAGAGTTCGATGAGTGGCATTATAACTCGTCGATATTTCTATCGAAGACTCTTCTTTACATACATTAGGCAATCAGCTTAACATCGTTTGACGAGCTTTCGGAATCGCGATTATTGAAATCCACGAAACGTTAGCCAAAGTACTACGATCTATTGACATTGTAAAGAACTGTAGGACCCTAATCACTTGTTTTGGATTTCACCTGGGCAAGACGCGTATTTAACTTCATAGACAGTTATTCCTCAATCCATACCTCAGTTTGGATCCTACAATAAATAATGTTTGAACTAAAAGAAACTTCGGCCGTTCCAATCTGGAGTGATATTGAACTGTCTTAGTTCCACCACCACTCTTCGTGAACAATCAAATTAGTGTTTATTTCCTTGTTAAATTACAGAGTAGAATGCTGCATGTAACCTGAACTTGTCCATTTTAAACAAAAATATGTAAATTAGGGAATATTTATTTAAATCTTTGGAAGAATGTAACTGCACTAATAAAAACAATAGACACCTTTAGCTTCTGTACATACTTTAGCGTATCACACTCAAAACATCTGAACTAACATGCAATGAACTTTTTCGCAAACAATACAATGGTTATAACCACGCTATAACCACCTGTCTTCTGGTGCATGGGCACCATCCTTTTTGGAGTCACTGTTTGGGATGTTTGAGCCCTTATTCCAAAGATGGATTCACTTAGTACTGATATGAATCTGGAAGTAATTCACCATTACAATGAAAATAAATCAAGCAACACCACGTTGTTGTATTCGAAAGAAGACTACAGTAAATATTAACCAAGGCAACCAGTTTATAGACCACTGATGTGATTGATCTAGGTGTATGATTATTAGCTAAATTATCAGTTGTAAATTCCGCTTATCATAAGCTTTCTATCAACACATAAATTATTAAAATACGATAAACCGCTCTCATTTTGTTGATCATTTATCATTTTAAATCTCTCCTGCTCATAGTTTATTTGGGCTAACTTATGTATTGTTGTTAATTTTAATTTATTAGTACTTGGTCGTCCGACTTTACGTGTATATTAAGGAATGTCTGGAATGCGGTAACGAATCTTGAACTGATTATCAATCGTCTCCATTATTTCTTTCGAGACTGTATAAGTTAGTATCGGGTCGTCTTTCAAGCATAAAGTAGCTAGTGTCACTTTCTAGCAGTAAATCGAAATTCCTTTGCCTATCGACACTATCAAATATTATAAGAACCTAATGGGGCGATGACACTTGTTGCGCTGTTTGAATATATGATGAGATATTTTCGTCTTTAGAACAGAGGACGAGTGATCCTTAACGTAACATATTACCAGCCAATCCAGGTATCCGAAACATATGCAATCATTTACGTATAGATAGCATACTGACGGATGCTTTTCTTGTAACGCTTGCTTGAATAATTCCCAAATAATTCCCATTGCTTAGTATTCTCTGACCACAATATACTGGACAAGTTCCAAAGAATCAAAAGCACGGTGGAACAGGAAAAGATTACATTCCAGAAGGCGAAGGCAAAGGCAAAAATCGATACAACGTTAGTTCGTTTATAGCATTTGCATGAAAAGCTTCTGGATAGAAATTCACGTGATCGACTAGATTAGGTTTAGCCAATCAGCATGCAGCTAAAAATTTTCTACTACGTTCTCCAAGAATTGATCAAGCGCTGATTGGATAGGAAATTAGATAACAAAATAACAAAACATTTAACGACTGCCCTAAACTGAAATTCGGAAATAATCTTAATGACGGTAACAACGTTCCAATCCTCAATAACAGATGTAAAACTAAGTAAAGTTGATTACTCAGTGGAACATTTGAGTCGATATCATAGAAGAAAGGAAGGATGTATAGTCTAATCAGATAGCGCTAAAAATGTAGTAAATTCGAAAGGTACGAAAACAGCATAAACCAGATTCGTCATTGCTGTCAGTAAGAAGCACGAGTTGCAAGACACTTTTTGAGATATATGTATCAAAGACACAACTCAAAACCTGAGATGAAGCATTTTACAGAATTTCTCAGTATAACACACTGATTTCGTAATCATTGCTAGAGATTTCATATATCCTGAGGTCATTTGAAAGAAACGTAATTTTCACAGCGAAATAAGTAAAGAGTTGCTGCCAGAGACATTCCTGGTTGGAAGCAATCTATCACATCCCCTAGAAGCGGAAACAATATACTGGATTTGCTGTTCTGTACTAACGTTATTCCAGTAATGATACATGTTGGCAAAATTTTATCCGCAAGTGATCATAAGATAAATTGCTGTTTCCTACTAATTTACCCACTGAAAACAACGTTCTGTTGAAGTTTGCAAACTGGATGATGTCAGCAGAGCATAAGAATCGCTCTTATTGGGATGGTTATTCTATTAATAACTCATTGTTACACTGCAACTGTATTCCGCTACAGGAAGACTACTGTCCCTTCAAAACGCATAAGATTTACAGTAAAACATTAACCTCCTGTCACAGAAAGACGGAGCGAAATCTAGAAAACTTTCTGTGTGACTCTACACCTGGAAATTGTTCATTCTCTCACTAGATAAATGAAACTTATGAGTCTGTCTAGCCATTAAATGGCAGTAAAAAGAGCCTTAAACTCTTTAAAGTAGTTCCAAAACTAATTTCTTAACGTCACTTCCGAGTAAACACATGAGTGAAGTTGTAGCACTTCTTTGCTACTCCGAGAAACTCCATTCGGCAAGGTAAACATAATGTGTGATAGCTCTACAGGACGACCATGACTGTCTATTCCAAATCCGTTTAGACGAAACGTTTTCAAAACTATGCATAGTATATCACATCCTGAAATTAAGTCGACGATCAGTTTGATGAGCGAGCCTTCTTATGGCCAAGTATGAACCGACCTAAATATCTCCACTGGGTCTTCAACAAGAAAACCGAGACGACAATCCCTCTCAGATTCCTACGCCTATTAAGAACAGTAGGCCACATAGGAATATGAGAAAAAGGTATCCTCAGACTCGAGTGATGCATCCTACTGTTCAGAAAGAATATAGAGGAAACTGAATTGCCGGTTCGTTGGAAGCCAAAACCGGAGACTCTATATATGAATGCGAATTGTCCAGTGCGGTACCTAGACAGCACTATGAGTCCATACCGAGACATCTATGTTCGTTGTTTTTGTATATTTGCCCACAGTGCAGAATCACTGCGACAAAAAATTAGAATCTTCAAAATCATAGGCCCCACCTAAAATAAACCTAAGAGTCCCCTGAAACAAACGGACTTCACCCAGCACAAAACCGACGGAAAAATTAGCCTCAACGAGAGATGATACACCAACAAAAATACTGTTTATTGTAAATACCATAGTATCTGTTAATATTGAGGAGCAGTGCGTTGGTTTAAGAAAAGGAAACGACAGCACAACAAACCAGGGACTGGGCTGTTTGACAAAATTCACTAATTTCATATTCAAGTGTTGGAGGGTAGGTTACTGGAAAATAGGGCTGTCTGTGATAAATGACGGTGGGACAATTACTACACAATTCCTGGAATGAGCAGTATCCCACTGAAACTATGCCGTCTTCTCAAGGGCCAGAACGTTGCAAAACAGAAGCCGTTTCCGTTGAGGGTTACCTTAGACTCGGCACTAAAGTTTCCGAATAAATTATCCTAACATCTGACAGACCCTCTGTTAAACTGCTCTCCTCGATCCGAGTCAGGCATAACAACCAGAGATCAGTACGAGTGTGGTGCGCGCTACTTATAAGTAGTATATCATGCGAATGAAAACGTAATGTCTGGCAGCAGAAGATGGGGGAAGATGAAGGAACGAAGAGCGCAAACACAATGGGATTTGTATGAAACACATGAACAGTGAAATATCGGACAATGGATTGATGTTTTGCAACAGGAACAGTCCAGTTCGATATGATGGATTGATATTTTGCAAATTAACGATTTACGATATGGTTTTCCTATTTTACTAATTAACTCTGTAATTTGCGATAAATACAATTCGGTTGCCCTCACCTGTTTTCTCCTTCACTACACGAGCAGCTGGTAGGACATTAAAAGGCATCCAAGAGCAGACCACTATGGTAGTTCACGGTGTGCACGAGCTGGTTAGTGGTAGCATGGATGAAGCTCACACAAATGACGTGCAACAATGGCAATGGCTATGGCTAACACGTAGCATGGCCCTTCACACCATAATGACAATTAGCACTTCCCGACTGCTCCGTCCATCACAAAGATAGACTCTAACACTTTTGATTATTCCATAGGAGTTATATAAGAACCAGAAGTGGTCTCATATTGGCATGCAATACATAAAGTACACCGAATCATCCTAACATGGGCACCTTTCCAAAACATCGCCACCGCACCACTTGAGGTTGTGGCACCTCACATATATCTTGTACTTTTATCATTGTTGAGCTTGTATGCGCATGCACGCTTGGGCATTACTTACCACCTACACATATAGTTATTTGACTAGCTTTATCGATCAACTGTTTAAATAATTCGATGGCAATATCGACTATACTTATTTGAATTAAATCCAAAATTTGTATCTACCACTAAATATTTTTGAATAATAAAGAAATTGTGGCAACGAATCGTGTTCTTTAGCAGCGGTCATCAAGACGGAGATATACGGAATTTCGAAGATAAAAGAAAGTCCAACGCCACAAACTAAAAGTCACCCTCTTTCCGATCTACGAGGAAATAGTTTCCAACAGCTCTCATCACAATATTTCGTTACTGCTTCACAAAATGTAGTGAACACAAACCTGTTTAACTCAACAGCACGACACTTACACTCAGTAACTGCAAACCATATTTTTGAATATTTAAATTATTTTGGAAGTAGCAAGAAGTTTCAGGACTATATCAAGTATGGGGACCGACTATGTTTAATCAATATTCCTTATATGTTGCTTTGGTACGATAACTAAAATACTTATGATACTCGACATACCATTAGATACAGCCATATGCCCGTTCAGCCGGGAGGCCATTTACATCGCTTTGCGAAGTAAAACTAGGGACAGGGCAAACGGTGTTCACTATAGATCCATTAGCATCACTCCGGTTCTGCCATGAATCATTGAAAACGTCATAAATTACGGTGATTCAGATCACCTTGCAACTGGAAATTTTTTCTTTAGGTTACGACATGGCTTCATAATGTGTGTCTTTACTTTGTTGATAATAATAGCAGCAATAATAATAATAATAATAATAATAATAATAAGAATAATCATAGTGATTTATCCTTAAATAGCTATATGCCACATGATACATCAGTTTACAAGCAAGGTCAATAAAAGATTCGTTTTGGTACAACTTAGTGGAAAGTTGCAGAAAAAACCTTCCAAAAAATTTTTGGTAATACCTTTCTAACGAAAACCCTAAATCTAGTCAACCAAGAATTTAGGAATGAAGGAATTTGAAGATATTTTCGAAAGATAGAATGTCGCAAAGTGTGTGATCTAGGCTGACCAGTTGCTGCAAGGGATGCTCAGGAAGATGCACCGAGTGTCAAATCGGTACGGGCGTGTGAATAAACACCTTCAACCAGGGTATATTAAGTAAAATTACAAAACCCATATTCAATGTCGAAGACTTACGGAACTAGTTATTTTAGGTTATTTGACACCAAAAAATAAATATATGATTTTTGGCAGTCTTAATCACTTCGTAGCCAAGTTAATAGAAACATTTAACGGTAACGTAATAAGTTTTAAGTTTTATGGGTTAGTTCCACAACTATTTGTTTAAATGCTGCAAACATAGTTAATATGTCTCCACAGTTGAAAAGGTCGTTTTATGCTGTATTTCCTTAACAATTACGGTTTATGGCTTTCAAAAAGGTAAGCCAAAGGAGCATCTTTCAATTTTCCAGTTGTTGTACACCTCCCACACACAAAGCAGATTAGTAATTGTAGAAAAAGTTAGTTACTTTGAATCCGATAAGTTTACCGAACTGTGGGACACATTTATGTACCAAATGTTTGTTCATTAACTTTTTTTTGTATGAGATGCCGTCGACTGGCAATAGACTTTGATACCTTGCAACCAAGAAGTCGACGGAAGCCGATCACGGAATGAAATTAGTTCATGTTTGAGGGTTCTATCTAGAATGCAAACCATATCACTTGTCATAGTGCCTAGTTATCATTATCTTGATAAAATTCTTCGACTATAAATGCTGCTCTGGTGCCTTGAGCCCTTTAAACCTAGATCATCGCCAGAAGTATCTAGTTTCGTCACTGATCAATATGTATCCAGTGCTTTACTCGTAGGTTGTTACACTAACTCTTTTTTTTACTTAGTGCATATGCACATTGGTAGGCACAACGTTATTTCATAAGACTGGCAGGACCATAAACCTGCTTTCAACCGTGGTAATTAGCGCGTAGAAGTAGTTGAAAAGTCCACATGCCTTGGTAACTGTGTACATGTACACGTATGATAAAAGGCATCTTTGGCGCTTTCGCGACGTGAGTCTTGTTTTACAACGTCGGATACTCAATGTTTTAGTGAGAACGATTTCTTCCTGTGCTTTTGAAACCTGGTTTCTCCGAGTTAGGGATGTTAAGCGATTCTTCGTGTTTGATCATGATTGTTTTCAAAAGATTGCTGACCTCCAGTGGCGGCACTATTTTAGTAATATATAGGTTCGGCAACGTATGTTTCGTCATGGCGAAGATAATTGACCGCTTTCACCAGTTTGAAGCATCGACTTCTGTGGCTCGGACGTGTACTACTAATTTCATCCCAACGAATTCCACCATTCTTTCTCTTCATAATTTCATTTTTATTATGTGCCGCATATATATTTTGGCACCTCGTTGTATCTTTTTTATGCTTTAAATAAGTTCATCCTTGTCACCCCTTGGTGAATTGGTGTTTGGTAAAATTTTGACACATTCAGAAAGCTCAGTTGTCTTCTACCAGTTCGTGTCACTTGTGTAAGCGAGATACCTATCTTCAAACTAAAGGACAGACGTGTTGCGCACCAGTCTATTAATTATTACTGTCTGTGAAATGTGACGTTTGGCTACTAGTACTCGGTCATTGATGCCTTCAATTCGTTGGTTGTATATGTTGGGACCGTCGAGTTGACAATGCTGAGGTTAGTTGCAGAGTACTTGGTGAATATGGTAAACCATTTGACAAGGTAGTGAACTTTTATTAACTGTGATTTTTAAAACATATATTACCTACGTTCATCCCTCGATTACCTCGATGCGCGATGATGATTGGTAGAAGTAGTTAGAATGCTAGGAGCGGGCAAACTATGACATGACATCAGTTTATACAGAAATCGATTGTTGAACTGAGTTATATCGGTCAATCGGATACAACGTGGGACTTCCTACGTACGTGTACCAGATCAAGTTGCTATTAGCACACCAAGATCGAATTGGTAATTCAAATCCCACAGTAGCAGGGGTAATAACAGTCAGTTAAAACGTAGAACATTTCACATGAGTATATAAGTTCAGGTTACCATATCGCATCAGCACAGAGGCAACAGTTAGTTCAAATTCCATAGTGGTATAGATAGTAGGAGTATTAGCGGTGATGAAGAAGATTAGTGTTCGGAGATATTCAAAAAGTATAATTTAGTAAAATAGATTTGAGAAGCGAAAAATAAAGGTGATCGGAAATTCAGAAGATTAGAATTTGAAAGAACACAGAGAATGAGTGCACCTGTGCCAACGCAAACGGTTTTGAGCCATGTCAATCAGGGTTTCTAACCATCAGTCACTCATCTCGCGGGCCCCAGTCAGGTAGTCGACACTTACCGACATGACTTGTCAGTGACTTCGTGGATTTGTGCCATGCTTAGGTTTGATCGACACTAGCTTACTTCCAACCTATTCATACGCCACAAAACAGCTCGACGAGGCGGTCGGTGGTTGAGCATACAAACACATGTCCCAACCACCTCAACTGATGAAGCCTCAATACTCCATCTAATGATCTACCATCCTTACCTAATACTCATTTCCTAACAACTGCATTGCTTAATTGGCCGTCGCAGTATGTACGAGCAATGTTTCGGAGACACGTATGATCGAAAACCAGTAACCTACGAATATCTTCTACTCACCAGCCATGTTTCACAGCCATAAAGCAAGACGGAGCGAACTACTGCACAGTACACTCGTCCTTTAGTCAGCAAACGGATATCTCGCCTATGCCATAGGTGACGCGAGTTGGCAAAGGCCGATCGAGCCTTCTGTATCTGTGTTGATATTTCGTCAGTCACCAGGTCATCGGCGCTGATGAGACCCCAGATAAGTGAAGCATTCTACACGCTCGACTACTTCACTCCATACCATTGTTACATTGTTGCTTGGGGTAGTCAGAAAACTCCGCATTTTGTCAGCGTCTTCACCGAATAGGACTATGTCATCAGCATACTCTAAGTCAGCAAGCGTGTCTCTTGGTAGGTCTACTCCTGAAAATTCAAACGAAGATCATGTTACATCCAGAAGCATGTATATGACAGAGTTAAACAAGAATGAAGAGAGTGGACAGCCCTGACGGACACCACTTGAAGTAAAGAATTCCATTGACAGTTCTCCATAAGCTCTCACTCGACCTGTAGTGTTCGAGCAGAGAGCTTGTATAAGGTCAATGTACTTCTCTGGTACACCTTTTGACGACAGACACTGCCACAGAACCTCACGATCCACAGAGTCAAATGCCGCCCCAAGGTCCAGGAAGATAACTATTGTCGAACGCCTAAATGTGTGTCTGTGTTCCAGGACTTGTCGTAGTGTGAAAATGTGGTCTATACAACCAGTCATTCAGTTGCAACATAGAACTTCGTACGTAATTACATCAGTTCAGGTTGCCATACCACCAGCACATAGACGCGATTGTCAGTTCAAATCCCATAGTGGTAGAGATAGTAAGAACACTACTGGTATTGGAGAAGATTAGGCTCCAAAGATATTATTCAAGAAGTATAATTCAGTGAGATAAGTTTAAAAAGATAAAGGTAGAGGTGTTGCTGAACCCAGAAGATTAGGATTTGAGAGAATACGAAGAGTGGATGCACCTGCGCCATTTCAAACGATTTTGAGCCATGTCGTTCAAGGTCTCTAACCATTGGTTACTATCGTCTCGTAGACCCCAACCAGGTGGCCTACATCTACCAACATGACTCAGTCAACTTGTTAGTGACTTCATGGATTTTCGCCATGTTTTGGTCCAGGTCTGAAACCAGCCTAGTTTTTTCTAGTCTGCTCTTCACGAGCTCTAGTTAGGTGTCTAAGTATAATCGAGGCTAACAATTTAGAAACTATGTTAGACTGATTCCCCTGTGATTGTCACAAGAGAAATTTTGCCGTTTCTTGTAAATTAAGACAATCAGGGATTGAGACCAGTCGCATGGGATTATGTCTAGTTCCCAAGTTCTACCTACGATCTCTGTCAACCTAGCTGCTAAAACTGAACCACCATCCTTAAATATCTCAGGGGTCAATCTATCAGCACCCGCTGCTCTACCTCGCTTTAGATTCACTTTCGTTTTGTCAACTTCATAAAGATTCGAAAGGCTTACGTCGAACTGCCATTCAGGATGGCTGGAGATCATGGGTAAATGAAGTGTGGCTGAAGGCCAGTTGAACTGATCCCTAAAGTGTTCTGCCCATCAATCCAGCATCCTGGGTTAGAAAACAATGACACAGCCATCCATTTTTGAGATAGTTTCGCTAACAGATGGATTTCTAATACCGGTTTCCTTGAGATGTCGGAACAGCTGTCTACTGTTAACTATAGCAGCTGCCTTTTTCATCACTCTTGCTTTCGCTATCCACCACTGTTTGCGATCATTGCGTAAGTTTTTTATCAGCCTGTGCCTAAGGTGACTTCGCGCTTCATCATGTTCAGGGCCTGATGGGATGAGTTTACGAGCGTCTATCAGTTCGGTTGGTGCCACTGAAATCCACAGCTTCTCACTAACCTTGTGGTTTCCACAGCCTTTCTGATATCATTACAACCTGCCTCCGGATGTGAATCGCTTACATGGTCGCCTGTCTTTTTAGTTGCTCCTGAAATATATTCATGGCTCTGCTATCATTAGGTAGAACTCTAAGAGGTTTCGTTGCGGTGTCTTTCCTACGTCCAGTAAGTCGAAATCAAATACGCGTTCGCACTAGTGCATAATCTGAATTTGAATACGTGCCCCAGAGCAAACGATAGTCCTCTATCGGACCTCTCCATCGGTGGCTGATGGCGATGTGGTCTGGTTTTGTCCAACTTTGAGACGACTTTTGATGTCGCCAACTCAAAAGATGATTTTCCTTGTGCTTAAAGTTAGTGTTTGCTAGAAATAGGCGGTTATCTGAGCACAGTTGTATTAGACGGTCGCCATTATCTGTTCCACCAGTCCCCACACCATAAGATCCACCCGTGTCTTTCCTTTTTACTTAGTCTACCTACTTGAGCATTCAAGTCTCCAACCATTATCAGAGCGCTTGACTTTTTGGAAGAGGTCCAAAATCTTTCTGTAAAACATCTTTTATGTCGTCTGAAATGCAGCCAGTGGAAGCGTAGGCGGATACGACGAATAGGCAACGGTGGATGTACCTATATTTCCGAGTCCTTACTGTCCCGTTCGGTCGGACAACGCACAAGCGACTATCAACTGGGATCCAATCTAGGAGAGCTAGGACCCAATGCTTTACCTACGCTATCGAGACCCCAAGAAGCATCATCAGGTCTTCAAGATACGCGAAGAGTAAATCGATTTGGCTGTTTATGTTGATGAAATCGAATTAATGATTTCAATTGGATCCTGTATGCGCGTTTCGAAGATGCAGCATACATCGATGTTGCGAGATTCTTAAGTCCTAGCTAATGAAGCCTGTTGCCTTATGTGACAATGTCCGTACATTAAATGCTCCAAAATGTAGTCTAGAACGGAGCTTCAGGAGACCAGAAATGACGTTTCGTGAACTCACTTCGTTTTCATCAGCCGTACGGGGTGATAAACGAACTTGAGAGGAGTTAGTCGTGAAGATAAGGGGGATCTTAGGGGGCGTAGGAAAATTTTGATTGGGACCAATTCGGTCTCGTGTGCTGTTACGGGTATTAGGGCGGATGTCACTTCCCTGCTGCTCACACCTTGCAAGGGTGTTTTTTGAGGGAACTTAAAAGGAAGGTAGATCAGTGTCGGTCTTGAAGACCTGGCAGCGTGGCCGCAGTTCCCAAGGGACAACTGCTTGGGCCCGGTCACGCATGGCCTTTTTATGAGATTTCAAAGTACTAGCTTCGCACTTGTTTAAAAGCCCTTACCGCTTGAGTCGGAAATCCGTGAGATAGGGTGAGGTGTGACATTTTTAGGGTCGACCTTTTCTAACCCCTTCCTTTCTCTGTGAGAAGTCAGTATCGTTGCAGATGCTTGTTGTCCAAGGTAAACACTCTACTATCGTCGTACTGCTCAACAGTCAGCAGTACAACTTTGCCCTCAAACCTGGAGTTACTACTTTTCGTCCCACCGTTCTCAGGTCAGCCTGCCTGTCATGGTGGGACCTAAAGGAACATATGTTCCAGTCGATATAGTTTGGTTGGTTCATCATGATAGGCTAACCCGACCACCACATCAAGGTAGCAGCTTTGGTCGGGTCATGTAGGTAGGAGGAGACCATCCAACTGGGGTTCGCGTAATTATCTTAACTGATGGTTGGGAAATTTGTTACATAGCTCAGAATTGTTCATGATGGCTAAGTTACATTCATGTTTTGCCTTCCCTTAGATCCTGATCCTCTGACTTGTTTTATCATTCTCTTTACTCCACTAATCCATATTTTGTTTTCTGATTGTATCTTCTATGCCTTAAGTTTCTTATCACAACTATTACTTTTACTACCTGTACCCTTCTATCTTGACCATATCTCACTTCGCTGAGCAAATGGGGTGTGGAGTGCGTGTAGTTGAATAACTTACTTGCACTTCTAACTTGTAACCCCGGCAAAATACCTCGGGGAAATAAAGCGTAATCTTACAAGGTTATTGGGGCTTGAATGTCCTCAACTTGATGCTATTCTGGTAAAAATATTTATCGAGCTCTCAGTAGTTTTCTAAGATGTTCGTTCCTTATTGCAAGTTCGTTTGATTTTCATGAATTATAATTTCTATCGTAGCTTTCGGCGTCATATTGATACTACTGCTTCTTGGCACATATTTTCTGGGGCTCCGTATATATTAATTCATTAACAATTACTGATAATCGTATCATATCCCAATAATTCCACGTATTTGATTTTCTGTTCTAATTTTGTGGTAGGGTGTAGTGGGATGAACGGCGATATTTCTCGCATCCCCATTCAGTCTCTGAGTGCTGTAGTTAGTCTAACAGATATAATTCCTGAACTCCCGTTACCTGCTCCATTAAATGCTGGATCCAGTGTGGAAACTTTGTTGCATGACTCTAAAATATCAATAGATGCCTTTCAATGTCTTCGTTTTGGTCATGACGGACTTGTGGGTTGCCTCAGTGAAGCCCTTGGGAGCGTATGTACTAATAATATGTAAGTGTTTTCTTAACGTTTTGTATATACCTTTAGCGATTTCAAGGAGGGGTTTGCTAGTGACGTAATTGACCCCCATTTACTACCTGAACCACTTGTCAGCTCTCTGAAGAAGCTACCTGATTTTGACAAAAAACGAGGATTTTATGGTCTTTCTTATCCAGTTAATAGTGTTTCTAGTGCATATAGAGTGGAACCTGGTTCATGGTGCCAATCTCTGGATCAACCACAATCTACCGAACTTCATCATTATCCCAATTGTGAGTTTACGATAACTTTCTAATTAGTTTGTAACCATAAGTTTTTATATCTGAAGAAGAAATATGAGGTACGGGTTTAAAATATATGGGAAATATCATAAGCATACCCGGAACTATTACGAATTTTTGTCTCTTTTATCCTGTCTTTGTGTAGTTTAAGTACTAATTCCTAAGATTAAACATCCTTGACTTTCAATTTCATTGACTATGCATACCTAATAACTAATATAAGTTTAGAGACCTCTGGTCATGCTAAATCTTTCTCAGAGTTCGTTTGCAGCTTTCCAATAAAGTAAGTAGTCTTCCATCTCTAGATGATACCCGGTTGTAATTTATTGACTCTTAGGTTATATATCTAACGTATCTTGCTAAGTATTTGTTAGTAAGATGAAAACCTTGTGTCTTTTGTTTTATCTCTACATTTAGTGAATCACCTTTTTTCCGTTCATTTTTAACTCTAATATCTACTGTGAAAAATCATCTTGGCATTGTGAAACGTTCATATTGAAATTTAATATCTGTCACAAAGAATTATTTTTAATACACCAAAACTTGAACGCTCTTCAAACACCGTGGCTCTTATTGTGTATTTTTATTGTTAAGTGCAGTTCGCCAAAACATCGAAGAAAATTCTGTTTTTGTATTCGCTGATTAGTTGTCAAGTCTTTCCTTTAGCTTAATAAATTGATTTCACGAAAGCTGATTCAGCTCTAACAGTAAATTAGGTATTCGGTCTTCAACCTTTGGTTTGTTCTGGAAATAACGTTGATAACCCTCACGAATCAACTGTACATAAGTTGGTGCTCGGTTTTATGAGTTTATTGGGTTCCATTTCATGTAGCATAGTCTTATTTTTCATCTCTTTAAGCGCATGGTCTGGTACAACAGAGCGTCCAAAAAATAGAATGTGTTACACACTGAGTACATTCGAAGAGAGAAAAATGAGTGAAAATAATCAACGTGAACAATGTATGGTGGGAAAGACAGTTCCGTTAACAATAAGACCAGACAACTCGGTTTTTCCACTTACAGAGGTTTCAGTTTCATGAAGGATGTAAAGGAAAATTGCAGCAGAATCTCCATTGGTTTCTGTTCTGAGCTATGCCTGATAGCGTCTGAAGTCACTTGGTTGCACCATCACTCAATTCCAAACCAGGAAGTTATGACGGGTCGATATGTACTGGTCTTATACAATTATTGATCATATCTTGGTGGCAAGCCATGAACTGACCACCGGTATTTCCTATCAGTCCCAGCATTAGCAATCGGTGTACAGTGTAAAATATGTTTAGGCCGCCGAAATCTATGTTTCATGCTGGCAACACCAATTGCGTTGTAGTCATAGCACCTGATCACACATTGTCGAATTTCAGCATGACTAACATGGTGTTGCCGCTGCATATTATTAATCCTTTTGAGGAGAGCGGTGATCAAACCCAAAGTCGTTTAACATTTCCGACTGGGAGAGTTTAGTTAGTTCCCTGGCCTGAAGTTCGACACTATTCTTATAAAGAACTGGAGGTAATTCGTCTTACCTTGACAACTTGTAGCTTTTCGGGCGCTAAGGGTTTATTAAGGAATTCCGCCTCGTGATGTGAACTAGTAGTAACCGAACAAGTAGAATGCGATAGTCTGGTCGATGTTGCTGGGAAAAAAGGCTCCTCTACACTTACCAGAGGACTGATTGTTAATCTTAAAACTAACTTGGTTCGATATTTAGTTGCAACAAACGCGACAGCCTATCTGTTTACATAAATCTTTTTTGGCTGTAAATGTCATCGTTATCTAATCTGTATCCATTAGTCATCCACGTGACCCTTTGTATCTGGATGCCTAGGCTGCGCGTTCAAATCTCCGGTTGGCACTTTAATATCTGTTGGATATACTTTCTTCAGATCATTTGACTTATGGTAAAATCCATCCTTGATTTCACCCGTGCTGCGTTATTTAGGGGTGTAGATGGAGATAACGAAAAGATATCTTTTTCCACACAGGTTTCTTTTCACTATGATGGAGCTTTCTGATCCAATAACAGGATTTCCAAACATTAGATCCGAAGTTAGATCCTCCAATCATCTTTAACATTTTGTTATGTTTATTTTGTGTTTATGTTCTGTACATAAGCATGTTATTTTACCACATAAAAACGCATGCATCTGGCAAGTGGTCTAGATTTGAGAGAATTATTTATAAACCAACCATTCGGTTCTGCTTTTGGTTAGGCACTCAGTACGACATCAATTTTTCCAACAGTAGTTGTCAGACTTATGCATGTGTGGTTCGGGTTATTGTCTGGATGTCCTGACCAAAGCAAATGCTTTTTCAAGATGTTAATCTCCGATCGTTTGACGAGTTCAATCTTCTACGCAACGGATAAACGTCACGAGATGTGGTCTGAACCATTAAATCTTTCCAAGCATCAGTAATGTCACATAACTGGTTTTTATCCACAGCTACTGTTCATGATGAAAGATCATACAACGGTGTGGCAATAATTAGGTACGTGACGATTATAGGCTGTCTGTTTCCGGTTCAGAGGAAACTGCGACCCTAATTCTGTGATTAACCTCATTTGGTTAGTGTGAAGAAAAGATAGTATTAATTAGGAGTCCCATCCATAGATGAAAATTTTTGAGATTAAAGGGACTGGTTGAAATCTACGTAATCTATTCAAAGACTCATCTCTATTGTGCATTACGTTTGTTTGAGAAGCAGTAAGTACTTGTCTTCGAAGACCCAACCGTTAGTTTTGGTAATAATTGTAGTATGCAGTTACAGGTGTTACCCTCTCGGGGTGTAGGTCGCCTATCAGATTAGTCCAACAACTCTGTCCTGGGCTCTCTTTCCAGTTGTTTCTAAGTACTTCCCATTCTCTGACGCTGCCTCTGGTTTTCGGCGAAATGTGTTCTTTGGTCTTCTTGTTTCCTTTACCTTCCACGGTGTGGGCAGCCGGGAAGTGACAACCGCCCTCATACCCGTAACAGCACGCGAGACCAAATTGGTCAAAATCGAATCCTTTCTACAGCCCCTAATGTCTCTCTTATCTCTACGACTAACTCTACTCACACTCCCTTTTCTCACTGCACCGCTAATGCAGACGAAGCGAGATCACGAAGCGTCGTTCCTGGTCTCCTTAAACCCCGTTCTAAACTACATGTTGGAGCTTTTAATGTACGGACATTGTGTCAAATAGGGCAACAGGCATCATTAGCTAGGACTTTAGAAACTCGTGCCATCGATGTATGCTGCGTCTCGGAAACGCGCATACAGGATCCTAGTAAAGTCATTAACCTGATTCCACCTTGTCAAAACGAAGAAGCAGCCCGATTCACTCTTCGTGTATCTGGAAGCCCTGATGCTGCTTCCAGGGGTCTTGCTGGCGTAGGCATAGCGTTGAGTCCTAGGGCAGAATTATCTCTCCTAGACTGGATCCCAGTAGATAGTCGTTTGTGCGCTGTCCGACTAAACGGGACAGTAAGGACTCGTAAGGATAGGGACACTCGCCGTTGCCTCTTCGTCATATCTGCCTATGCCCCCACTGACTGCAGTTCAGACGAGGTTAAAGACGAATTTTACAGAAAGCTTTCGGACCTCCTCCAAAAAGCTAGGTGCTCTGATATAGTAATAATGGCTGGTGACTTTAATGCTCAAGTAGGTAGACTAGGTGAAAAGGAAAGACATCTTGGTGGATGTTATGGTGTAGCGACTGAGAGAACAGACAATGGAGACCGTCTGTTGCAACTATGCTCAGATAACCGCCTATTCTTAGCGAACACCAACCGTAGGCATAAGGAAAAGCATCTGTTGACCTGGCGACCCCCGAAGTCGTCTCAACGTTGGACTCAACTAGATTACATTGCCATCAGCCACCGATGGAGGGGTTCGATAGAAGACTGTCGCTCGTTGTAGGGCACATGTTTGGATTCAGATCATGCTCTAGTGCGAGCTCGTATCTGTTTGAGGCTTACTGGACGTAGGAAAGACACCGTAAGGAAGCTTCTTAGGGTTTTACTTAATGATAATCAAACTAAGAAAATATTTCAGGAGCAACTAGAAAGAGAGTTAAGCAACCATGCAATTGATTCCCATCCAGAAGCAGGTTGGTATGATATCAAAAAGGCTGTGGAAACAGCAGTGATATCTACTAGTAAGGTAAACCATAAGGCTAGGATGAAGCCGTGGATATCAGTCGCATCCACCGAACTGATGGATGCTCGAAAACGCATCCCACCTGACTCTGAGCATGATGAAGAGCGTAGTCAGCTTAGGCGCAGACTTATAAAAAGTCTACGTTACGACCGCGAACAGTAGTGGGTGGCGAAAGCAAAAGCGATGGAAAAGGCAGCGGTGATAGGCAACAGTAGACAACTTTTCCGCCTTATTAAAGAAACTGGTATTAGGAACCCGAATGTGAGTGAGACTATCTCGGAAAAGGATGGTCTTATTATCCATTCTCAATCTAGGAGGCTGGACCGATGGGCAGAACACTTTAGGAATCAGTTCAACTGGCCTTCAGCCACACTTCGGTTGCCCACGATCTCCAGTCATCCTGAATGGCAAATCGATTTGAGTCCTCCCAGTTTACATGAAGTTGAGAAAGCTATAGTAAATCTAAGGGGAGGTAGAGCGGCAGGTCCTGATAGGCTTACCCCCGAAATGTTTAACGATGGTGGTCCAGTTTTATCAGCTAGGTTGACTGAGATCTTAGATAGAATCTGTGAACTGGACGCAATCCCATCCGACTGGACTCAATCACTGATTGTCCCAATCTATAAGAAAGGACGAAAGTCTTCTTGTGACAATCACAGGGGAATAAGTCTAACTAATATAGTATCTAAAATATTGGCCTCAATAATACTTCTTCGTTTAACGAAAGCTCGTGAAGAGCAGACTCGAGAAAACCAGGCTGGTTTTCGACCTGGACGTAGTTGTATAGACCACGTCTTCACACTACGACAAGTTCTGGAACATAGAACGCATTTAGACGTCCTACAATAGTTGTTTTCCTGGACCTAAAAGCGGCATTTGACTCTGTGGATCGTGAGGTTCTGTGGCAGTGTCTGTCATTGAAAGGTGTACCAAAGAAGTACATTAACCTTATACAAGCCCTTTACTCGAACACCACTGGTCGAGTGAGAGCTTATGGCGAACTGTCACCGGAATTCTCTACATCAAGTGGTGTCCGTCAGGGATGTCCACTCGATTGGCTTTTGCCAACCTGCGTCACCTATGGCGTAGGCGTGATATCCGTTCTCTAATCAAAGGACGAGTGTACTGTGCAGCAGTTCGCTCCGTTCTCCTATATGGCCGTGAAACATGGCCAGTGAGAGTAGAAGATATTCGTCGATTATTGGTTTTCGATCATAGGTGTCTTCGAAGCATTGCTCGTGTACCGTGGGACAACCGAGTAAGCAATGCCGTCGTTAGGAAACGAGTACTAGGTAAGGATGGCGGATCAATAGATGAAGTGGTGAAACTTCATCAGTTGAGGTGGTTGGGACATGTGTTACGTATGCCTAACCACCGACTGCCTCGACGAACTTTGTTTTGTAGTGTAGGAGTAGGTTGGAAGAATGTTAGGGGCGGCCAGAGCAAAACATGGCAGAAATCCATGACGTCATTGACTAGTGGACTGAGCCATGTCGGTAATTGTCGACTACCTGGTTGGGGTCCGCGAGATGATAATAATCGATGGCTAGAGACCTTGAATGACATGGCTCAGAATCGTTCGCAATGGCGCCAGTGCATTTATTCTTTGTGTTCTCTCAAACCCCAATCTTCTGGATTCTTCAACCGCTCTAGTTTCGACTCTCTAAACTTTTCTCACTGAATCATACTTCTTGAATAATATCTTCTAATCCTAACCTCTCCGATTACTTCTAATTCCCTTACTACCTCTACTACTATTGGATTTGAATTGACAATTATATCTCTGTGCTGATGTGGTATGGCAACATGAACTGATGTACTCACGTACCAAGTTCTACGTTGCATCTGACTGACTGACTTCTTGTTTCCTTTGGCTCCAAATATTCCTTGCTAGGGCTTGCCTTGTGACTCAGTTAAGTGGTTTCCGTACTGTGTTTCATATCCATTTCCAACGTTTTTTCTTAGTTTTCTTTTAAGCTGAGAACTGTTTTATTTTCTGTCACAGTAGGCTATTTATTATAGTGTCTGCCAAACGGATCCGGAGTATCTCGCGTAGACTACTCGTATCCTTTGAATGATGGTTTTCGTAGTTCTCATTTTCAACTCAATACCGTTCGTATTGAAAATTCCGATGTTGTTGTTAGTTTGCAGTTACTTTGAGTACCAGATGTTCTTAAATTGTAGAAATGTTACTGTCCTTGCTTTTCTGATCCTTGTCTTTACAACTGCATCAGATCTATCTTGTTCTCCTGTCTACGCTGTCAATTGCTTTCGCATAATCAAAGAAGTTGATATAGAGTGATAAGTTCCATTAAATTGATTGATCCACAGTGATTCGTATTGTTGCGATTCTATCGGTACACGATCAATCCTTACGGCGTTTAGGTCTCCCATCAGAATGGTCAAGTCGTTTGTTGGGCAAATTTTGGACGATTGGCTTCCGCCTCTCGTAGAACTGGTCTTTAACGTCCTCATTGTTACCGTTGTTAGGCTCATAGCACTGAATAATGTTCATTTTTATCCCCTCTTTCTTTGTTTTGAAGAAGGCTTTGACGATCCTCGGTCCATGAGATCCCCATTCTGTTTGTGCTTTTTGTGCTACTTTGGACAGTATCAGTGTGATCCCTTTTGTATGTGAAGCATTTTCTGCTTCATGGCAGGAGTACAACAGCATCTATCCTGGAGCTAGTCCATTTTGTCCAGCCAGCATCCAATGTGTATTTCAAGCACCTCCAGGTTGTATCCTTTCATCTCTACAGTGATTTGTAAGTCTTCTGGTCTCCCACATTGTGTGAACATTCCATATCTCTGTGTTGATTGTTGGTCTGGTTCTGAGAAGATGCATTGGTCTCTGGACTCCCGAAGAAACTTGGCTATCACCATAAATTGTCATAACTCTTCTAGATGAAGACCCATCAACTTCAAGGGTGGAGTTCACATGATTTAAATAGTTTTTTATGGTTTGCGATTTTGTAGTAAGGTTGTTTTTCTATAGAGTGGAGTTGTTAATCCAATTTTAGCTCCTATCTTTTGTCCGGTCTTGTTAATGACTGTATCCTTAGAAGGGCTACAGGCGAAGTTTGTATGCTGTCGATCAGGTAAATAAACCTGGTGAGACAGTTGAACAGTAACTGATATCGATAATCTGGAGTACATATATGGTCGTACGTAGTATGAAGGTGACCTAAAAACTATTTTGATCCTATTAACTTATGTACGTAGTTTATTACCAAGTTTTTTGGTGAGATTGAAATGCTTCATAGTAATGTGCAGATATGTAATATCTTATCTACGAGTTATGATAAAATATTTTTGTTTACAGCATTTGAAGAACCAACTGAATCCCCCAATAAAAAGAAGAAAAAGCGGAAAAAGAAAAAGCACAAGTATTGTGATGACGGTGATACAAGTGGAACAGGGGGCGAGTCAAACGCTACCACTCCAGCAGCATGTGATGGTATAACTCCAAATAAATTTGAGGATAATTCATTATCTCCTACTTCAACATATGGTATTGTAAAAGTCAATGCGGATACAAAAAAACTATCTTTAAAAATTTTCAAACGACCTGCAAACGATGGCTCCCAGCCTGTCTTTATGGTTGAGCAACTGGGTGGTGTTGAGCCAGTTAAAAAAGAGAAAAAGAAGAAACGAAGTAAAGAAAAGGATCGTGAACATCGATTTCATCACGAGGTTCGATCAAAGTCAGATATTCACTCTTCTCCGCTGGGAGTGCACGTCCAGCAACATGAGTTATCTATTGATTTACCAACACAAGCACATAATGCCCCTACTTCAAACAGCCCTTTAAGTACTGTAACACCTAATGAAAACTGTAAGAGCTCCGAATTTATCCCTTCAACTTTTAATGAGAGTTGTCAGCTGTCTATAAAAAATCCTTCTCAACTTGACCTATCACTCATAACAAGCGAAGGTTTGTTTGAAAATTTGAGTTCAATGGATAATTTGTATCAACAGCCCCAGTCAGTATCTACATCCAGTCTTCCCAGCACTCCAGCTTCAATATCTGGTAACGGAAAGGTAATGACCTCAATTAATTGTGCTCCTTCTACGTGTACGTATAGTTTCGATACCGCACAAGCAAATGTATTCACAACTAAATCAAACATGTTCTATGAGTTGTTGCGTAGTAATGATCCTAATATAACCTTGAAACATGTTGCAGACAGTTTACCCAATGATTTAGTGACATCCAATTCATCTGTTTGCACAGCCATCCCCAATACATTAGGCTCTGTATGCAACATGATGGACTTTGCTTCTAACTTCCTACAAAATGAAATGCTTCCATCCAATTCGTCCTGTATCAATTTTCCACTTGGCATTGCTTCTTCAGCTACTTGTGATAGTTCTAATGTTCAGAAGACTGGCTTTCCTGTTCAACCATCTAATGCTACTACTTCTTCCTTTTTGGTTGCTTCGCATTTGATTGATTCTAGTCATTCGTCTGTTGTTACTGCTGCAGATTCCACTTTTGATGTTTTGGGTGGCATACTCAATTCTTCTGGTTATGCATCTGTTACGGATGTTAGTCCTGCTGCATTTGCTGCCAATTTTGATATGTCTGGTTTGCCTCCAGACTCCAGTTCTCACCATGTCCCAATGGGGCTCGCTAGTTATTTATCTGCTCCTAATCAAGGTGTTACTAACACTCAAAATCCCAATGAATATCGTACCCAGAATAGAGAACCTGTTTGTGCTGGTCCACATTTATCATCAACAATTACAAGTACTCCTCAACCGTGGTGGAAACGAAAAAGCAATTCTGTGTTAAGAAGACGTAAGTTGTTCGACAATTTCTATATTTGCTCATTTCGTTGCTTTTGATAGTGTAAAATTGAAAACCATTTCACAACTGATCCTTTAACACATTCTCGCTATGTACGTGGCTTTCATTCCGGTCATTGTTTTTAAAGATCAACCGTGTATTCGTTTTATGTGTCTTTTATTTAACCCGTGGTTTGTTCCTTTCGGAATAGGTAAACGGCGGAAAAATGAACTTGAAGATTTGCAATCCTGGACTGTCAATTATCCAGTTAGTGGACCTGGCCTATCGAAATCTACCTCTGAACGCACAAAAGGTCCTGATGAACGTACCTGGGATGATGCAATCGGTTCATATAGCCAGGTTCTTGGTGAACGTGTTAAAAGACGAAAACGAATGGTTAGACAGGGAGGGAATCTCGATTCAGATTTTGTTTTTGAGCATGATAAAGACTATCCAAAGTAAGTGCGTTTGGTAAGATTCTAACTTATTTTAAAAATAGCCTCAGTTGTTATGTTGTTCCAGCAACAGTCAGTATACTTTAGTTTCATTTAGTACTTAGATAGGAAATGCCTAACATTCACAGTTAGTTGTATTCATCAGATTATGCCAAAATGGTCCCCCAAAGTAGGGTGTGGTAATCCGTATTGTGAAGTTAGGTAACGTCTCGGTAATCTGGGAATAATGTGATCAAATCTGTAGGTTTGTAACAGTTATTGTCATCTGTTTTATTGGCTACTATACAGCAAACGAACATGTGGAAACATTTTATAATCTATTTAAGTCGTGATTGTTTAAAATCATTTCAAAGATATCTGTATAAAATGCTCTGTTACATTTTAATGCTAAGGTTTTGATAGTTCACATATTGAAAACACTTCGTATACATGCCTTAATGTTTGCTACTGTTCATTGTATAGCGTGCCTGTTTGATATACCATCATTAAATGTACATTAGAGATAAGTGTGGGTAACTATTACTCATCGTACCTGAATGGTTTGAAAGGCAAAAGTCAAAACCATAAGTGTTTATTTTTTATCAATTTAATTGAGAACAATCGTTACTGAACACTTACATCTTGATGCTGAATCACTGTATGTACAAATGCACGTATTTGTTACGTTTAGCTTGTAGAAAGGAAAACCTAATGACTACCTTCCAAGTTAATAGGTAGCTGTGGGAAAAATGGCGGTGTGGATTTTTTCCATATTCAAAAGATTGTCTCAACTAATTTTTCATTAATTTTGATTCTTAGTGAGGGGGATAGTGATCGTGGTAGCAATGAGCCCAACGGTACAATTGAACTTACAAACGATTCTACTGGAACCAACGAAATTGCTCACAATATACGCGAAATGCGTTCAGGCGCCGCAAATCGTTCGTATGCTGGTATGGACGAAGAAGACGAGGAAGCTTCGACGAGTCAGACTGGCTGTTCAAATGGCTCTTCAAATGCCAGAAAACGAAAGAAGCTGGATGACGACGAACCTTTTGAAGGTATTTTCATAATCATGTACTGTTACTTCCATTCCTAAATCTATCGAGTTTACTAAATGTTTCATTAGGTTTTCCAGTTTGTTTTCAATTTCATTGTTGGTGATGTAGTAAATTTCACGAAACCTGAAATCTTGTCATGTTTTTAAATTCAGCTCGTTGAATTGGTGCTACAAAGTTGAGTTTATTACTCAATCATTGTTGTCTGACATTTATGCGTTCTCCACTTTGTCTACTAGCTAGTATTCTTTGTGATTATACCTACATTATGTTATTGTTTTAATCACAAGGGCTTATCATTTTAACAAACGTCTTAAATATTCTTTTTCGGTACTTTATTTCAGTTTGATTTTTTATTTACAATTATAGTCCGACTGAAGGAACCTGTTGAAGCACGTTTCCCCCATATACGTAAAGCAGGAGAATCCACTCGTAAACGACGTGAACGTGTAAATTTCGGGATTATGACATTGAATAATTTATCTGCTCAACGAAATAATCCGAGGGAGCAAATTGTTGGCGGTGAAACGGGGAGTGTAAAACGATTTCTCAACAAGTTGTCAACTGTTCTAGAATCTATCGAAGAAACAGACTTTTTGAAAAGTTTTGGTGGCATTCCTAACAGTGATGATCAACTACGAAAGTCTAATACTGAAGAAATCATTTCATATCCGGATAAAGAGAGCCTATCAACTGAGGCAATTATATCGGCCGAAGACTTGGCGGAATTTTGTCGTGACGCTGCTAAGTTAAACTCTATAGGTGTTGCTAATCAGATCCCCACTGGTCAATTGCTCAACTTCCTTACTTTGTTGTTGCTCAACATACGAGACGGTTCAAATGTGATTGCTTTATTGAGACCTGTAAGTAGTAGATTACTTATTAAATGTGAAAAGTGTTGATCTATTGAGAGTATTTTTATTGTTTTGTGTATGCACAAGTTTTTATTGATGTCCTAAATCAATTATTTTAATAGTTTCATCATGTCACAGGGCCTGAATATTCAACTTATCGTTTTAGTATGAAAGTGATTAATTTTATATGTCAAATTCATACATTTATTTCACTTCATACCTGCAAAGCCATAGTATTTAAACTCCGGAGTCCTGGGATAGTATCTAGCAGAACGGATTTTCTTTTACATATAATACAAGTTTGGTTAAAGATATTGGAATGTGTTATTGGTCTCTCATAGTGTTTCACAGTAGTTGTGATAGAGTTGGTGCTTCTTTTATGATCAAATTTCTAGGCGAAATTTCTGTCATTTCAATTTACAGCTTAACTATATGATTTTGATATTATTATCAGTTCTTTCCGAATATTATGAAGGTGTGAATATCTAACAGGTGCCTTCTGTTGTTTGGTATTGCATCATCCCATCAATGATACATTTGCTTTTTATCGTACTGCCTTTATCATATATCCAAAATATTCTTCGAACAAATTTACAGGAAGAAGAAGCTGATGCACATGAAAGCAAACTATGGAAAGAGGTAGCAATGGAGCGAGTAATGCGAAGTATGAATTCTGGTCTAACTGCATTATTACTAATGACTTCGAAGGATATGCCCAGGGAAGTATATGTTGAAGATGTTATAGAGCGTACAGTGCATAGTGTCAGATTTCAATTATTCAATTGCATTTACCCGGAATTCGATCCTGCTTATCGCGTTGAAAATACAGCTAAAGGTACAGAAGTCTTTTATAATTTAGAACTACTTCTCTTTCATCAGTCATGTTTCTTGTCATTTCCTTCGATGAATCTTAATCTGTGTAGCATCATAAAACATTGTCTACCTAATGAGTGATAATATATAAAAATTAGATACATTACTAACATATCGAGCTGGCTTCCTAATATCTGGCCTTTTTGGTCAGCATTCTTTTTCGTTATTGTTATGGTCATTTACAAACGTAGGAGCTGACACATGTATCTGTGCAAGTTATCGAACGACGTTAGCGAAGCGATACAAGACAGATCGCGGAGTAGCATAAGTACTAATATTATCTATCCATTATTCTATCAAGATAATGAGATTTCCAATATAAAAGGAGTAGTGGATATGCTCAACTACTTTTTGTTTTTTCGCTATTATTTTTGGTTACTTGATTTATATAAGATGCATTAGTCCGTAGTTTCGTCTCGAATATTTTAATTTAAGATACATGTTTATCGGCGGCATATATGTTTAGTGTTTATTTTTGTCGGTACATCTAAATCTAACAAAAGTAAGACTAATAAAACTCACTGATTAGTGCGAAGATATGGCTAATACATCATAGTTGTTAAATAGGTGACGCAAATCCTTTTTTCTAAGATAGGGACAACTGTCATCTCCTTCCACGATGTTAGGACACTAATTGATAAACAGTTTTGAACAACTCAGTCAGTCTCATAGTCATAGGGTTGTCTCTTTCTTCGAAAGGGATCGAAGATGAGTAATCTTTGCCTGTTGATTTGTTGCCCTTCAAAAGTTGTAGTCCCTTCTACCTCTTTAGGTGTATCAGTTGTCACTAATCATGGAGGGTGGGAGAGTGACTGATGTTGCCGAGTCAGCTGAACTGTACTGAAGTGCACATCCCTGCAGGCGTCAGAAGATGCTGTTGATGAGCATTCCATCTACTTCACAGATTGCTTCACCCATATTAGTCTATTGAGTCAAGGATTGAGAATCAGAGGGAGGACACCAGGTGGCATATTGGCAATAAATGTAGTGATAATTAATGCTAGCCAGCAAAAGACTGTACTCCATGCAAGGTTGCAGTAGGTGGTTACCGTTTTCCGACCTGCGACCAACAAGTAATCATTGGCTGCCCAAAGTAACTTTTTTATGTGCCTTGACGTCTGACCTGAGCATTCAAACCACCGGCTGGCACTACAATATTTGTCAAACATACACTGAACCAAATCTATGAGTGTTACCTGATCTCCGAAGCATAGTGCTACACTAGCGAAGGTTCTTTATTGATTTCTGATCCTTAATGGTTAGTAGTTAGCAACTGTAGAGTAGCTGCAGGTCAGTTGAACTGTTCTCCAGTTCTCCACAAGTTAACTGTCCAAACTGAACTATTTGGAGCCTGCCTTGATCGGTAACCCCAAGAAAGGAGAAACTGAAATGTCGAACATAAGTAATCTATTACTAACAACAGTGACAGTGATTCCTTTTGATATTTGATAACTTTTCAAATTCTTGTTTCTACCTCCGGACTAGTTTTTAGTGTTACACCATTGCATATACCAACAGCTTTTCTGGAAGGCTATCATTTACAAAAGTCATTAAAATTACTTCTAACAGTCTAATAAAACCTAATATTCAGTAAGTTATGGAAATTATACTTAATAAATCATTTGTTTTCTTTCGAATTTCCAGTATATCTTATCGTTTTTTTTTCAAAAAATAGAAAATCAAAGCAGTATAAAATCTAGACGTGCTCGTGAACGCGATGCCCAAAGACCAAAATCTATAATTCATCTGTACCACAAATTAGTGGAAATTGTTTCTAATTTATCAAAGTTGGTAAAAATGCAAAGACTGACAGATAGCTTAGTCCTTACCTTATCTAGTGTTGGTGTCTCCGTGTTCTTTGTTGAAAATGTCAGTGAGTTGCAACTTGCTGCTCTGGAACTTGTCACTGCTATATTCGCCCAGTATGAATCCCACAGAAAGCTTATAATGGAGGAAATATTAGCTAGTTTGTCCCGGCTCCCTTCAAGTAAAAAGAATTTGCGTTCTTATAGGTACGTTTTTCTCTATCTAAAGATTTGAATTTTCTTCCGGATGCAATTTATTTCTCATAGAATTTTTGAACTTAATAACAGCACAAGAAAAAATTGGTACAATGAAGCCAGAAGATGCTATACAATACCGAAGTGTTATAAAGTATCTTTGTCGATTATAAGATAATAAGAATTTGTGTACAGTTACTTATATAGCAGATTTATCTTATTATTTAGTCTGTAATATTGCAGCTTGCGTGGAGGTTATAGTGTTGTCTGAGCATTCAAACTAGTGGCAAGTGCCATTAATACATGTGTCTATTGGTTGTGGTTAGTATGAGGTTAACAAAAATGAATAGAAGTCAACTTTGATAATTGTATAGGTATATTTTCGACTAAAATTGTTTTCATAATCGTAGGGAACGTAATCAGTCATCGCTATTGTTGATCAAAAACAAAAAAACGAAATTAGGAGATTCATTTAATCGGTTAAATGGTATGTAAATTGGACCTTCATCGGTCCTTGAATTCTATGAGACAGCTGATTAACACCTACATTCCAAAGGTTAAATCTGATTTCGTCAAGTAAGATGTCATCCAGCAGTGCTTATCGTCTCTCATTTCTAGGTTCCAAATCTGTTACTCTGTTGTGGGGAGTTGTTGTTTTCAATAACTAATCAATGTTGTTCAGTTTTATCGTGGATTTTTTGTTTGTTAAACACCGAATCGTTATACATATGTTTATTTATCGACTGTTGGTTGTTTGAACAACCGTGATACTTGTGTTTACTTTTGAATAAAGTCAGATGTATTCTTGCTTTTTTATTGTATAATTGTATGTAATGGTTTCTTTGTTTATTAACTAATGGCTCCGTTTGTAAACGCGTATTCTAGTTTATGTAATTATCAATAAATATCCAACTCTTTTTATACACAGAAGTGAAAGTTGTAACTAAAATAACACTAAATAATAATTACACTCACCAATATACATTACACAAACTCCTGGTGAACCATTACAATGTAAGGGAAAATATCTATATTGGGTAAGCTTTTTGGACTGAAATTAGTAGACTCGTGCTTAAGGAAACTATACGGTTCTATAATTTCAAGGATATGAGATAATAGTTATCTGTTGATTTGAAAGTTTCAGTGACCAACCTTAGGTTATTTCTGTGTTAAACTCGCTTTCATCCTTCAATTTGATTTTGCACGCTAGCGTCATCTTACTCTCTGTTTATGTATCTACTTGCTGTCATCGTTGTTTGCTTCAGACGATCTGATTATGCTTTGCTCTATGTACAAACTATGTTGAATGCATTGCTTCGATCTGTTAGTTCACCAAATCAATAGTTTATGTAGTGTAATAAAGAAATATTTGCTGATAGTTTTTAGTGATGATGGCTTTCTAGCCAAAGCACTTTCCTACTTAGTATTTTGTCTTTTAACCGTTTGAACAACAATATTTATCTCGTGAGGTAATATAATATCGAAAAAGTAACTAAACAGTTCTCACTATACTGTCGCTCTTACGATTATGACCATTTCCTGTCTTAGTTTAGTGTTTTGTAAAATTTTGTTGCTGTTAATGTCACTTTATTGTTTTAATGTTTTTTAGATTAAATAGTGAAGATAGCATTCAAATGCTTACAGCATTAGCACTTTTGTTGGTTCAATCCGTTGTAAGTCTTCCTGATCCATCACCTCTCAGCTCAGAATATAATCCTAATGTTTTCTACCAGACTTCAAATGTTTCTGTACCCACCAATGGAGCATTAATTCAAAAAGCAGATGATGAAGTGACAATTATTAATTCCTATCATAATGCTCTACGTACAGCTCATACTTTTCTGTTGGTTTTCCTACGCAAGTAAGTATTGCTTAGTTTTTCCGTTTATTTTAGATCTTGTTTTTTCTAAGTATCTCATTAACTGAGTTTTGGTAATTATTTACTTCTTCCTGTCAGTTTAATTAATTTTAATGTTTTTTCAATATATCTAGGTCAACAATGAAGGGTGAAGATGATTATCGAATTATTTTTGAAAACTTCGTAAATGACCTTCTTTTAGCTGTTAATAAACCGGAATGGCCAGCATCAGAGGTTATGCTTAGTCTTCTTGGTAGTTTGTTAGTACAGCAGTTCAATAACAAGTCACTTGATCAAAATGTTCGAGTTGCTAGTGTTGATTACTTAGGAACAGTTGCATCCACATTACGTCGCGATGCCGTGACCAGCCAGTTAAAAGAACATGATATTGATGCTGTTATTCGTGATCTACTGGAAGGTAATCAGTCGGATGAAGATGAAGAAGATTCTGAAGAAGAGTTGCAAGAAGATGTAGATACAAAAACTGATGATCTAAAGGAAATGAATGGCGATCGTGGATCTAACTCTGAAGTAGACAGGAATAAATCAGAGTCTGATATTCATTCAGTTGGTTCTGCTTCCACTACTGGAACACCAATCCGTCACAATGAGAATGGTTATAGTTCAACGAACTCTAAGTCTGTAACCAGAGTAGTTGAAACCAAATGTTCTGAAGAAAAAGTAAGAAGTAAAAAGACAGAAAACAAAAATAAATATACTGACCCTATTTCTCAGTTGGATCGAGTCCAGGCACTACGTGATGCTATTTTAGACTATCTTGCAGCAGAAGAGTCGAGTCCTACGGCCGTTGTAAGTTTCTTCACTATATTGTGTGATTTATCCACCATTTTTGTCTTAAATTATGGAAGATTTTGTAGGTCTATGAACCACAAATTTACCCTTAATTACAGCCTTCGCTACTGTAATTTATCATTTTGGACACGTTTACATAAGATTCCAATTGACCTGGTTATCCGAGATTTCAATCGCTATCTTGAATCACAAATTTAAAATCCATTTTATCTTATTTTATGGATATCGGATTGTGTACAATGTTTTGGAATATTTACGTCAGTCAAATCCAAATTAGAGTTGTCCAAAAGCTTTTTTGAAACGGAAGATATTAATTTCACTTTTTGTTGAGATGTTATTCCGGTATTTTACCTGTCACATTTCATTAATGTAGGGGAATAAAACTAATTTGGGAACATTAAGAACACCGATTCAGTATATTTAAAGAACATCTACACCAAAAATATCCTTAAAGCTGAGAGTACGCTCTCAAAATTCCGTTTTTTTTAATAGTAAGGGCTTTTGTCTTATTTAACACGTAAGTTTATCAATAATACCGTTCAGTTCAAAACGCGGTTTTACGTAATCAAAGTTTTCATTTCGTAAGCTCCAGTTAGTGAGAGAAATAGTAGGGATGACATCTCAGCCAACACAGTTGGTTAGGTCAAATCTAATTGCCACTTCATTCCATCAGCTTCAGTTTGACTGATAGAAAAGTTGCTTTGTGCACGTTCTCACATACATATTTGATATCAATTTTTTTCGAATAGTAATTTACTTGTTAATTACTCATTTTCAATTTCAGTATGCTCGTAAGTTCTACCTAGCCCAGTGGCTTAATGATTGTACAAAAGAAACAGAACGTGCTCAAAGAAGTGTAGTACAGAAAAAAAGCCAAAATGCTGTTTTAAATGGCAATGGTGAAACTATCTGTGCTACGAAAGGTTTATCGGAGGTGGATCAGGCGCTAATACTGGCAGTAGCAGAGAGAAGAAGACAACACATTTTATCAAAAGTACGTGAAGCCTCACAATCTTGGCGCCAACGCAGATGTTTATGGAGCAATTCATTACCTCCTAATGAGAAAAAGTCTGCAAACGTATGTATTTCTGATTCGAACCAAGAAACGACGCTTATTTTACGGGGCACTTTAGACTATGAAGATTGTTGCTTAGTTTGTCGTTATCTTGCCAGTCTTAGACCATTTTCTCAAAGTTTTGATGTTTATTTATCTCAAATATGCAAAGTAAGTTTTGTAATCAGTTTCCCCCATACTTAGCTTTGTATCTTATTAGATTAATAGATTTTTCAAAAATACATGATGACGCACTAAACTGATTATTTGTTCTATTTACTCGCGATGTAAATAAAAAGTGATTCTAATTCTAAACGTTTTAAACAGGACCAAATTATTTTTACTTATTCCACTAATCTCTGCACGTTATTTGAAGAAGCTACCTTTTTCATAATGTCTTAAAAAAATTTTTCTGACTAGTCTGGACTTCATGAAATTGAGGACTGTAATTTACTAAATAGGATGAGTCTAGTTAGGAGTTTTCATTCTTTTCAGTTATATTTGTAACCTCTGTATCTAAAACCGTTGAAAATAGTCGAAAAATCCATTTCGGAGTTATTATACTTCTGGTAGTAGCTTGGGAAATGAAATAAATTTCCATTTAGTAAAAGCCAAACGGTTACTCTTAATCTGTCCCATTTTAGGGGTCGTCGTAATGTTTGTCTACCTGTTAATGATCAGTTTTACAACACTAGTGAGAACATTTCTACCCTTTTTTGTGAAACGTGATCCATATCAATCGTTGAAGTTACGTTCTATTTTTCACAACGAAGCGATGAAATTTCACTTCATAACTGTGTTCATACTTTGTAATTCTGAGAATCAATTTCAGTGTTTTGTATGTTTCAGTTATTGAGCGAATCATCGGTTGCTGTGCGCACTAAAGCGTTAAGATGTTTGTCGGCAGTAGTGGAGGCTGATCCAAATGTTTTAGCTCGTGTAGATATTGAGCGGGCTGTTCATTCTCGTCTTCTAGATACATCGACTTCAGTTCGTGAAGCTGCTGTAGATCTGCTTGGTCGATTTTTAAGTTGCAGACCAGAGTTGACTGCACAATATTATCCTATGTTGGCTGAACGAATACGGGATAAAGGCGTAAGTGTCCGCAAACGCGTCATTCGAATCCTTCGTGATATTTGTCTTGAGCAACCAGATTTCCCAAGAGTTGCTGAAATTTGTGTTAAAATGATTAGACGTGTTAACGATGAAGAAGGTATCAAGGTGATTTACATTCTTGTTTATTCACTGGTCGTTTTTCTATTTTATCTGTTATATTTTAATATATTATGAAAAGTTTACATCTAAGTGAATCCTATCTCACATATAATTTTCCAATTTGTCATCAAATATGCTTGTGTACAGCACCTGCGTGAATATCGATGTGTTAATCTTTAATTCATCATATAGTGTCGGAAGCGTAGGCGGATACGACGAATAGGCAACGGTGGATGTACCTGTCTTTCCGAGTCCTTACTGTCCCGTATAGTAGAACGGCTCGAAATGTTTTTATCAGCGGCGCAAGGTGACAACGGAATGGCAGAAGAGTTTATTGTGGAGGTAAGAGGGTTATTCGGAGTTGTAGGAAGGATTTGAATGTGACGGATTCGGTCGCGTGTGCTTATATGGTTGTGTGATAATGAGTTTCGGGAAACATTTGACTCAATCACACTGGCCCAGATTTGTATAACACTATTTGTTTACACCTACCGGGTCTGTTATTATTCATGTTGATTTGGAATCCATGTATTTTGAATCATAAGTGGTATTTTCGAATGACCCTGTAGATTTTGTTTGATATTACTTCCTCTTGTTGTTTTCGTGTTGTGGAAAGAACTAGTCTTTTCTGAAAATGTTCAGTTTAACGTTTATTACCGTTTTCTGAAGTACTAATATTATAGTTTGTGAATATGATGATGACAGCGTTCATCCCTTAACTTTTTTCAGAAACTTGTGCACGAGGTTTTTCAAGCAATGTGGTTTACTCCTGTACGTGAAAGGGAAACAGTGAAGCTTCTTAGAAAGGTTATGAATATAACGGATGTCGTTGGTGCTTGCAAAGATACAGGTTATGAATGGTTTGAACAATTTTTACGAACTGTAAGTGTGATTTTTTTTAATAACATTTTAATTTTACGATATATGTGTATTCATTCGTTTTGTGCAAGAATAATTAGATAATTAGAATTATATTTGTTTTCGTGATTCTGATATCCTGAATTCAAATGTGAATTATACTGACAAATGTGTATTACGTGCTACATAATTTGCTTAAGTCGATTTCTTGATGTTTTATGATTTACAGCTTTTAAAAAAGGAAGAAACTGAAAAAGTCAAACCGGTTGAAAAAGCATGCAAACAAATAGCTGATTGTTTGGTTCAAAATATTATGCGATTAGAAGGTAATGTTTCCAAATCATATAGCTTCTTCATTCGATGAATAATATTCTACCTCCTGTTATCGAATTTCATTTCTACCTTAATGTTACACCGTTCAGACATTGGACACAAAATATCCTCATTCTAAGTAAACCATTCAGATAGACAGATACAACGCAGAACTTCGTACGTAAGTACATCAGTTCACGTTGCCATACCGCATCAACACAGACGCAACTATCAGTTCAAATCCAAGAGTGATAGCAATAATAGAAGTATTAGCAGTAATGGACAAGATTAGGGAGCGATGATATGATTCGATAAGTATAATTCAGTGAGATAAATTTAGAAAGATAGGGATTATGAGGAATTCAGAAGCTTAGAATTTGAGAGAACACAATGAATGAATGCACCTGCGCCATTGCAAACGATTTTGAGCCATGTCGTTCAAGGTCTTTAACCATTGGTGACTTTCGTCTCGCGGACTCCAACCAGGTAACCTACATCTACCAACATGACTCAATCCACTTGTCAGTGACTTCATGGATGTGTGCCATGTTTTGGTTTGGCAGCCCCTAGCTTCCCGCCAACCTACTCCTACACCACAAAACATAGCTCAGGTAAACCATTCACCCAGATAGGTGTTACAGAAAACTGTTAACACTTGCACTATGCCTTAAAATATTAATCTCATTAACTTCAAGAGGTCTCTATATGGGCATCAAATGAACAAACACACTTATGTTAGTCAGTTAGGTTGTTAATTATCATCTAGTAAATCGACAGGTTTTTACATGTTCGTTTTGGCCTTTTCTCGATTCTGTCTAGCATACCATTATGTTAGAGAAAGTTTGATCAGATGATGCATACAAAATAAGTCAGTTTTTTTTAATTGATTACCTATTGAAATGTACTAGATTGTCGATCAGAGCTTTTGGATTGGAAGCTTCAAATTTAAACTGTGCTCTACTTATTCCGATTTAAACCACGCTCTTGAAAAGTATTGTAACCTCTGACTGTAAACTGCCTGGTTGTAATCTTGGATATATCATGAATGAGCAGTTCAACGTTCTTGATGGGTGTTACTCAACACTGATTACAGTGATGAATAACAGTCATTTTAAATTATAAGTGTTCAATATTTTGTCATTTCGTTTGTTCAATTACGTCTCTTTAACTGATTACAATGCTTTGTTATTGTTCTTATGTTCCTACAATAATACTTATTCTTTAACACCTGTTAGAAACGAGTGTAAAATTTACTTGACATCGTCTACAAGTATGCTTGAGAAAATGTTTGTTACTACTGATATATTTAGTTTCCTTAACTATTTGCGGTTTTTGATCACGTTTTGCTCAAAAAATATCTGTGATATATCGTTGGTTCATAAATAAATCTGTGACTGTTGTCCACTGGTTATCAGTCGGAAGTATTTCACAGCTGTGTATTTTTGTGCTAGATAACGGTTTATTTGGTGATACACGAATAGCGAGTAATTCTGTATTATTTTCTTTACCAATCAATTTTTTAATGGTGGAATCTAATACGTCCTCATTTTTGACTTTGCTAAACGAAACTGAATCTCAAGACCGTTTATCAAATCACTCGACAGTACTACTTATAGAATTGAACGTATTAGTTGTTGGTATATGGTTTTCTGCATTTATTTTATCATTCCAGAGATTTCTAGTCAAAGCAATCAAAGGTTAGTAGCATGTTTGGCAACACTCCATCTATTAACCAAGATCAGACCAGAATTAATGGTTCAGTATACAATGGTATTACAACCTTATCTGTCCATTCGCTGTAATGAAGCTTCAGATGCCCATGTGTTACACTACGTAGCTAGAATTCTAGAAGCTACGTTACCATTGATGGAACATCCCAGTGAGACACTAGTTGCACAACTTGAAGAGGACATGGTTCGTCTCACTCTACGACACGGAAAAATGGTACTTGAATCATGTGTTGCATGTTTAGGTGCAGTTGTCAACCGTGTTTCAAAGAACTACTCTCTAGTTAGAGATTGTTTCACCCGATTTTTCAACGCTCTTCAAAAATTTCGTAGCGAACTATCGGATGATCCTGAGCGCAAAATATCCCCAACCATTCGCCCTTCTATTCTTCGAGCTCTATTTACTGTTGGTTTACTTTGCAAGCACTTTGATGCTAATGTTTTCCGATCAAACAAAAACGTGAGTGTTTTTTGATCCTCGAAAATATTTTGGTTGAATTCGTAATTTTTGATTTTGATGCTTTATTTCTCATCTGTTTTTTCATGCTTATGAATATATTTAATAATAAAATATACCATATTTCAAGATTTCTCAGTAACCTCGTTTTACTTTATGTAGGTGAATATTCGTGATCAAGTATTCGAAACACTTATGTTCTTTACAGAGCAAGTTAAATCAGACATTGAAATGCGTAAGAAAGCATTGTCGGGGTTAGGTTTTCTCTGTACTCGTCATCACGAACTACTTTGTGGTCCTCGTCTTTGTAAATTTTATCATGATCTTTTACAAGCTCCTTGTGATGAAGCGAATTCCAAACCATCCGACCATCATTTGGAACTAAAGTGCATCGTGTTAGAAAATTTACTAAATTTTTTTCTTGAGGAAGAAAAACGAATGTTAGAAGCTGATGCGAAATGTAAGTATTGACTTTTATTCAACGTATTTTTTATTGCTCCATTTGGACATTTTTGTGTACATTTCAAAACTTGCTTAAGCCATGTTAGTAGGTTGTGGTGAATATGCATTGTTTTCAGATGTTTGTTATGATTTGGTTTCACGATTCACATTGTCGTTCAATATAGTCTCTTCAGTGCACATCGTCTTTGATCGTTTCTTTATATTTCCTAATTTCCTAGGCTTTCACATCCAAACATTTATGAATATGAAGCGGCGTAGCTTGACCATTTTATTTATTGTTTTACTACTTTGATTAAAAACAACCTACTGACATGGATATACTTGTGAGGATCTAAATACGATATAAGCATTTCGTGTCTGTTGCCATCCATCACTATATTTAAGACGATATTGTGAATCTTATGCCGTCATGTTATAAACAAGAATTGAAGTTAGACAACACCAGATAATTTGTTGTAATTAGATAATTAATGCAGTGTAATGACTACTCGTCGATATTCTTCGGAACATCTAATTCATCAGTCACCGTCCTATTCCTGCCTATTCAGTAAATCAAAAAATCTCATCTGCAACGATTATCGGTCTAGAAAAGTAAGCAAAATTAAGCTTCCTCTGTGTATAGATATATTTACTATCGATGTAAATATACTGACTAAATAATATAACTGAAAATAAGTTGTTACTGGATGAATAAAGGCAGTTGAAATGAAGGATTTAGCTTGGGAAGATTTTTATAGTCAAAACAACATCCCTCATTTCAAGCAAATCAGTACTTTTTTAAAGACATCCTACTTCTCAGTTGCAGACTGTACTTGGTTATTATACCATATTCTACTCAACGCGATTCTTCTCTCATACCGCTTAGGGACAGTTTAGTTGTTCATCACAATCTGTGTAAGGTTGTCATTTTTGATTCTACGAGGACATTTTTCTATCATATTACTGCCAAATTTGTGCTTCAATAATTCACATTTCGACTCTCAAATTATTGTTTTTTATGTTTCAGGGAAAGCTAGTCAACATCAAGAATCACTGAAAGAAATGGGGGATATTGCTTCGGGCATGGGTAGCTCAGTCGCTCAGATGTATCTCAAAGATATACTGGAGTCATTTTTTTCACCATTCTTTACTGTGAGGCTCACTGCACTTTCTGTCATAACTACAATTCTCCGTCAGGGTCTTGTTCATCCAGTCCAAACTGTACCCTATTTAATAGCTATGCAGTCCGATATTGATCCGAATATTCGTATTAAAGCTGATGCTCAACTTCAGGAAATAGACACTAAATTTCCGGGCTTTCTGACAGTAAGTACAACATCCCTATGTGCTTTTCACGATTTGCTTTTTATAATTATGCTTCTTAACTTATTTATGCTAACCATATCTAACTTGTTTTCACAGATGCGAGCTGCACAAGGTGTTAACTTGTCTTATCGCCTTCAGCTTGTTTTATACAATGAACTACGTGAAAAGCTGAAGGGGAATTCTGGAGGACCTCTTCAACAAATAGGTTCACCTGAATCATCAAATCTTCATAAATCCACTCATCCAATCAGTGCTCCACGTCGAAATGTGCGTAATAGATCTGAGGCTGATAGTTTGGGCTCAGATGAAAATCCAAAGTGTTCACCACCAACGAATTTCTCGGAATCTCAATCTCTTCTCAATATTCCAGAAGATTCTTTTGGGGCTATTCGCGGTACTAGAGATCCTTTCAGTGAAGTTCCTTCTGCTCTGAATTCGCATCTATATTCAATGCTTAGAAACAATAAAAGTCAACGGCGTTCTCTACTTAATGGCCTCATATCACTGTTCGATGATTCGCAGGTTCGTACTCATTCATTATGAGAGATCTTTTTACTACTTTAACTTCTTATAGCTTCCATAGTTTATCCATTTCAGGTGACTGAGTTTGCAACAATTTATTTTATGCTTCTCGAGTGAGCTCTCGCGAAACGTTCTCTCTTGTTCACTAATCACGAACTATAATCCGTTGATTTTAAAAATTAAATGTAGGACTATCGTTTAATTTTCTGTCTTGAAGGATGAGAATTTCAAAGTTACTCTGTGATTAGAAATCATATACGTGTCGAAGAGTTTATTCTTATTGTTCATCAGAATGATAAATTATGTTCGTTTGTACACCATGAGTTTCCATTTAACTGATTTCCCTAGCATTGTTTTACCTCACAATAGTTTTACGCTTGAGATTCATTCTCCGTATAATTATCTACCAGCTACAAAATTAGATCTTACATTGTTATATAACTGCACTGTCGATTAGCTGGTTGATTAACCAATACAATTGTGTATCTGCATTTTAATGTATTTTATTATAATAGACAATGAGTTTTGATTTTAGGAATGCTTATAAATATATATATGTATATATATATAATCTCATTGACTACGGTTCTGTTTATTATAGAGGATTCCTCTTAGTCAATTGGTATATGTTGCTGATAACCTGGCTCATTTTCCTTATCAATCGCAAGAGGAACCTTTGTTCGTCGTGCATCATATAGACTTGATGGTTAGTATGGCTGGTTCAGGAGTTTTAAACAATGTTCGTGAGGCACTTTTTCCAGAACTAAAAGCAGCTCTAGAGTCTGTTCTTACTGCTCAACTTGAGACAGATGCAAAAAATCGTGCACAAATGGAATTGCAGTTGCGTGCTGAACTTCAGGCGCAACAGGTTGGTTCGGCTGATGCTCTAAACAGAGGTGATCACGAGACAGCTGAATTATTTGCCGATCAAATTCAACATACTATTCAAAGAATAAACAATTTAAATACCTCCAATCCTCCTGTTATGGCTAGTAACGCATCTCTATCTGAATTCTCTTCCTGCCCTCTCCCTGGAAGAGAAGGTAAGTTTTTTTCATTTTATCAGCTGTTGACCATATTGTCCGCTACTAACAAAATAATAGATTTGATCTATTTTAGTTAAAGTGGTTTGACAACTATCTTCTTCTCAATTGTTAAGCCATTATCTATTCTTTAAGGTGTTTCTCGAGTTGATCTGGGTCCTTTCGAAATAGAAGAGGAGGAAGATCCAATTGCATTATTTGATAGATTGTCGAAGACTCGCCAAACATCTTTAACGATAGTTCGTGACGCGATCCGTACCAGTCGAGCTTGTGTTTTATTGCTGACGCTCAAACAATTTTTGAAAGAATCATATTGTATCACCGATGGGTAAGTCTTCTTGAGTACAATTGTCACATGTTTGAGTTTAAAAGGCTTTAACAATACTTAAAACTGATGCCATCAGCATATTTTCTGAAAATTAAAGATTTCTATATTCAAATTCAGTTTTTAACAATTTGAAACTTACGTTCTATTTTTAAAAATTGCTTGATTTCCAAGTAAATTTTGCATCTAAAAAGTTATGATGAATCAGTTTGTTTCATGAACTTAAACATTGAACTACAGATTATTGAGTAGACACAATAAGGGTATTTCCATCTAATCAAATGTCTTACTTATTGTCTGAAGTCAATGCTATTTCAAAAGTGCCTAAGATCATTACTGATCATTACACAGATGTCGGTTTTCTACAACTTTTTTCATACTTGCTAAGAATCATGCTTTTAAGTACATACAGATTTCAAGTACTTTTGTAAGACTCTGTTATCGAAACTAGTGTTGTTCGAAAGTCAGTGGAACAAAGAAGTACAAATTTTTATAGACTGTTGCATAAGATTAATAAGATTGCCAAGTTAATATGTAGAATTTTCAGTAAAGGAGCATAAATTTCAATTCTTAGTTAAAATTATGTGTATGTATTTACCTGTCAGTTGTGATAGGGATACTGCTACCATAGTTAAACCAAACCTTAAATGCTAATATACAGTGCTCCGGTTTCTGTTACCTGTCAATAATGCCTACACAATCATAAAAATAATTTTACCATCAATTTATTTCTTGAGTTACCTACATTTTTGGATTATTTGTGCAGTGAAGTGTACGATAAAAGAAATCCTATCTTCAATTTTGTCCTGAGAGAAGCATCGTTCCAGTTATTGTTAAGAACTGTACATTTATATTTGTTTGTCGTTCAGATATATCAAAAGGTTAAATAATCAGGAATTTGATATACTGCCTTTCATATCCAAGCTCATTACCCTAATTCATCGTCTTCAAACGCACGTGTGCTCATTGACTAGGGTTTTAACCGCGTTTCGTCATAGCATTTCTGCATTACGTGTTATCATAGTTAAATATGACTTTATTTCCATCGTTACCTCACATTTATATTCAGTTATTATATACCTATTATATGAGTTTCCTACTATATGTATATCTTAATATTTTATTCCCCTTTTGTATTTGTAATTCAGTAAAATTCAACGTTACTCACCGTCTGACTCAGCCAAATTATGGGAAAAGCCGTTAACACGACGTACTGGTGTTCATTTTCATCCAGTACCTTGTTTAAAAGCTGCCGGAATGGAGATCCATAAATTTGGCTCTTATGCTCTATGCAATACTCAATCATTAGTTAAGACAGATCATAACAATATCGAGGTGTCCAATCCCAGTTTCAAACAAGCAGATAAGGAAGAAGAATCCATAAGTGAAATGCAGTCTCTGATCCGAGATTACTTGGACTTCCGAAAGCTAATTCTTACCATTGATCCTCCTGGAGAAGAAGAATTAGGACCTGATGACTTGAATACGTCTATGCAGTCTGGTGGACCGATTGTTGATGATAGGTTAAATACAATTTCAGGTAACATTTATAATTCTGCTTACATTTAGTTCTCCCAAAATTTTAAATGTTCATTTAATAAATGGTTTTCTTGTACTATTAGTAATTTAAATACATTGTGAACTTGGCTTTAAACCTAAATATCAATCACTTTGTAATTTCAGATAGTGCACAGTCGAGCAAAGGTCGATCTACAAAAACCTTAGTACCACAATTGCACAACAAATCTTCAGAAGATGAAAATGATTCCGAAGACTCAAATGTGAGTTTTTTATTTTCTCTTTTATATCAATTTTGGTGTTCTTAATTATTGTTAGAGTTTCATCTCACTTTATGTCTGGTCATAATATACTTGTTGTGTCTATGATTAATTGTTTTACTTTTTTAAAACAAATGATTGATCAAGTGGATTATTGATTGTGTACGCGTTCATTTGAATTTTCAGGCAGGTGGAGCTTCTCGACTTATGTTGGCTCAATCAGCTCCTATAAAAAAAAGAAAACCAGCTCTCAATTTACGTGGGAATTCGAAAAGTTCGTTAAGTCGAAATAGCAAGAATAAGCGCAAACGTCGAAAACGATGCATAGTAAATAATTTTTTTCATTAAACTTTGGTTTCCTTTGTATAAAGAAATACTTTCATTCTGATTCCTCAAGTAATTCTTAACGTTTTAATTAATGGGAAGGCAATCGTATGCTTTGTTGAAAAGATTTTTAAAATAAAACTGTATATCTGCTACATACGATTCTCCGAACTCTACCTATTCTTTAACATGTTGACACTGGAGTGGAGTAAAACACAACTGTACACTTGAAAACGCTAAACTAAATAGAATAAATAATCCTACTATAGACATCTGAAATTCTACGTCGTAACTTTAGTTTCAGTAGTATTTCTTTCCTCATTTATATATGCTATTAATTTTCAAGATTAGTATGTCTATTTTAGTGCTAGAAATATATACGAATAATATATTTAATGGGATTCATTTCCCTTTTTCAAATGTGAAACTAGTGTACAATATTCTCAATATTAAAAAAAAGAAATATTAGTAAGTAAATCAACTGTTAGACGCAGTTGTATACTTAAAAATAAAGTATCATAAATTTGTTATTGTAATCAATCGTTTTAGCTTGTAATTATTTAGCAGTTGGTAAATTTAATGCTTGACTTTAAATTTGATTCCTATTGTGTTTTTTAAAACCTAGATGGCGGCCAGTTCTAGTGGTGAAGAAAGTGAGTCAGCAGACGAGTCTGAACCGTCTGATCTAGATTACTGATCTTAATAAACAGGTCCTCTTACTTTTTTTCTACCACTTTTGGCTGTAAAAATTGTTACTGCGCCACATTTTGTTCACAAGTCAAAATTTCGCGAATTGTGCATTATGGTGTGTTTTTACTACAGACGTTCCACCCAATAAATAAAACAAACCACTATTATCAGGTTTCCTGAACAATCCTCTCTTTGCTGAATACTTCACTTATTTGTCAACTCAAGCCTGATTTTTGTATGGAAGATTTGTTTCTATATCTGTGCACTCTTTTCTTTAATCATGTTTTTCTTCTCTCCTATGGCAGCTTATCTCTTGATCATTATTGTCTGTACGAAAGAGGTGTGTGCTTAGATTTCTGGCTGAAGTTTTACCATACTGTTCTGTAATTATGTAAAGCTATTTTGTTTTTAAAGTGTAATAATGAAATTGTTCAGATCTCATTAATTACGTCTGCGTATATCATGCGTTCTTCTTGTTGGAAATCCGGTCGGTTTTACAATAGGATTACATTCCCCCAAAATAATAATTCGTCATTATGTTCTTGGTTAATATTTGCCTACTTTTTGAGAAACCTTCGATGTATGATTATCTGAAAGTATGATTTGTTTGATTTTTTGCATCAACATCCAAATTTTGACTTCTGTACATTTATGTTTCATACTCAAGTTTCATTGACAGTATGATATCCTTTATTCTCCTTTTACATAATCGCTAATTTGTTTGTGAAGTCGTCTATGGTAGTATATGTTCTAGAAATTTTAATTTTGTACATATATATATACACCAATGTATATTATTTTCATAAGATTTATATGATGATTAACTGATGGTACCGCCTATTCTATAAATCCGATTGTATTTTTTTCTTTTGAAAATTCATATATCAATGAATGGGTTCATTTGCCTGAAGAACGTTTCATCATGCTAACTGACCTGTGTTGAAACACCATCCTTTTGTATATAGCATATTTCCGTATGTTCGTCCGCATTATTCATTCGCTTCTATGAATGACTTATCTTTTATTTTTTCTTTTTTTTGTGTATACTTTAATCGTCCACTGAATAGGCGTTTTTATCGGCTAGTTATTGATAGTCTTTCTTCGTTTTAAACAGGAGTAGTGCTGATATGTAATGATTTGTTCGTTTAACACTTACTCGTCTGTGTATATTTTATCAGCACTCACTATTCGGATACTTGTTCGCCTATTGTGTAAATGTGTTTGCCTGTGAGACTAAGAGTCTAATTAAATTCTACATTAATTTTGCTTTGTTTTCATAAATCATGTTTAAAACATAATCAGCTAGAAGAATTGTTTCTTTTACTGTTGGTTTTATATAGTTTTATTAGTTTGTGGACTGGTTTCGTATGTAGAAGGGCAGCGGTGTATTTATTCGCGTATCTGGACTCAACCTTTTCTTAATCTATCTAGGATTTGAATTTAAGAGCGTTGGTAACTGTGGTAGATACGAATTGTCGGTCACCGATAAAACCTCGATAAATAAAAGTTCAGATGCAAGGTTTCCAGCGCACATTGAGGTGAAGATTTGTAGCTCAGGTTGATGATTGTGTTGGAGCTGCGTTCTCTGAGATGGATGTTTTGGTTGTGGAGTTTTCATCGTTCCTCTGAATAACATCATCAGCACAAACTTCAGATAGAAGTGAAGTATTCGAATTTCTCGTCGTATGACCCGCAGCTTGTTCTGTTACCCTAGACCTTGAAGGGTTGTTACTGACCATTAACCTGTTGTTGTTTGCACCTTTATTTCCATCGTATCCCTCTTTGATCTGTTTCTTGATCCTATGTTTGTCTATGATTTTCCTGGTTGGTTGGTAAATTGGGTCAATGTCAAAGTGTTAATTTCTGATTGACCTGAGTGCTAAGCTTCTAAAAATTCTCTAGTGTTCTTTATGTTCCCCTATCCACTATTTCAACATTGTTCCAACCGAATGTATGTACATATTAGTCTGTATGTATTGATATAAAGGTAGGGATGTCATGGCGTCTGACTGTTAATTGATGTTCACGCTAACGAAACTAAAGAGAGTACGTCCACCTTATCTCATACAGTGTTTTTTACAGTCTGAACGATTTATTTTGTGGATAATATTTGGAGTTTTTTTTCCTTTGGTTTAGATAGGATTGGGTGAAGTGATTCTGTTGGTTTGTGTGCTGCGTCTATTCCAAATGATTTCAGAAGTCGTGCCGTAATTTCCGATATCTTAGTCATTAACAGTTGGTGCTTCGGTGACTTGTTCACTAGTGTTTTGTACGCGAAATACCAAAGATTTGTTGAGGGTGCCATCTTTGTAGTTGACATGCATCTGAATGTCTTGGCCCTATCGCCACACCAAATTCAATTCTCTTTGTCATCGAATATTTTATAGTCCAAAGTTATCACTCCACTCCTTGTTTCACTGCTGTATTTACGAAGATTTATTCAATAAATTTTTAGGAAGTGTTAGATGTCAAACACACCCCTTCCTAATAAAATACCGCAGTATCCAGTTTGTTCACTTTGATATAAGTTTTGAGACGCCAAACGAGTGTTGATAGCATTCAGTCATAAGGAATCACCATCTTACGTCTTTCGGGACCAGTCAGTTGGGTAAAAAGTGGAATATGATACGAACGTAGGTCAGCTCAAGTTGTCATACCACAGTTGGTCAATTTAAATTCCATAGCAGTAGAGGTAGAAGCAATATTGGTGATGGAAACGATTAGGGATCAAAGTTATGGTATGGGAAGTATATTCCAGTGAAATAAATTCTGGGAGGAAAAGTCATGAATTCAGATTAAAATTTGACAGGAGATAAAGAGTGTACGCCCCTGCGTCATTGCAAGCAATTTCGGGCCATGTCGTTCAAGGTTTCTACCGTCGGTTACTATCGTCTCGCGAAACCAAGCCGGGTAGGCGGCTGCACCTACCTACATGGCTCAGTCCAGCTGTCAGTGACTCCATGGATTTGTGCCATGTTTTGGTTTGGCCACCCGTTGCTTCCTTCCAGCATACCCCTACGTCAGATGTCGCTCGACAAGGCAGTTGGTGGTTAGGCAGACTTAGCACATCTCCAGCCCAACCACGTCAGCTGATCGAGACTCACTACTTTGTCGGTCGATTCACCATCCTATCCTATTACTCTTCCTAACACCAGCATTGTTTACTCGGTTTTCCCGGGATACACGAGCAGTGATTCGAAGTCATCTGTAATCGAATGCCAGTAACCTAGGAATATCCTCTATTCTTAATCAGTCAGATGCAACGTAGAACTTGGTACGTAAGTACATTAGTTCATGTTGCCATACCACATCAGCACAGAGATATAATTGTCAATTCAAATCCAATAGTAGAAGAGGTAGTAAGGGAATTAGAAGTAATCGGAGAGATTAGGATTAGAAGATATCATTCAAGAAGTATGATTCAGTGACAAAAGTTTAGAAAGTCAAAAATAAAGGGGTTGAAGAATCTAGAAGATTAGGATTTGAGACAACACAAAGAATAAATGCACCGGCGCCATTGCAAACGGTTTTGAGCCATGTCATTCAAGGTCTCTAGCCATCGATTATTATCATCTCGCGGACCCCAACCACTTAGTCGACAACTACCGACATGGCTAAGTCCACTCGTCAATGACATCATGGATTTCTGCCATGTTTTGGTTCGGCCGCCCCTAACTTTCTTCCAACCTATTCCTACACTACAAAACATAGCTCGTCGATGGTTGGGCATACGCAACACATGTCCTTACCACCTCAACTGATGAAGTTTCAATACTTCATCTATTGATCTGCCATTCCTACCTAGCACCCGTTTCCTAATAACAGCCTGGTTTTTTCTAGTCTGCTCTTCACGAGCTTTCGTTAAGCGTCGAAGTATTATTGAGGCCAATATTTTAGATACTATATTAGTCAGACTTATTCCCCTGTGATTGTCACAAGAAGATTTTTGTCTTTTCTTATGGATTTGGACAATCAGTGATTGAGACCAGTCGGATGGGATTGCGTCCAGTTCCCAGATTCTACCTGTCAATCTAGCTGCTAAAACTGGACCACCATCCTAAAGTATCTCAGGGGTCAGTCTATCAGGACCTGCAGCTCGCCCCAGATTTCCTAACGCTTTCTCAACTTCATAAACACTAGGGGGACGCACGTCGATTGGCCATTCAGGATGACCGGAGATCGTGGGTAACCGAAGAGTGGCTCGAGGCCAGTTGGACTAATCCCTAAAGTGTTCTGCTCATCGGTCCAGGATAGAGAACAAATAATATTTCTATCCTTTCCCGGGATAGTCTCACTCACATTTGGGTTCCTAATACCAGTTTCCTTGATGAGTCTAAATAGTTGCCGATCGCCTCTGCCTTTTCCATCGCGGTCGTTACGTAGGCTTTTTATCAGCCTACGTCTAAGCTAACTCCGCTCCTCAGAGCCAGGCGGGATGAGTTTAAGAGCATCCATCAGTTCGGTAGATACTGCTGAGACCAACGGCTTCTTCCTAGACTTATTGTTCACCTTACTAGCAGATAGCACTGCTGTTCCCATAGCCTTTCTGATATCATTACAACCTGCCTCCGGATGTGAATTGCTTAAATGGTTGCCTGTCTTTCTAGTTGTTTCTGAAATATATTCATGGCTCTGCTATCATTAAGTAAAACCCTAAGAGGCATCCTTACGGTGTCTTTCCCTACTTGAGCATTCAAGTCACCAGCCATTATTACTACATCAGAGCGCCTAGCACTTTGGAGGAGTTACGAAAGCTTTCTGTAAAACTCATCTTTTACATCGTCTGAACTGCAGTCAGTGGGGGCATCGGCTGATACGACGAAGAGGGGTGTCCCTATCTTTCCGAGTCCTTACTGTCCCGTTTAGTCGGACGGCGCAAAAACGACTATCTAAAGGGATCCAGTCTAGGATAGACTGTTCAGCTCTACAACTCAATGCTATGCCTACGCCAGCAAGTCCCTGGGAAGCAGCATCAGGGCTTCCAGACACACGAAGAGTAAATTGAGCTGCTTCTTTATTGTGACAAGGTGAAATCAGAATAATAATTTTATAGGATCCTGTATGCGCGTTCCGAAGACGCAGTTTACATTGACGGTGCGAGATTCTAAAGTCCTAGCTAATGATGCCTGTTGCCCTATTTGACACAATGTCTGTACATTAAAAGCTCCAACATGTAGTTTAGAAAGGGGTTTCAGGAGACCAGGAATGACGTTTCGTGAACTCGCATCGTTTACATTAGCGGTGCAGTGAGATAAGGGGATGCGAGTAGATTTAGTTGTGGAGAGAAGAGAGGTATGTGTGGGTGTAGGAAGGATTTGATTCCGACCAATTTGGTCTCTCATGCTGTTACAGGTATGAGGGCGGTTGTGACTTCCCGGCTGCCCACACCGTGGAAGTTTGTTTCTTGAGGGACCTGAAAAGGAAGATAGATTAGTGTTGGTCTTAACGACCTGGGAGCGTGACCGCAAAGCCCAGCGGACAACTGTTTGAGGCCGGTCACTAACGGCCTTTTTGTCAAAGGTTTTTTGAGTATTAGCCCCGCTTCTAAAGGCCCTTAGTGGGCACCCTTACCCAAGGAGACGGAAATCCGTGAGTTAGGGGAGGTGTGACATTTTTAGGGCCGACCTTTTCTAACCCTTCCTTCCTTGTGAGAAGACAGCATCGCTGCAGATGCTGGTTGTCCGAGGGAAACACCTTACTGCCGTCACACCCGTCCGCAGCCAGCAGTACGACCTCACCCTCAGACCTTAAGTAGCTGCTTTTAGTCTCATCGTTCTCCAATCGACCTGCCTGGAATAGTAGAACCTTCAGGAACATATGTTCCAGCCAATATAGCTCGGTTGGGTCATTACGATAGGTAAGCCCGATCACCACGCCAAGGTAGCAGCTACGGTCGGTCTTAATCATACTGTTTCATACTCCTGAAGTTGAGCGGAGCGAATTGATGCACAATAGGCCCGTCCTTTGGTTAAAAGACGAATATCTCGCCTACGCCACAACTGAAGCTAGTTGACAAAAGCCAGTCCATGCTAAGATTTTGTCACTCACCAGATCAATCGGTGCCTATCTGACTCCCAAGATAAGTGGAGCGGTTGGGTCATCACGATAGGTAAGCCTGACCACAAATGTCAAAGTAGCAGCTATGCTTGGGAGTCCGAGACAAGTGTTGTATCTCAAAAGTTAACTCGATTGCTTGTCTTTTACTAATGGACAACTGAGTGGATTACAAATGACCTACTAGCAGTAAGTACAGAACCCTGAAAATGTAGCAAAATATCGCTACTACTCGTATCAAGTTTTTGCTGTGAAAGACTCATTATTTTGAATATATGTTCTAAAATTGAGCTTTTGACTTGAAAGTCATCTAAAATTGGATCAGGTATCAACTTTATCGCTGTCATCCGTTCGAATATGGGACTGATTATTAGATATGAATTGGACATTGAAAGTAACTACCACAAAGATCCTAATTTTATACGTGATTTATTATTTTTAATATGCTACGCTTCCATAATGCACGTGTACAATCACATGGATTCCAGGTTTAACAATTAATCTAGGCACCCAGATGTCTTCTTGGTAGTGGAGGTTCGGAAGTTTTGAGTTGTCAAATTAGCAATACTGTGCACTTTTCCTAACTGCTTTTAAATTAATTAATTTGAAAACCAGTAAAAATGATTTCTAAATTATGTATGTACTTAATTATATATATATATATATTATACAGCAGAATATTTATCGTAATTATTATCTGGAAAATAATTGGTATGTTGCATCAAAAATCCTGTGGAATCATATACAGGACCATTTATCTGAGGTTGAGGGGCTGCTACTACTTCTGGAAATGATATGTCGTTCACATCTACAAAATTAAGAAGAAACGTAAATTACATTCATCTTATACGAATATCTTTAATAAATCTCTAACAGTTTAACTGATCTACTGACCGTTAATGTTTTATATAGCTGTGATCTATTTGGCGGATAACTACAAAAATGAATTTACCAAAAAGTATTAGTGGGAATACCGTTAAACCAGTCAAGCTAGCAATAAAGCTACTGGCCATCAAGAATGTTGAACAAGGAAAATCAATAGGATTAAATACGAAGACATGGGTTATTGGATACTGACTAAGTTGTAGTGTTGTATTATGTATAGACCACATCTTCACACTACGACAAGTCCTGGAACACAGACACACATTTAGACGTCCGACGATAGTCGTGTTCCTGGACCTTAAGGCGGCATTCGACTCAGTGGATCGTGAGGTTCTGTGGCAGTGTCTGTCATTGAAAGGTGTACCAAAGAAGTACATTAACCTTATACAAGCACTCTACTCGAACACCACTGGTCGGGTGAGAGCATATGGCAAACTGTCATCTGAATTCTCTACTTCAAGTGGTGTCCGTCAGGGATGTCCACTCTCTCCATTTTTGTTTAACTTTGTCGTAGACATCCTCTTAGAGTTAACATTAAGCTCGTCAGATTTTTCAGGGGTTGACCTTCTACCAGGAAAGTCGCTTACTGATCTAGAATATGCCGATGACATAGTTCTATTCGGTGAAGACGCTGACAAAATGCAGAGTCTTCTGACTACCATAAGCAACAATGCGAGCATGTTCGGGATGCGGTTTTCCCCCTCGAAATGCAAAATGTTGCTTCAAGACTGGGTTGCATTGGCACCTGAACTAGTGATAGGGAGTGAAGTAGTCGAGCGTGTTGATCACTTCACTTATCTGGGGAGTCTCATCAGTGCTGACGGTCTGGTGACTGACGAAATCTCAGCACGGATACAGAAAGCTCGATTGGCTTTTGCCAACCTGCGTCACTTATGGCGTAGGCGTGATATCCGTTTGCTAACCAAAGGGCGGGTGTACTGCGCAGCAGTTCGTTCCCTTCTCTTATATGGCTGTGAAACATGGCCGTTAAGAGTAGAAGATGTTCGTAGGTTACTAGTATTCGATCATAGATGTTTAAGAAGCATTGCTCGTATATCGTGGGACAGCCGAGTAAGCAATGCTGTCGTTAGGAAACGAGTACTAGGTAAGGATGGCAGATCAACAGATGAAGTGGTGAAACTTCATCAGTTGAGGTGGTTGGGACATGTGTTACGTATGCCTAACCACCGACTGCCTCGACGAGCTATGTTTTGTGGTGTAGGAGTAGGTTGGAAGAAAGTTAGGGGCGGCCAGACCAAAACATGGCAGAAATCCATGAAGTCTCTGACAAGTGGACTGAGTCATGTTGGTAGATGTAGACTACCTGGTTGGGGTCCGCGAGACGAAAGTCATCAATGGTTAGAGACCTTGAACGACATGGCTCAAAATCGTTTGCAATGGCGCAGGTGCATCCACTCTTTGAGCTTTCTCAAATCCTAATGTTCTGGATTAGCCAGCACCTCTACCTTTGTCTTTCTAACCTTATCTCACTGAATTATATTTTTTGAATAATATCTTAAACCCTAGTCTTCTTAATTAACATTAATACCTCTACTATCTTTATCACTATGGGATTTGATTTGACATTTGCGTCTCTGTGCTAATAATGTGGTATGGCAACATGAACTTATGTACATACGTACGAAGTTCTACGTTGCAACTGACTGACTGACTGCTCGCTGCAATACCTAGAAGTCTTTGGTCCAATAATAGAGTCGATAGTGTATTTACTCAGTACGAGGAAAATTCTGCGACTGATACCAGGTCCTTAGGAACTGCACAGTTTATGTTAACCTGTGATGAAAAGTGATTTCAAAATAAGGTTTTAAGAACGCACTTAAATGGTACAACTATCTTCAGCTAGTTAATTTCAGACTATGTTGTATCGAAAAAGATGGGTCCAACCGCCAAACTAATTCCCCTGTATCATGTAAAATGGTTTGCTGAAGTAAACAAAGGCAAGAGGATCCAAGCAACATGTGACCGTTCACTGTGTTCATCGATTTGTGTGTGCACGACGAAGTAAACAATTTGAAAGATAAGTAATGACATTCATTTTATTTATTTAAACGCATAAATATTCGTACGAATGAAAAGCCTAAATATTTATGCCCCACATGAGTTTGTGAGTGGGCTAGAATACTGCCCGGACGCCCAAACCGAAGCAAATGATTTTCTTAGGAGACCATTCCTCGAGCTTTCGAGCAACAGGATTAGTTCACAAGGCAATGGAGAAACGTCAGGAGTTGCAGTCCCAAGCTAGTCGGTGACCAACAAGAAATTCATACGGCATTCGTCCCATCACCATACTGGAGACTATGTGCACCGTTGGTTAGGAACCAGAGTTTTCTAACTCACCTAGGTGGCTACTGCATTTCCACCAACCTAATCAAAATGCCGGACGATCGCTTTTTGTCCTCCTACTTCCATAAACAACACCCCGCCACGAGAAAGCGGTAAGACTTTCCTGGAAGGGGCAATAAGCATGGGCATATGAGAGCATTTCGAGAGTGGGTGGACTCTCCACTTTCAGCCCTACGAGAGCATTTATTATTCGTATATCTCTCAGCACATTTCACAGCACCTGAGACTAAAGGTCAATATGTTTTCAACAGTGGGATCATCCATTATTTGCTTTGATACTGAATCGTGTAGACTGTTAGTTGTGAAATACTGAATTAGTATCACTAGGGTAATCATATAAATCTTCATGAACAATCCATATTCTTTCCCAACAATTTATAATAGTATATATATATATATACTATATATATATATATATATATATATATATATATATATATATACTATATATACTATATATATATACTATATATATATATATATATAGCGTTTCCCGACAATAAAAAGTTTCAGTTTTACTTTCAATGTTGTCACTCGAATAACTTGTTTATCAGTAACAGCATATAACTATTTCGTTGCTAGTCAACAAGACTTAAGTTAGGGATGGTGGGGAAAACCTATTTTCAGATTAAAAAATAGTCAGGCTTTTTTTAAATTATAAAGTATTATTTACAAAAAAACCAACTAACCTTCCGGAAGTATAGGAGCATTACACGTACTAATTTCTTGGTCAATTATATTGAACCATGTTTTTTCGCATTTAGCACTGGCTTCTGTGTATAATTTGTCAAACTGAATAAAACGACGACGATTCACTTTATTATCTTCTAATTCCAATTTGTGTAATGCTTCAGTTCTTTCAGTTAACAGACTTTTGCTCACTGAATCAAGCCAAGGTCGACCAGAAGGAACTTCCAGCGTTGATGAGAAAAGAAAGAATATTGATGAATATCTGACAAAACGTCTTTTTAATAAGTATAAAAACATGAAAGATAACTATAATCTATTTGTATTAGAACCTAGTGTAGTAATCCTGAATGGTAAATCGATAAATGTGATCAAAGCCTTTAAGAAGTTGAGAAAGCTATCGTAAATTTAAAGTGAGGGCGAGATGCGGGTCCTCATAGGCTTACCCTTCAGATTTTTAAAGATGGTGTTCCGGTTCTAACAGTTGGATTGACTGAGATCTTCAGTAGAATCTGGGAACTTGGTGTAATACCATCCGACTGGTCTCAAGCGCTGATTGTCCCAATTGATAAGAAAGGACAAAAATCTTTGTGACAATCACGGGAGAATCAGACTCACTAATATAGTTTCTAAATTGCTATCCTCGATTATACTTAGACGCCTAACGAAAGCTCGCGAAGAGCAGGCTCGAGAAAACAAGGCTGGTTTCCGACATGGACGTGGATGTATAGACCACATCTTCACACTACGACAAGTCCTGGAACACAGACACACATTTAAGCGTTCGACAATAGTTATCTTCCTGGACCTTGGGGCGGCATTTGATTCTGTGGATCGTGAGGTTCTGTGGCAGTGTCTGTCGTCAAAAGGTGTACCAGAGAAGTACATTGACCTTATACAAGCTCTCTGCTCGAACACTACAGGTCGAGTGAGAGCTTATGGAGAACTGTCAATGGAATTCTTTACTTCAAGTGGTGTCCGTCAGGGCTGTCCACTCTCTCCATTCTTGTTTAACTCTGTCATATACATGCTTCTGGATGTAACATGATCTTCGTTTGAATTTTCAGGAGTAGACCTACCAAGAGACACGCTTGCTGACTTAGAGTATGCTGATGACATAGTCCTATTCGGTGAAGACGCTGACAAAATGCGGAGTTTTCTGACTACTCCAAGCAACAATGTAACAATGGTATGGAGTGAAGTAGTCGAGCGTGTAGAATGCTTCACTTATCTTGGGAGTCTCATCAGCGCCGATGGCCTGGTGACTGACGAAATATCAGCACGGATACAGAAGGCTCGATTGGCTTTTGCCAACCTGCGTCAGATTTCTGTTTGCTGACTAAAGGACGAGTCTACTGCACATCAGTTCTCTCCGTCCTTTTTTATGACTGTGAAACATGGCTGGTGAGAGTAGAAGATGTTCGTAGGTTACTCTTTTTCGATCATAGGTACCTTCGAAGCATTGCAGACATATCCTTGGACAACCGAGTAAGAAATGCTGTTGTTATGAAACGGGTTCTAGGTGAGGATGGCAGATCAATTTAAGTGGTAGTACTTCATCAGTTGAGATGGTTGGGACATGTGTCGCGAATGCGCGACCACCGACTGCCTCGACAAGCTACGTTTTGTGGTATAGGAGTAGGTTGGAAGAAAGTTAGGGGCGGCCGGACCAAAACATGGCACAAATGTATTAAGTTACTGACAGGTGGACTGAGTCATGTTGGTGGATGTCGACTACCTGGTTGAGGCTCGCGAGACGAAAGTCACCGATGGTTAGAGACCTTGAACGACATGGCTCAAAACCGTTTGCAATGGCGCAAGAGTATTCATTCATTTTGTACTCTCATAATCTAACCTCATGAATTCCTCACCGTCTCGATCTTTCTCTTTCTAAAGTCATCTTACTGAATTATACTTCTCGAATCACATCTTCGAACCCTAATCTTTTTTTATTACTGCTAATACTTCTACCATCTCTACCACTATGGGATTCGAACTAACAAATGCGTCCCTGTGCTGATAGGGTATGACAACCTGAACTTATGTACTCATGTACGTTGTAACTGACTGACTCACTGAAATCATGATACTGATTGCTATAGCAACTAGTGAATCGAATACGGCAACATTTTGAAATCGCATCACTCAAATACAAATTATTCTTATCAAACTAATAACTCATATTTATAAGCCTATATATATTATATATATGTCAAACTGAAATGAGAATCAGCCGCAAGAGTTATTTCAAGGTTATGCTATGAAGATTGTACCGCAATAACTGATTAGAAGCTACTAAATACACCTAGTATTCTATTCAGTTTTCCGTACTTCTGAGTTAAACCTCAAATTATTAACAAAATTCGACTGACTAAATAAACAGGGTGGTAATTAAATTAAAAAGTAAGCTTTCTTGTAATTTTATGGTGAGTAAATTTAGAGGAAACTTAATTCACCAAAGAATTTTGGAAGATTTAAGAGTGGAGCAATATTATAAACGGCTAAAAAGACTAGTTATACTGTGCAGGAATGTGAAACTCACGAATTTTAACTTTAGTCTTCGCTCCTCTTTCATTCCGCATATCTTGTAATGCACTATACAATGTCCAGAGTTCATCTTTGTTCAAATACTTTATATGCGTAACTAGCTTCTTTACCCTAAAATATTAGTATTATTCTCAAATAAGTGAACTATTAGTAGAAAGAATAAGCAAGTCAATGTATTACACAAAGTGTAGAAGTTTGAATAACTAGCCACCTTAAAATCATGCCAGACAGAGCCTATATTTAAGCTAGATACTTCATACAATGTGGGAAAATAGATCTTTTTCGAAAATTTTGATATATTTAGTTCATTTTTGTAGTTAAAACTGTACTAAATATGTTTATTAACGTATAACCGCTCAAAACTGTAACGATATTTAAATAAAGTGATATTCAAAAACAGAAAAAGGAAATGATAGATAAGATGTTTCATGTTTTGAAGATGTGAGGTGAATTCGCTCATGCTATTGTGATCGGTTTTGAATCATGTTACTTAGTCTCCGATTGCTGATGCACAACGATGTATGTTATTCTGCAAGTCTAATAACTTTTATGAATAGTACTAACAGTTAGTGACAGCAAACTGTACTGAGCACTTCAGTCGAACCTACTGAGATGTTTGATTAGCATGAAATCTTAGTTTAACATTTTGTGATAACAGTATAAAAAGAAATCACAATAAACTTAACCGTGAACACAATTCAAAGTAATAGTGCTTCATTCTAGAAATTATGATTTATTAATAACATTATTACTAAAGGCAAGGAATCGCTAGAGTCTTTTAAAAGATTTACAGTATATCGTTTTCACAGGTAAACCTAAACACTTCTTAAAAAACAGAAAGAATTTATTTCATAAAGTTGTGAAGGAGTTTCGTTCTCTGAGTTGGATGTTTTGGTTATGCAGCTTTCATTGTGGACGTTCTATCTTTAGTTTCGTTAGCGTGAACATCAATTAACAGTCAGACGCCATGACATCCCTACCTTTATATCAATACATACAGACTAATATGTACATACATTCGGTTGGAACAATGTTGAAATAGTGGATAGGGGAACATAAAGAACACTAGAGAATTTTTAGAAGCTTAGCACTCAGGTCAATCAGAAATTAACACTTTGACATTGACCCAATTTACCAACCAACCAGGAAAATCATAGACAAACATAGGATCAAGAAACAGATCAAAGAGGGATACGATGGAAATAAAGGTGCAAACAACAACAGGTTAATGGTCAGTAACAACCCTTCAAGGTCTAGGGTAACAGAACAAGCTGCGGGTCATACGACGAGAAATTCGAATACTTCACTTCTATCTGAAGTTTGTGCTGATGATATTATTCAGAGGAACGATGAAAACTACACAACCAAAACATCCATCTCAGAGAACGAAGCTCCACCACAGGCTCTCATTGTTCTTATGAACAACAGCCTCAGCATAATATTTTGGTAGAAGTGAAGTATTCGGATTCCTCTACGTATGACTCGCAGTTTGTTATGTTGACCTCGATCTTGATTGGTTTTTATTGACCTTAGAACGATTACCTCATTCAACAGACACAAGCGACAACCTAAGTGAGAGGGTTAATGGTACTATCCGGTTCTTTGTGTGTAACATAATTCGCATCTGAGACTTAGTGGTTGGAAGTCTGTTGCTACTAAGCCACTACTTGATATAGACTTTCTACAGCAACAATAAACTAGAAAACTCTGAATAAAATTGCCCCATTAACGAAATTAACATGAAGCTATGGAGTACTGATGATCAGTGCTTAGCTCGATTTTTGCAAAATACCCCGACCCCAATAATTTGCAGAGTTGCAGTTCCTCGTAAAACGATGATAGATAAGGGAACTATGGTTCTAAATGAAAAAAATGCTTGCAACTAATATACCAACAAAAATAAAAACTTACTCATCAACTTCTGTGTGAACATTGTCATTTGGTGCATTTTCATTCTTTTCCTCCGATTGAACTTCTTTATTAGCTAAGGTTGAATTCGGTACTTCGTATCTAGTAACAAGATCACCAGCAACCATCAAATCCCAAGGTTGATAACTTCGTATAGACACACAACTATTCTGAAACATTTTCCCATTTTCACTAGTTATTACATCTTCGGCAGCTGAAGAATTTTCGAACTCCACAAAAATCACGCGCCGGTAAATAGATATAGCTGAAATGAGATACTTATTGTAACCTCCCTATTAATTATAAAACTATTTCGTGATAGTAACCATCTACTCAAAATGAATTAAATGCCGTAAGATTTCGACCTGCAATTTATTGTCTGAAAGACAAGTTTTCCAGCAAATAAGATCTAGTGATGAATACCTCACAAAGCAGCTGTGTAAAATGTCTGGAGCTAAAATAAAACAGTTGTCCATCGCCCCTTAGATATTAGTCGGTATTACTTTATTTCCTAATGGTATCAAGTTTGATGTGTGACAAAGGATAAAGCAGTTTTAATAAATCGTCAACTTAAGTCATGAGACAACCTATATTCAGTAGGGAAATGCTTCACAATATTTTTCTTATACTTCTAGTAAGTGGAAAAATCCTACGTCAAAATTAATTGTCTTTACCATTTACATGTTTGGACTTTTGATATCAAATACAATCTTTTCGGTTACCATAGTGATCGAGTCAAACAGATAAGAAGCATTTCAAGACCAAGAACTAGAATGTTTTAAACTCTTAAAAAAACAAGCATCAAAAAGTTCGGAACAATGCTACTATCTAATACTTACATTTAACAACACCGAATGGCGCTAACCATGTCTCCACTGATTCTGGTTTTATCTTAAGTACATTTGGCAAATCCTCAATAACAACAGTGCATGTGTCGTCCATGTGCCACGGTGCTACAAATGAGAAGTTCGACAAAATCCCTCTAATTAGAATCACAACAAATGGAATGTGTTTGGATCATGAAGTCAGAGAGATAATATATAACACTCTATCACACAGAAAACATGTTTGATGAACGTGAGCCATATAAGAAACAAATTCGACATCAAGAGTCGAGTCGGAAGTTTGGACTTAAATGCTTCAAAAATACTTGTAAGAAGAATTAGATAAAGGGAGAATAACATTATCAATGACAAACATAAGCGATCGACCCCAACAGCGTACTATACTAACAAATACTGACTAAATTCGTGTGTGTACGCTCTTTTTCTGAAACGGTCGATGGATAAAATACTGATTCCAACACAGTCTTCAGTGGTGAGGGTAAGGTGGTAATTATTAGAACCAGGATCCAACTGAATCACACTTTGAATGTATCGACAGACATTACTTGACTAACGGTCATTATACCACAGCTTTGTTAACCGTTATCGTTAGATAAGAGCATTAAACTTGATAAGCGAACAGCAACAAGAGAGAAGAAATTAAAAGGCAATTAACTAAATAAAACTGAACCTTCAGCGTTTAGTTAATTTGCCTTAAGTCAGGAGGTAACCTTCTGCTGAAGGTAACTGTGCAGCAGCGTGTAATGGAACAGAAAGGCAAAAAGGTGGTCGTAGAACCCACAGAGCACACAGAATGCACTTAAAGATCTGTATTTCTTCTAATCTGACTAGCTATGTTTCACAGTCATAAAAAAGGACGGAGAGAACTGATGTGCAGTAGACTCGTCCTTTAGTCAGCAAACAGAAATCTGACGCAGGTTGGCAAAAGCCAATCGAGCCTTCTGTATCCGTGCTGATATTTCGTCAGTCACCAGGCCATCGGCGCTGATGAGACTCCCAAGATAAGTGAAGCATTCTACACGCTCGACTACTTCACTCCATACCATTGTTACATTGTTGCTTGGAGTAGTCAGAAAACTCCGCATTTTGTCAGCGTCTTCACCGAATAGGACTATGTCATCAGCATACTCTAAGTCAGCAAGCGTGTCTCTTGGTAGGTCTACTCCTGAAAATTCAAACGAAGATCATGTTACATCCAGAAGCATGTATATGACAGAGTTAAACAAGAATGGAGAGAGTGGACAGCCCTGACGGACACCACTTGAAGTAAAGAATTCCATTGACAGTTCTCCATAAGCTCTCACTCGACCTGTAGTGTTCGAGCAGAGAGCTTGTATAAGGTCAATGTACTTCTCTGGTACACCTTTTGACGACAGACACTGCCACAGAACCTCACGATCCACAGAATCAAATGCCGCCCCAAGGTCCAGGAAGATAACTATTGTCGAACGCTTAAATGTGTGTCTGTGTTCCAGGACTTGTCGTAGTGTGAAGATGTGGTCTATACATCCACGTCCATGTCGGAAACCAGCCTTGTTTTCTCGAGCCTGCTCTTCGCGAGCTTTCGTTAGGCGTCTAAGTATAATCGAGGATAGCAATTTAGAAACTATATTAGTGAGTCTGATTCTCCCGTGATTGTCACAAAGATTTTTGTCCTTTCTTATCAATTGGGACAATCAGCGCTTGAGACCAGTCGGATGGTATTACACCAAGTTCCCAGATTCTACTGAAGATCTCAGTCAATCCAACTGTTAGAACCGGAACACCATCTTTAAAAATCTGAAGGGTAAGCCTATGAGAACCCGCTGCTCTCCCTTGCTTCAGATTTCCTATCGTTTTAGACATTAATCGACCGTAAACCACTAGTTAAGTTAACATCACGGAAAAAGGGATTCCGAATTGAAAGGATACGTTACTTTAACGTTAACATTTAGAATTGCATCAGATTTGCTATTTGACTGATAATTTGAAGACACCCGTAGTACTAATCATAGAATTCTAATCCATGAATCCATTAGTTTCAACGACAAATATAGCCTGATAATCGAAAACTATGTACGTCTTCTAGTTTTCAGTTCGACAATGACGTCCAACATTAGACACTAATGTTTGAGCCAATTTAGTAACAAAGACACACAAACCCATGTCTACCTAGGTAGTAAATCTGGGTAACAAAACTTAAAACTCTACGAAGTTAGTTTATTAGGTTTTATTACTTCTCAGCAAACATAGTCACAGTAAACTTCTAACCAATAGTATATTTTTGTGGTGTTGAACCACACTAGTCTTTAGGAGCAGAATACAAATACGACTACTAGAAATGAGCAGTCAGTCAGCTACAACAAAGAACTTGGTGCGGACCTGCATCAGCTTAGGTTGCCAGGACCAATTAGTTCAAGGCAATGAAATTGACAATACAAAGCCCATAGAAGAAAAGGAAGTAGCAGTATTAGCAGTAATCGAAAGTACTAGGTTTAAAGGATATGATCCAAAAATTACAGACCGATGAAATAAATCTAAAATGAAAAAGATCGTGAGGATTCAGAAGAATAGAATTTTTTAGAAGTCAAAGAATAGATACACATGTTTCACTGCAAACGATTTTGAGCCATAAAATTCTGTCTCTGAACACAAATATCCAACATATCCAATATCTCTTTCACGGGCTTTTATTTATTTGAGCTCGATTCTTATTCTTTTGGCACAGCTCTGTGTAGATGGTAGTGTCCAATCGATGGTAGTGTAGCCACCCAACTGCACTAATTCTAATCAGTTGTTCATGAATTTGTATGTCCTGTGATTTGAATGACTATGTTTGTCTCAGGAAAGTAGATTTTCTGGAAAACAGCAACTTGAGATTAGTTAGTTGCAATGCGGAGAATAATAATGAAAAAATTCTAGTGCGAAAAAGATTTCAGAACTAAGTAAATGTATGGATAAGTTCATTAATTGGTAATGAAGATTGTGCGAGAGGACCGAAGTGTAAGCGAGGAAGAGGAGACAGAGACTATGAGCGAGATATAACAAGTTAGTGATCTGAGGAGATGGCGATAAGAACAACTAGCAGGTCTCAAGACATGCATCAGGCACAGCTGGCTCAATTACGATTACAATCGTCTCGCAGCTTACTAAAAACAAATCGGCGGGAAAAATATAGTGAATATATGGGGAACTAAAAGTCATAACTAGTCTGAACACACAGCAAACATCGCGAGTGAGAAGAAACATCAGAACCAAACACAAAACCTTACCGGTAAAGTCGAAAAGTTCGCGCCTAATGTCCAATACCCAGTTTTTAAACATCTTTCTCACGAGCTAGCATAAACTAATTGATTTCTTTGTGCTCGATTATTCTTCTTTCGGTACGGCTCTGTGTATTTGGTAGGGTCCAATCGATGATAGTGTAGCCACTCAAATGCACTAGTTCTAGTCCGTTGGGCGGATGAAAATCTGTATGTGAGTACGTGTTCATCAAGTCTCTTCTTGAAGCTACGGACTGAGGTGGCTATGGTCACCTCGACTGGGAGAGCATTCCAAGTTGTAACAACTCTTACTGTGAAAAAGTGTGCACGAACATGGGTGTTCTCTCTTTGATGAGCAATTTCTCGAGGTTTACCTTGTGGCGTTTAACGTTCGTTATCTTCGATTTCCCGTATATCTCCGTCTTGATGATCGCTGCGAGAGAACACAAGCCCTTGCCACAATTTCTTTATTATTCAAATTGTTTATTGATCGATACAAATATGGGATTTATTTCAAATATGTATAATCGATATTGACATCGAATTATTCAAACTGTTAATCGATACATCTAGTCAAATAACTATATGTGTAGGTGGCAAGTAATGCACAAGTGTACATACGCATACAAGCTCAACAATGATAAAAGTACGAGATATATGTGAGGTGCCACAACCTCAAGTGGTGCGGTGGCGATGTTTTGGGAAGGTGCCCATGTTAGGATGATTCGGTGTACTTTATGTATTGCATGCCGATATGAGACCACTTCTGGTTCTTATATAACTCCTATGGAATAATCAAAAGTGTTAGAGTCTATCTTTGCACTGTTTGTTCTTCAACCCTATCACCCATTTAGTTGTTCGTCTGTACTCGGTCCAGCAGATTTGTGTATCTTCTACTGAGGGTGCGGCGAAGTTATGAGCTTCAAGGTGTGGGCGTGCGTATAAGCTGAAGAGAGTTACGAACAATTTTGGTGTGATTGCACCAAGTTTTTTTCGCACAGGTTGAAGTGTTGCGTCTGTCTTTGTTGTATCCTCAATGTAGTTCGAACTGGTGTTCAGGCTCTCTGTGGTTATTAGACCGAGATCGCACTCTGAGGAGATTGTGATGAGCAGACTTTCACTGAGTGTATAGGTCGTTTGTGTCACGTTTGGCATAATGTTCATAACGTGACATTTCGACTGGTTTAGTTTTAACCCGTTTTCCACTGCACAATACTCAATTGTTATGAGGCCCTTCTCAAGCTCTATTGAATCCTTTTCGCTTTACACGGACCCCCAGATTGTTGCGTTGTCTGTGTAGATGGGTCCTGCTGAGCTGGTTTTATCTAAAATGTCCACTGATGAACAGGAGTGGACTTAAGATGGTCCTGCGTGAAACTCCTAATGTTGAGAGTCTCCAGCTAGCATGCACTCTATTTACGCTGGTACGAAACTGTCTATTCTGGAGGTAATTTCTGAGCCAACATAGTAGGTCAGTGAAGCTCATCTTTGAGACCTCCGTAGTTGGGAGTAAATGAGGCACTGTGTATAAATCTTCCACGAAGTCAAGGAAATATATGAACCTGTATTTTTTGATCCCAGTAGGTTGTCCAGCTGCCTCATGCTATGAGGACATTCTATGTGAATGACCTGCCTTTCCGAAACCCGTGTTCAGCCTCGTAGAAGATTTTCTTCTTATCCACGCACTCCCTCATTCGCTAATTCACCAGTCTTTCTACTACATTCTACAGTATTGGAATTAATGCGACTGGTCTGTAACAGCCTCGGTCCTTCCCATGTACCCTTTTGAAGACTTGAGAGAAAATAGCCTCTTACCATTCGGTTGAGAGTTCACGTGGCTCAAGTGAGTTGCTGAACAGGTCATATAACGGTGAACTGGAGACTTTTGCACACTCTTTCAAGACCATAGAGCGAACACTGTCAGATCCCGGTGACTTTCATGGGCGTAAGGATTACGATTTTCCTAGTGCTAAGTCAGGAATAAGTTTGATGTTCCCTAGAACATAAACTGGCAATAGGATAAAGTAGTAGTATGAAATTGTAGGTACGCAGGTCAACTTGTTGGTAAAGGTGGTGTTAAAGAAGTCAGACATCTCTAGGTTGGTAAGATATTCGTCATTTGGACCTTTGGGGGCACAATCACTCTGATTCGTAGGTTTTCTCCTAGTCATGAACCTAAACAGATACTTCGATTTCGCCTGTATTTTGGCAGCTAGCATCATCTGGAAGTGTTTCATATCACTTCGAACCTTGGCACTGCAGCTGTTTTGCAATGCAAGTAAGAACTACGGTTGGAATTCTTCGGAGAGAACTTCCACTTGTGCCGGACTCTCCCTTTCGCCTGTAGCAAGTGTTCAGTGCCTCGCCTAACCCAAGTTCTCCTCTTTCCCGGTGTGTGATTTACCTGAGGTACATTGTTTAGGACAACATTCCGGATGATGTCTCTTACTATGCTGCCAGTGATCATCTACCGTTAGTCTCCACCATTCCAGTGGCCATGGGGCATGTCGAAAATACTCTCTCATGTACATGTACTTTTCCCTAGTGTAGCAAAGGGAGGGTTCGTTCTCTTCCTTATTGAGTATTTCGTTTATGACCATGTTAAACATGACTGCACCACGGTCACTACTTCCCATTGGCGGATGAGCACGAATATTCTCGACCAAGAGCGAGACCATGATCGTGAATTGTAGCGTGGGTTGTTGATCAACATCGACTGTTATTAGTGTGCATCCATTTTTGGCCTCCCTGTTGTTGTCTCATAGATCGTGGTTGGCTCTAACAATATCTAATGTGACTAGAAAGATCATTCTTTACGCTGTAATAAACCAGAAGTGGTTTGGTTAGGTCTTCTCCATTTCTGAAATCCACAGCCATCAGACGTGGAGACTTAACAGTCGTGAGGTGTGATGGACGGAGCATTCGGGAAGTGCTAATTTAATAATATAATATATATTTATTCTCAAATAACTACGTTACACGAGTCACAGCAGTTTACAGGCAAGATCAAATTGTCACAAATGCTTTCACAATTACTGTAAAGTAATAGCAGTTAAAATTAGTTTAAGAGTCAGTTTCTGATCGCATATTTACACCATGTCACTGACAGAAAACGGTATTATACAGCCACATTTTCAATAGTAGAGTACAAATAAGGAAGGAAGGTGCACAATAGGTTCTTTTGGCGATTTGCCGAGATCAATCGTGAATTTGTTGGGAAAGGTCATATGGAATGCGCTTGATACGAGCTGTGATCCAGACAGTCATGTACATAGGGTGCATGTTTTCTAGAGTCGCCAAGGATTTCCCACTGTGAATGGGGTTCTGAAAGGGAGAAGAGAGAGAGAAAAAGGCAGCAGTGTGGCAAGTGTATATATATAACCAAAGCACTACTTAATCTGTCATGTTGAAGTAGTCCATAAGTAGTAAGTCAAGATAAAATTCATACTGACCACTTAAATTAAATTAAATTATGGGAATATAAGAATATAACACAAAGATAAAGTAGTACAGCAAAAAGAAGGAAGAGTTGTGCAGTGTCAGGTGGATAGAAGAAAAGTCGAAGTAAGAAGCTGGATTTATGTACGTTGAAATCGAAAGAGTAGAGTTTGTAAAAAGGAAACTTTGATGAATTAAATCTCGCACTGTCTAACTGTTTTATTATCATTATTATTATTGAATGCCAAACTCTAAGTCATACTGTTAGCGCCTGAGTAAGAATGTTGCAGGTGTCTCGACAGAATAGCGACCTCAGCATAGTTTTGGAAACATGAACCACAGAAGTAGCAAGCGTATAAGAGCAACCTCAGTGTTACTGATTAGTCGTCTCATCAATCTAAAGAGCCGAAAGCAAACAAAATGTTCTGCCCCACAAACATGGGTGGTTTGAATTCATTGCCCACACCATCAATGTTTGCTGGTCAGTAACTCCACCCTCCCTCCTTTTGTGTTGTTAGGCTCATGTTAAATGTTTAAAAGAAGCTATTGAGTTCTACTTGGTGTTCTATGTCTCGCATCCTGTTGAGAAACACTATTTCTGCAAGTTCCTTCCACAAACTTGTCTGGCTGTTACAACTTATGAACTATTGGTTAGGCATCAACGCTATACAGTTAACAGTTATGGAGAAATAGTAAGAATTTTCAAACAAGATATAAGCATTTTGAATGTAGTGGGGAAGATGTATTTAACTAGCTAAGCAGGAGATATAAAGAGTATCGCGGTTAAAAGCGGAGCAATAGATAACACTAAGGGGCCAAGGTAAGTCAATAGCGTGTAAGTGAGAACAGTATAATTGATAATAGGCAATGTGAAACTCACACAGTTGTAAGTGTTGATAAGGTTGCGCCCAGGAGAGTAGAGTGCATTCTAATCAACCAGTTTACAGTTGAACAGTGTCGATCGACCCAGTGAGTAGAGTAACCTGTCTATTTCAAATAAAAACTAAAGAGATTTATATTCAATTAGAAAAATTAGTGCTGCTTGGGAGTGTAAAAATAATTAAATAAGACGCAGCACTGAGTTCATTGTGTTTAAAGTGTATGCAGAGCTATTAATATGAAAGCAGGGTGCGAGTGAGTTCACGAGCGCAGAAGAGTCAGTGCAACTGAGAGCATCATTAAGAAGTTGAACAAACTCATGTAACCCACTTGCCATGCGTATTTTTGAGGGAGGCCTATTCCATATAAGTGCATACTTAGAGAGGATGAAGTTTTCTGGACTTTTGGATCTATATTTCTCAAGTTTGACCGTAGATACTTTATCTCGAAGGTTATGTGTACATGGGCCATGGATAAGGACTAAACTGCAGGAAGAATATATGAGCTTGTACAGGAGTTTAAAGTAAAGGATCAGATTGGACTTAAGCCTTCTTTCTATAATGGATCGAGCCCGAGTTCAATACATCGGGTTGGATAGTCAATGGGTGAACTATGATTTAGGACTTTACGAGTAAATTTCCTTTGTATTCATTCAAGCTCCAACATATCAGACAGGCGTAGGTTAGAAAATAAGGAAGAGCATTATTCAGCAATAGGTCTTACGCATGTTTTATAGAGAATAGTTCTGGATTCTCTATGAAGGAAGTTACGAAACATGAAACCAAGCATTCTTCTCATTCGGGAAACTTTATTGGAGATATGTTCGGAGAAGTTAAGGTTGTGCGAATAATGCACTCCAAGATCAGTTACGGATGTGAGTTTGGGCAATACATTCCTGTTGAGAATGAGATCTAATTTGGGAGACGTGTCTCCGAAACACATCCAGCCACACTTCTCAGTATTAAGTTCAAGGTTCCATTGCTTACACCAGACATCTACAGTATTGAGTTCGTGCTGGATTGTGTGCAACAAGTTTCCTAAGTCAGATTTGCTAGTTTGATGAATCACTTTTAGGTCATCCGCATAGAGGTAGGTTTTACCAGTGTTGAAATAACTGCGTATGCTGTTGATGTAGATTATGAAAAGTAGAGGACCCAAAACACTGCCCTGCACAACACCACTGGTAACTGGTCGAGGTGTAGAGGTATGTGAGTTGATTTTGGTAATCTGATATCTATCTGTGAGGAACGACCTAATCCATTGCAACAGGTGGCCACTAATACCGACGGACTGAAGTCTGTTGATTAAGAGATTGTGAGGTACCTTATCGAAAGCCTTTTTGATATCAAAATTGTGGTGTTTGAATGAACTAGTAACTTCTTGTTGTTGTTGAATGCTTGATTTCGAATTCTAAATACAATACATTCGTTTGTGCATATCCTTAATTCTTGATACATATACTTCTAATTACTATATTGGCGTCGCGATGGAACTTGTAATGGAACAGCTAGATATTCATTCTACTTCTGAAGCTTTTGAAGATTATTTGGAAAGGTTTGAAATCTGGAGTATGACCAGGAAAGATGTCAAAGATGATAAAATTGTAGCTCATTTCCTAACATTCATCGGAAAAGAAGCGTACAGCTTATTGAAAACCTTGGCATATCCAGAAAAACCTATTTCACTTCCCTATGCAATGCTTAAGGAGTTATTATTGAATCATGTAAAGTGCCCTGGTTTTGAATGCCGTGAAAGAGCGAAATTTCATAAGATGATTCGTCAAAATGACCAAAATGTTAAGGAATTCATTCTTGAATTGCAGAAACAGGCTGTCAAATGTAATTTCGGTGATCAACTTCATGTGCAGCTGAGAGACCGATTAATTGCAGGAATTAACATACCTAGTTTGGAAAGAGAGCTGTTAAGAATGTCAAACTGTTCCTTTCAAGATGTTAGAACTGCGTGCATTAACTACGAGGCGTTGAATGAACTTGATATTCAGTCGATGAAGATTTCCAATACTTTGATTAGTTGTCATGATGAAAAGCAATCTCAGGGTCAATCAAAATTGTGTTCGTTTAACAGAGGTTCCTATTCTCGTGTAAATATGAACGGTGTCTCAAAAAAAGAATTACAAAGGAAATCAAAAAGGTGAGACCAAGTTTGGCAAATGTTTATCATGTGGAAAACTTCATTCTCGTTATTATTGTACATTTCGTAATGCTAAATGTTTTAGATGTGGTAAGATAGGACACATTCAAGCAGTATGCAAAGCTACTGTTCATTTTGCCTCAAGTAGTACTAAAGCTTGTAATTTAGATTCCAATAATTCAGCTGATCCTAATGATCATTTATCTTTGTCTACTGTTACGTCCAGTTTTTTGCTCGTTGATCTTATGAAGCACGGTTGTCGTCTATTTGTAATTCACGGTCCCAAATTTCTATACCAAGAACGAAACTCCAAAGTAGATACCAAAGTTTATTCCAAATCACAAATTCGACCAAAATACTTTATTACAAATAGACGACCAATGTCGTTCTTCTAATTTATTATCTCTTGGAGCAAAAAACTGCAACGAACAACAAAGAGAAACGGGAGTCCAATATGTCCGCAAATAATAATTCAAACAAGTTCACAAGTTAAGTAAAACAAATGTACCCAAAAACAGTGAAATTAATGATATTTATACATGAAGGTTTTAATCAGCAAAATGTCTTCGTTTCTCCCGTAACATCTACCATTTCGAAAGGTAATGCTCATATTCAAAAGCGACTATATACATCGCTTGGTTCATTTCATGACTTTATTGTGGACACAGGTAGTATAGAGTCCATTATTTCATTCAAGAACATGAAATCGTTAGATCCGAACGTTGTGGTACGACCCACTGATGTATCAATATTGGGGATTACTGGACACAAACTGCCTATACGAGGATCTTGTGAATTGCTAATAAGAGATGATAATTCCTCATATATACCTTGTGAATTTTTTGTAAGTGAAACAGGACTGTCAATACTGGGTTTAAAGAATTTGAGAAGACTTAAAGTGGAGTTGTCTTTCCTAGTTTCTAAAGAAAATTCTGATGCTTTACTTAAAGATTGGATAGCCACATGTGCTAAGTGCAATGGAAGTATGAAAATGGTTCAGCACGGGAGTGCCAAGCAAATTCAACATGCTGACTACATTTCTCGACAGTCATTAAATGCAGATATTTGTCGTACAGCAAAGAATTGCGAAAAGTGTCATAAGCTGAAAAATCAGCATTCGAGGTTGAGTGATTCTATTGCCGCCTCAACATTTAATGAGCTGGAGAGGGGAGTAGATACCTTTCTACTGCAATATAGAAATGCCAGACATTCGGTGACGAAAGAGACTCCATCAAAACTATTAAAAGGAAGAATTCTTCGGTCGAATATGAGATGTTTGGAGTCTGCAGAAGTTACATATTATCGTGGCAATGATCTTCGACCATCCACGGGGATTGTTCTGAAGAATGTAGGGAAATCTATGGTGCGACTTCTAGATATCAATGACTTAAGTACACACAATCGACATGTTGATCAAATACAATTCCAAGAACCAGATAATACAGAGCCTTTATCCAATACACTGTCGGACAGACACAGGATGAATTTGAGAAGAAGACGTACGATTGATTACAGACATATACATTCCAATTTAAGCTGTGGCGGATGTGGTGTTTGAATGAACTAGTAACTTCTTGTTGTTGTTGAATGCTTGATTTCGAATTCTAAATACAATACATTCGTTTGTGCATATCCTTAATTCTTGATACATATACTTCTAATTACTACAAAAATACAACACGATTACCAGTTGCTTTTGATCGCGTATGCTGGTAACCTCATGAAAGAAATCTAAAAGACATGTGGTGCATGACCTAGTTCTAGTGAAGCCATGTTGAGAGGGGTCAATGTGACCTTCCCTGAGTAAGTGATCAGATAGTTGATCTTTTATCACTTTCTCCATCACACGTTAGTTTTGGATTAAGTCTTTCGGTCCAGATTTATGTACTGGGACAATATGAGTCAACTTCCACGATTCGGGGTATGTACCAGACTCAAGGGATAAGGTAAACATTTTAAGCAAAAGCGCTGGAAGGTTCGGCCCTGCCATTTTAAAAAGTATGGAAGGTATCTCATCCGCACCACAGCCGCCATTGGGTTTAAGGGTTTTAATTGCCGCTTGAATATTGTTAAGATCAAATTTGATGGTACAAAGAATATGCATACTGCTACAGTTGGTGTTAGTATCGGGGGTAGGAAATGTGTTCAGATTGAGGGAGAACCATGTACTAAACAGTTCACAAATAAATGACGGTGGGACAATTACTGCACAATTCCTGGAATGAGCAGTATCCTGCTGAAACTATGCCGTCTGCTCAAGGGCCAGAACGTTGCAAAACGGAAGCCGTTTCCGTTGAGGGTTACCTTAGACTCGGCACAAGTTGCCGAATAAATTATCCTAACATCTGACAGACCCTCTGTTAAACTGCTCTCCTCGATCCGAGTCAGGCATAACAAACAGAGATCAGTACGAGTGTGGTGCGCGCTACTTATAAGTAGTATATCACGCGAATGAAAACGTAATGTCTGGCAGCAGAAGATGGGGGAAGATGAAGGAACGAAGAGCGCAAACACAATGGGATTTGTATGAAACACATGAACAGTGAAATATCGGACAATGGATTGATGTTTTGCAACAGGAACAGTCCAGTTCGATATGATGGATTGATATTTTTGCAAATAACGATTTACGATATGGTTTTACTATTTTACCAACTAACTCTGTAATTTGCGATAAATACATTTCAGTTGCCCTCACCTGTTTTCTCCTTCACAACACGAGCAGCTGGTAGGACATTAAAAGGCATCCAAGAGCAGACCACTATGGTAGTTCACGGTGTGCACGAGCTGGTTAGTGGTAGCATGGATGAAGCTCACACAAATGACGTGCAACAATGGCAATGGCTATGGCTAACACGTAGCATGGCGCTTCACACCATAATGACAATTAGCACTTCCCGACTGCTCCGTCCATCACACCTCACGACTGTTAAGTCTCCACGTCTGATGGCTGTGGATTTCAGAAATGGAGAAGACCTAACCAAACCACTTCTGGTTTATTACAGCGTAAAGAATGATCTTTCTAGTCACATTAGATATTGTTAGAGCCAACCACGATCTATGAGACAACAACAGGGAGGCCAAAAATGGATGCACACTAATAACAGTCGATGTTGATCAACAACCCACGCTACAATTCACGATCATGGTCTCGCTCTTGGTCGAGAATATTCGTGCTCATCCGCCAATGGGAAGTAGTGACCGTGGTGCAGTCATGTTTAACATGGTCATAAACGAAATACTCAATAAGGAAGAGAACGAACCCTCCCTTTGCTACACTAGGGAAAAGTACATGTACATGAGAGAGTATTTTCGACATGCCCCATGGCCACTGGAATGGTGGAGACTAACGGTAGATGATCACTGGCAGCATAGTAAGAGACATCATCCGGAATGTTGTCCTAAACAATGTACCTCAGGTAAATCACACACCGGGAAAGAGGAGAACTTGGGTTAGGCGAGGCACTGAACACTTGCTACAGGCGAAAGGGAGAGTCCGGCACAAGTGGAAGTTCTCTCCGAAGAATTCCAACCGTAGTTCTTACTTGCATTGCAAAACAGCTGCAGTGCCAAGGTTCGAAGTGATATGAAACACTTCCAGATGATGCTAGCTGCCAAAATACAGGCGAAATCGAAGTATCTGTTTAGGTTCATGACTAGGAGAAAACCTACGAATCAGAGTGATTGTGCCCCCAAAGGTCCAAATGACGAATATCTTACCAACCTAGAGATGTCTGACTTCTTTAACACCACCTTTACCAACAAGTTGACCTGCGTACCTACAATTTCATACTACTACTTTATCCTATTGCCAGTTTATGTTCTAGGGAACATCAAACTTATTCCTGACTTAGCACTAGGAAAATCGTAATCCTTACGCCCATGAAAGTCACCGGGATCTGACAGTGTTCGCTCTATGGTCTTGAAAGAGTGTGCAAAAGTCTCCAGTTCACCGTTATATGACCTGTTCAGCAACTCACTTGAGCCACGTGAACTCTCAACCGAATGGTAAGAGGCTATTTTCTCTCAAGTCTTCAAAAGGGTACATGGGAAGGACCGAGGCTGTTACAGACCAGTCGCATTAATTCCAATACTGTAGAATGTAGTAGAAAGACTGGTGAATTAGCGAATGAGGGAGTGCGTGGATAAGAAGAAAATCTTCTACGAGGCTGAACACGGGTTTCGGAAAGGCAGGTCATTCACATAGAATGTCCTCATAGCATGAGGCAGCTGGACAACCTACTGGGATCAAAAAATACATGTTCATATATTTCCTTGACTTCGTGGAAGATTTATACACAGTGCCTCATTTACTCCCAACTACGGAGGTCTCAAAGATGAGCTTCACTGACCCACTATGTTGGCTCAGAAATTACCTCCAGAATAGACAGTTTCGTACCAGCGTAAATAGAGTGCATGCTAGCTGGAGACTCTCAACATTAGGAGTTTCACGCAGGACCATCTTAAGTCCACTCCTGTTCATCAGTGGACATTTTAGATAAAACCAGCTCAGCAGGACCCATCTACACAGACAACGCAACAATCTGGGGGTCCGTGTAAAGCGAAAAGGATTCAATAGAGCTTGAGAAGGGCCTCATAACAATTGAGTATTGTGCAGTGGAAAACGGGTTAAAACTAAACCAGTCGAAATGTCACGTTATGAACATTATGCCAAACGTGACACAAACGACCTATACACTCAGTGAAAGTCTGCTCATCACAATCTCCTCAGAGTGCGATCTCGGTCTAATAACCACAGAGAGCCTGAACACCAGTTCGAACTACATTGAGGATACAACAAAGACAGACGCAACACTTCAACCTGTGCGAAAAAAACTTGGTGCAATCACACCAAAATTGTTCGTAACTCTCTTCAGCTTATACGCACGCCCACACCTTGAAGCTCATAACTTCGCCGCACCCTCAGTAGAAGATACACAAATCTGCTGGACCGAGTACAGACGAACAACTAAATGGGTGATAGGGTTGAAGAACAAACAGTGCAAAGATAGACTCTAACACTTTTGATTATTCCATAGGAGTTATATAAGAACCAGAAGTGGTCTCATATCGGCATGCAATACATAAAGTACACCGAATCATCCTAACATGGGCACCTTCCCAAAACATCGCCACCGCACCACTTGAGGTTGTGGCACCTCACATATATCTCGTACTTTTATCATTGTTGAGCTTGTATGCGTATGTACACTTGTGCATTACTTGCCACCTACACATATAGTTATTTGACTAGATGTATCGATTAACAGTTTGAATAATTCGATGTCAATATCGATTATACATATTTGAAATAAATCCCATATTTGTATCGATCAATAAACAATTTGAATAATAAAGAAATTGTGGCAAGGGCTTGTGTTCTCTCGCAGCGATCATCAAGACGGAGATATACGGGAAATCGAAGATAACGAACGTTAAACGCCACAAGGTAAACCTCGAGAAATTGCTCATCAAAGAGAGAACACCCATGTTCGTGCACACTTTTTCACAGTAAGAGTTGTTACAACTTGGAATGCTCTCCCAGTCGAGGTGACCATAGCCACCTCAGTCCGTAGCTTCAAGAAGAGACTTGATGAACACGTACTCACATACAGATTTTCATCCGCCCAACGGACTAGAACTAGTGCATTTGAGTGGCTACACTATCATCGATTGGACCCTACCAAATACACAGAGCCGTACCGAAAGAAGAATAATCGAGCACAAAGAAATCAATTAGTTTATGCTAGCTCGTGAGAAAGATGTTTAAAAACTGGGTATTGGACATTAGGCGCGAACTTTTCGACTTTACCGGTAAGGTTTTGTGTTTGGTTCTGATGTTTCTTCTCACTCGCGATGTTTGCTGTGTGTTCAGACTAGTTATGACTTTTAGTTCCCCATATATTCACTATATTTTTCCCGCCGATTTGTTTTTAGTAAGCTGCGAGACGATTGTAATCGTAATTGAGCCAGCTGTGCCTGATGCATGTCTTGAGACCTGCTAGTTGTTCTTATCGCCATCTCCTCAGATCACTAACTTGTTATATCTCGCTCATAGTCTCTGTCTCCTCTTCCTCGCTTACACTTCGGTCCTCTCGCACAATCTTCATTACCAATTAATGAACTTATCCATACATTTACTTAGTTCTGAAATCTTTTTCGCACTAGAATTTTTTCATTATTATTCTCCGCATTGCAACTAACTAATCTCAAGTTGCTGTTTTCCAGAAAATCTACTTTCCTGAGACAAACATAGTCATTCAAATCACAGGACATACAAATTCATGAACAACTGATTAGAATTAGTGCAGTTGGGTGGCTACACTACCATCGATTGGACACTACCATCTACACAGAGCTGTGCCAAAAGAATAAGAATCGAGCTCAAATAAATAAAAGCCCGTGAAAGAGATATTGGATATGTTGGATATTTGTGTTCAGAGACAGAATTTTATGGCTCAAAATCGTTTGCAGTGAAACATGTGTATCTATTCTTTGACTTCTAAAAAATTCTATTCTTCTGAATCCTCACGATCTTTTTCATTTTAGATTTATTTCATCGGTCTGTAATTTTTGGATCATATCCTTTAAACCTAGTACTTTCGATTACTGCTAATACTGCTACTTCCTTTTCTTCTATGGGCTTTGTATTGTCAATTTCATTGCCTTGAACTAATTGGTCCTGGCAACCTAAGCTGATGCAGGTCCGCACCAAGTTCTTTGTTGTAGCTGACTGACTGCTCATTTCTAGTAGTCGTATTTGTATTCTGCTCCTAAAGACTAGTGTGGTTCAACACCACAAAAATATACTATTGGTTAGAAGTTTACTGTGACTATGTTTGCTGAGAAGTAATAAAACCTAATAAACTAACTTCGTAGAGTTTTAAGTTTTGTTACCCAGATTTACTACCTAGGTAGACATGGGTTTGTGTGTCTTTGTTACTAAATTGGCTCAAACATTAGTGTCTAATGTTGGACGTCATTGTCGAACTGAAAACTAGAAGACGTACATAGTTTTCGATTATCAGGCTATATTTGTCGTTGAAACTAATGGATTCATGGATTAGAATTCTATGATTAGTACTACGGGTGTCTTCAAATTATCAGTCAAATAGCAAATCTGATGCAATTCTAAATGTTAACGTTAAAGTAACGTATCCTTTCAATTCGGAATCCCTTTTTCCGTGATGTTAACTTAACTAGTGGTTTACGGTCGATTAATGTCTAAAACGATAGGAAATCTGAAGCAAGGGAGAGCAGCGGGTTCTCATAGGCTTACCCTTCAGATTTTTAAAGATGGTGTTCCGGTTCTAACAGTTGGATTGACTGAGATCTTCAGTAGAATCTGGGAACTTGGTGTAATACCATCCGACTGGTCTCAAGCGCTGATTGTCCCAATTGATAAGAAAGGACAAAAATCTTTGTGACAATCACGGGAGAATCAGACTCACTAATATAGTTTCTAAATTGCTATCCTCGATTATACTTAGACGCCTAACGAAAGCTCGCGAAGAGCAGGCTCGAGAAAACAAGGCTGGTTTCCGACATGGACGTGGATGTATAGACCACATCTTCACACTACGACAAGTCCTGGAACACAGACACACATTTAAGCGTTCGACAATAGTTATCTTCCTGGACCTTGGGGCGGCATTTGACTCTGTGGATCGTGAGGTTCTGTGGCAGTGTCTGTCGTCAAAAGGTGTACCAGAGAAGTACATTGACCTTATACAAGCTCTCTGCTCGAACACTACAGGTCGAGTGAGAGCTTATGGAGAACTGTCAATGGAATTCTTTACTTCAAGTGGTGTCCGTCAGGGCTGTCCACTCTCTCCATTCTTGTTTAACTCTGTCATATACATGCTTCTGGATGTAACATGATCTTCGTTTGAATTTTCAGGAGTAGACCTACCAAGAGACACGCTTGCTGACTTAGAGTATGCTGATGACATAGTCCTATTCGGTGAAGACGCTGACAAAATGCGGAGTTTTCTGACTACTCCAAGCAACAATGTAACAATGGTATGGAGTGAAGTAGTCGAGCGTGTAGAATGCTTCACTTATCTTGGGAGTCTCATCAGCGCCGATGGCCTGGTGACTGACGAAATATCAGCACGGATACAGAAGGCTCGATTGGCTTTTGCCAACCTGCGTCAGATTTCTGTTTGCTGACTAAAGGACGAGTCTACTGCACATCAGTTCTCTCCGTCCTTTTTTATGACTGTGAAACATGGCTGGTGAGAGTAGAAGATGTTCGTAGGTTACTCTTTTTCGATCATAGGTACCTTCGAAGCATTGCAGACATATCCTTGGACAACCGAGTAAGAAATGCTGTTGTTATGAAACGGGTTCTAGGTGAGGATGGCAGATCAATTTAAGTGGTAGTACTTCATCAGTTGAGATGGTTGGGACATGTGTCGCGAATGCGCGACCACCGACTGCCTCGACAAGCTACGTTTTGTGGTATAGGAGTAGGTTGGAAGAAAGTTAGGGGCGGCCGGACCAAAACATGGCACAAATGTATTAAGTTACTGACAGGTGGACTGAGTCATGTTGGTGGATGTCGACTACCTGGTTGAGGCTCGCGAGATGATAGTAATCGATGGTTAGAGACCCTGAAGGACATGGCTCAAAACCATTTACGTTGAAGCTGGTGCACTCATTCTCTGTGTTTTTTCAAGTTCTAATCTTCTGAATTTCTGATTACCTTTATTTTTATCTTCTCAATTTTATTTTACTGAAATATGCATCTTGAATAATATCTTTGAACCCTAATCCTTCCGAATACTGCTAATAATTTTACTACCTCTACTACTATGGGATCTGGATCGACAACAGCGTCTGTGTTTATGTGGTATGGCAACCTGAACTGATGTACTTACGTTAGAAGTTCTACGGTGAACTGACTGACTGACTGCAGTATATTTAACTCAAATCAAATACTTTTTTTCAAAACAAATAAACAAATGTATTTTATGTATCGTTACATTTTTATTTCAATTGCATTTTCGGCCAGCTAATATTGTCTAATAAACTCTTGCCTTGTTGCAAACCTAATACACACTATCGCCCCTCTAGATAAACTATGCCATAGCTGTTCGAAATAGACACCCGAGATAACATTTCTAAGGTAATAAAAAGAGCAATTTGTCACCAAGTTCGCAAAATTAGTGTTGACTGAAAGTGTACTCTTTATCATACGTGTAGAAAAATATCTTGACTAGTCACAATGTTAAAGAACTGAGGGTAAATCGAACATATTTCACACCACTAGTAATGTTATTCTCAACAATCACCTTTATTAGTATGCCCCCTTTTAATAGTCGCTCTTATTGGCATGCGCCCTTCTGAAGAGATACCGTCTGATTCATTCACGTGCAAGTGCTAAAACTACTTTGTGATTTTATTAACATAAACATGTTCTTTTATTTGCAGGCTAACGAAGCGTGGATATGTTACTGTAAAACCATCAAGCTCTGCATAAACGGAACAATGTATAAAACTATGTATTGCAAGAACGTTCCTTCAGTATCTTGACTACATTATTGAGACTTACAAATACAATTCCTTGTACTTTTACTGTCTTCTTCCTTATCGAATATTCATTGTTTGCTGGGTGAGATTTCATTTCTGAATCTTCTTATACGGTGGTAAATGGAGCTAGCACATGTTACCTACTGAGATTTAAGCTACAAATTAGTAGAATTTGTTCTAAAAAGGTTTAACTCACATTTTAGTTTATAAATCTTCACTTGAATGTTGAGATATTCCATCAAAGCTCTTGATCTTCATCATCTGTAAATCAAATAGATAATGGTAATGCAACTCAGTTTGCCTTTGTATCGTGAGTGAATGAGTTTTTGTTTTCGTATTATTGTTATTTGCCAGGGGGTCGTCTTTAACTTATTAATCTACTGTAATGGGGAAATCTAGTGGTCCTGCTCCAAAAGTCAATGGAATTTCTCCAAACGAAGGAACCCCTGGGACAAAGCTGACTATTCGAGGAGAAAATTTGGGGAGCACTGCAAGTGACCTTCTACATGTATTCATTGGTGGGATAGATGTTGGGAGAAGTGCCCAATGGTTCTCGCCTAAGAAAATTACTGCCATCACACCACTGGGTGAAGGTGAACTTGAAATTGTTGTGGTTACCGATAGTGGAGGGTTCGGAACTGCCGCAGTCATTTATCATCAAAATATGCTCCGTGTAGTCAGTAAGTTCGGTTGATTAATTGTTACACTCGTACTTCGCTGTTTCCAGTTTTTCAAAAGCTATAATATCGCCTAATCTTTCTCTAAAGCTTCTCACAACAAAACGTTTTCACCCAAGTTCTAAGGTCACTTTTTCTAATTATTGCATTGTTTTAGTTTCTTTAGTTCATAATCTTAGGACAGAGACTGAAGTTCCCAGTAATATTATAACACCTCTCCAACTGGCTTAATGGCTAAACCCCTTGATTCTCAGCCCTTTCAGCTCCTCTTCATTTAATTTGTCATAAAAAATTGGGTATTGTTATTATTCACATGAGCTGTGTGGCTTATAGCCGAGTACATAAACCTACTTCTGTGTAAGACCTTTAGATGAGCATAAGTTTCATGAATTGCTTTAGAAATAAGAACATTAAATCAGAATGCAAATAACTTTTATTTGATACTAATGAATACAAGGTTTTAGATAAAACTCATTATTTCAGATAATCATTTGCAGTTAACAAAATTAGTTGTCTGGCAGTTAATTGTGTCGGTTTTCTCTGTGCTTTGTGAAATTGTAACGTATCAATTGTATCTATGAATAAATCAGAGTTTGAAATACAGTACATAACATCGAAGCATTTTGATGAACGGTGTGGTATTTGAGTGTCATTTCGCATAATTGAATATGTAGCACTTGTCTTTGCAAACTATTAGATGGTAGATATGTGTTGTATTCTCCAAGCATTTATTTGGTATCATATTGGACTGGTGGAGGATCGTAGTTTGAATAAAGCTACCAGTAGTATGTAAATTTACATTTTCAAGTTTTCCGCATAACTCAGTTGCCATAAACGGTGTTAGATTATCTTACGTTTAATAAAGTAAAGTATGGTAGAGTAAAATAAAGTAAAATTCTCAATGCTCTAACTCTGATCTTCGCTAATTTTCATATTTACTGTGTCTGGGATTCACGATAGTATTTATTCTTGGCTATGTATACTTTTACCAGTTATAATTTTCATAATTCTGATAAAAGAATTTTGTTAAGCGATCAACCAACTTTCCGGAATTCCTGGTGCTCTATTTCCTTTGTAAAAAATTTACAACGTAGTTTTCTTTTAAGGTCCACAAACTGTTGTAACTTATTGGCCAGAAGACGATCGACGTGTTGCTCCTACTAGTGGTAGTACTTCTGGAGGATCGTCCGGATCTACTGTAGCTGTTGGGTGTGTTCCTGGAGCTGAGCTTGATCATTCCACTGGCCTTCCAATATCAGAATTGAGTCGAATTAGTATGCCACTCTCAGACTCTGCTTTGAGAGAAATATACCCATGTAAGAAATTCATTGATAATTTATGCATAATCAATTATTCATTTTTTTACTAGGACTCAGTTATAACCTAAAGTCTGGTGTTTACTTGTCCAAACAATGCTCTAACAAGCTTAAAAATGTATACCAAACGAAACTTGTTACACTCAGTTATTTGCTTAATGCTGATTCGTTTGTCCGATTGTTGTGGCATGCAACTCTAACCAATATCGCATGACAGAACCACCAATCGGAATACGATTGCGCCCCAATAACCTTGAGCCAGCAGCTAAGTACCAGTTCGTCGTCGATTCTCGCCCTGCTCTGCTCGTTGAGTCCAAAACAGTTATCGGCCTCCACTATACAAATCATATATTTCAAATACGTGATTTATGCACAGACTTACATGACTACGTCACTTACTTACTTACGCCTGTTACCACCAATCGAGCATAGGCTGCCGACCAGATTTCTTCGACCCACTCTTTTCTAAGCTTCCTTTACAGTTCCGTCCAAATTTTGCTAATTCTTCTCATTTCTGTCTCCATTTCTCGGCGTAATGTGTCCCTTGGCTTCTTCGTTTCCTTTGATCTTGAAGGTTCCAAGTGAGGTCTTGTCTTGTGACGCAGTTGGGTGCTTTTCGCAGTGTGTCCTATCTACTTCCACCGCTTCCTGATTTCCTCCTTCACCGAAATCTGGTTTGCTCTCTCCCACAGAAGGTTATTGCTGATGGTGTCGGGCTAACGAATCCGAAGTATTTTGTGTAGGCAACTGTTAATGAATACTTGTATCTTCTGGATGATGACTTTGATAGTTCTCCAAGTATCCGCCGAATCCAGTAGAACTGTCTTGACATTTGTATTGAAAATTATGACTTTGGTGTTGGTTGATAGTTGTTTGGAGTTCCAGATATTTTTCAACTGTAAAAATGCAGCTCTTGCTTTGTCAATCCGCGCCCCCCACATCTGCATCGGATCCACCTTGGTTGTTGATGATGCTGCCAAGATATGTAAAGGTGTTAACGTCCTCCAAGGCATCTCCATCAAGAGTGATATGGTTTGTGCATGTCGTGTTGTATCGGAGAGTCTTGCTTTTCCCTTTGTATATGCTGAGACCTGCTGCTGCAGAGGCTGTTACTAAACTGGTCGTCTTCATTTGCATTTGTTGTTGTGTGTGCGATAGAAGAGCCAGGTCGTTTGCCAAGTCCAGCTGCATCCTGGCTGTCCACTGTATGTCCTGTTTCCCTCCAGATGTTGAATTTTTCATAATCCACTCGATCACTGAGAGAAAGGAAAAGGTTGAGAGTAAGAAAACTTACCTGATACCGGTCTTGACCTCGAACGAGTCTGTGAGCTGTTATTTGTGCACGATTTTGTAGTTGAATCCATCATAAGGATTCAGTATGATGTTGACTATCTTCTCAGACACGCTGTTGTGTCGAAAAAGCCTCCACAGTGTTGTCATGTCCACACTGTCAAATGATTTCTAATAATCAATAAAGTTGATGTGGAATGGTGAGTTCCATTCAATTAGTCGTTCCAAAATGATCTGTAGTGTTGCAATTTGGTCGGTACACGATCGATCCTTTCGAAATGCATCCTGTTGATCTCGAAGTTGGGCGTCTACGAAGTCCTTCGTTCTGTTTAACAATACCCTGTTGAAGACTTTAGCTGGTGTTGAGATAAGAGTGATACCTCTGTAGTTCCCACACTTGCTGAAATTGCCTTTGTTTGTTACTTTGATGAAGTATCCTTGTTTCCAGTCTGCTGGTACTTGTTCTTCATCCCGAATCCTGTTGAAGAGAATGTGAAATATTTTTGCAGTTGCTTCTACATCTGCTTTCATAGCCTCTGCTGGAATGTTGCCTGGTTCCACTGCTTCGAGGCTCTTGATTTGTCTGATGGCCACGCTAATCTCTTCAATTGTAGGTGCGCCAACATCGATTGGGTGGTCCGTGGATGCTGCTTCAATGTTGAGTGGGTTCAGTGGGGCTCTTTTTCGCTGTTCTTCAGTGTTACTGATAATCTCGCCTTCTTTTCTTTTCACTGGTCGTTCTGGTTTACGATAGTTTCCAGCGAGTTTCTTTGTTGTATCGTACACTTGTCTCAACTTTCCTTCTCTTGCAGCCTTTTGCGTCGTCATTGCTTGATCTTCCACATATTTAGGTTTGTCGGCTCTGATGCTCCCCTTCACTTGCTTTTTTGCTTCTGTGTATTCAGTTTGTGCCTTTGTTTTCTCTGCTCTTGTTCAGCTCATGTTGATTGCTGCCTTCATTTTCCTCCTTTCTTGAATTTTTTTCAAGAGTACCAACATAGGTCTACTAATTGTTCTATCCAAATTTATAAAAGCGTCTAATTTTTGAACTTTCATTTATACCAGTTTCATAAAGTATCTATTTTGAGAATGGTGTGAAAACAGTAAGTTGATAGCACCGATAAAGATCAAAGTACACCCATTTAAACATCAATTCAAAGTTAACCATGTTATTAATAGTCACTTCATGCAGTCTTCTATGAATGTTCTCATAAGACAAGTAGTTTTCCTTAATTTGCATTCAAAGTTAGTATTCAATCTTTAGGAATTGATAAATAACAGAATTTCCAATGCGTTGCCAGTCCATGATGTATGAATGACTCTGTTAAATAAATTAATCAAAAGGGCTTGACCAAATTAAATGTATGAAAACTCTGATGTATGTGGGTCTTCATAGTTAGGTCTCAACATACATAAGGCAAATGCAAGGTCCTGCTAGAACACAACACACATTGATCTACTAAGTGAATTCTTCTATCACTGTTGTTTAAAATCACTGACTTTTGATAAAGTCATTTTCTGAAAACAAATTCAAAATTTATTTTTACATCTATGCATTATAGGCTCAGGTTCAGTACATTTGGCGGATAAAGACTTTAATCCAGTTATGTTTCTGTTGAAATTCTATAAGAATTCCAAGTAAGTTTTTGTAAAATTTGTTAGTCTTTACCCAGCCGTTCAGTGAATCATCAAAAGCATTATTAAAGTTTTATTAGATTATCTGTTATCATCTACACAATTTGTCTAAAATGTAATGTTATTTTAATAAATAATAATAATAATAATGGTAATATTAATAATAACTGTAACTTTTTGTTGATATCCTTATGACAATAATAACAGTAACAAATATTTATTTACTCTGAAGTGACCTGCATTACGTCACGAAACGACGGAAATGCAAATTTCTACTCATCGCGATATCACTAAAAAGTTGTAATTATTTAATTATTATTAACTTTCCACCAAGCGCTCCGTTATTCAGTGGACAGCTAGGACGCAGCTGGACGATCTGGACTTCGCAGATGACCTGGCTCTTCTATCGCACACGCAACAACAAATGCAAGAAAAGACGACCAGTGTAGCAGCAGCAGGTCTCAACACACATAAAGGAAAAAGCAAAATTCTCCGATGCAACACAACATGCACCAACCAAATCACTCTTGATGGAGATGCCTTGGAGGACGTTAACACCTTTACATATCTTGGCAGCATCATCAACAACCAAGGTGGATCCGATGCAGATGTGGGGGGCGCGGATTGACAAAGCAAGAGCTGCATTTTTACAGTTGAAAAATATCTGGAACTCCAAACAACTATCAACCAACACCAAAGTCATAATTTTCAATACAAATGTCAAGACAGTTCTACTGGATTCGGCGGATACTTGGAGAACTATCAAAGTCATCATCCAGAAGATACAAGTATTCATTAACAGTTGCCTACACAAAATACTTCGGATTCGTTAGCCCGACACCATCAGCAATAACCTTCTGTGGGAGAGAGCAAACCAGATTTCGGTGAAGGAGGAAATCAGGAAGCGGTGGAAGTAGATAGGACACACTGCGAAAAGCACCCAACTGCGTCACAAGACAAGACCTCACTTGGAACCTTCAAGATCAAAGGAAACGAAGAAGCCAAGGGACACATTACGCCGTGAAATAGAGAAAGATATGAGAGGAATGAAAAAAATTGGACAGAATTGGAAATGGAAGCCCAGGACAGAGTTGGTTGGAGAAAACTGGTCGGGGGCCTATGCAATCCGAGATATGTTGTACGTTGTTAGGATATTCACCAAATATCCTAAGAATACTATTTTTAGAAGTGCAATCTTATTGGTCGATTTCTATTGGCCGAAATTATGATCGTTCTTACCGTCAGGGTCAAATACTTCAATGTTACCTCTTATTGGTCATCTGGACGGTCAATGTCATTCAAATGTCCTTCTCTATTGGTCGTCCTAAATTGTCAATGTCACAGACGTTGATGCTTTTTCTTATTCGACCTTAGTGTATAAATACGCGCTATCTGGAAGACTTAATAATTCCGTTTCCCCTGCCTACTTCTGTTTACGACCCAATAAACATCTTCCTGCCACGGTGTTACGTTCTGATTTCTAGGAGATTTGGGAAAGCCTTTGGGTCGTTTTGTGATATTTGAATTGGACGCCGTTAGGACTGAAGATTTACGTAGCCGCGTTTACAACATACGTAGACTGTTTTTATAAAATAGATGAATTTATAGTTGGCAGTGGGATTCAAAACACGTGTTTCATTCTGTTTGTGATTGTTCAGCTGGATTCCTTTTGAAAATAACATTATGAAGGTAATCCATACGGGTTGATAACATTAAGTGAATACTCTACTATGCATACACCATCTACTAAATGAGTGTAAAAAAATAAGAGTGATATATACGATAATAAGCAGAGCGTTATCATACTATTCACACTTCGTTTATAATCAGCACGTAGATATTTGTAATATTTAATGTATTCATTAATGGTATGGTTTCTATGAGTTAAATGAACCTCAAATTCTTAGTTTTTAAATTATGTGTGTAACTCAGCTCTCATTACAAGTTTGCATCATTCATATATTAAAGTTAAATAAACAAGGAAAAATTTGATATGTTCGTCAGTAAATGCCATCAAGTTTCTTGGAGATTTGTTGGACTTATTGTTTTGGATGTTTTCTCTTTTCCCCTACCAGAAGTCTGTAGTTATTTTCCGTGTGATTATTCCTAGTGCATGACAAAATTACGTACGTTTTTTCATCTGAATAGTTTCCTTTACAATCATTAGCTTTGATAAGAAGCTGAATAATTGACTCAACACAAGTCGATATTTTATAAATTTATCATATTTTTTCTTGACATTAAGTTTAATATGAAATGAATGTTTCTGAAAATAAAACTTAATGAAATATGTGTAAACACTTTTCTTCATTTTAGTTTTAATGATTTATTGGTTACAGTAAAAAATTTTCGCCAAAGTATGGGTCAAGAAGGTCCAAGTGAACCTGTCAATGTTATTAGAACAAATTTAGTCTTAATTTTTCGATGTTTGGATGGAATGGATGGTAGGTTGAAAGTTAAAAACATCTACATATTATTAATGAATATATCTGGGGTATAAAAGTTCATGTATCGTCTTGTATATTTCTGTATGGTTACATTCGTGAAAATATAATTCAAGATACTTAAATGCGATGGGCTTATACTACATTGATGAATCAATCAGGTTTACGATATTGACTTTTGCGTTATGGGCACAGAACTAAAAAAGTACCACTGAATATCAACCGATTAATAAGTTGTACCTTACTTTCTTCACTATCACAAATCATCTAATCCTATTCCATAACATTAACAATGGGGATAAAAATCGAATGTCAAAATGTCAATTACAGTGGATGAGTGGAAATTATTATTTATGCAGTCGGTACAATCATAGGTAGAACTGATTAAAATGCTTCTAAATGAATCAGTATCATCTAAATCCACAACACTATTCCCCATGACCTTTTTTCTCTTTCTAAATCTATTTCACTGTATTATGCCTCTCGGATCATATCTTTGAACCCTAATCTCCATAACTGTTAATACTCCTTCTACCCCTACTACTGTGGTATTCGAATTGAAAATTCCATCTGTGTGTTTGGTAATGTGGTATGGCAACTTGAACTGAAATGCGTGCGTACCAAGTTCTGCGTTGTAGCAGACTGAGTGGCTGACGACGCTTTCACCAAATCAGCCCTCACGAACGATTCACTAAAAAAGTTCACAATAATTATTGGAGGTCTCAGTTGCTGCATAAAAACATCTCAAGTGGTTAAGTGATTACCGATAAAGTCATTTAATAAATTTTCATCCTAATTATACGAAAAAATATCGTCGCTTGAGAATCAGCTGGTGATTCAGTAGACGAATCAAGAATGTGATTTCTATGGAAATCAAAGAATATGTGAATCACGTCCAAAGTATCTCTGTTTCATCACTGTTGACACAAAATAATCCTACATCGTTTTGTCGGTCAGGTGATATATATATATATATATATATATATATATATATATATATATATATATATATATATATATATAAGCCTATTAGTTAAGTCGTAATTCATTTGAATGTAACATCTAACCATATTTTTTGTGTGCAGATAATTTGCGAGTTATTCTATAGATAACAGAAATCAGTTCTTATTAGTGGTTTTGATTTCTGATCTCGATTCCTCCAAGGGTTTTGTCATTGAGTCGGTCGCGCGAACGCCTATTACTCGGTTGTATCGTATCATTGTGTTTTGTCTATCGAATGGTATTGTATCTGTTCACATAATAACAATACCATTTTTTACTTTGCCCTCTACAAAATGATGCTACTATTGCTGGGATGGAAAATAGCTATACATGTAACAAACGCTTAAAACAGAATAGGACGCTATTTTCAAGTCTTTTCTCACTAATGTCTTTTTTGATCTGGTAACAAGTGTTCAAACAAAAATTGTGGAGACTATGTTCATTTCTATAAAAACCTCGAAGAGAAACTAATCTAGACTATTTTATGTATCGAATATAATTTGTTCTTAAGGATGGCAAATCATCCGTTTTTGGTAACTGTTGAGAATTCCCCGGAAAGTGTCGAGAAGCTGGGATAGAACCTAAAATACTCCCAGTTAGCGTTCACTTGAAAGTTCCCAGAGAGTTCTGAAAAAGCGATGAATTATTTCATATTTTGATTGAATTATTTCCGGTTTTATTTTTAATTCTAGCATGTTCCAAGTAGCCAAAATCATAAAGTCTCATAAACCTATAAATGTCCTTATTTTATGCATTCGAACTACGATTAAAGGAAAAGCTCTTCTTCATGCCTCCCACCTTTTGTTTACCGTTCGAGGATCAAGTAATAGGTATTTCTAGGGGATTGAGAAACTCTGAAAAGGTGACTACCACGTACTACATATATGTGAATTGTAAACCCTGAAAATTCTGTTCATGTTTAGATATTACTTTTGAGCAGCAGATTGTCTGACTAAGCTATTCTCATGCTTATGATGTACTTAGTTATCGAAGACATTATGTGAACCACTCATGTTCAATGGTAAGGTTTAGTTTTATCCTAAACGCTATTTGCTTCACTCAACAAACGTTTGGCAAACAGAAAAACAAGTGCTTTAACTAGTTTAAATGATAGCATTCATACAATTTCGCTTTATTTAATAATTAGGTGAAATTTCCATCACTTAAAAATGCAGGTGTACTCAATGAACTTGAAAACGCTTGTGTTCATAATATGTTTTGTTCTTTTTGTCCTCACGTATACACTAACGTAGGCAATTATATTTTCATAGTCTAACTCACGAACTGATGTTCACTAGACCATCATTGAAAGCCACGAAACCGTGAACATCCATTTTGTTCCACAATTCCACCAGATACAGAACTCAAAACCTTCGGTCCGGCTCACAATCCTACTGGTTACGGATATTTAGTTTCTTTTGTAATGAACATATTTTAGGTAGTTTGTGTGTATGTCAGCTCAGTAACACCACTGTTAATTGTCAAAACATTAGGTTTGTGATAGCAAAAAATGTTAACCAGTAGTGTGAGGTATATTAATCATCTCATGTTCATTTTATACTTATTATTAGGTTTACGTTATAAATTGGACAGTGAGAAGAAAACTATTGAAACACGCAACAGTAATGATTTACGTTTAGAATCAATCCTTTACGGTAGATTATTCATTTTTATCAAAACATTTTATTACTCTATGTATTTTGTGATGAAAATCATATTATAAATAATACTTAAATTTGATGTAATTATAGGTTAAGTCAATTTATAAAAATATGTGTTTAGTTATGACAGCAACTCAATGAAGTATCTAGGCCTGTTTTGATAATCATGCACTCAAATTACCTTTTTTCCTTTGTCTATACAGATTCATTTTTTGATGAGCTACAATGTTGTTGTTGTTGTAATATTCACACTGTGAATTGGTTGGTCTGATATTGTACATTGGTGTTAAAGCCTTAGTACGATATAAGTGGATCATGTGGTTAAACTATGTTATGCTCTATTTACGGTCTTCTCTTATTATTTATGTATTAGAGTGATTTTAATTAAATTAGTCTTTTTTTGAGTCTTGATTTGTGTATGGTAAATGTCAGTCAGTCAGTCAGTCAGTTGCAACGTAGAACTTCGTACGTAAGTACATCAGTTCATGTCGCCATACCACATCAGCACAGAGATATAATTGTCAATTCAAATCCAATAGTACAAGAGGTAGTAAAGGTATTAGAAGTAATCGGAGAGGTTAGAATTAGAAGATATTATTCACGAAGTATGATTCAATGAGATAAGTTTAGAAAGTAAAAGCTAGAGGTGTTGAAGAACCCAGAAGATTAGGATTTGAGAGAATACAAAGAATAAATGCACTGGCGCCATTGCGAACGATTTTGAGCCATGTCATTCAAGGTCTCTAACCATCGATTATTATCATCTCGCGGACCCCAACCAGGTAGTCGACAATTACCGACATGGCTAAGTCCACTAGTCAATGACGTCATGGATTTCTGCCATGTTTTGCTCTGGCCGCCCCAAACTTTCTTCCAACCTACTCCTACACTACAAAACAAAGTTCGTCGAGGCAGTCGGTGGTTAGGCATACGCAACACGTGTCCCAACCACCTCAACTGATGAAGTTTCACCACTTCATCGATTGATCTGCCATTCTTACCTAGTACTCGTTTCCTAATAACAGCGTTGCTGACTCGGGTGTCCCACGATATACGAGCAATGCTTCGAAGACACCTATGATCGCAAACCAGTAACCTACGAATATCTTCTACTCTCATTGGCCATGTTTCACAGCCATAAAGTAAGACGGAGCGAACCACTGCGCAGTACACTCGTCCTTTAGTCAGCAAACGGATATCTCGCCTACGCCATAAGTGACGCAGGTTGGCAAAAGCCAATCGAGCCTTCTGTATACGTGCCGAGATTTCGTCAGTCACCAGGCCATCAGCACTGATGAGACTCCCAAGATAAGTGAAGCGGTATACACCTTCGACCACTTCACTCCCTATCACTAGTTCAGGTGCCGATGCAACCCAATCTTGAAGCAACATTTTGCATTTCGAGGGGGAAAACCGCATTCTGAACATGCTTGCATTGTTGCTTAGGGTAGTCAGAAGACTGCATTTTGTCAGCATCTTCACCAAGTAGGACTATGTCATCGGCATATTCTAAGTCAATAAGCGAGCCACCTGGTAGAAGGTCTACTCCAGAAAATTTAGACGAGGATAAGGTTATTTCTAGCAGCATGTCAATGACAAAATTAAACAAGAATGGAGAGAGTGGACATCCCTGACGGACACCACTTGATGTAGAGAAGTCCGGTGACAGTTCGCCATAAGCTCTTACTCGACCAGTGGTGTTTGAGTAGAGAGCTAGTATGAGGTTAATGTACTTCTTTGGTACACCTTTCAATGACAGACACTGCCACAGAACCTCACGATCCACTGAGTCAAATGTCGCCTTAGGTCCAGGAAAACAACAATTGTAGGACGTCTAAATGTGTATCTATGTTCGAGGACCTGTCTGAGTGTGAAGACGTGGTCTATACAGCCACGTCCAGGTCGAAAACCTGATTGGTTTTCTCGAGTCTGCTCTTCACGAGCTTTCGTTAAGCGTCGAAGTATTATTGAGGCCAATATTTTAGATACTATATTAGTCAGACTTATTCCCCTGTGATTGTCACAAGAAGACTTTTGTCCTTTCTTATAGATTGGGACAATCAGTGATTGAGACCAGTCGGATGGGATTGCGTCCAGTTCCCAGATTCTACCTAAGATCTCAGTCAATCTAGCTGCTAAAACTGGACTACCATCCTTAAATATCTCAGGGGTCAGTCTATCAGGACCTGCAGCTCGTCCTCGCTTCAGATTTCCTAACGCTTTTTCAACTTCATTAAGACTAGGGGGACTTAGGTCGATTTGCCATTCAGGATGACTGGAGATCGTGGGTAACCGAAGAGTGGCTCGAGGCCAGTTGAACTGATCCCTAAAGTGTTCTGCCCATCGATCCAGTCTCCTGGATTGAGAATAAATAATAGTCCCGTCATTTTCTGAGATAGTCTCACTTACACTAGGATTCCTAATACCAGTTTCCTTGATAAGTCGGAAAAGTTGTCTAGTGTTGCCGATCGCCGCTGCCTTTTCCATCGCTTTTCTTTCGCCACCCACCACTGTTCACGATCGTTACGTAGGCTTTTCATAAGTCTGCGCCTAAGCTGACTTCGTTCTTCATCATGCTCAGAGCCAGGTGGGATGAGTTTTCGGGCATCCATCAGACCGGTGGATGCTACTGAGATCCACGGTTTCATTCTAGCCTTATGGTCAACCTTACTAGCAGATATCACTGCTGTTTCCACAGCCTTTTTGATATCATACCAACCTGCTTCTGGATGGGAATCAGTTGCATGGTTGCTTAACTCTCTTTCTAGTTGCTCCTGAAATATTTTCTTAGTTTGATTATCATTAAGTAAAACCCTAAGAGGCTTTCTTACAGTGTCTTTCCTACGTCCAGTAAGCTTCAAACAAATACGCGCTCGCACTAGGGCATGATCTGAATCTATGCATGTGCCCCAGAACGAGCGACAGTCCTCTATCGAACCCCTCCATCGGTGGCTGATGGCGATGTGATCTAGTTGAGTCCAACGTTGAGACGACTTTGGAGGTCGCCAGGTCAACAGATGCTTTTCCTTATGCCTAAAGTTAGTGTTTGCTAAGAATAGGCGGTTGTCTGAGCATGCTTGCAACAGACGGTCACCATTGTCTGTTCTCTGAGCCGCGACACTATAACATCCACTTAGGTGTCTCTCCTGCTCACTTAGTCTACCTACCTGAGCATTAAAGTCACCAGCCATTATTACTATATCAGAGCGCCTAGCTTTTTGGAGGAGGTCCGAAAGCTTTCTGTAAAACTCATCCTTAACCTCGTCTGAACTGCATTCAGTGGGGGCATAAGCAGATACGATGAAGAGGCAACGGCGATTGTCCCTATCTCTACGAGTCCTTACTGTCCCGTTTAGTCGGACAGCGCACAAACGACTATCTACTGGGATCCAGTCAAGGAGAGATTGTTCAGCTCTACGACTCAATGCTATGCCTACGCCAGCAAGACCCCTGGAAGCAGCATCAGGGCTACCGGATACACGAAGAGTGAATCGGGCTGCTTCTTCGTTTTGACAAGGTGGAATCAGGTTAATGACTTTACTAGGATCCTGTATGCGCGTTTCCGAGACGCAGCATACATCGATGGCACGAGTTTCTAAAGTCCTAGCTAATGATGCCTGTTGCCCTATTTGACACAATGTCCGTACATTAAAAGCTCCAACATGTAGTCTAGAGCGAGGTTTAAGGAGACCAGGAACGACGTTTCGCGAACTCGTATCATCTGCATTAGCTATGCACTGTGATGAATGAATGTGAGAAGAGTTAGTCGTGGAGATAAGAGAGGTACTAGCGGGTGTAGGAAGGATTTGATTTTGACCAATTTGGTCTCGCGTGCTGTTACGGGTATGAGGGCGGTTGTCACTTCCCGGCTGCCCACACCGTGGAAGGTTGTTTCTTGAGGAACCTGAAAAGGAAGATGGATTAGTGTTGGTGCGTGACCGCAGAGTCCAAGGGACAACTGCTTGAGGCCGGTCACGCACGGCCTTTTTATGAAATGTTTTTTGAGGATTAGCTCCGTTCTTAAAGGCCCTTGTTGGGCACCCTTACCCAAGGAGACGGAAATCCGTGAGTTAGGGGAGGTGTGACATTTTTAGGGTTGAAATTTTCTAACCCTTCCTTCCTTGTGAGAAGGCAGCATCGCTGCAGATGCTGGTTGTCAGAGGGAAACACCTTAATGCTGTCACACCCCTCTGCAGTCAGCAGTACGACTTCGCCCTCAGACATTAAGTAGCTGCTTTTAGTCTCATCGTTCTCCAATCGACCTGTTTGGCATGGTAGAACCTTGAGGAACATATGTTCCAGCCAGTATAGCTCGGTTGGGTCATCACGATAGACAAGCCCGACCACCACGTCAAGGTAGCAGCTACGGTCGGTGCAGACCGAAACGACGCGACCTGTCTGACACAATGGAATCATGGTGACGATGATAATAATCTGGATGTCACTGATGCGACAAATGAGTTATCGACGATGATGAATGCTGACCAAACCTCCTCTGTATCAGGAGATGGAGAGATAAATATTGGTCCCATTTTATGCTACTTAAAGTCTTCGGGAGATGAGGAAATATCAAAATTGGAGATCCCACCCTTGCATATTATCTATGGGTCAAGAACTTCTGTTGATAAGTCAGCATCACTGACTTCATTGTATCTGCCGATCGGAGCAAGTGGTGGTGGAATGACGACTCATCCCCATGATATGGAATGTAGTTCCCGGATAGGATATGACCAGCTTTACGACGTGTTGTACATGTTCGTGTGGGTTAATTGGGTAAGGTTTATACTACCGTTAGGTCATGCTACGATAGATAGGGGAATCAAGGGCCTGAGGGGAAGGTATAGGTACCTAGTTAGCTTGATAGGTCATATCCATGTTGGAGGGCGGGTAGGCGTACTGCTGTAAGTCCTACTCGTTCTTCCGGAGTGGATTAGGGGATGAGAGTGAAGCCAAGCTTGAAGTGTCAGTAAGCGCTTGTTTTTTGCATGGAGGGATTTTGCGGGTCGGTGTAGAATCGTTTTTGAATGTTTTGTTTTTTGGAAATCCCTCCATGTTTATACATATTATTATAATAATATTATTATGATAATATTATATTATTATATAAATATATTAACATAATATTAATATTAATATAATGTTAATATTAATATTACTATTAATATAGTATTAGTGTTAATATTATATTATAATAATATTATAATAATAGTATATATAAACATGGAGGGATTTTCCGAAAAACAAAACATTCAAAAACGATTCTACACCGACCCGCAAAATCCCTCCATGCAAAAAACAAGCGCTTACTGACACTTCAAGCTTGGCTTCACTCTCATCCCCTAATCCACTCCGGAAGAACGAGTAGGACTTACAGCAGTACGCCTACCCGCCCTCCAACATGGATATGACCTATCAAGCTAACTAGGTACCTATACCTTCCCCTCAGGCCCTTGATTCCCCTATCTATCGTAGCATGACCTAACGGTAGTATAAACCTTACCCAATTAACCCACACGAACATGTACAACACGTCGTAAAGCTGGTCATATCCTATCCGGGAACTACATTCCATATCATGGGGATGAGTCGTCATTCCACCACCACTTGCTCCGATCGGCAGATACAATGAAGTCAGTGATGCTGACTTATCAACAGAAGTTCTTGACCCATAGATAATATGCAAGGGTGGGATCTCCAATTTTGATATTTCCTCATCTCCCGAAGACTTTAAGTAGCATAAAATGGGACCAATATTTATCTCTCCATCTCCTGATACAGAGGAGGTTTGAACAGCATTCATCATCGTCGATAACTCATTTGTCACATCAGTGACTTCCAGATTATTATCATCGTCATCATGATTCCATTGTGTCAGACAGGTCGCGTCGTTTCGGTCTGCACTAGCATCCGTAGAGTGAAACTCTTCTATTGTTGTATAACTCATCTCGCTACATGAAAGAACAGCATTAGTGTCATAATCCAAAGCCGATAAACTCACTTGTTGTTCTCCATGTTCCGTTTCAGAGACACAAGACGTATGCACATCAATAGCATCGTTATCATGCAACACTGTAGACTGACTGTTACCATTAGACGCTTCCTTCTCATCATCACTTGACTGACAGTCAACCGAAGTAGGAACACTTACAGTTACACAACCTTGTGTATCCTCAATCAACTTAACATTCGCGACAAGGTCCGATGACGTCGAAACACTAGAAGGCTCGTTCGATGAAGTTGATCGGCTAGTCACTATAGGTGGACTGCTCACACTTTCTGTCTCTTTACTATCGCTGTCACTACTAAGATTCCGATGACTACTATTTCCATTGCTAGTCATAGCATCCGAGAGAGAATGATGTTTAGGCTTCTTAATAATAGTAGCATCATGTTGTTTCCTAGGCTTCTTAGCCTTTACAGTACCGCCATCACTTGTCCTAGAATCAACTCTAGGTCCCGTTATATAATTTACCCTAAGTGAAGGGTTCCGAACATAGGCTTTATTCCGTCCAGCCAATCCTGCCTTGGCCTTATTCATATTTACTGAACTCACTAACCTCTGTTTACTCGAATCCAAATAACCGTTCCAGGCTTTTCGAGCAGTTAAGAGGCTTTTATCATCACACACCTCGGATCCATCTTGATGCCTACACTTTTCGCCTTTTTCTTTCTTTTCCATACTTAAAAAAGTCATCTTATCTGTTACACAAACCGGCTTCTTACTGGGATACGCATCAAGAGGTTTTAAATCATCGCGGTCACATACTCGGCTTTCAATAGCGTATACTTTTCTGATATAATTGACAACTCTCTTATATTCCGGGTGTGAGTTAGGTGTAAACGAAGAATCCTCATGTCTCGCACGCAGATCACCAGTAGCTTCCGTATTATGTCCTGTTTTCGCGCGATTAGCTAATCTTCCGAACCTACTACTAGCTATCTTAGCACGAGACATAATAAATTCCGTCAATTCATTGAAATTAGGTTCTCTTTCCTCTTCGTCCCACTTGATTCCCAGCTCTGCCCACTGGGCTTGCATTCGATGAGGTAAGAGCCTAACTATTCGTTCTAAAGTAACCAGGGAATTAAGTTCCGTTGTACAATTTAACTGTTCTAAGGTTAGAGCCACATTCTGCATTTTAATCGCCAAATTCGTCAATAGTTCAGGATCATTATAATCTGCATTCCCGGTTCTAAACAAGTCCTCTAAGGTTTCACGGGCTATCACATGCGACTGCCGAAAGAGCTGTTTTAAGATGGCCTTAGCTGTCTTATATCCCGCTTGTGGATCCATTATAAGACAACCTTCAATCGCATTTTTTGCCTTTCCTTTACAATGTCAACTTTCATAACGAAACGTCACTTTGGTAATAATGATGATAACAGTAATAGTAGTGATAGTAGTAATTACGATATTAATAATAATAATAATATCTTCTTCATTAAATATAATACGTTTACTGTAATAAATAATTCTCAGCACAGAATAATTCAACAAGTTTCCTTTAAAAAACAATTAGTGATCGGCAGTTGAAAGTAAGCAGTCCAGGTATGGACATCTTATTAACGTTCTTTCTTTCCTCAATATATATGTCGCTACCAATGATCTTCACTTATTGCTTGGAAAGATAGGCAAATTTTAGTGATTAGAATCTTGTATATGCTCTGAAATACGGAAGATTTTTCAAGATAAAATCCAAAAAGCTTTCATACACTGAATGATTAACTTTCTGGATGCATAATTAAGGAATCAAAAACTTCCGGTCATGAATAGAAGTTCAGTCAGAAAATAGGATATAAGTCTAATATTATAGCTACATTTATCATAATATCATGTTTACTTATTCTACACAATGACTTTTTGAACATAACATCAATATATGTTAGTTTTAACAGAAAATACTTTATAAATTGCATCAGAATGGAGCCACTACAAATAGTGAGTGTGGAATTTCGAAACACTGGCTAATACATAAAGAGCGTAGTTGCACTGATAAACTTAGGTATTAATCTGTGTTCGATCAACAAAATTGAGTAACAGAACGAAAACTAAATTAACGTGATTACTTTATCGTGAAGTAGGTATTGTGCTGGTTAGAAACTTGTATAAATTCAGTAATTGCATTTAACACCTGTGTATGCATAAATAATAATTCATATAACTATAGCGTCGAAATACATGAAACAAAAAAAAATAATCTAAAGTACAAATATACAAAGTATTTGAACAAAAATTACTGATACAACATTCGTTATGACTAGACCAAAGTCATTACAATGATGTAGACAACTCTTGAACACTAGCAAGTTGATTCTGAAGCTTTAACCGTGCTTAGATTTCTAACTTTAAAATCTCATTGAGTTAACTATGTTTTTATGAACAGCATGTTAATACAATAGCAGTTCAAGTTGCTGTTCTGTTGCGAATTTCTTGATTCAAGTCGATCAGTTTAAGCAATTCAAATAATTTCTACCATATCTGAACAAAGATTGAAGGGATGGTAGTTTCCAGAACTAATTTCTAGACTGTTATTATTAAATGCATATTCTTATTGTATAATTACTAAGACGCTAGGTTAATCTTGTGGTGCTGTGTTGCGAACTACTTATAAGTAGTATATAGCGTGAGTGTCAACGTAAAGTCTGGTAGCATAATATGGGGGGAAGATCAAGAAAGGAAGAGTCAGAAAACAATGGAATTTGTATGAAACGCATGAAGAGTGACAATGGATTGATGTTTGGCAACAGGAACAGTCCAGTTCCATAGGATGAACTGATCTTTTGCAAATGAACGATTTACGATATGGTTTTCCGATTTTACTGACTAACTCTGTAATTTTCGTTAAATACAATTCGGTTGCCCCACCTGTGTTCTCATTCACTACATTTGGTGTCGCTGCCTGCTCGAAGGAAGGGGCTCCCGTGGCCGAAGGAGTTGCAGGACGGAGATTGGAGGAGCTTCCTGGAGGAGTTTGGGGCCACGGTGGAGCTGGTGGGGGCTTGGGGCGGAGTTGACGGTGCTGGGGACGCTGTGGGGAGGTGAGGCGAAGGCGGTGCACGACAGCCTGGACGGTGCCACCAAGGAGACGGCGTGGGAGACGGTCACCGGGCGGCTGATAATGGAGTTCGGCAGCCCAGCGGACAGGGAGGAGGCGCCGCAGAGGTTCCGGTTGGCGCGGCTGTCGGCCGATGGTGACCTGTTGGTGCTTGCTGTGGAGCTCACCGGATTGCGCCGTGAGGAGTGGACGGGGCACAGTCTTTGGCGTCGCAATTTATCGAGTGTGTGCCTGCCGCCGTGTTCCAGCATCGGGAACTTGTGGACGCTACACGTTGGATAGATGCCGTATCCATTCCAGACCAGTGATCAAGAACGATGACCGAAGTGGTAATCCGGCATAGTGTAGCGTGTCACGGAATACGGAAGGTGATATTAACTGACCAGGAGCTCTGTTTTGAAGGACCACGACGACAGCTTATTAAAAGGGGGGACGAGTGTGGTGCTGTGTTGCGAACTACTTATAAGTAGTATATAGCGTGAGTGTCAACGTAAAGTCTGGTAGCATAATATGGGGGGAAGATCAAGAAAGGAAGAGTCAGAAAACAATGGAATTTGTATGAAACGCATGAAGAGTGACAATGGATTGATGTTTGGCAACAGGAACAGTCCAGTTCCATAGGATGAACTGATCTTTTGCAAATGAACGATTTACGATATGGTTTTCCGATTTTACTGACTAACTCTGTAATTTTCGTTAAATACAATTCGGTTGCCCCACCTGTGTTCTCATTCACTACAATCTGTTGTCATAAACGTTTGGTTAATCCATTAACTGCCGTTGTACTATCTACTGTTCTTATATGTTACCAGTTTATTATTTACAGTTTCCTCTACTCGCGACCATTTTGGCTCGTTCATGTGATTGTTATTTTATATTTTATGATGTGATGCGATCTAGTGTACTTGTACGTAAACTGTATCTGTTTGAAGTACAGGTCATTTGCTGATTTTTGGGTTCAGTGACATGGCATAAATAGAAGCTTGTGAATCTTGTACCAATAGGAACTTAGCTGCTGACTCAAGGTTAATACTGCTGGTGTCAAACGTGTTCAGATACATCGTAGACTGCATCGACCTTGATTAGTAAGTAAAGCAATTGTACAGCGTTTAAACCGCTGATTTAGAGAAAGATTACATTAACTACACGTTCAATTAAACTACTCGTTATTTATTTGGTTGAAGTCTTAAATCCCATTTTAGTCTAATCTAGGAAGATATTCACGTTATCTCAAGTATTACTAGAATGCAGAATACATTTATAGTATTTATTTTCGCTGAAGAAGTGACTTGCATTGAATCACGACACTCTAGAAAAAGCAATTTCTGCTCATTGGAATATCAACAAAAATTATAATTATTTTATTGTCGGTAACTGTAGTTTTCTTGTTTTCGTTTCGTTATGTTAACGTTACATTTGAATGTAAAACAATTAATTTGAATGAAAACATATATATTATAAGGACTTTTTTATCCTTGAACTATTTCAGATACTCGTACACTTGGTTACCGCTTATTTGAAGATATTTTAAAACGCAGAGATAGGGGTGATTCGATTAAAAATGCTATATCTGTTATGCAACGTTATCAGTTCCTTTTCAATCTGCCGCATGCTATTAGAACTAATATATCCAAAGTAAGACATTATACGCACTCTTTAGCTTTTCAAATAAATGAGGGGGGAGGTACTCCTTCTAACAGTGTCCTTCATACTTTAGTTGGTTAAGCAAACATACTTTTACACTCACGTCCGAATCAAATTTTTTATGATGATATCTAATCACTCAATCGAACGTACGGTAAGGTAGTGTTCGAACACTGAGTTCAGAGGTTGATTGTCAAAAATTTTGACCTCTAATGATTCATTACTCTATTCGAAGGCGTGTTTTAAAATCTTAGTGTTTAAAAGAGTGATTTATTTTGATGAATATCCAGCAGAAAGAAAAATACTTTTTTCGTTTATCTTGTGGACCATGTTTTATTGAACCCACAAAGCATGCTTTTCTCAAACACACTCGAGCACTAACTAAGTATCTAAGGCTGTATTCAAATTAATCAGCAGTGTCATTGTTGGACATCTGATTATTCTGGTCATTCATTTCTACCAAAATCTTCACTCAACAGTATCCATGATGTTCGATAAAATGGTACTTTTTAGAGCAAGTTACATAAGAAATTTGTGTATGACAGAAGCTTGGGGGGTTAAATTCAAGTCTGCTCTTTGTGTTCAGGAGTAATATTTCCAACTCCTTATTTTACTATCGTCCTTACACTTGATGTTGTAAGTTGTTTTTGATATTTGTACGTCTCTTCTATGTCTTCTTAGTATTCCCCAAGTGGACAATCATCTTTCATATCTGGGTAGGGACGGCAAATCAATAGATGAAGTAGTGAAACTTCATCATTTGAGGTAGTTGGCACATGTGGTACGTATGGCTAACCACCGACTGCCGCGACGAGCTATGTTTTGCAGTGTAGGAGTAGGTTGGAAGAAAGCTAGGGGCGGCCGGACCAAAACACGGCACAAATGCATGAAGTCACTGACAAGTGGACTGAGTCATGTTGGTAGATGTAGGTTACCTGGATGGGGTCCGCGAGACGATAGTTGCCGATGGTTAGAGACCCTCAATGACATGACTCTTCGCTCCCTAATCTCCATTACTGCTAATACTTCTATTATTGCTATCACTCTTGGATTTGAACTGATTGTTGCGTCTGTGTTGATGCGGTATGGCAACGTGAACTGATGTACTTACGTACGAAGTTCTGCGTTGTATCTGTCTGTCTGTCTGTCTGTCATATCTTTCTTCTATGTCATTTTTATTTTATCGGGTTTTTATCGCTCTTCGACTGTCACACAACTTGTATATTCGGAATGTTCAATTTTCACCTTTTTGGTAACTGTTAATAATCATGCATTGATTTCCGATTTCCCTGTAGATTATTGTGTGCAAAATTATCCCCATTGAACTATGTTTACATCTAGATTAACGACAATCATTTTTTTCCCATTTTAAAATTTCTTGTTAGCATTTTAATATCACTATATTTTATTTTGTTTACTGATTGCTAACTCATGTTAAACCCCTATGCCTTTCAAAAAAGTAATACATTAAAGAGGGTTGTATTATAATGCCAATGAAATTCATTCATTCAAATTTTCTTCGATCTTTTTTGAACTATTTGTCCAGTGTTTAGATTTTTATTTCCTGTTTTTATTGTTTTTATTCTTATTCTACAGCGTTTATCTCTAGTCTACTAGATTGTTTGTTATATTTTCTGAAATAATCTAGTGTATGCGAATGTAGGTTGATGCACATCCCTGAGTTCACATTACATCTGAACAAATTCATGTATTAATGTAGATTATTCGAGTTTCGATTGGCTCAGTCTCAAATTCTGAATGTTTTAATTTCATATACTGATTAACTTTCTAATAATAGAGTATTTTCTTTAAGGCTTTTTTTTACAAGAAAATATTATTATTATTATCTTACCATGTGTTTTCTTTTTTCTCTCTATTCCATGTTATTGTAGGGTGATTATAATTTGGTATTAAATGATTACTTACGTGCAAAATCATTATTCTCCAGTTCAGATGCTGAGGTTCTACGCCGTAGTAAGTTTAAATCAATCGTAGAATGTTGTTGATTGATATCAGTCAGGTCGGTATAATGTTTATTTGCTTACAGAAAATGATTTTACTGTGAATTTTGCTACATAAGTACAATGTTTGTACAGGGTTTGTCGAGTGTTGTAGTATAGGAGTGGGGTGATACGTTTACTTCGTTATAAGCTAATTGATTGGTTCAAGTGCTTATCAAAAGTTGGTTTTTCTGACTTACATGGTGTTCTAAGCATATAATTCTGTTGACTGTATTGAAAAACTGTCACTATTCAAAACTAGGTATATCGCTCCAAATAATTTTCGAATGCTTAGTTTTCTGTTCTGATGAACACAGTCCAAATTTGTACTGTACTGAAGTTCCCTTTTTAGTCTAGTTCGTACTTCGTTCATTTTATAGTTATAATTCAGTATATTATTTAGTAGCACATATAATAATTATTGAGGTAGCTATACATCAAATGTAATAGAGGTTGATGTTTCCCTCGTCTGAGTTTTCAGGAGTAGACCTATTACCAGGAGGCTCGCTTATCGACTTAGAATATGCCGATGACATTGTCCTACTTGGTGAAGACGCTGACAAAATGCGGAGTCTTCTGACTACGCTAAGCAACAATGCAAGCATGTTCGGGATGCGGTTTTCCCCCTCGAAATGAAAAATGTTGCTTCAAGATTGGGTTTCATCGGCACCTGAACTAGTGATAGGGAGTGAAGTAGTCGAACGTGTAGACCGCTCCACTTACCTGGGGAGTCTCATCAGTGCTGATGGCCTGGTGACTGACGAAATCTCGGCACGGATACAGAAGGCTCGATTGGCTTTTGCCAACCTGCGTCACTTATGGCGCAAGCGAGATATCCGTTTGCTGACTAAAGGACGAGTGTACTGTGCAGCAGTTCGCTCCGTCCTACTGTACGGATGCGAGACTTGGCCGCTAAGAGTAGAGGAATTCCGTAGATTACTTATCTTCGACCATCGATGTCTCATTGCATTGCTCGCGTATCGTGGGACAACCGTATAAGCAATGCTGTCGTTAGGAAACGAGTTCTAGGTAGGGATGGCAAATCGATAGATGAAGTAGTGAAACTTCATCAGTTGAGGTGGTTGGCACATATGGTACGTATGGCTAACCACCGACCGCCGCGACGAGCTGTGTTTTGCAGTGTAGGAGTAGGTTGGAAGAAAGCTAGGGGCGGCCGGACCAAAACACGGCACAAATGCATGAAGTCACTGACAAGTGGACTGAGTCATGTTGGTAGATGTAGGTTACCTGGATGGGGTCCGCGAGACGATAGTTGCCGATAGTTAGAGACCCTGAATGACATGACTCAAAACCGTTTGCAATGGCGCAAGTGCATCCACTCTTTGTGTTCTATGAAATTCTATGCTTCTGCATTCCTCATAATCTCTACCTTTCTCCTTCTAAATTTATCCCACTGAATTATACTTATCGAATCATATCTTCGCTCCCTAATCTCCATTACTGCTAATACTTCTATTATTGCTATCACTCTTGGATTTGAACTGATTGTTGCGTCTGTGTTGATGCGGTATGGCAACGTGAACTGATGTACTTACGTACGAAGTTCTGCGTTGTATCTGTCTGTCTGGTTGATGTTTCGGTACGGCGAATCGATTGGTGATAGTCCTATGTACACCATCAGATATTGGCTCAGTGATCTAAAGGTTTACCGCTAACTTAATGGTAGTTTAAATGAGATCAGTCTGTGATGCACACTCTGAAAGTAACTGAATTCACTATTAGCGTTGGAGCCAACTCTCGGTCTACGGTAAATTTTCTTGTGTTATTTTATTAGTCACTTATTCTTCAAAACTCATTGTAGACGTAGCGAGAAATATAAATCAAAAAACCGTTTAATTGTTAAGTAGACAAAATAGTATGACATATCGGTTAATTATTGTTTCGTCGGTTAAACAATTTGACTAGACAGTGAGAGATTCCCATCTTCGATTCCCATGAAATGAAAGCCATGATTACTGCATCCACTTTTTTACTCCTAGTCACCACAAAGCATATCTCTTCTCATAGGATTTAATTAAATGACCAAGGAAGACGGAACTAAACAACGGTCTTTTGCGTGTATAATTATGTTTATCCTACTTTCAATAGTAGAACAGCATGTTACCTTCTTTTTTAAACAAATAGACAAGGAAAAATGATCTTTTTACTGGTGTAAACCGAAGTTCGAATTCCCAAAAAAGTAAATGACGAAATGGTTTAGGGAAATTCAATGTCATTGTTTACACTTATTGATTCCATAATGTTAACTGTAACCCATAAATGGAAGGAGAAAATGGATCTCTCTCCTATCTCACTTAAAGCTAGAGTTGCGACTTAAAAACTGTTTTCATTTTCGGTAAAATTTTAAGATATTTTAATAATTTATCAAGTCATTTTTCATAGAAAACAACGAGATGACTTTTTACTTTAGAAAATCTATGCTCTTATTTTCCTAGTTTATAATGATGTCGAAACCGTAGTCGCTAATTTCTCTGTTATGCTTCGTAATCAATTAATTTCTATGCCAATTGATTGTGATGATGCAAGACATAAAATTGGGTAAGTTAAATTATTGTTTTTTTGTTTCAATGCAATAGAATTTCGAAAAATTTGATCCAATATGACTTAGTCAACATGGCGAAGCAAAACTATTGTTTATTTTGATATTCATCATAAATATCATATATTTGGTTAGTTTATGATTTGGAGCCGTGGTATGAACGAAGTCTCCCAAGGTAGAGCACCTCTCGGTTTATCACAACTCCTTAGTTGGTATCCTATAGATTATACAGCTGAATGGCTTGAGATGATATCGAGAACATAATTCAGAACAGAAACCAAATGGTTCTTCCCAAACTGTTCATAAATGCTTAATGAACTCCGTTAACTGAAAGAATTATTCCTGGTTGTTCTTTTGAACCGAATAGTTTCTTCTGCTAAAAACTATTATTATTCACCAATTTTTCTAGTAAATCATTTTTGATCATATTCCCATTCTATATTTTTTAGCGATTTCATGTTCCTATTTGGGTACTGAATGTCTATTTTGGTGCCCATTTGTAGCGACATACGTGTTTTCAACAAACGGAATAATTAAACAAATCAGTAGAACATTAATAAATTAATTTGATTAGTCTTGTATAGGGTTTTTAGAAGGTGATCAACAGTGTTACTATGTTGGTAACAGAGTTTGTAAAATAGTCATCCTACTTTGAGATGATGAACATCAATTAGCAGTCAAACGCCACGACAACGCTTCGCTTATCTCAATACATACCGACAATTATGGGCACACATTTGATTGGAACAACGTGGAAATACTGGGTAGGGGGAGGACGAAAAACACTAGAGAATTTTTAGAAGCTTGGCACTCAGGCCAATCAGCAATCAACAAACACATCGACATTGACTCAATCTATCAACCAATCAGAAAAATCATAGAATCAAGAAACAGATCAAAAGGGGGTTGCAATCAAAACAAAGTTGCAAACAACGACAGGTTTAAGCTCAACAGCAACCAATCAAGATCGAGGTTAGCAGAACAAGCTACAGGTCAAACGTGGAGAAATTCGAATGCTTCACTTCTATCTGAAGTTTGTGCTGATGATGTTGTTCAGAAGAACAATGAAAGCTCCACAATCAACACAACCAGCTCAGAGAACAAAACACCACCACAGTCATTCTCCTTGGTTAGCGACCCTTTTGTTACCTAGTAAATTTTAGTTTATTTTACCAACATACAGATAATTTCTATGCACAATTTACTATCAGATTCTGCTAGACAGCTGGATTGAGTTGTGTTGGTAGGTGTAGACTACCTGATCGGGTCCTGCGAGATGATTGTAATGGATAGTTAGAGACCCTGAATGATATGACTGAAAATCGTTTGCAATGGCGCAAGTGCATTCATTCTTTGTGTTCTCTCAAATCCTAACCGTCGGAGTTCCCCATCACTTTTGTCTTTCTCTTTTCATGTTTATTTCACTAGTTTCTACTTCTTGAATAATATCGTCAAACCCTAATCTCTCCGATTACTGCTAATACTTCTACTAACTCTACTACTATGGGATTTGAAGTGACAATTACATCTCTGTGCTAATGTGGTACTGTAACTTGAACTGATGTACGTGCGCACAAAGTTTTATGTTGTAACCGGCTATTGATTGACATAAAATTGATAAATGTGGTGCACTATGATGACTAAGAACTACCAGTTTGTAGTTGTCTCGAAAAGTGCGTAATGCAATCAATGCATTTGCCCTTTTGATAAAATATATACGGTGCTATTCTAAAGGTGTCCTACATCATAAGCATATATTACTTCAAGAAACGTTGGAAGCTTGGAGGCACTAGTAAGTTTTCTCGTTTTGTTCTAGTGCCTCTTTATAAGGTGGGTCCAGGATCGTACATACTGGGTCGAACGAATTATCTTGGAATTTTGTAATTTATACGATCCTTTTACACTAAGTGGAAATTCATCATCTCATATTTTACTACTAACAATCAGCATATGCTTATTAATGACTACTTGCAATTTGGATTTCCTTCCATTTTTACTGGGAAAGTGTGACCTGTGGAATTAAACAAGTGTAGAACATCAACTTACTGATGACATTGAGTGTGAGTCATTGTACTGTATTAAAAATCGTGTAGAGTTGAAGAATTAGAGCACATGGTTCCGACTCGATGCCCTGAACGTATCATGTTTTACTGAAGAAGTGAAGCTTCAGCGGAGTGCCAAACCAAGATGACATAGTTGTACATTGTTCCTTGTCTTTCAACAGCTTTCAGTGAATTTTTTTGGATCGAAAACCACTTCCGTTACTCGAAGTATTCATACAATTACCTTAATAAGAATATGTTGTTCAAAATTTTGTCGGTATCTTCTGAATACTATTTTGTAGATATCTAACACAATTAGAGGTGGATTATGATCCTGGTTGGTTATGTTTGACATACTTCAAAGATTGGCTGATCGATCAACTACGTAATTACCAACGTATATCTCATCAAAATATGGTCGAGGGAAATTCAGCGAGAAACAAGCATTCTGATGGTTCCAATCCGATTGTTAATCTTCTCCTAATGGATAATAAATCGTCGGTAATGAATCCTGATTCATCTGTCTTGTTTGCTGAAGGTTAGTAGGTTTTCTCTCGTATGAGATGGTGAATCATCATCGTATACATACATCTTTACAGAAAGTCATATTGTTGATCGGAATAGTTTATTTATAACAGTGAATGTTAATGTTCAGTCTCTCATTTTTCTAGACGTCCAACTAATGTTATGATCTGTATAATTTCATCTCTTAAGATCATGAATATGTTGACGTTGTGCTCTACAGAAGTTTCACTAATTTATAAGATATTGGTATTGGGTTATGGATGCTGTTGAATTTTTTCTATGATCATGAATCAATCTAAGTTAGGCTTACTGTACTAGAGGTTAAGCGTTCGCAGTAGGTCCTGGGCTCGACTACCGGTTGCGTAGGAACCTCATGAAAGGATGAGGTGACCGTCCAATATTTCTAGGTTTCCAACGTAGATCGGTTTGTCATCCTATTAAAAATAAGGAAGTATTTCGTCCTCTATACAGACGGTGTTTAGCCAACTTCTGTTATGATTACAATTTCACTCAATACAGCACTTTCTTTGCTATCCATTAAGCGGAATTTTGTCATTCATTGAGCAGAGAATCTTAATTAATTAGCATAGATGGATGATGGCGCGTTTCATTTCATCAAGGACTCACCATGTGCATGCACATGTATCCTTGATTTGATATTCAATCCAGGACTCGAACACAGTACTTTTCGCTTCAAGTGCCAAACAGGATGAGCATATACCGAAGTGACTGATCAATTGTAGCCGTAAACACTAAGTGGAGGATTCAAACAACCAATAGAAATGAATTAGAGAATCTTAATCTTTGGATATTATTAGCTTCATATGATTTAGTGATAAATAATCTTGAGATGAATGCCTCTCAATTTTCCATCAACTATACAAATCGATAAAGTTTGATGTATTTCAAATTCTACCGTGAAGTTAATATTGTGGTAGGCTTAAGAAAGACAGATTTGTGACAAATGAAAAATATTTCACTTTTTTTAATTGAAAAAAATGTCTGCGATAATTATTTTCTAGATTTTATGTGAAAGTTTTAGTTATTGCTGGTTCTAGTGTAGTTGTGATTACTATATCATCAACTTAGTGTTATGTAATTTTGTTTGGCTTAAACAGAATGACTTTCGTGTGTACATAAGCAGTAAATGCTTTGAATGAATTCTAGACAATTGTTTAATTTTTCTATATTGATGATTAATCGTTATAACTATTGGAAATACATTAATAAATAACAATAACAAATAATCTGATAATTTATAAATTTTGATAGATAGATAGATAGATAGTGTTTTTACATCTGATATTTAGCTGATAGTATTTGGTCATCAGTATCATTTAAATTTACTTTAAGAAAACATGTAATATCACATTGCTATTGTCAATAAAGGTAGTCTATCGTAAATTGTATCATTTTTCTTTACGTATTTGGTTTAACAGATGAAAGTTAAATGTTGTAGATAACAAGTTAAACTTTGTAATTAAATGAACTTGCTACTAGTTTATAGGATTCTAGTTTTTAACTTGTCGTTATCTCTTTATCAATCGTAGTGTTGGCTGTTTAGTTGAAAATGATTTATTAAACTATGTTGTCCGATTAGGTTAAACTTACACGTTTCTGACTTGTGACATTAGTGGTTTAGATGTAGTTGAGTTTTCTTTTTAAGATGAAAAGGTAAATATTTATTAGAACTTATCACTTATGAAGTATTATATACATTTCTATATACCGAAAATTACATTGAGTGCATTTGTAAATTATTCAACAAATGAACATGAAATTCACCTTTAATTGTAATTTAGAATTTTACGGTGTCCCACCGATGGTTGGCATGGTCAAAGCAGTATGTCGTCTGCTTACTACACATGTTACTCAATTTTGGCGTTTGGGTACAGCTTATATATCTGGGCAGTTGAATTATAACAATCAAGTTGGTTTTAAAATACTCATTCAACAATGTTTCATACTTTACTGTAACATGATATAAAAAAGTATAGAAAGTAGTTTTGTTATTATTGTTATTAACTAATTGTATTTTGGAATTAATTTAGATTTTAGTTAGTCATTTGTTTGCAAAAAGAAAGCAAATTATTCGGATTAGATCTTGTGAGCAATCGTCATATTTGTTTATGTAACAGAAATAAGAAGGTTAATATTTAAAATGCCGGTAAATTTAGCTTATTATTATAATAGAAAGCATACATTCACTGAAGTTAGAATTATTATACGTAAATCTATCCCGGTTAACGTAATAATGGTTGGAGAATGCTAAGCTTTCAGCCATTATGTCGTGCCAATGAAGTACAATCATCCTACTTTAGTTTGGTCAAGTGTAAGATGGATAGATATTTTTAGTATTGGATTCAGTGGAGCAAGACTCATGAACATGTACGTCATAAGTAACTTGATTTATTATTGTTTTTATCATCATAATATTAGATTAAGGAAAATATCTTTGGTTTTTTTTTGTACAGAAATCTTATGAAAAACTTGTTCACGCCTCGTCAACAAATGATCCGAAAACTGCATGGCTGGTAGTTTATGAAATTTTATTACATCTCTCTCTATATATGTATATATATACATTTCTGTATAAGTTTTTGTTAACATTGTTCATATCTTTTGAGTATCGTTGGTGAAGTATCTCTCATATCATTATTAATCGTAATAGTATCACTTTACAATGAGTATTTTGTTTCTGAAGGAAACGGAATTCTCTGCTTCTCTATGAATTTATGATTATGATGTTCTCAACAATTCTGAAGCGGATCTTTCCTATGAAGTTTGATGGTCGGAACGTTTAGTTTTCATATTATATTTAAAAGTGATATTCGTCGTAACTATTTATGCAACTTCGTTTAATTGAATGTGTCTCCAGTAAATATCTCCTTAATATGGTTCATTTGCCAAGTACAACTTCCTGTCCTTCGTTTCGAGCTTCACTTCTTGTGTGGCGGCTAGTGATTCTATGCAGTTGCTCGTATCGAAGTAACTGTTGTGGAGTCGGTTCATTCAGATCTCAAGTTTTAATATTCCTTCCTTCATACACAACTTATCATTCTTTCCTGTTTAGTCTTTCCCATTCTCATAGCTACTGTGATTATTTCCACTTTTTTCTATGTTATTTCATTGTTCTACTATATGGAAACTTGGACTAATGTACGTTTACATCAGTTTCCACATTGACTGAATGACTGACTGGCTGTTTCGTAAAAAATGTTCTCGTTCTACTGCTTGCACATAGTAAATATTTTATCATATTTCATTTTTAAATATCCTTTTCTCTGTGTCAGTCTTGGCTTTTATTTTGAATATTTAATTCAGCAAATCAATTTGGAACTAGTACACGCTGTATCAAACCATATGCGTGATATTGTTCTTGAAGCTTTCAGCAATACAACTAATGAAACTTTACTAACGGATCATTTATTAGAGTGTATAAGAGAATACAGGTGGGTTGGTTGTATGTAATTGTGTTTAATTATTATAATTATGGTATTAATAACTAATTAAAATTCTGTTTGTTTTGTGTCTAACTTGTTTTACAGTAGGATACACAATCTTAAAATAGAACGGAAGTGTACATGGTCTTATAGTCAGTGTACCAATATGTCGAACCCGCGAGGCTTGTATCAGCCTTTCGACAGTTCTCCTCGAGTTATTCACATATCTTTCGACCTTGTCAATCACTCGTTTATATTCTTAGTTGTTCTTATTCAGTGTGTGTGTGTGTGTGTGCATGTATGCTTGCTTCGCTTATCGTATGTTTGGCTTATATTTGTATGATATACGGAAATAGAAGTGATGATTTATTTCACTGCATACTCGACCGTTCACGCAAACTGGAGTCAGATTGTGGGTCACTGAAGTGGCAAGCCCTACTTCAAATGCAACGCAGCGACCAAAAGCTCATCACTTAATCTATACCACAAAGCCGTTATAATTAAGATTTTTGATTAAAACAATTTGTTTTAACTAATGACTATATATAAGTATAGCTATAGCTGTTCTTGTGATTGGTTTTTTCCTGGGCTCTCAGAAACCATTTCGATTCTTATTGAACTTCTTCCTTGAAACCATGCAAAAGACAACTATCATCTTAGGGTTGTCACACAGTTTACTTTATCATACCATTCATTAAAATATTTTTAAAATTTTCTGATCATTTCATGTATTTAAGACAGCTGTTTTAATCGGTATTTATTATGAATTTTCATATAATCAGTTTCCAAAGTTTTTTTAGAATAGTATGTTTCTTTGACGTGAATATTTGTACTTAACTTAATCTACAACCATCACTTTTAATTAGTTAGTATTTAATCACATAAAAAATTTAATGCATAATGCTGATGTTGATCTTAGTTAAAATTGTTTTATTAAAGCAAAGTTATAAGTGATCTCTCAATTTATTTTGTGTTCACAACTCATGAATACGGTTAATCATGTCCAGGTACATGCATCGGCTTTTAGATCACATTTAATATTGAAATTTTTATTAAGTTGACCACAATAATTCAATAGATATATGATATGAGGGTTATTGATAATTTACGTACTTACGTACGAAGTTCTACGTTGCATCTGACTGACTGCTGACTGTACCTAGTTGCAGAAACTCTAACTGGTTTGCAGTACTTACTGATTTAGGGACAATCGATTGAGCTACTCTAGAGCGATCGGTTTCCTTCGTAATAGGCAACGCCAATTTACGCAAAACACATCAACATCTGACGGCTAGCGCAGTAAGAATAACTGGATATTCGAGATTGGTGGAATTCCGCATATATAATAACAAGAAATGACCTTTAAGCATACGGAAATTTAGTGAACTAAAAGCAATCAATCATAAGAATAGCCAGTGATGTGCTAAAAATTGTTTTAGGAATAAGGCAGTGGTGGTTATTGTTTCTGAAGCGCTTGCAAAATTGATAGTAAAATTTGAGTGTTCCTGTGGTTTCCTTGGTTATGGTCCTCGCACCTAACTCGTAACTGGTGGTCGGTGATATTCAACGACATTAGTTAAGATTGTTCTCAATCACTCGTGTACTTTTCATATCATCCTCTAATGATACTGTTATTACAACTGTGGTGTGTGCTACTTACGATGAGGCTTATAATTAGTACGCAGTGGACATGCAACAAAGTATCGCCCCGAAGTTACTATCGAAGAGTGTCGTATCCCGATGCATGGCGTGATCAGAATGTCTTAAGGAACTGAAGACATATCGAAGAAAATAGCCAAGGATACACTCGTTTTGAGAATGGATGTTTTATGATATGTACACCTATTGGCCGGTAGATCGTATCTTAAATCAAATTAATTATCCAATGTGATCTTTCTCACCCGTTCATTTTATCGGCACCTAAACTAGTGATACGGAGTGATGCAGTTTGGCGTGTTGATTGCTTCACTTATCTTGGGAGTCTCATCAGCGATGATGGCCTGGTGACTAACGAAATCTTAGCATGGATACAGTAGGCTCGATTAGCTTTCGGCAACTTGCGTCACTTATGGCGTAAGCGAGATATTCGTTTTCTGACTGAAGGACGAGTGTACTGCGCAGTAGTTCGTTCGTTCATAGATGTCTCTGAAGCATTGCTCGTGTATCATGAGACAACCGAGTAAGCCACGCTGTTGTTAGGAAACGGGTGCTAGGTATGTATGACAATTAATATATGAAGTATTGAGACTTCATCAGTTGAGATGGTTGGAACATGTGTCACTTATACGCGACCACCGACTGCATTGACGAGATATTTTTTGTGGTATAGGAATAGGTTGGAAGAAAGCTCTGGGCGGCCGGACCAAAACATGGCAGATATCCATAAAGTCATTGACAAGTGGACTGAGTCATGTTAGTAGATGTCGACTACCTGACTTGGGCACGCGAGATGATAGTAATCGATGCTTAGATACCCTGAATGACATGACTCAAAACCGTTTACAATGGCGCGGGTGCATTCATTCTTTTTGTTCTCTCAAATCCTACTATTTTTGGATTTAAATTGACAATTGCGTATCTGCACTGTGGTATTTCAATTTGGACTGATGTACGTATGTACGAAATTCTGCGTTGCTGACGACTAACTGAAACTACTACAACTACAACCATCACTATCACTACTAATGTTACTGCTACTCCTACTAGTCTTACGACTTCTACTTTAGTGGTATTTACCTTGATAATTTTTTGTGTTAATCTAGTTTGGCAGCTTAATCTAATGCACACATGTGCCAGCTCCTTCGTTTCTTTTAACTAACTTTAATGATTGGTTTTATATTGTTATATTTTTATATAGTACAATTTCATTCTTTTTGATAGTAATCACTCGTGAATAAGATTGGTGTGTGCAATTAGTTTTTAGTTTTGTGAGAACATTGATTTAAACTAAGAGATTTAATTTTTTCCTTTGCAATGCTGTATTTTATTATTGCATTGTAGCTCTATTTTCTCACGATTTTATTTGCATGATTCCGTTTATTCTCACAGTATGAACTTCAAAATTGAACGTTCCTTCTTTCGTGGGAAAATGAAATAGATCTAATTGTCACGTGAAATATAAATCTTGTGCATTGCTTAATAACATATTTGGTCGTTGTATTTCCTCACCTATATTACATATGATCTTCAGTTTATACTTCAGTAATAAAGACGAGAATATCCCAGACATAAAATTATCAGTCTTTCGTATGTGAGGGTGCAGATTCAAAACTCAGTTTACGAGTTTAATCGCAAGCTTTAACGTGGTTGATACTTTAATACCATGGTTACGCTTACCCATCAGAAACGGTCCATATTGTTTTGGGCACTTGTTTCTTAAAATTACAGCTGTTTGGTGAATGCAGCATAAAAATATAATATACCACAGTTAGTACAGAAATGTGGAGCTGCCGCTATTCAGTACCTACGGGTTTTTGATGAGAGTTTAACTAAGGCGAAACCATTTTGTAAACTATGAAATTAAATAGTTTCCACCAACCCTTAATACTCATAGTATACATATATTAGATGGTAATTAATTTCATGGTAAATACGTGTTATTTATTCCGTTTATAAACTCATTTCTTGCATTTATTCTTCCATATATTCTTAGACAATGTTGTAGTTCATTGCCATTGTCAGAGATGTCATCTGAAATCTGTGATATATTTGCTAAACTTGCTTATGATCTACGTAAGCTCGCTGTTCGTGGAATATTTCTTCGTGCTCAACTTAGTAAGTTATTGATATCCTAACTTCATTAAAAAAAATACTATGAAATTAAATTTTTGAAAAATTCTTAGATTAAAATTTAATAAATTTAATGCTTTACATGCAATTCTGACCTAAATTTACCACTACCCCTTAGTTTTTCTTTCTCTCTCTCTCTCTCTCTCTCTCTCTCTATATATATATATATATATATATATATATATATATATATATAGAAACTTAACATCCAGATTTTGTTTATTTGAGTAAAATAACCACGTCTCTCACAGGTAAAATAAAAGATTTTCCTTCTCAACGATGCCATTAACTACATTATATTATAATATTGTCTTCATAATTACATTATAATACATAGTAATCTATAGACAGTGGTTATGTCATAAGGATTTGGTATCGAAAGTTTATTTTCTATTCCCATTATGAACTATTATGTGTAAAATTAATAACTAAAGATTAAGCGTTCTCGTGCGAGATCGAAGTTCCTGAATTCGATTCTGGTGAACGTGGGTCGTGGATGCGCACTTTAGAATAGTTACATACTAGGACGAAATGGCTGTCCAGTGCTTCCAGGTTGTTAATGGTCGTCTATCAATGATTGATTCATGATTCCATTATAAAACAACAATCTTCATGAGAGAAGGAAAAATGTTTTATTTATCGTTTTCTAAATCAAATAAATCAGTTAGTTTCTTGCATTGTCTTCCACTTACTCGACACCCAGTTCTCTGTACAAATATGAATGCGAATGGATCTCAGGAAAACAGTTATGGTTTAAATTCCTGTTCAAGGAGGCTGTATGAATTCAAGGAAACCAGTGTTCAGTGAGCAGAACACTACTACACTACTAATACTACTACATAAAATAATTACTTTTCCTTTATATAATGTAATAGTCATTTTTTGTCATGATTCGTCATGATCATTTTTCAATTTTTTTTTGATGATAAATTTTAGGTATTGAAACATTACAAATTAAAGAAAGATGGGATGTGGATTTAACTGATGCTGATGGTGGAATCACAAAACTTGTGTGTCTTTTTTTTACTTTCTATTTCGTTTTGAAAAAAAAAACAATTTGACAAACAGTCTACTTTAATTGAGCAATGTTATGATTGATTGGTCATCGCAACAATCGTAGCTAGTATTATACTGTGTTTCATCAAATTCTATCGATCACTAATGTAAATTCATATCTCATGCGAGACAGAGGGGTGGGGACGTTGGCATATGCAAGATTGTGGATAAATTCTGTTGATTAGTATCAACTAACATAAGTACTAAATACAAGGCCTCCTGCTGATTGACTCTTACCAGTGAACATCAAATACATAGTGGATCATTTTTAGCCTTTAGGCTTATAAAATTTATGTTAAGATAATTAAGATGTATTATTTATTTAAAAAATTATTTGTTCAGTGAACCTGAACTAAATATGCACTGTTTGCTTTAAGATTAGGTTAATTTTTTCCCCTGAACGTGTTAATGTTAAGGTATTATAACCTCATGCTTGGCATACATTGTCCGTGTCATATTGACTTAAATCTAAGTATCGTTTGAATAAACTAAATTGTACTAAGTCTATTTGGACATGATATTTTAAAATTGATGCGAAATTCGATTCATACCTATCGATCTTAAAGTAATAATAGTTCTAATTGTGGCATTATTTCATAAATTTTTGTTAACTGTAAAATAATAACGTTGATCAATTGAATACTTGGATCAGTATCGTATGTGCCGAGTCTTTGATGCTAAATTATATCTGCCAAGATGCTATGTTCTCACTAGTATAGGTGACTTTCAATTTTTATCAATGCTAAGTGGTTGGAGGTAGCGACCCAGGAAACGATAGTTGTCAGTAAAACATACTTAGAATCTTATAGGAATTTTTACTCTATGTGAGACTCGAACTCACAACCTCTAGATTTAGATTTCGACCCGTTATTTGGGTCTGTAGTTTTTCTTTCTGACTACTCTGAACTACTTAACATTGATTAATTATATTTTACAATATATGTTCTGAAGTGTTTTCCTTTTTCTTTAAAGCCTTTGTTATATGAAGATATTATTGCTGACTCATTCATTCTCTGTGAAGATCAAGTATTTCCGAGAACATCAATAGAAAAACCAGTAAGTACAGATACCTATTTAATGCAAATCTACTAACTAAATGTGTAATATTTCTTTTTTATAAGCCGATTTCTACAGTATTTATTTCACTAAGAATAATTCTCTAGAAAATCGGGATTACACTTTGTTAGTTTGTTGTTTTCTATTTTCGGATTCGATTCTTATAGTTTCTTTTTTCACTTAGATTGAAAATTATTATCGACCTAAGTGCTTACACTTTAATTGATTCGGTCCCAATTAGGACGAAAGACGCATCTTGGATTTCACTGCTCTAATAACAATCAACCTATTATGTATATCCTGTAAAAAATGGTTATATTGAGGCGATCTCCACAAGTTGCACATTCACTAAAAAACTGATCAAAATTCAGCCGTGATTATCGACAACTGGGGAAGCCCAAACACTTATCACAACATTTAATTGCTTGGCTTTCACCAAAAAACATCTGTTCGGATTGATCAGGTCAAAAAAGTCTAAGTTCTTGTCAGTGATAATGAACTCTATATAGATTATATCTTTTAGTCTTCAGTTTGTACATGAGTGTAAAGGCATTATATTGAAATGCTGTATTACGTGGGAACAACTGGAAAGAAGAACCCAGAACAGTTGGTTGGATAATTCTGGTGGGCGGCCTACGTTCCATGAGGAGGAGTAACGGGCTTAATTGCATCATTCGGATGCATAACATACCACACTACTGATTATCTTTTCTTGTATTTTTTTTCAGTATAATGTAATGATTAATTAGTTAAATTTTTCATGATCGCATCCAGAATAGTAATTCAGTGTTTTGAAATCATAGTTTGACTTGAGCCTCTTTGACTTTGCTGAATTCATTATGTTGAATAACTGTTTATTTATCGACTTATATTATGTTTTACCTAGCTTTTTGACTCTGCTGAACTTCAGGAACGTTTTCCAGAATGGTCTGGAATAGGAATGATTAGTTTTATCGCAGTATCACAACGTTTAGCTGATCAAATTGAGTAAGTTAAAATGAAGTAGAATTATTTTTTACCTGTTGTATTATACCTGTAGTCAAAGAGTTCACCGCAATTTTCAATATTTCAAATGCCAAACAAACTTAGTATTTGCTCTTATGACGTAAAATTCTCAGGGCAATACGAAGTCACCTTGAAAAGCGTACAATTAGAGATGATAGTGGAATAGTTTAGAGACAAAGCAATATTGGACAAACAGCTCGTCCCAACTTTAAACTTCTTTCTAGTACACATGAATAACACGATCGTCATTGATGGCAAGTTAAAATCCAGCATTATAGATTGCCAACACTTGTCGACTTCATGCAGTCAGTCTCCTTCACAATTTTAAGTAGTGCTCGAATGACAGTTTTCGCTTTGTTTCATTTGGGTGTTCAAATGTTCTGTTATGATTTTAGATCCAAAAAGGGTCGTGTTCTATGAAGTTGAATAGAAACACTGATCAGCATTGATTTTAACAAAAAACATTCATCTTTATTTAAATTTTTCAAACTGGATTGTTGTGGTATATATTTGTGAATTTGGCACCCATATGGATTCAATTTGTTAGCAGACTTGTGAGTTATATGCAACTTTAAGCCATGAGATATAGCTTCAGACTGAGTCCTATTTAGTTGCGTGTCAGATAGGTTAAGTCTATATTTCTACGAGTTTTCAGAAAGTTCATCGACCCTTTTCCCCGTTGATTAGAGCTCTCAATAATGTTTTATAGATGGTTTTATCTGTGTTAAATTTCTAGAAAGGTAATGCATTTTGTAGGACATACTTTATTAAGTCTGTCAACTAAACTGTTAATTGACTGGTATTTAATTCCCAGTTTTGTAGAATGATGATTGCTAATATCAAATCCACTACTTACATAATTGAAATTAATTGTTTACAGCTTCCCAAACCAGGACAAAACAATGAACCAGTTTATCCAGGCCTTTGTTTCCAAATTTCACTGTTATTATAACAGAACTAGTTGTTATTTATTTTGTATTAATTAATATAATTCTTACTATTGTTCAACTATCTGACTATTTTTCTTGATTGTAATACTTAACACTGAATAAAAGATGTTATATACCAGCCATCGAACTCATCTCATCATTTCGCTCATTAGAAAATTACTCACCATTCAGCAGTAGTGCACGCATTAGATTCTACTGACAGTTTATACTACTAGAAAGTAGTATAAAAATTATAAGAATGTTTTCATCATCGATATTTGTAACATACCTGTTGTGAATTCGATGTGGAAATAACTGTATAGTTTTGCACAAAATATAGACAACGATTCTTTTGGTAAATAATTTCATATTCATAACTCTCTTACGAGATTACCTGATTAATAGTCCTGAGTCTCATATAAGTTCGCACTCACATAGGTTATAATCAAATATTAAGCAGTATTGAGATTAGTCGCAAATTCCAGTTAATCATGATAAAAGAAAAACTACGGCATAGCAAGAGTTACGCATTAAATCAATTCTATAAAAAAATTAAACCGGATTATGTATTGACTAAGATAATTTTAGATGACGTGACAACGTGAAGTTTATCCCCACTCGTCTTAATTGACTAGAGAGTATAAATAACCTTCAAATTGATTTCTTTCAGTCACTTATGACATTTTATCATATTTATTTTCTGTTAGTATTTCTTGAACATGTAAATCACTTTATTACATGAAAGATCGATTTTACTGGACAATGGTCTTGTTTTTGATTGCTTAGTCACTCGAGGGCTTATGTTAATAACAAAGCCTCATGAGCAACTATCTCTCGGTCACGTTGTTTCATAGGGTCCATTTATTGATAAGCATTCTATTTGCCCTCAGTTAACACATTGAAAACTCAATCAATTCATTCAAATTATTCATAACGTTTTTACTTAAACATGTTGATTAAATCAGTGGCTAGTAACTATATGTTCACGATTGATAGGCATTTACTGATCATTAATGAACTACAAAGTCAATAAAATAGTTAGATGATGACTTCCATGATTAAACGTAACAGAACATGAGATCATATGTGAAATAACTTTTTCAGTTTTATTACTTTTCATACTAACACTTACTCAACAGCGTCATCATTGGTTTCAGAGTACAGAATTTTTCTTCATATTCGGTATATGATTTTGACAATTGATCTTTCAATCTCTTTTCCTGAGGATTGAATTATTCATTTTTTTATTACAAAACGAATAACTATTCTACGGGAAGATAGTGATTTCACATAAAGATATGTCTGTATGTCTACTGGAAGTGTGAAATTTCAATATCAGGACAATTTTACAATCTATCGATATTTTAGAAAAAGATATTTATTGAGACATACCATTCTTTTTTCATTCATCGATTATATTTTTTGAAAATACTCTAACATGTTAAGTTTTGGCCTTATCTACTTTGTGCTATCATAAAAGTGTTTTGGAAGAATTTGAGTGGATTGACTAACGCGTTTTCAATTTGTAAAGTAAAGAGAAATAGAATTGACCGAGTGTTGGTTGCTCAAGAGGTTGTGTTTTTGACGTAAATTATCGAATGAATAGAAATTGTTTATGTTGACTAGTGAGTGAGATTATTAATATCCGTGTTATAGCAATCGTTAACCTTTTCAGTCAACCTAATTTTGCAAATAGTGATTATTATTATTATTAATATTATTATTATTATTACTATGTAACTGATCATTTCGTAAAAAATGTCGGTCATATAAGTAAGATAGTTAGTATTTTCAGTATAGTTAGGTGATCATCACTTGGTCTCACGATGTTACCCGATTACTCAATATTTACTCCCAATCTAAAAATGATCGACAATAAATTGTGCCTGATGTAAATTTGGTGCAGGATGACCAATAAAAGTTCGCATCCCAATCCGAATTATTGCTGTTAATGTTATTATTATTATTATTATTATTGTTATGATTAGTATTATTTCTCATTGATGTGAAAATTCTCACAGAATATTCTATATCAAAGAGTATTAAGGCAAACTGTTGTTTTCAATAATTCTTTCATCAGACTACAGTTGTGCGCCGTAGATGAAGGTTGCACAACATCGTTAATTGACCCAAGTCCGATATTGATAACGTTAGATTGCGGCTTAGTTGTCTAGAGGTTGAACGCTCGCTTGCAAGTCCTGACTTTGGTTTCTGCTCCGCTGGGTTGTGGGTGCTTACTGCTGAGGAGCCCCATATTATCCTTTGTTATTCATTCATAATTCTGCCTTTACGTGATTATGTCAGTAATCATCATTGCTAATATTATTATTATCACTATATCAACTACACCAAAATATTCCTTATTTTATAAAAATTTGCTGTTTACAAACGATTTTAACCTTAGATGATTAGAGTTAATTACGTTGATTCTCGCAACATTTATGCTTGATTTTCTTAACATTAACAATAATGATATTCTTTTGCTTTGTTATTAATTTGTAGTGTAATTAATTATTATTTTCAGTGTATAATATGGATTTATTCAGCGTTATGTCTATTTCACTGGGATATACTTCTCGAATCATATCTTCGAGATTACTTGTTTTTTTGTACCATAAAATGAAAAAAAACTGTATTAATAAAATGGTTGAACATTTTTTATTGTTAATATAATATAGAACTATTGGGTTTCATTATCCTACTGAATCCTAATAAAGCAGACAGTATTGTTGAATTTGTACACCGCTAACCATTTGCATTGTACCACAATTGTCATAAAACCATAGATAATGGTGTGAAATACTGGTTGATTTCTTTACTGAATGGTACGTTTTCTGTTCCCACAGACTCATATTATCAAACGTCATACAGTTTATAGAGCAAGTAACTGCTGATTGAATGTTTCTCACAAACTGTTAATTTTTTTCTTAAATAAAGGAATTCTCGTGTCGGAAGTAGACCGTAAGTTAACTGTTACTAGGCATTTATTTACCTACATATATAACATGAATTTCTAACCACTGGGAATTAGTCGTATAAGAACGGAAAAATTCTAGCAAATGGACCAACATCAGACTGATTAACGTTTTTTTTGTTGTTGTTGTATCGAATTAGAACTTTTAACTTGGAAGGTTTATTTGTCTAAGCAGTACTTGTCCTGTTGTTTGGTGAAAATGATTGCAAATGACATTTCTACAATAAAATATTTATGCAGTGTTTATTTGAAATTGTTGTGTTCTCTCTATTATCGTCATTGAAAATAGAATTAGTAGTATAAATAAATACTTTCCCTAGAGAGATAAGTCATTAGTTTAACAAATTCTCTGCACACTAATAATTTTTTTTCCATAAGTCTGTTAAATGAATAATTCATTTTACGTATATTAATACTTAGTATTATTATTCCAAGTTCTTTTCATATTCATCCCTCTATCCGTTTCTCCTTTTTTTTTTCTTGTCTGATTTTTATTTCTTTTATTTTTGCTGTTTGAATCGTTTTTCCCGTTAAATACTGTCAAAAAATCTTCCTTTTTTATCTGACTTCACACCAGTTCCAGTGTGAGTAAAACATAGCACTCATATATGCATACAAACAAACACCGGTTATTGTCATTTAACACTTTATTCTTCATCAGTTACATCTGTTAATAATGATGATAATAGTAATAATTACTATTATTAATATTAATACTGTCCTATTCTACTAATTTTTTTTTATTTCTAATTGATGACAAATTATCATGTTAATAGTAATAATAGTTAATTTGTCTCATTTTATTCACATCAATTGATGATGTCAATTTTTTTATGAAATTGATGAATGGTTGTGTTGTAGAATAGTTTGCTGTTATAAATGTCCATTTTTGTTGATGCTTTTTTTTCTAAACGGTTTAGATGATTACTTCTTTCGTTTTACACTGAATGTAATTCATGGATGCGAATTCACGGAAATGTGTTCTATTTAATAATTATTATTATTACTGTTATTATTGCTACTATTATTACTAGAAGTAGTAGTATTAACCTAGAAATGTATTTGTATTCCATGTTTAATTTTTGATTCAGTAGAGTAGTTATGTGTAATTTAGAAATTTTCTTAGAACTATTGTTAGCAGTAAGATGTTACGGTAGTAAGTTTTGTTTGTTTGAAAATTTGATATTTTCACGCTAATAATGATCAGAAGGTCCTTTAAGTATCTACTTGGTGTTTATATTATTGGATAGGTTACAACTACTTGTTTGCTGTGATCTTAATCAGTTTGAATTTGAATCCTCACCATGTTACTTTGTGTTTAAGAATGTTTGCTTTTGTTTGACATGAAAGTCACATTGGATATTTTCACAATTCGACCAAATCTATCTGCTTTTTTCGATTGAACTGTCTAACTACTTTTTTCTCTTTTTAGTAGCTTCAAATATTTTCAATATTTTAATGCATTGAATTTAATAACCATGTTTTCGAATTAATAAATTTATTTACTCTTACATGATAACACTTTTTTCCAATCTAATACCCATATTTTATTTTTATTATCGATAATAAGACATACTGTACAAAGGGCCTATGATCAAGATGAATCATCTAGTGAATATCAACAGAATTGGATCGATTCAGGTTTAAATAATTTAAAAAACTCTGAACAAAATATTATTTCACAGGTATGAGTATATGAAGATGTTTTAAATGTATCTTTATTTTTAAAAAATGTAGAATGACTTTAAAAGCCATGGAGGATTGGACAAGTGCTTTATTTTATAGTTTAGAATTCTTTGCGGTAGCGTTGGATAGCTTATATAAAACTTATTTCATTATAAGGACATCGTGACATGTTGCAAATTTTCTACTTAAATTGATTCAATGTATTCTGCAACTAACTTGGCTGATCGTGATTTCCTACTAAAATGTTAAAAAAACTTTTGAAGCCCTATTTCTGACGCCAGCTGGTAAACATGCATTCTTTATTTGAAGTATTATTCAGTTTACTAATAATCACTGTTCATTGTTAAAGGATAGAAAATTCTGTTTATGGTTGCAGCCTTAAAAATTGATATAAATTGAACTGTAGTTAGTAGTGAAATTCAAAACATGCATTTTATCCTATTTTAACTCACCAGATTGGTATGCTAACTAAGACTCATGGAATTGTAGTTGCAATATTATCAGTAGGATAATCTCCACCATTACAAATCGAAATAAATGCCCTCATTAATTGCGTTTGTCTTTTTAAATCGGACGATAAACACTGTATCATGTAGATCTATTTTTCTCAGTTGATTACTGTAAATGATTCCATTTATATATTCAACAAGTTTGTGATTTCGTCCTAACAAAAAAACCTATCGATGTTTTCTTTGTTTCAATATGAATATGTGTAGGCTAGAGGATTACTTTTACTTCTAAATAATATTGAATGGGTTGCATGTCATGCAAACTATCGTCTGTTAAATCTATACAAGTCATTGGGTTATGTTTCAGTTACTCGATTACAAGCTACTTTAGATGAAGCATGGGATGAAGGTCGAAAGGATATTTGTTCAAGATACGTGAAATTACGTAGTGAATGGTTATGTCTACCGCTTCAATCATATTTAATAAATCTTCTACCGTCGGAGAGATACATGAGTATCAAAAAGAAAGATGATATAAATTTAATAAGTGGTATGTTTTGTTTGTTTTGAGAATTGTAAATTTCTAAATTATTTAATGGTTTTTCTTCGAGCATAATAAAGTGTCTTAATATTACTAGTCTAATTCTTGTACTGATGTATGCATGCCAGAAGCTTACACTCACATATGCATTACTTCAGTGGTCAGACTGCTCAACAAATGAAAGACACTCAAATACATTCATCAGTAAAGGATACTTACATGTACAGGAGTTTAGCAATAAATCATTGAACTATTTGGAGCTCATATTTTAACTCTGAATAGAAGTCAAATGTGATTACTGGCATTGTCATCAGTAAACCTAATTTATGCAAAGGGACATCGGGTCGTTTCCAAAATTATTTACATATATGTAAATACACATTTATGAGCTTGGGTTTGACTTATAAATTTTATTTTATTTGTTTATTTTTTCATTTATAAAAATAACTCAATTCTATTTCAGGCATACAAAGTTCAGTGCAAGAGGTCCTAGCTAATTTATCACATATTTATTCTGAGTTAATTTTACTCATTGGATTGAAATCTATTCAATCATCGTCATCCTCCTTTTCATCCTCCTCTTCCTCCACTTCATCATCAAATCGAAGTAATTCTCTCATTGAGACTAATACCAAGAGGCCAATTTGTTCAATTAGCATTCAAGAGATTTTTCATCAAATTATTCAATATTTTATTCAAAATATTCATGATCGTTTAATGTAAGTTTTGTTTTAAGGCTACAGATTACTGGCAACTAATATATTTCGATTATTTTGAAAATGATAGAAATTTTTTTCTTTTTTCAAAATATTGATATTACACGACGAGAAAATGGGATTTGAGCTAAAAAGTGTAATATTTTAAAAATGTACTTTTAGAACGATCTAAAATTATACATAAATTTCTTAACGTTTATCAGTGATAGTCGAATTATTGTCAGTTGGTAATTGTAAATAAATGGATAAGTGGAAAGTAATACAAAATTTGTCATATTATTTGTAGATTTTTATTGTTTTAAAAGGAAACTGATCAAAGCATATTTATTTCCAGCTTATGAAAAGCTGGAAATATTTTTGATTCTAAACTAATTTCAGTTCGTGAATGTAAAATCAAACTTCGAAGTAGATAAACAAATTGAAAGATTAAAACTATACTTAAACATTGTTGTTGACCAAAACAATGCAGAAATCCATAAAGTCATTGACAAGTGGACTGAGTCATGTGGGTAGATGTAGGCTATCTGGTTGTGGTCCGCGAGACGATAGTAACCGATGGCTAGAGACTTTGAATGACATGGCTCAAAATCGTTTGCAATGGCGCAGGTGCATCCACTCTTTGTGTCCTATGAAATTCTAATCTTCATAATTTATCATCTCTACATTTCTCCTTCTAAATTTATCTCACTGAATTATACTTCTTGAACAACATCTTGGAACCCTAATCCTCTCTATCACGAGTAGTGCTCTTACTATCTCTACCACTATGGGATTTGAATTGACAATTGCGTCTCGGTGCTAATGTGGTATGGCAACATGAACTGATGTAATTACGTACGAAGTTCTACGTTGCATCTGACTGACTGTTATTGATGCACACCTGTGCAAGTCCTTTTGAATCGTTTTAATGTCGGATAACGAATTGAATGAACGTTGTTGAATCAGGTTATACTCACATTACTAAACAAAGGTGGCTAACCGAAACAAGTCTTTATCACTATTGAGTGAAATCAAGCAAATCAAGTTTTTTTTTATTCAATCACGTTAATATAGATTAGATGGAATGTAGTTAGTGGTGGAATCTAGGGCATACGTTTTGTCCTATATAGGATTCTTCGGCTAGTTGCCTTTGCCTCCAGAGTTGATGTTTACCAAGGGACTCGAACCAATTATCGTTTGCTTCAAACTCCATAACTATATCCCTTTAGCTACTGAGTCCAGATAGCCACTCACTTGTGAATTTCAACTTGAAACTGTTTTAGACTGAAATTTGGTTAGTTTTTGTTGGTGTACATGAATCCTGTGCGCATTGCCTCAATATAGTTATTATGACACAAGTTTACATTGAAGAGATGGAATGTGACTAGCATTAGAATCCAGGACCCCCGTTTCTTCCTATTTGTGACTAGTCAATGTGCAGTCTGCTCATATGCCTGCTAAGACTGTTGGGATTTCAGTTAAAAATGTCAACAACTGGATAATCAAAAAAATTAGAATTAAATTATATCCAAAAATGTATACCTGTAAAACATTGTAAAGTTTCATAAATGTTTTTGTATATTCCATTTTAAAAACATTTAATATTTAATTTAGCTCATATTGTGTGGTTGGTGGTAGTAGACTTTGAATAACCTAAGATCATTATGACGTTTTTTCATAGTTAGTATTTATTTTCTTCTCTGTTTGATGATTATTTGGTCATATACACACACTATATATACTTCGCTAAAATCATTGAAAAAGCTCGGTATTTTCAAAGTTCTTTGTATTTCGGTATTAAAAGCACTACCAATCTTTGATCTTCATATTGTAAAAAATGGTATCACTTCAGAGTTTTAAGTTTATATTTATTTATGTATATTTATATATTCTATACTAAAGATTTTAAAAAATTAGAAGAATTTATCAATAGCTTGTCGTTTAAAATGCTTGACTTGCAACCTACAAGTCACAGCAGAGGTCTAAACTCATCCATTTTCTAACTGCTTTGTTTAAAAAACTAGGTACTATTACTTCAAACACAATGGTTTGTACGTGGTGCACTAAATAAATTGCATTTTCGGGTAAAATAATAGCAGTGATACAGTTCTCAAATCTAATTCAAGTACTAATTTATATTCTACTCTGTTTTTATTAAAGATACTATCTCTAGAATGGTTTTGCGCGTCTGACAATTAACAATATTTATCTTATTGTGTCTGGTTTGTAGTCAGTTATTGTGACTGATATCTGCCATTTATCTACAATATTTGTAGGCTGATTTAAAAATAAATCTAGATTTACTTCACTGACTATTTATACAAAACTAGGACAAAATGATTGTAGATGAATTTAAACACTTTCTATCGATGTATATTATTTTTAGTGGCTGTGTTGCATTCGAAGTAGGGCTTACCACTTCAGTGACCCACAATCTGACTCCAGTTTGCGTGCACGGTCGAGTATGCAGTGAAATAAATCATCACTACTATTTCCGTATATCATACTTAGGCGAACCCCATTTGTTCGACGGCAGCAATAGGAGGCCCAATATGGTTTTGTGGATGAATTTTTTTAATACGTTCATTTAAGCAGACAGACATGAGAATTTGGAGAGTAAAGATAAACCAAATTGAAGTGGAGAAGGTGAGTGAGACAACTCAATGCATTGATGCACGACTAAACATTTATAGTCAGACAAATATAAGCCAAACATACGATAAGTGAAGTAAGCATGTGTGCACACACACACACACTGAATAAGAACAATTAAGATTATAAACGAGTGATTGACAAGGTCGAAAGATATGTGAATAACTCGAGGAGAACTGTCGAAAAGCTGATACAAGCCTCGCGGGTTCGACATATTAGTACACTGACTAGTAATTTCATGATCTAGAATCACTTTCATTATAATCTTGGTAAAAACTATTTTGATAAGTACTTTTTTGTTTGTACATACTCTGCCACACACTATCAGCATCATCTGCTTCTTTTGTGTTATTTTTTTTTTCTTATGCTGAATTGGTATACGTTTGTTTGCTCTGTTGTTTACGACAGCTATACATTTCGCCTTCATCTGTTTGTATAACTCGGTTTTGAAAGGGTTAGTTGTTTAAATATGCTTTACATATATTTATACCAACTAGATAGTATATTATACGGAAATGACAGAATCATATCCGTTCGAGCTTTGGATTGATTACATTTTTCGTATCATTCCTGTTCATTACTGAACACTATGTTAAACAACATTATAATAGCCATCCTATATTTTAAACTAATATGTAGATAAAAACTTTGGATGATCTTAAACTTACATCACAATTCATTCTTCATATTTGGTAAAGTACTTACTCATTTCCTAAACATCGTAATTCTTATTCATTTTTTTTCCTTTATAAATCTTGTCACAAAATAAATAAACTTTAACTTTTTTTTGTGGAAGTACCATCAATATACAATTTGTAAAAACTTGTGCCGTTTACATTCTCATTAGTAGTCAATCATTCTATGGTTTATGAAATGAAAAAAGAAGTAAGAAAATTTTGCTCTTGTATGGTTTTGTTTTCTAATCTTTCATTTGACTTAGTTTGTCGGTATTACTGACAATGTTACATGACAAAAAAAGCTACATGTTTTACCAATCGGTCTCATTTTTGTTCCCATTTAGTCAAATAAATAGAAATTTTTAATTTATTCTCTCGTGTCATTGTTGTATTGCTGTTGCTCTTGTTGTTGTTGTTGTTGTTGTTGTCAATAATTTTCATTTGTCTTCAGTGTAGGTGAAATAGTTTCGTTTGAACTATGAAATTGTGCTGATAACTACTGTTTACATAAATTATGAAAGACAACTTGGGTGAAATTAACTATTTTATCTGTTTGTGTATTTATTACATAATGTTGTTAAACTGGCTAATACAAATTTAATTATTGTACGTTTCTGGTTTTTTTTTTTGTTAAAAAAAATGTCAGATTATAATATCTACTTATCAGTACTGTCTTACTTAAGTGTATGTAATCCGTTAGCAGGTATGAAATGACTCTTGGTTATTTAAAGGCTTTGATTATTGCCATGAATTAATTGACTAGTTTCACTCATGTAAAAAAAGTTGTAGAAAAAGAAAAGAAAACTAATATTGGTAAATAATATTAAAAATCATTTGTACGTGGGTAGTCTGTATACTTACAACAAACGTCAATCATTCAAATGTTGGGGGATAGTGTACGGCGGAATGAATTTATCCATTTCCTTAGAGAAACAGATAGATAAATAGATACTTCAGAAAAGGTTCTCATTAGTAAGATAGATATGAACTTAGCTTAATATCAAAAATTAACAATATTTTATGATATATATGCTTGTTTATATTGAATAATTTTTCACTAGTTTCACTAAACTTTCATGGATAAGAAGTAGTTTTTGTTTGTCTATGAACTATTCAATGTAATTGTACTTAGTTGCGTTTAGGTATTCTCTCCCTCTCTCGCATTACTGGATACTTGGTTCTTTTGTTTATTTACCATATTCTGGTAATGTGAGTTCAGTTGACTCATAGATCAGTAGCTTTCATTTATACTTTGTTTTGTACTGTCGATTAATATCTTCAATCTTGAGAGAACAAATTTGGCGCAATGCTCTTAATGTAGACAATTCTCACCGTAAATTCATAATATGCAAGTATATTCTCTAGATCATTGGATTCACATTATAAATGTCTTCTTTTTTTTCGATACACTTTTAATTGTGAATTCATGTTAGAAAATGAGTCTTAATACACTCGATTTTTTTTGTATTAGCTTCTTTAGTTTATTAAAAACTACCATTTTTATCACAATTTGGTTGAGTTAGTCGTCTTAAACTCGATTTCATATTTTTCCAACTACTTAGAATCCCAAAGAAGGTTTGATGCATCTATCTAGTTCTTAAGTTCTAGTCAAATCGTATTAATCAATAAGAAAAGTGGTCACCATTCACAGTGATTGCATATCGCGTGCACTATGTTAGGATGTTAAATGGTTGGAGGTAATCTACGTTTCGCCATCAATATCGTGTTCGTCTAGTTTTGTTAATACTGATAGAATTCTATCGCTTCAGCTGACTGAATCACCAAACTTACTGAAAACTAAAATTTATTAGTCAGTTTCACTTCATTATAATCTGATCAAACCATTTATTATTGTTTTTAATTCTTCCACCCCCCCTATTATTTATTTATCTATTTATTATTATTATTATTATTATTAAAGTGAATATGATATGTCGAATTGGTCAAAATTAGCTCAATTACAATTAACTCTGGATTTGAATACAATTAAATTAATTTTACCGAGTTGTTTATTTACAAATGAGTCGAATAAACTTTTAAATATGATATGCGCGCGTTACAAAATTAAATTTTCTCCAGTATTCAGTTATTTAGGAAGTGATGAATCAAAGTAAGTTGATTATTTCATTTACAGTTTTTGTTAATTCCGTTTACAAAATTTATACTTATGATATTGTTGTTGTTATTGTGTAGAAAAAGATTGTGACAGATTCACAAGTCAATTCTACAACTTAAATATTAATTACTGTTTTTTTTTGAGTTTAAATTCATTTGTGTAAAAATCAAAAAAATAAGTAAATTAATTCAATTCTGATATTAATTTATAGACTTGATCAGGTTGATACAAAGAACAGTGTTACATGTAATGGGCAGAGACATAATGTTGATTTACTTGAAATAATGTAGTTCAAAAATTGTCTAGTGTAGTGCATTTGTCACATTAGTTAAAGCAATGTAAGGTTGCAGTTGTTATTCATTAGTTATTCATAAGGAGAGTAAGAGGTAAATTGTCCTCGTGACTTCCGAAAAGATTCGGCTTTCGTCGTAAGGCGTCATTTCTCTTCTAGATCAAGATCTAACTCCCAGGGTAAGTTTAAATGGTTTAAATAGAAGAGATTTTAGAAAATGTGGAGACCTTTACATACTTGGGCAACAACATGATTAATAAGCATGATGGAACTGAAATAGATGCAAAGGCACATATTAAGAAAGCAAGGGCAGCATTTCTTCAATGAAGGCTCATCCAGAACTCAAAACAACTGTCAACCAACACTAAAGTCAGAATTTTCCATACAGTTATCAAGACAGTTTTACTGAATGGGGCGGAGACTTGGAGAACTACGGAAACTATCATTCAAAGGTTATGGGTATTTGTAAACATTAGTCTACTCAAGATGCTCCGGATCTGTTGGCCAGATACCATCAGAAAAACAACCTACTATGACAGAAAACGAAACAGTCTCCAGATAAAGAGGAAATTTCGAAAAAGGTCCGGAGGTGAATATGACACACATTGAGGAAACCATCATACTGCATCACGAGGCGTCCCCTAACTTGGAATCCTCAAGGTTATAGGAAAGAAAATGGCCATAGAACATTTTTTTGACTTATTACTTACTAAAATATTCAATAGGTTTAAAGTAAAACACTATGCTTTCAGTTTATTTAACCTGGAGACCATGCATTATTTCAGTCACATCGTATTATTCTTTCCACACATCTTTATCTTACAAACGGACACCTTGATAAATAGGTTGATTAATCAATATGTTTACTGTTCTACAAGTGACAATGTTACATAATAGCACTAGTAGTTCCACTTAAATTAATTTCTTCCTGATAGTACGTTATTGTTAAAATATTTACATGGAATTCTGATTTATTTAAAGTATTTGTTTGTTCTCTTTTGTTTTATTCATTATTTGCTAGACATTTATCAAAATTACTTGAAAAAGAAAAAATCAAAATGCGTTTATTAATTAATGGTTTATCTACACTTCAACCACCACGGCGGGAATCAGTGGTTACAGGATAATTGATTATCCTCGTGTATTTCCCACCCGACCTCCTCTCTCTCTCACACACACTCTCAAACACCAGAACTTCATCTGGATATTGTTTTCACCTATTTACTTTTGATTGATTTTCCATTTACTTAAAGTGCTCTTTGTATAAATTTTTATTCTGATCTGTGATTAATTTTTTACCTGTGTATTTGGCTATTGTTCTAACTACAATTTAAACTGTTTTTTATTAGACAAAAACTTTCAATAAATTGAAGAAGTTTTATAAACAGAGATTAATATACTTCTATACTTAATTTTAAGTCGTTTTTGTTCGAAACGTTACACTTGATGTTTTAATTCTGAAATTATTCAGTCATTGTACTCCTAATGCCGATTTTTAGAGTTTTATTGTGCAGCGTAGTGAATAGAATTTTTTGTTGACAGGTGAAAGTATGTTGATTGCATCATCAAGACGTTCATGATTAGTACCATGATTGAAGATATGTAATCTGTCTTTATAAGCTGCTACCTTTTGTCTAGTGTTAAGAAACCTTTGTCCTTGCCTCCTGCATGCTTGTTGACACATCAGCAAGGTGCATATATAGTCTTAATATGCGTACATCATAAACATATATATATATATATATATATATATATATATATATATATATATATAAAGTTTTCTTTTAGCATACATTTTGATGATTTATACCTCATTTAAAAACAATGGGCAACATACCCTCACACTTTTAAACGGCCTATAAAACCATATACATGCAGAAGAGATTTCAAAGTAACAGTGAATTTCCATGTTGGTTGATTCATTCAGGCTCTCAAGCGGTACGTGATATTCAATGCTTTTAATAATACTACATTTCATCAGGACTTACTTTTTTTACCAGGCAGTCAAATAAAATGACTACTTAAAACAATTAAATTACAGTAATAGGGTATAATGTTTCCCTAACAAAATCAGGTATAAAATCGAATTCAATGTTTTGTTACATTTCTCATCAAATAGTTACCAACTGTATGGAGCTCCAATCATTTCTTTCGCTATTACATTTTCCAGTTAATTTATTGATAACCTTTTTGTACAACCATTCGACATTTCCGTCATATGAGTTTTTATACGTATGTAGCTAAAAATCATATGTGCCATGGTTGTATGAAATTAGCATTAGGTTGTAGATGTTTGGAATATGCTCTCAGTTAACAACCACATTTGCCTTACAATATGTGTAGACTGACATTAAAATGGGTCTCATACACTGTTTTTTAAATATTACCTATAAAATAGTGTATAACCAGTTATAAACGGAAATCAAGTCTAAGCTTAACATTTACATTAAAGTAATAATCCTTTCTTGAAGAAAGCATACTTTTTCAAAATAACATAGGTTATCTGATTATAGATGCATCATACATTTAAATCGAAGCTTAGTTATGCATCAAGTTAAACTAATAAAATTTGTACTCGTTAAAAGATTTCAGCTTACTTAATCTGATTCTTGATAGTTCTTCAAGTTATTTCAGTTTGTGATGGAAATAATTTCGAATCGACTCACTTTCACGAAGTTCTAATTTAATATAAATTATTTCCAGTTTCTGCTGCGTTGATATTTCTCCCAAAACAATAAAATAATCTTATCGTTTGCGAATACAAGTAGTAAATAGGTTTGATCGGAATACTCAAATTTCATAATGTTTCCATACATTCAGCTAGTATTCTGAACTGTGCATACATCTTATTAGCATTAGTACGTTTGAAAAATGTCAAATGTAAGCAGTATTTTTATTTGCACTGTTGCTTGACATGACGTCTATGTATAAAAATACTATCATTGAACGTGCACTAAGCAATTGTATAAGGTCAAATTATGGCTTTATTTTGAATTGTCAAATCTATTGACTATAGTTTGTATTTATTTCACATATTTTATGTACTAACTAATACTAACTGAGTATTTTTAAAGCGTCAAGTAAACTTTTGAATCAAATACCTTATTATCTAATTAATATATGTTCGTTTTAAAATGTTGAACCTATTTATTGAAGATTTACAATGTTTGGTTAGTTTTAATGAATCTATTTATACAATTAATTGTAATGATCAGTGAACTAGTACCAAAGTGGATTGTATTAAAAAATGTGTATAATACACATAATCGAATATATATACTGGTAATCATGATAGTAATATTATTGTTGGTAATTGTAATAATACTAATAGTAACTTCTGACTAATTTCAAAGGAAACGTTATTGAAAATACAGCGGTTCTTTTGAACCTGATATGTATATATATACATATATATAATAAATTTTGGAAAGCAGAGATCAAAAGAATTAAAATACGCAGAACCGTTTACTCGAAATCTGTTTATCATAATAATATATGTGCAAGATATTGGATATATAATTTGAGGACAAAACATAAGATAAACACAGTATAATCAATCAGTCAGAAATAATAATAAGTTACTAACTTTAAATTCATAGTTATCGAAGAATTAAACTACTACATACAACATGAAGAAAATGGAAATAGGAATGGACACTATCAGATTAACATGATTAATACATTTATCTTTTTCTGATTTTCTAAGTTCATGAGCAATTCTCACGCCATGGATATATGTAATAAACATCACTTGTTTTCACTACCAGTTGCCCTTTTATGTTTATCGTTAGTATACTATGAGCGATTCGACAGACTTAGGTTGGAGAATTCGATTGACATAACCGTAACGATTTCGGATTATCTTTGACTACTAGTGTTTAATGTTACGATTTATGTAAAATGTAAGTTCGATAGGAGTTAGCGGTATTTTGTCATAAAATGTTTAGAAAAGTTCGACCGAAGTAAAGCCGATATAATTATCGCTAATGTTAAGGGATAATGGTAGCTCAACTCGCCATTTTTCTAAAATCAGAAAGGTAAATCTTAATAGCTAGAAGGTCCTGGGTTAGATCTTTGATGGGTTCAGGGTCGGGCAATGCAGAAGACAAAATAGTTGTCCAGGGCTTCCTTATTTTTACCTGATTATTCAACTAATATCAGTCTGCCCTTGAAAACTAAGAGAATCTACCGATCTCCATAACGTATTATATTAATACTTATCTCATACTTACTGGTAATTAACTTACATCACATTTTCATATGACCATTTTAAAACTGCGTGAATTGTAGTAACTCTTATTAGACAAATGAAACCTAATAACTAAGCATCGTTAATCATTTGAATATATTTTTGTGATTAAATTTAAACTACACTTACCATTTAACAAAATCAGACTGAACAAAGGTAGGTGTTTAAATACACATCTACAAATTAAAAAAAGGGAACTGATTTTAGAATACACAGTTTCAGTGTTCGTTATTATAACGATCATTCACAGTTGTTTTATGGTAGTCATGACAACTACAACTACAAACCAATAGATAATTCAATTTAACATCTTTTGGAACACCCTGTTGTTGATTTCTCTGACAGATATTCGGTCAGTCTTGGTTGATTTATGTGCATGATGTGCAGATTGCTTCGATATCATCATCAAGCAAGTTGATATAGAACCAATGAAATGCAGCTTGTAGTGTAGCCAGGAGACATTCACATCCAAAATGTGTTGTATATTAATCCAAAAAAAGTTCTGTGAGCTTACTTTTACTTACTTACTCCTATTACCACCAATGGAGCATAGGCAGCCGAACAATTTTCTCCAACCTACTCAGTCCTGGATTTCTCTTTACGATTCCGTCCAATTTTTGTTCAGTCTTCTCATTTCTGTCTCCATTTCTCGGCGTAATATGTCCCTTGGCTTCCTTCCTCTTTTCCTTTGATCTTGAAGGTTCCAAGTGAGGTCTTGTCTTGTGACGCAGTTAGGTGCTTTCTGCAATATGTGTCCTATCCTTTTCCAAAGCTTCTTCCTGATTTCTCCATCCATTGGAATCTGCTTTGTTCTTTCCCACAGAAGGTTATTTCTGATGGTGTCGGGCCAACGAATCCGAAGTATTTTGTGTAGGCAACTGTTAATGAATAGTTGTATCTTCTGGATGATGACTTTGATAGTTCTCCAAGTATCCGCTCCATCCAGTAGAACTGTCTTGACATTTGTATTGAAAATTATGACTTTGGTGTTGGTTGATAGTTGTTTTGAGTCACAGATGTTCTTCAATCGTAGAAATGCAGCCCTTGGTTTGCCGATCCGCACCTTCACATCTGTATCAGATCCATCTTGCTTGTCAATGATGCTGCTCAGTTATGCAAAGGTGTTAACGTCCTCCAAGGCATCTCCATCAAGAGTGATATGGTTTGTGCATGTGGTGTTGTATCGGAGAGTCTTGCTTTTCCCTTTGTATATGCTGAGACCTGCTGCTGCAGAGGCTGTTACTAAACTGGTCGTCTTCATTTGCATTTGTTTTTGTGTGTGCGATAGAAGAGCCAGGTCGTTTGCCAAGTCCAGCTGCATCCTGGCTGTCCACTGTATGTCCTGTTTCCCTCCAGATGTTGAATTTTTGATAATCCACTCGATCACTGAGAGAAAGGAAAAGGTTGAGAGTAAGAAACCTTACCTGATACCGGTCTTGACCTCGAACGAGTCTGTGAGCTGTTATTTGTGCACGATTTTGTAGTTGAATCCATCATAAGAATTCAGTATGATGTTGACTATCTTCTCAGACACGCTATTGTGTCGAAAAAGCCTCCACAATGTTGTCATGTCCACACTGTCAAATGATTTCTAATAATCAATAAAGTTGATGTGGAATGGTGAGTTCCATTCAATTAGTCGTTCCACAATGATCTGTAGTGTTGCAATTTGGTCGGTACACGATCGATCCTTTCGAAATGCATCCTGTTGATCTCGAAGTTAAGCGTCTACGAAGTCCTTCGTTCTGTTTAACAATATCCTGTTGAAGACTTCAGCTGGTATTGAGAGAAGAGTGATACCTCTGTAGTTCCCACACTTGCTGAAATTGCCTTTGTTTGTTACTTTGATGAAGTATCCTTGTTTCCAGTCTGCTGGTACTTGTTCCTCATCCAAAATTTTAACTGAGTGTGGAAGAAGTGGACCTGATTTTTATTTGTCTCTTAAATATAAAATTCATTTATTGCTTTAAAATAAATCACTTTAGTTCTATAAACAGATGAAAATAAGTATTGATTACGAAATCTAATAGACAAATGCAGTCAAATAATAAAACTCGCCAAATATTCAATTAAATTTTGGTTTTAATTCTCATGGAAATATGCCACCTATAAAGTAAGGAATATTCAGACAGAACAAAATGAAATGGATGCATGTGGTCTTATTTTTTTACAACATAACTATTAAATGCCATCATTGTTTCAAATATTATGTAGGGACCACAGCGAAAGAACCAGTCTGGAACATTCATGTTCATCAAACGTTATTTTTATTACATGTCTAACTGTTAACTTGGTTTTCATTTCGATTGATTACTTAGCAAATTAAAAATGTTAGTCTATTAACAACACATAGTAAACATTTTATTGAAATTTAATTGCTTTGCAAACTCTTACTTGATTGATTAATTATGAATGTATAAATGATGATACCTTTAAGTTTAGTAAAGAAACATGTTTAGTGGATATGAAATAAAGAACAACAATTTTCTACGAAATTCAATGACTTTTCATGAGTTCGATTAATCGAAATTATAATTTTGAGTAACTGGTCTACAGAAAATACATTACTACAGAAACATTTATACATATGTATGCATAGAGTTTATCAATCGGCTAAAACATCAACAGAAATTTTAAACTATGTATTTTCACTATCACAAATGTTAAAAACATCATTAGAAAATGATATTAGTTGCTTTTCTGATGAGTCAGTGGAGATAAAAAGACCTAGTGAATCCTTTTGCTTTATTTATTAACTGATCTTTCATTGTGCGTTATAATGTTCACTCTCTATAACCAAATAAAACAAGTAACATCATCACTTCATAGGATATTTTTGTATATTCAAACAATTTCTTTCATGCACCTAATTACATTTATCATAGTGAAGAGAGTAAAAACAAGTTATTGAGCAAGATAACATTGGTTCCTTTTACTTGATTAGGTTCTTGTCAACTGGATATAACCTATAGTATGTTATAATGGAAATCGTCAGAGGAGTTAAAATACTTACTATAGTGAAATTGATTAGGAGTGAATATATGTTCGAGGATGGAGTGACCTTTAGTAAAGTTCTTAAGATGATAAAAATCATAGCACTAAAAATTTCGCTTGATTACGTAACAAAGTAACTGTATACTGTAGACCAATCTCAGTAAAGAATAACATGAGTTTAAACCACTCAATTAGAAGTGGGATTCTTAAAAAGTATAACGTTACAGTTGGAATGTGAAAACAAGTTCGAGCGATGGGTGATCCAATAAATTTGGCGTAATTCTGTCACGGTAAAGAATGATTTATCAGTGTTTCTTTTTGAAGATGGCTCCGGTTTCAAATGTCGGACAGTTGTGGCTTCAATAAATTGCAAAAGACTAGGGTTAGATTGTATTTTAAATAACCTTGCGAAACTTTCATATATCACATTTGTGTCCTGTGTCAAGGAGATATCTTGAAGTAGCATCACTGAAGGTCCTTAATCCTCTTGAACTTGAACTCACAGGAATTTGTTCTGTGAGTCGAACACATGGAATGCTACTTTATCTGTAATCATACGAACTGAAGAAGTATATTGTAGATGTATAGAAGTTAAGATTTGATTTCTTATGTTTCGGTTTTAATGTGGTAATTCATGAGTCAACAAACTGTTCATACTACTGAATTTCGGATTTCCATAAAATTGATCTATTAAACATGAGAAATGTTAAAAACCAATCATTTACACAATTTCATAGAGAAAAATTCCAACATTTTTATAATTTTTTATTATACTTATTATTCTACGTTGATCGACATTTAAGTCAAGTCCTAAAATATTCACCACTCGACCCTTTTTATCACCGCAAACAAACAGGAAGTACTCATCACTGAATTTATTAACCACATACAACCTTATCACACCTCCTGTTATCAGAGTTTGGTGTTCTATTTTACATATGATTACATTTCTGTATATTTGTATGAAGAAAAGAAGACGAACAAAAACCTTCCTTTTAAAAGTTTATTTGTCTTTTTCATCTGATTCGAATACTGACTAGTTTACAGTCCAATGGTATTATATAAAATATTTTCAAGTATTTGACTTTTTCGTTATAAATAAAACAAGACAAAAATTATTTGCGAAATATTATTGGATTTAGCTTAAATTAACTGTTCTCTTCCTCAAATGTAATAAGATTCATGAAGGCTGCTAAAATCACTTGTTTTGAAGACATCTCTTTCCGATTCCTTCCTAATTTTTTTGCTTATTAATCATGAAATGTTATCCCTGTTGAATGGAAGACGGATGGAAACATTTTGTTGTTTGTTGACAGTTTTGTGTTTGTAGTATTCAGGATCAACAATCTTTTTATCAATCAAATTAACTTTATACTAATTGTGTCGGTGAGTTATTCTAAACTCCTCATGACCTTCATTTTTCTCGTTTCAAATCTATTTCACTGGATTATACGTCTTAAATACTATCTTCGAACCGTAATCTTTCCGACTACTTCTCATAGTTCTACTACCTCTACCACTATGGGATTTGGATCGACAATCGCATCTCTATGCTGATGTGGTATTGCAACTTGAACTGATGTATCTACATACAACGATCTGCGTCGTTAGTAAGCGTAATTTATATGCAATTCGAAAATTATGAAAAATGCACATTTTGTTGCCGCTGACGAATAAGTATACTCGTATTAAAAATAGTTTTACTTAATCCATAAACCGCATGCTTTAACATCTATAAGCATGTCAGATTAGCTAACATGTTAACACAAGTTACACTGATTTGAACAATAACATCTTGATTGACAGCAAAATACTTCAAAAAGTTAGTAATAAATTTCAAATAATTAGGTAATTCTCATCTTTTCTCAATTAGAGTTATGGAGATTATTGTTTATACACATTGAAATCATCATTAAATCATTGTTAGATCACCATTGGAAACCTGGAAGTAGTGAACGACCGTTTCTTCCTGATATGGGTCTCATCAGCAGTGTGCAAACACGTGACCAGTAGAGTTCAATCCTGTCGACTGTAGGCAGTATGTACCAAAGGAAAATGGGTTAGGTTGAGCAAAATCTTTAGATCAATCAGATTTAGACATTAACACTGTGGGATATCGGCCCAGTGGTCCAGAGGTTAGGTGTCCGCGCGCAAGACCGAAAGTCCCGGGCTCGAATCATGCGAGGTGCAGGAGTCGTGATTGCCCAATGCTGACGAGTCCCATGCCAGGACAAAACGACCGCCCAGTGCTTCCAGGTTTCTAATGGTGGTCTAACAATGATTGATTGATATCTTCAATTCTCATCTTAAAAATTAAAAACAAAATTGAGGTAAAATAGAAATGAATAAGATGTGAAATGTTCAGTGAATAGAAATTTCTTTAGCAAAGAGATGTTGAATCATCATTCCATAACGACAAGATATGTCCAAGAAAATATTTTGATTCCATTTTATAATTTGTCAGCAAGTGTTAGTCTTTATTGAGGAATAATAATCTTCAAGGTTAGATAGATTGTTACTAATCAAACAATGATATATTTGTGTTATCCTAATGAACAGAAATTTGAATTCTTAACGTTTCGTGACATTGATGTGGCTCATATTTTAGCTTTATCACCAGGTTCTGTATTTACAAGTCCTGTGGAGCTAGTGATATAGGTCGTACTCCGAGGGATTTATCCTTGTGAGCTAGTGAACATGTATCAGCATGGTTGAGAAAAGGAGTTACGAAATAGATTGTTTAACTGTACCATTCTTTCTTTGCTGGTAGATAATTAACATCATATTAAAATAAATGAGGCTTTCTCTCTTTTATACGAAGTCCTAAACAACCTGCATAAAGGTGTTAGATCACGTCTCCTCTGTATGGTTAAAAACCTATTTGTATCAACTTCAGAAAACCTAACCTATGTTTCTAAAAGAGGTATATTCAGCCTGTGTATTTACTCTGGACCCACGACAAGATCACCATAAACTTAGAATTATAAACTTATAAAAGTCGTATTCCCCTTACTATTTGCTTTTGTGTTGATATCGTTCTTAACTCTGCAGATATAGTTCTGTCAAGTCATCTGAGCTTTTTAGCGTAATTACTTTGACCACACCGTTCATATTACATATCATATTGACACAATGTTATTACCATCTCGATTGTCGAGACGAAATTCTCCAATCATGAATTCTGTTCATACGATTTACTGTACTATTATACTGATTAAAACATGACACCTTAAATTATTCTAACTTTCAATAAATTACAGTCATGAAGTATTTATACTGTTATAGTTGTAAAGTTTCATTATTTTAACGTATAGCAATATCTAATTCGTAAACTTATGCCTTTGTAAGATTACACAGTAATTATGGAGTTATAACTGTAGAGCCTGATGATGAAGTTATTGAAATCAATTGTTCGCTCAAATATTCTTCGTTTTTGTATATTCAATGAGAATTTAACTCGTGTCTTAAAAGCAAGTAAATAAATCACCGAATTAAATGGAGTAAAATAGATCTGATTATGTTAATGTCATGTTAGTTTTGGCCAAAGTTAATCTGTTTGTACTTGTGCGTATGTTATTTAGCGTGTAACAGTGCGATTTTTGTTGTGAAGATATAGAATCGACATTTATGTGTTGTATTCATGTATGTTATTTGTGAGTTGTGAATAGATTTGAATGCGGTTAATCAGGCTTTGTCACTTGATGAAGCTCTTCAGTCACTACTTGTATTGATGATTCAAAAAAGACCTTTATGAATTATACTCTTACTATCAAATTGATTGCTAGTTTTTCCAGTTCCACAAGTCTTTTTGTATAGTTTGAAGGTTTCTTAACAAGCTTCGAGATTTCGTGAGTAGACTTTCCATTTTAGTAAGAGAAGAATACAAAACACAATAAAAAATGCATGAGTAAACGTAATCTAATTTGTGATAGTTTAGTTTATCCTGCTGTTGTTGTTGTTGATATTTTTGCAAAATTTTGACTAATCTTTCTTAGCAAATTACGTACATCCTGTACATCCTACTCAATATCAGCATTGCGATAATTTAAACTCATGTCATTAATAATGTTTGTAAGTTGTCTTTATTTTTCATAATTTCTGATAAGAATAAACTTATTCTTTTCAGTTTCCTTATTAAATGCCTCAGTAAGATGCAATCAAGGCGGAGAAGATAAGTGATAATCTTATGATTAAAAAGCATTGACAACCGGAATAGACAAAAGGTAAATGATATGTTGTACTTTTAATGCCTCTGTACACTTTGGGATGAAGGATTTAATTAATTAACAATCTAAATAACTTTAGCATCAAGTACTTGAAGTGCAGAAGTAGGTATTGCATAATTATTCCACAAATCACAAATAATAATATTCACTTCAGTCAATATATCGTATAACCACATTCAATTAGGTTGAAGGATCCTCAAGCCGAATACTCAACATTGCAATAAATCCCTATTTCATTCGTACTTGTTATGATTTTCAAATATATGTAATTTCGACAATTTCGAGTGGCGTTTAGCTTCATTCTCAAATGCGCTTCAAACGCTTATTTTTACAAAATCTTTTGTCATCTCACAATGGAATTGTGTCTTGTTTTTCAAAAGAACATATCATGAGAAAGAATATGCCAATGATTGCGATAGTTTTGGCTAGTTGTGACAATAATTACTTACACGATGAGTTATAAAATCATGTTTTTAACAATGCTCATTATAATAATTTGTAACCGAATGCCTAAATTGGACGTAGAGGTTAATAAAATGTTCAAAAATGACAATATCAAATTTAAAACTAAACTATCTAACTGGAAGAATGTCATACAGCCAAAAAAGTCCGTTCTAGCTACTGTTATAAATATCGCTTCTAATATGTGAAATAGGAAAAAAACTGATGTCATTAGTATATATTTTTCCACCCTACAAAAACTTGATGAGCCGTTCAATAAAATCAATTGATTTACCAATATTTACAAATAAACATTATGAAGATTACACAAAAATAGTTTTTTTTATTTTTTCAGAAAACTATCACAAAATTCATGGCACATCTTGAAATGAACCAGCTATACTCTAAATTTATACAAAAAAATGGTGAACAGAAAAATATCACAGCAAAATGAAACGAACATTTCATCGAACCAGTCTTCTATTGACTTAAACATCATAAGTTTCACTTGACGAAAGTCACATTGAATTAAAAAAAAAATGTGATATCCATCCTGTTTCTGTTTCATTTTAATAGCTGATACACATTTTTTTCCGTATCATATCTTTGTTCATTTCCTTTTCAAAATTACATAGTCTCAGTGTTCTTTCGTGTATTCCTTGTACACTATTTATGGTTTATAATCAATCATTGACAAAAGATTTGTAATGCGTTTATTTTAGGCAAACTAATCCAATATTATGAAGCAATTTTATAGTTTTTTAAACTGTATTATTACTTCCTTTTTGATTGATACATCTATCTATTATTGTGTGACGTCTTTTACAATTGATATATTTTTGGTTTAATGTAACAATTTATCCTTTTTCTATTTTTCATGCATTCCATCCATACACAAAGGATATTATGGCAAGCATATTAGGTTGCCAGTTTTGTTTGATTTTTAAGTTAAATAAAAGAGAATTCCGACATCCTTATATATATATATATTTATAAATTTTTTTTTCATCAGAATATAGATCCAAAAAAAATTTCAAATGGAATAAAGTTTTATATATATTTTCAAAGTTGAAGTTATCTTTATCAATAAAGCATCACAAACTTAATCAAAGTTCCATTTGAATAATTTATCTAAAATACATTTAACTGATTACACGTTCAATGAGAATACTGATTTCGGCCAAATTCATTTTCAAATTGTATATACAGTTGCAAAATGATACCCAATAATATATATATATATATATATATATATATATATATATATTAAAGAATTATGACAAGTAACAAAACATAGTAGTGAAAAGGTAAATTATAAAAAAAAAGTCCAGAAAAGTTATTCCTATTTTTTGTTGTTGTTGTTGTAGAAAACTGAAAATGTAGTTCACACAGAATGTCTGTCTTCATCGAGGTAATTCGCACGGGATATACACATGCCATGTAGGACTGACGGAAATACAGGATAATCAAATGCATTTCAAATAAAATGAAATGTAATTGTTTTGATTTTTTAATACGTTTCAGGAAGATAGATAAATGATTCTAAATGCATAAAAGAATTAGATAAAGTTTCAAGCTAATTTGATGATATGGAAGTGAAGCATTAACAGATATAATGTAGAAACAGAAGCAAGTCAGTTAGAGGTGATAAAGAATGGCTTCAGAAAACGAGAGGGTAGTATCTAGGTGGATAAACAGGTTTGATAAGTTTCGTTTAAATGTATAGTTCTAGTTTCCGGTAATTCGTGAAGATGTGAATTCTATGATGAATGAAAAAGTATGGTAAACTGTTGTTCATAATCACTAGCAAAGAATCGCTATTTCGTTATTACTGCTACTTTGATTAGAATGCAGTCAAAATTCAATTAGTTTGGGAACTCATTTCATCTGTGGTTGTTTATTGTCAAAAGGGAAAAATCGTGATTAAATTTTTCCCTGGTAGATACTAACAAAAATGCTATGATTAGTTGATTGACTACACACTGCGTCTTTATAATCGTATGGAATTGCCTTATTTACTGCTGATAGAATTGTTTCTAATAGGAATGACTGAACCACGTATCCAACATAACTGTTCACTCGTTGTCTAGTTCAGTTAATGCACTTCGGAAGTTCTGTTATTAAATGAGCAATAGCACTTCGGTTTTTATTGACTGTAAGTCATACTAATCACAAAATTCATAAATATTGTTCATACAAAGCATCAATTAGATAAAACAACTGGGTATGAAAACCAAGTAGTTCTCATTAAAACTGTCCCTGGAGCTCAAAGAAGGAAAAGATGGAAGGTTGGACCCGGTATTAACAACTTTATTCCATTTCAAATTACCTTGCCAAAAAAGGTTAACCGGAAAAATATTTCCTAATAATTCATTTTTATCTACGTTTCTATACATCGAAAAAGTAAACCAACGGTATGTTTTATGGAATAAATGGTCTCTTTCTTGATAAATTGCTAAGTTTTATCCTGTCGAAGTAAATAACCGCATGCTCTTGATAATCACATGTCTTCAGTTCAATTTTCGTTGACTATAAACAGTGAATAATTTTGATTTTATTTATTCCCTCTAGAAAAAACCAATACGACTGATCAGTCTAATAATGTTGTTGTGAACTTAGTCGATAAATAAAAACATATAACAAGAAAGAAACAAGTCAATTATCAGTCAGTCATTAAATAAATGTATGACTATTATTTAGCTACAGTAGATTGGCTTCATTCATAATATGCTCAGATTAGGTTTTTCCACTTAACCTCTCTATTGACATAGGCAGAAAAATAACTGAGAAATAAGTTATTTAAATGAGTAGTGATGTAAATTTTGTCATATTATCTATTGACAATCATGTTTATAGTGTTTCGTTTGATTTTTACTTTCGGTTGTAATATGAAATACAATTCTAGTGATTACTACTAACATTATTATTATATTATTACTACTACTAGTAGTCAAAGTGTTGATGACATGCTTTCAGGCAACAGAAACAATCAAACTATGTTAATTAAACTGTCGTATTTCAATAATCTTTCTTTCTAACGATAATTAATCTAAAAAAAAGTAAAATAATTCGATTGATGAAAATTTTTAATAAATCTTGCGAACGACAGTGTTTATTCATAATATCTAACAACTGGTTGGATTTATTATTTTAATCAATACTAATCAAAGTTTCGATGTACACAAGGCAATCATGTATATAATCTTATTGATTAATAACAGAATTTATTAAAATCAAGATGTGATTTTTTACATAGCAGTGTTTATATTCCATGCAGAAATGTTTTTAATTAGTTATCATAGCATTTTAAACTAACCACGGTTTAGAAATGAAAAATGCTTTGTTTTCTTTGTCTTCATCCTTTGTTGTTTGAAGTTAAATAATCAAATGTAGGCTACATGCAGTACACAGTTATGTTCTTTAATTTTATTATACTTAACGCTTTCAGTCAATTGGTTATTACAAGAAGCATAATATAGATCATAATTTCGTCATTTACTACTAGTCACTATACAGCTGCAGTAATCGGTTCTATGATTTTGAGTCTATCACGGGAAATAATATTAAAATAATAAATTTGTAGTGAACTAATGAATAAAAAATTGAATTTCTCAAGTTATGTGGCATAGAGTAAGTTGTTTTTTTTATAGATAAAATGACTAATTGTATTAAATTAAGACAAGTTCAAATAGTACAGAGGAACAAGACAGAAACTGTCAAAATAATCTATGTTCATGTCATTTACAATAACAGCTAATAACAAAAATCTGACATCATACGTTTAAATCTGCTAATTCTTAACGTATATGAATACTTGGCGTAATTTCATTAGTTTCTATTTCGTACATCGTACACACATCACTATTATTCATGTTTGTTTTTCCAATAAACTGTTGTAGTTGTCTAATGCTTAAAAATTGATTTTTATATTTGAAAAATAAGTAGTCACTAGTATTTTATTCTCCTGGAAACACAATCCTTATATGATTGTGTTGTTTGCAATACCTCTAATTCGCAATCCTTTTCGATAAGCTAACCTTATTATGTATTAAAAGTTTTACATTCTTTACCAACCAATATTCTTTTACCGAATTACACAACCATATAAATCACAGTGTATTTTTTGACTACCGTAAATGATTTCCCAGTAGCTTCTTCTGAAAATGTTGAATCCTGAAAATCTTTGCTACATAATACTGAAACGTGTATACCTTAACTGCTAATCGAACTAATTCATAATTTAGATGTTCTGAAATTACAGAGTAGAAGCAACCTATAAGTGAAGAGTATTCATTCAGATCATTCTATGCAAATCTTAGTTTTACCTGGTAGTTTGATGTAATTAGGAGAAGTTATGTTTATACAGATGCGTTAAATTAGTGTCAGACTATTTTGGAATAACCTAACATCAATCTGGATTTCCAAAGTTACAGTGAAATCCATAGTCTTGGCTGATATCAATCTTGAAAAAGAATGAATGATTCATTCATCATTTTGAAGTGTTTCAAAACAATTAGTGAAATTAAAAATATGCGTTTTCGGATTTACGCTTCTTAGCTCAATTTTATCCTATTTATCATGAAGTATAAAAGTCCTAAAATTTGATGTTTTCAGTACAAAGTCCTACAGAGGTTCGAAATTGAACTGAAATTGTAGGTAGCAATCTATGATTTTCACCGGTTGTTTAGCCAATGACAATTGACAGTATAGACATTTATCACATATATCACAAAACCAACCAGAATGTATAAAGTTACTATTTTTTATCGACGTTCAGTTTTTGGATATTAAAATTAAATGAAATCAAGGTTTAGAATAAAAAAAAGCAAATATATGCAAAACAAAAATTCAAACTGTATTAGTGTTTTGGAAAAAAATTAATATTCTCATTCATAAAAATTCAGTTTACCATTATTTGTAGCAGTGAATTTATTGTCTTGTTTTGTCTAATTATGGAATAAACAGACTTGTAGTTATTCGTTTCTAAAATGTATGCATTTCGAGCCTTTTATAAAAACTGTCTGTTTCCTGGGAGCCTCATGTGCGACTTGTATCTCTAAATAAAATGTAATGGAATGAAAATAAACTAAACTATGATACTCCTTCTTTTGTAACTTGTATAGATAACTGAAATCAAATACATCTTCATATGGGTAATTTTTTGTTTCCGTAAAACAAATTTACACCGATCATAAGCAGCATTATTTGAAACTAAAAAATTTCAAAACCATCAAAAACATTAAAAAAATCCTCAAAAATTTCTTAAGCCAACTTTATATTCGAGATTGTTATTGTCTTGAAATGAAATCAACCAATGATAGATTTATCATTCGCCAGATAATCACTCAACTATACGATATGCTTTTTCTCTATAATTACTGGTTTCGAATGGAATCTAGAGGTTGTAACAGTCATTACTGATGATTGATCTATATAACAAATTTGTTTTTACACATTTGAAATCATCAATCAATCGTTGTTAGACCACTATTAGAAACCTAGCACGGGATGACCGTTTCGTTTTGCATGGGACTCATCAGCTTGAAGTATAAGGGATTATATTTTGAATTTGTTACACTTTGCCTATCACCTTGTCTAGGTTTCGATTTTGTTGATGTACACCACTAAATTATCGCAATTGTGAATGAAATAACTAGCCAATGAGTTTCGCGGACTTTCATTCCTTAAGCTGGAAGTTTTGATCGTTGAAGCTACAAAGTCTTCACACCTATTTCATAACCAATGGTGCCTGGTATGGAAACTGATACACTCTTCATATCTATGTGATCTTAATAATCCATCGAATCCCCGATTCAAGAGAATTAATCACAAGGAATAGTTCAGAGTAAAAAGCCTTTAATTTGTTTAAACTCAATAATAGTATAAGTCATTTAAACACAAATGAAAATGACCAAAAAATTTTGAAAATTAGACGAAAGATAAATTATATTATCCTTCCCACGTTTTTTTCTCCATATCTGATAAAAATTCTAATTGCAAGACAGTTATTTTCAGTGCAAATTAATATTTGAAAATAATACTATTTTCTATGGAAGAAAATATCTTTTAAATCTCAATTGATATTGAGAGCATATTAAGAAAGCGAAGAATTCCCTAACTGATTATTTGTTTTCCAAATGTGTCTTGAACTCAGACGCCAAACATGTGTCGCACTTATAATTTGCGACAGGTGCTTCAAAACTTCGTTCATCAAACGTTATTTCATTGACTTTAAACGATACAAGACTTGCAAACATACACTTATTATCGAAGAAGAATAATTTGGAAAAATACTTTGTAGTTTCCGTGAGTTGAAGGTCCATTCGTCAGCCACTGATTGTCTATTTCATTTCACACTACTTATTAATAATATTTGTTTCGCATATAGAAGTTATTCGCATTCCAAACGGATATATGTTTGAAAATTTTAACTAATTTAAAGATTTTCCTCACCACTGCTTTGATGTAATCATTCAATGAAAAATCTTCAAACTGTGTTTATTCGGAACTTCTCCTGGAGCCCGCTTGGGGCGACTGCCAGTTCAAAGCCCGGATAAAGGAGGAGGGGTTGGACATAGGGTTGGCGTCCTCATCCCACAAAGAAACCAACTCACTAAAAAAACTAACCAGAAAACAAACTTCAAACCATTTTAGCTCTGCCATAGGAGTCAGAAAGTCTTCTTTCAGAGGAGTTATGATGTCTCATAATGAAGGCCGAGTTTCTTCACAAGTCATGAGGCCGATGCTGCTACTCAAAACCACAGCAACCATTCTTTTAGGTACATGGAATTTTCGAAGGTTGTGGGACACCGCAAGCTGCGGCAGAAATAAAAAGATACAACCTAGAGGGGCTCGGCATCAGTGAAACGTATAGGACACAGGTAGGACAACTGAGACTAGCTCCAGGATAGCTGCTGCCATGTAGAAAAAAATGCCTCACACACACATGGAGTTGCACAGATGCTATTCAAACATGCACAAAAAACATTGATAGGATGGGAATCTCATGGACTCAAGATCAATAAAGCATCCTTCAAAACAGAGAAAGATAGCATTACAATGAACGTCATCCAATGTTATGCACCTACCAACGACGTTAAGGATCAAGGCTGTAGTCAATCGTCGAGAGATGCTCATCGAAGGATTTGACCATTCTGATGGGAGACCTAAATGCCAAGGTTGGCATGGACAACACTGGATATGAAGAGATCATGGGACGGCACGGACTGAGAGGAAGGAAAGAAAACGGTGAGAGATTTGCAAGCCTATGTGCCTTCAGCAAAATGGTCATCAATGGCACAATATTCCCACACAAGCGCATACAAAAAGCCACATAGATTTCACCGGATCACACTACTCAGAACTAAATCGACCATATCTGTATCAACAAGTTCAGAAGGACTATGAAGGATGTGAGAACCAAGAGAGGAGCTAACATAGGCTCAGATCACCACTTGTTGGTCGCCAAAATGAAACTGAAACTTAAGAAGCACAGCACAACGGGGTGGATATCACAAACGTTTAATTCGGCCTTTCTTCGGGATACCGTAAAACTGAAGATAGTTCTCATCGGTAGGTTCCGACTTTTCACGATCTACCCAATGGTAAGGAAACTACCATGGTGGAAGATTGAAACGGGATCAAGGAGGCAATCATTCCAACATATCATGAGGTTCTGGGCCACAGAAGGTAGCATCACAAGGAATGGATCTCTGTTCGTACTTTTGAAAATATTGAAGAGAGGAGGAAAATGAAGGCATCAATCAACATCAGCTGAACAAGAGCAGAGAAACAGAAGGCACAAACTAAATACACAGAAGCAAACAGGGAAGTGAAGGGAAGAATCAGAGCCAACAAACGGAAATATGTGGAAGATAAAGCAATGACGGCAGAAAAGGCTGCAAGGGACAGAAACTTGAGACAATTGTACGAAACAACAAAGAAGCTCTCCGGAAACTATCGTAAACCGGAACGACCAGTGAAAAGTAAGGAAGGCAAAGTAATCAGTTACACTGAAAAACAGCAAAAAAAGGGGATAAAGCACTTTAAGAAACTCTTGAATCGACCAGCTCCACTGAACCCACCCAACATTGAAACAGCCTCTACGGACCAACCAATCAATGTTGGCCCACCAAAAATTGAAGAGATTAGCGTGACCATCAGACAAATCAAGAGCGGCAAAGCAGTGGAACCAGACAACATTCCAGCAGAGGCTATGAAAGCAGACATGGTAGCAACTGCAAAAATATTTCACATTCTCTTCAACAAGATTCGGGATGAAGAACAAGTACCAGCAGACTGGAAACAAGGATACTTCATCAAAGTAACAAACAAAGGCAATTTCAGCAAGTGTGGGAACTATAGAGGTATCACTCTTCTCTCAATACCAGCTGAAGTCTTCAACAGGGTATTGTTAAACAGAAAGAAGGACTTCGTAGACGCCCATCTTCGAGATCAACAGGATGCATTTCGAAAGGATCGATCGTGTACCGACCAAATTGCAACACTACAGATCATTGTGGAACGACTAATTGAATGGAACTCACCATTCCACATCAACTTTATTGATTATTAGAAACCATTTGACAGTGTGGACATGACAACACTGTGGAGGCTTTTTCGACACAACAGCGTGTCTGAGAAGATAGTCAACATCATACTGAATTCTTATGATGGATTCAACTACAAAATCGTGCACAAATAACAGCTCGCAGACTCGTTCGAGGTCAAGACCGGTATCAGGTAAGGTTTCTTACTCTCAACCTTTTCCTTTCTCTCAGTGATCGAGTGGATTATGAAAAATTCAACATCTGGAGGGAAACAGGGCATACAGTGGACAGCCAGGATGCAGCTGGACTTGGCAAACGACCTGGCTCTTCTATCGCACACACAACAACAAATGCAAATGAAGACGACCAGTTTAGTAACAGCCTCTGCAGCAGCAGGTCTCAGCATATACAAAGGGAAAAGCAAGACTCTCCGATACAACAAAACATGCACAAACCATATCACTCTTGATGGGGATGCCTTGGAGGACGTTAACACCTTTGCATAACTGAGCAGCATCATTGACAAGCAAGATGGATCTGATACAGATGTGAAGGTGCGGATCGGCAAACCAAGGGCCGCACTTCTACGATTGAAGAACATCTGTGACTCAAAACAACTATCAACCAACACCAAAGTCATAATTTTCAATACAAATGTCAAGGCAGTTCTACTGGATGGAGCGGATACTTGGAGAACTATCAAAGTCATCCTCCAGAAGATACAAGTATTCATTAACAGTTGCCTACACAAAATACTTCGCATTCGTTGGCCCATTGTGGATAACAGGAGTAAGTAAGTAAGTTTGTTCATTCAAAGATAGTTTATTTCACAAACTCATATTAAGTAGATTTATAGAAATATTTTATTTATCCACTGCCAAATAATACCTCGTTTTTCGATGGTTTTGTAGACAGAGTTGTTTCATGATGAAAAGTAGTTTTATCCTTTGAGTCATAATCTAGACTTTCTCACTGTTTATCGATCAATGAATTAAAATTTAGTTCTTGAGTATAGTCATCTACTTTGTTTATTTTAACGTATTACTACAGAACAATGATTATGGTTATTAGTTTCACAAAATAATAATTTAGTAGGAAGAATAATTTAGTCGGAGAATCTTTTATTGGAATGTCTATTTTCGTCAACATTATTTCGTTAATGAATAAACAGACCTTTATATTTAATTAGGTTTGCACACAGATACAATTTCTGTTCAACATACATGCTGATAAGTTTGAATATTCACAACCACTTCTCGTGATCATTGATCGATGTGAAATAGGTTATGGTTCACCCAAATATGTTGAGGTCAATCATGTACGAATGCGTACCTTTTTCGCTTATCAGGAATATTAATCGATAGGACAATCGCGTTGAATTTCGTCGTGTACAGAGTGTAAATTTGGGTAAACAAATGCCACGAGACTGTGAATATTCCATTAGTAGAAAATAATGAGGACAGTAATTTACAAGTTCCGGAATGTGAGTGATGTAAAATGTCTTAATGATGTTTTTCACCAAGTCTGGGTAGGATCAAACAGAAGGAAAATCGCTTATTTTACAGTCGTTTTTGCTTCACTAGGTAGATACATTAAAGCTATCCAACGAACTTGGATTTGGTAACAGCACTTGATGGTAAGTTGTTACACATTCAAGTGTCTATTTCATTTGTATCACTCTACTGAATGTTAAGTTAATAATATTTCATAAATGAAACTCTATCAGATGCTAAAGAAACGATTCGATATGTTGACTCTGCTGATGAAGTTGTACTATCTTTTATTCTACTGATTACATTTTTTTTCTGATTTATCCAAGCATCATGTATTTCTTTAACTGTGTTGTAAGTTCTTTATAGTTTGCATAATACAGACAGCTATACTTGATTGTATGATATTTCTTACATTTCTACTTCTTCTGGCAGCTGGTTCTTATCTTTTTTTTTAAGATAGTGCAGAAATTCTCTATCGTAAATTCAAAGAAATTCGGTTATTATTTACCCACATTGATTCTATTTTTTGAGGCACAACAAGTATAACCTGGTATGTTGTTTAATTTCTTTGATACATATTTCTATCATTTGGAATTGCAAGAAAAAAAATGATTTGATTGAAAACAACAAACAAATATATTGATCCATCTTTTATACAATCACACTTTTATTACAGTTAGTTGATCGTAATTTTAGGCAGTATGTTTTTTGCATTGCCTGTTACTTACAATCAAATTTTGCTCGCATTGATTAATGAACATCTTTTAATGAATTATTATCTTTTTTGTTTATCTGTCGTTTATTACTTGAATTTATTGAATAGTGAGTGAGTGAGTAATTTTATTCTAATTTTGGAAATGGTTGGGGAAATATTTCTTTCTTTTTTGTTTTTTTAAAAAAACAGTTTTGAGTTCACCATATTAAACTACTGATGATTGTTATGAATTTTATGTTGATATCATTTTATAATATTCAGCAGTAATTTTTGCTTGAAATTATTTATCTACTTACTCTTTAGCGATTTCCTCAACTGTGAAACACAAAACCATTGCATATTTTGTACATATCGATTGTAATTTATATTCATGAGTAAAAATTAACAAAAGGAAAACACAGTGAGTGGGTTAATATTATTGTTTACTGTTTACTTTTGTTTTTATTTGACTATCAGTTTTTATTCTTCCTCTGTCCACCATTATAGCGAATACCAATCACACAATATAGAATAATTGCTTAACAAAAAAATGACCAATATTTGTTTGATGTATATTGGTGCTTATTGATTTGTTTATTTGTAATTCAGCCTAGTTGATGAATCATTCATTGATTCATTCACGAACTAAAGTTGAATAAAATCACTTATCCATTTATTCGCCTAACTAATTCAAAGCGTAATTTAACAATAGTACAACATACGATGTCGTTTTTTTTTCTATTATTGAACTGGATAAGCAAAAAAAAAAAACATGAAACCTACTGGCTTTTGTTGCAAGAAGTTGTAATTACTGCTTGAATGAATGGATAATATGAACAGAAATACAGCTTCATTCAACACCCTTGTATTGGTTATTTTTAAAATCTTCCCAGTAGTCATATTGTCTACTTATTGACAAATGTGTTTACAGCTTCATCATAAACTGTGTTATACATTCCAACCATTATGTAGTATGGTTGACAAACTGATTCATTTTGAAACAGATGAGCAGCTGATTGGAATGACTATCATTGTTTGGTTACATGAAGTTGATAAAGGGAAACATTTATCTATACAATCATTTAGAAATTATAGTACTATGTTACTTTTAGTATTTATAGTGTATTACATGCACTATGCTTATAATAAAATATCTTCATTTCCATTACAGATCTTAGTGTTGTCAAACCATGTTTTGTTTTTTTTTTCATTTTCATCAGTTGAACGTTGAAAAAGCGTAGAACTTTCTTCGGTGATATTCAAAAAAAAACGTTTGAATTTTATTAATTCTACATAACAATTAATTATCTAAGGATTTCTGAACATCAACTATTAACTTCGACAATTGATTTCATCAAACCTGATCGATTTGAATCGATAAAAATATAACTTTACACAGGTTTGGTGTGATTTATTACATTATCGATTCTCCCATTTCTCATATTAGTTAAACTTTTATGATTAACGAATACATGTATAATAATATTTATCATAAGGATACAATGCATTTTGCAAATTTTCTCAAAATACCAGATTCTCAAGATATTATCACACCGGTAGAAATATACTGAATTACAAAACCTATACCTGACTGACTAAATCTGTATTATTTCAATTTTCTATAGGTTTATTCAACAAAACGTAAATACATAAATATATATATCTGTAATAATCCATAGTTAATTTAGTTCAGTATAGAAAATACTACTTAATAGTCTACAAGTTGAATAAAAATTAACATACTGATTTGAACAATTGCACTGAATCTCTTATTTTTTTTCTTCTTACTTCCTAATTAAATCTTAATATTACACAGCAATGATTGTCATATATATATGATATTTTGTTAAGTATGGTAAATAATAATAAATGTCAAATTGTATTTTTACAACAACAGATTTATTATGATGATTTTTTTTCAGTTGAAATCTTCCTTCCTGCATAGATAGATGCTAATTATTAATGTAAACTATGAATTTTTTTTTGGCTTTGGACAAAAAGATGAAAGCAAATTGCTGATAGATCGTAATGTTATTAATTAATTAACATAAAACAATAAATAGAGAATAAAATAATGTGTAAAATTTGTCTTTCCTTTTTCACTAAATGAGTTTTGATTTGTGTTATTCCGGAAATTCTGTATACTCAACAAGTTGTATATTACATTGGGCAAGGTGGTGTATACAGTAGAAGTTTTATGTAACAGGAAATTAATCATTAACTAAAACACATCTATTAATTGTAATCATATTCATCAAACTGTAATTAATATGTAATTTCCTTACAAAGATGAACAATTTGAAGTTATGTATGTATGTTTTTTTTTATTTTTTTTTGATAGTGTTTGTTTGTTTCTGGTAATGATTTTAATTAAAATTAGGTAAAATTATAATATTATGTATTGTATTGTGCAAACATATATATATATATATATATATATATATATATATATATATATATATATATAGAAACATCTAAATTGAATTAAATGTTATTTTAATTGTGTTTGTGTTGAGCATCAAATGTGTTTTTCATTGCAGCTAATTGTCATTAATTGCATAAAAATCTGTGTTTTATTAATTATTTCCTTAATTTTTTACAAAAGAACTTTCATTTTTTTTTATTAACAGAGTAATTAAGCGTTAAAAACTAATAAATTACCAAAGTATCAGTTTTAAGAGATGTTGATGATAATTTCAGTTTGTTTAGTTGGTTCTATTTTGTTTCGGAATACAAATGACATACAATAAAGAGAAACTTTTGATGTCTGTGAATTTTTTTTTAAAAATGTTCAAAATAACTTTTAAAATGTTAACATTTATTAAAACAGGGGAATTGTTTCCTAGTAGCCGATAAGAGTAGTTAGTGACCAGTAATTTTTATTGCATAACTTGAAGATTTTATTTTGTTGATAAAAATGACTAGTTTGTTTTATTGGGATGGATTACAATATTATCTAAGCTGTTTGTAAGTGATTTTCAATAATTTTCAATTCGACTTAAGATTGAGAGATGATGATTAATCTGAAGAATTCTTTTATCATAATTAAAAATAACATGTTTTAAATTATTAAATAGATGAAATTCTTTATTACATGGCATATCATGGCATATCGATCATGATTTAGTGGATTCATTCTTCTTTTTGTTTTCCTGTTAAATTTTAAGTTTTTAAATTATTCTCTACTTTTTCATCACATGAATTCACTCTTTCTTTATGAGTACTATTTTTAATGTCTAATCTTTTCTATCACCATTGAGATTGTTACTACTTCTACTTGTCTAAGATTGTTGTGTAATATGTTGAAAATTCACCAAGAAAAGGCACTTTTTAATAGTGTAATGAGATGACGGTTATAAGAACTATATGATGTATTTGCGCAATAAATTTCAAACAATCTAATCACACATATACTTGTTTAGAACATTTTTATTATGAACCTCACCGTAGATAGTAGCATAATATTATGCAAGTAGGTTTGGGTTCAGAAAAAATTGTTTTTGAATATATAAAATAGGTTTCATATGGTCGAGGCTTCAATAAACCTTATTATATGCTCTTAATCACTTTTATTTAATACCACTTAGCTGACCTGTGTTTTCTAGTGGACGATGGATGTTTATCATCCACTTGTCTTGGGTCATTTGATTTTATTTGTTTCTGTACTCATTTAGGTGCTCCTTCTAGCCAGAACCAGTAGTAGTAGAACCAGATAGCTTATCTAGAGGGGAGAGACACTTTCAAACATGACACAACTACCGAGGTTCACTAGTTGTTTCTGTGAGTTTTGAGGTTGTTTATATCCTTAACCTAACTGCCTGTCCGTTGATGGCTCAGCATCTATGAACTACATAGTGGCGATTTACTTTTCCCTTTCGATTATCTGGCCTTTTATTGCATTCGATATAGAGACAGTCATATTGGAGCTTTATTTGCTGCCCTTTTTTATTATTTGTTGGTGACTTGGTTGTTCGTGAAACTTCATTTAGGTTGTGTTTGTCTTAGTTGAGGATGGAAAGAGTTGATATATCGATTCAGTCAGCCAACTGTTTCATCTATATTTGTCGAACCTCCTAAGGAATATTTTTACTCGTGTCTAGTTTCTTTTTTACACTTGATCATTGTTTCTGTTATGTCTGTTTAGTTCTTTGGTGGATTTCATTGTGGATCATCCAATAATTTGATGATGTTTTGATTGAGGGACACATTTTAAGAAGCTAATCTGCAATAGATTGTTTTGGCAGTGAACCAAAAACCTTCGTTAGGCCAAAAAGGTTAATATTAGTTTGTGATCAATATCCAGGGAACATTGCACTATATGTCTGATTGGCGTACTGGCATCTGTTACAGACGGTTGTTTTCTTATGCCGAATTTCGTTGGAGATACATTGTGTTCTGTTCGTTTGTTTAGTCTCACATAACATTCCAGGAGAAATATGCTACTGTGGACACCGGTACCTAACTAGTTTATAGGAAAATTATCAGAATTTTTCCAGATATTATTTATTAATCTTATTAGGGCTGTTTTCATATTTGGTTTCCTGTATTTAATCAATACAGATGTTGCACCGCATTGTCCAGGGGATTTACGGTTTTTCGGTTTGTGAATAGCTTGTTCATGAACAGATATTGTTCAAGGTGTTTCCAATACTTGACCTCTTTGGGTACCCATCTAGATATTTGTTCAGACAAACTAATTTTCAAATTATGATTACTTTCCCCTATGTATGTGTGATCACACACAAATATAAATTGATAAAAGTCATGATATGTGAGTCAATCGTTTATATGCTTTTTTGTTCTGCATGAAGCATGGATCTTGCTTTTTCTACGATAATGACTTTTGTTGTGCAGTACGTTTTGTAAGTAACACACTTGGGCCTTTGATTCAATATAATGCTGTTTAACTAACTGCTGAACAATAGATTGATGTAATAGGGCTTTTTATATACTAAAGATGTAATTAGGGCTTACTGAACTATGACATAAGGTGAGGTTTCGTTCTCTGAGCTGGATTGAGTATCCAACTAAGCTATGGATTTTCTCCACCAACTTAACACTGTGACCTTCCCATCGATTTATCAATTTTTAGGGTTAGTCATTCTCCATCAGCTTTTCGTTCAACAACTTCACGTCATTCTCAACAATATCGTTTGTACAAGTACGACAAATCGCACCAAATAGCCTTTTGAGCAAAACTTGTTTGTATTCAACTGGATAATCAGTGCGATAACCATTGTACTAGCCTGTCTAAGTAGGCTATCTAAAAATCGATCTTTTGATTGCACAATCTTCTCAAACATTCACAAGTATACCTCGCCTCTACACACGTATGACTGATGTAGTTTTAGGGAAAGTTAAGTTTATTCATGAAACGTTGAATGTTCTCCTATTTATCACAGATAACTAAGATATCATTCACATATCTCTTACACAGGTACATATTCATTCAGATAAGTAACGTGGAGCAATGTCTTTTATTCATTTTAACTAATTTCAATCGATTTTAAAGTATAATATGATTACCAGTAAAGGATAAGTCGCACTAAAAAATAGAATAACAAGTCATATAACTGAAAGATTTTATCTTTTAGAAAGAACCAGGCATTTTATTCTTATTTCAATTACATAAAAAAAAATTGTTAATGATAAATATGCTATGAGCATGTTATTCTCAATTATCCATACCCGTGGAAGAACAAAGTGAAATGACTTAAAATTGTCAGAATCATATTTTAGTCTGTCTGATAGTTACGATTACACCTTGAATACAGAAAATGTCTGTTCACTAACTTATACCATCAGGTATGAGAATTGTCGGAAAATGTGACAAAATACAGTAAGTTAGATGATAACAGACTATGATATAAGGCATAACAAAATAATTTTTGTTTATGAAAAAAATCTCAATAAAATCTTATTCTAATTGTCAAATTTATTGACGTCGCTTTTAGACAATAATTTGTTAATTTAGTGAACTTTTTCTATAAAAATATACCAGTGGTTATCTGATATCCAGTTATAGATTGAGAAAATGGTGAACCTTATATAAAAATTTGATAGTTTTGGAGCTTGGAATTAATGTCTTTAAAAGATGCGAACTGTCGATAGCTAGTAGCTGATATTCAGAGTGTCATTATTACTGATATGGAGTAATCAATTTGTCTCGATGGTCAAAAATTCCAACTACATAGTTATAATTCGTATGGAACACTAAATGCATCCATCACAATGTGTCACAAAGAGTATTCTGATTTAAGGCTTGTGTAGCTTTGTCGTTTATCAAATTTATTCCAAATGTCATAATCCAAGATGCTTTACCATGACATCCATTCGTCATCACCTTCATAGATATATTTATGAATGTACCTTTGTATACTTCCGCCTCTTTGGAATAAATACATTGTTCGCTGATGTTAACATCTAATATAATTTAACCCCTTAACACTAGAGGTAACAAACATAAGTAAGTGAGTAAATTAAACATAAACTCCAGCAAGTTACATGTTTTCTGGAATGTTTTGGATGCAAATCTGACCATACTTAGTATAAATTTAGTATCATTAAACTGTCAGATAATATTGAAATGAGTACAAATGGTGACAAGTAGTTTTAAAAGCAGTAATTTAGGATTTTGTGTTACTTTAGCCAGAACACAATGCATTCAGTAACATTTTATTATGGATACAGATGTTCAAATACCTTATAGCTGTCTAATCCTAATGCATCAGTGATAATAATTGTAGAGTTCGTCACTAGGTACGCTTGAAGCTATTACGAGTTCACCTTAGCCGATAAACGCGAACGAGACAATTACCAGCGTCCAGGTAAGCTACCTTGAATCCCAAGCTGAAGATAAAAGGCTTTGTAAGCGTAGAAAGTATATTCTGCAAACACCCAGCAATCACAGTACAGTACAATCAAGCATACAACTCTCGTTTATTTATACATCATAGAAACGTCCTTGGGACAGTTACGAAAATAGCACACTAAAATACACAGCCATGGATTTCCCTGGTGGGAAATGAAATCTCAAGGTCAACTGATCAGCCAGTGCTGGCAAACGTGAAATCCAAAATTAGGCATTTAACAAGCGAGTTTTGGGGATCTAACATCCCCAACAATAATGTGGTCATTCTATTCCATTTTATGGAAATAGCTGCTTGTCATCTCATCCTCTTCGTATATGTTGAGTGCTCTGTGAATCTTTGATAGTGTGATCAAAAAAAAATAACTTGGTCTGGAAACGTGATTTGTCTGAGCCAAGCAATTCAGTCTCGTAATTCATCACTCTTGCCATTTATCATGTTTATCCGTACAAATGTCTAAACTGAACGGTATAAAATTTAATCTTTTCGAAGATATTATTACTTATTTTGACAAAAATAATTCAGTCCATAGAACTCACTGCTCATATATATATAAGCATGGAATGGTATTTATTGTAAAGCTTGAATTTATCTTTACTCCCAATCATAATAATTCTTTGGTTCGATGAGAAGTTATTTTATAGAATCAGTTAGGTATTCACATTCACTTTTTGTTACTTACAAAACTTTAAGTATTTTTTGGAAAAAAAAGAAATTGCGGGGTTGTTGTGAAGATTGTTAAGTTTTATTTATAACCATGAATCGATCAATGTTAGACCACCATTAGAAACCTGGAAGCACTGGACGGCCGTTTCGTCCTGGTATGGGACTCATCAGCAGTGCGCATCCACGACTCCTGCTCCTCGCAGGATTCGAACCCAGGACCTTCGGTATTGTGCGCGAACGCATCAAGTTAGACATTAACACCGTTAGATACCGGCTCAGTGGTCTAACGGTTGGGGCGTTCGCGCACAATACCGAAGGTCCAGGGTCCGAAACCTGCGAGGAGCAGGAGTCGTGGATGCGCACTGCCGATGAGTCCCATACCAGGACGAAACGGCCGTCCAGTGCTTCCAGGTTTCTAATGGTGGTCTAACATTGATCGATTCATGGTTACAAATAAAAAAAAGAAAGTTAAACTTTACTTCAATCGTTGTTGTTTACTTCATAATATTTGGGTGGAATTTAATTAATAGAAAATATATGATATGAATATTAATTTTTTCAATATTTAATGTACATTGTGCCTACAAACTTATTTGATCCTATATTATTTTTAATTAATAATTGTATATTATAAGTATAGTTAAGTAAAATAATATGATTCCGCCTCCTCGATTCTATTCATAATAATAATAATAATAATAATAATAATAATAATAATAATAATTAAAAACTGTGGGACAGTAAAAGATACTCAATAGAAATAAAGAATAACAATTAAATTAGATTAAATGGCTAACAAACAAAAATATCATAAAACAGCAGCATACATTTATTATCATTACCGCGTTGATATAGTTACACACAAAACAAACGTTATCATGCTGTGTTTGTTTTCTTTTCGAAAAACAGCCAAACTTATTTTGAAATCATGAATCAATCCATGTTAGACCACCATTAGAAACTTGAAAGCACTGGACGGCTATTTCGTCCTAGTACGGGACTCATCAGTGTTTCAGTGCTGGTCTAGTTTAGATCAATTTATGATTCCAACTATAGGTCTAATGAAACTCTCCACTCTCCACAATCCTATAATATAAATAAAAATCTATGTAAAATTTAAAAATGAAAGTGGCCCTAACAGTGATATTGAAATATTTGCTTTTTTTCAGCTAAATGTTATTTATTTTCAAAAAAATATTTGTGACCTGATTACTACTTACATCCTGTCCACAATGATAATTTATTAAGAAATGAATTGTATTTGAAATGAATTGAAAAGTAATTCAATTCAATTCAGCAAAACAAAGATGGAAGGTGAGAGTTCGCGGCTTCGTCCTAATATCTTCCATGGTCTTTCTGAACTTTATATCAATGTAGATGTGATTAATTTGGTTCTCTGAAGTGTGATCCGATGAAACCCATGCAGCGTTGTGTGTGTTTGTGGGTAAGTATGGTGTCACCTATAATCAATTAATTGAAGGCCCATAGATTTGCGAATGTCACAACATTTTTGTTCCTTTCCACCTAGTCTATGTCGTACTATGATTTCTTCCGCGCCAACCTTGGAGTTTAGGTCTCTCATCAGAATTGCCCAGTCGTTTGTTGAGTATTTCGTAACGATTGACTGCAGCCTCTCATAGAATTGACTTTTATGGTGTTCATTGTTATCACTTTGGCGCATAGCACTGAATGACGTTCATTGTAGTCCCCTCTCTCGTTGTTTTGAAGAAGGCTTTGATGATGATCCTAGGTCTATGAGATTCCGATCGTATAGGTGCTTTTGATGTTTCTATAGTACCTTTTGGACCTTAAAATTTTTTGAAATAATTTTATTAATACTGTTGAGTGACTGAATTAGTGATATGATCATTAGTAAAATCTGAATAATTAACTGTTTATTACATGTGAATTTGGTCGAGATTTTATACTGTCAACTTCAAATAAACCAATGGAGTTAAACTAGATGCATAGCTCATTAATAAGCTTGTTGATTTCTTTCAGCGCTTTAATTACAAGCCAGAAGTACCCGGTGGTTATACTTGAATATACAGTGTGACGCGATAATTCAATGTATTGGAATTGATGAGTTTATTATCTTAAAAACTACTACGAGAATCTCATTTGAAATAATCTAGATTATCATCTTGTTGATATTTTATTACTGAAATTCGATCAATTTTCGATTTTTAAGAAATGTTCTGCTTAATTTCACTGTACTATTTTAAATTAGTCTGATTATTTATTTACCAACTGATGAACAGAGTTCAACTTGAATCGTGAAATGCTTTAAATGCGAATTTTTACTCATGGAGATATCACAAATATAACATTATTTTATTCTTACTACCATTATCGTAATAAAAACATCTTGGTGCTTTTCATTTTTACCAATTTTTAATAGCTAAACTTCACCATTATATATATATATATATATATATATATATATATATATATATATATATTACGATGGCCAATTAACTATCACCTAAGTGAATTTAGGCTAAGCTGCTAGAAATCATAGTTTGTCATTAGGTTTCTTTTTTAGGAAGGACGTGAAGTTTTTTTCCTATTAGTACTTATTATACTTAAGTTAATAGATGTAGAATAGTGAATTTTTATTGTAAGCATTATTTTTATACAATGCATAAATAGTTAACTTATGATATTTAACCAGGTGTAACAATATAGACGTCAAATAGTTAATCCATTTATAATTCATCACCTTGCATGAATGTGTGTGGTACATTTTAGGCGCAAACTAAACTAAAATTTAGACAGTGGTCAATTTTGCTAGTGTATATAGCGTGTGTGTGTGTGTGTATGTGCCTATGAATTTGTTCATAGATGAATAGACAGCTGTATATACCATTCAGGAATAATTCAGTTTGCTAAAATGGACCACACACTATGAAATTGTTGCTGTATGCGATAGTAATGGTGTGAAAAGCTCACTTACTATATCTAGTTGAATAGTTTCGAATTGAACGAAACTCTCGTCCTGATTACCACTGCTAATCACAGTCTAATTAGACTAAAATTATTAAAATATTATTTGAACAACGGTCTAATTATGTAGTAAATATGAATACAATTAATAATTTATATGATAATAAGTGAAAATAATTTAACTGAACAATTAAGAATTATTAAAATAGATATTAAATATAAAGTAATAGGATAGTGTGAAAAATTGTGTTTAATAACACAGCTGGGCAGTTTTTATTTGAGAAAGTTTTCTTTACATCAACTAATTATAATACATGTGGATTACACATTGTCTTCAAGCAACTGAAGTCGAAAAATGTTGACAAGATCACGTTTTCCGGTGTAATACTTCAGCGTTTAAGTCGTTGTTGCTCATAGTCGAGGAGTGTTAATCTTGAACAAAACAGTTTATCAATACTTTCTGATTTTCAAAAGTTTCCATAGCTACTTCAATTGGTGTTGAAAATTGTTTTCAAGTAATACTTGGTCTGGAATCATGGATCAGTCATTTTGGACCACCATTAGAAACCTAGAAGCACTTTACGTTCGTTTCATCCTTTATGGGACTCATCAGCAGTGCGCGTCCACCACTCCTGCTACTCGAACCCAGGACCTTCGGTCTACGCGCGGACGATTAACCTCTGGAGCACCGGGCCAGCATCCGATGGTGTTAATGTCTAACTCTGATCAACCCAGGGATTTCGCCCAATCTTATCCATTTGTCTTTGGCAGTTATTGCCGATACCCGACAGAGATGAACTCCTCTGGTCGCGTCTTCCCACCAGAACTCCGAAAATTTCCTCACGAAACTAGTAGCCTAAATCGGAAGTCATCGATGAGCACTACTGATGAGTCACACACCAGGATGAAACGGCCATCCAGTGCTTCTAGGTTTCTAGTGGTGGTCTAACATTGATTTCAGGAATAAACGAAAAATACTTGATCTGTACGAAACGTGCAATTTTTCTGAACAAGATATGTATGTTTCGATACAAAGTCTGGGATTTGATGTATCAGATCGACAAATATGTGGTTTTGTAAGAATGCTGCCGCAAGTCAAGTAAATGATGGTAAAAGAATTAGAATGGAGTATATGATCTTTGTTTAACATGAAAATCATGTTCAGACTGTAAACTTCTAAGTAACACTATATTCATTCGAAAATAGTGGAGACAAAACATTTTTTGGTGTCTTAAATTCCTCGCGTAGCAAACCAAATATATTCAAGTGTTTCTGACTTCATAACTGCTGCACTGGATCGCATTCTAAACTTCATCGTACAAGTGGACCAAATGAAATAATTTTTTCAATTTTCACAGTTCGTGACAACTTTTTTTAACTGGTTTAGAATATTAAATTTTTAGATACAATTCAACCCAAACAAAACTGCAAAGGAATATGCATTTAAAAGTTCAGTTTAATTTTAACGATATTGAATAGAAATAAGTATATTAAAATACAGTTTCTGAAAAACATAGAATTTAACTTCGGACAAACTTATGAAAAAGTGAAAGTTCTTGAAAGTTGAGTTAGTGAGTAAACAAATTCTGGTTTCTTTCTGTAATCAGGACAAGATAATCCTAGTTTATCAAATAAAATGTTTTGATTATAGCAATTAGGTAAACTGTCACATAAGATCCAAGCTTTATGATATATGAAGTAGAGTAATTTATAACTGACACGTGATTTGGTTAAGCCTTTCGATTAACTTATCTAACCAAGCCACTTGTATAGCAACAACTTATATGTACCATTGGCTTTTATTTTTGTCTGGTTTGTATGAGCTGGTATGTTTGAAGATTGCTTACAGAATACGCAAATATCCATCTATTCGCTTCAATGTTAATCTTTTAACTATCTAGATGACTCACCATTTTCCTATGTATATTTATGAACATTTTAATCTTATTAATTCATTTGCCGATTCGTTCATTCGCCAATTCACTCGCTAATGTGCTGGCCTTGCTCTGCGAGCTTGTGGTCTGCTGGTCCATTTGTAGAGTGTGCCAACAAAGTCTAGGAACACATTGGAGATACCGACGGTCACAAAACTAGTGATACATTGGCCACCATAATATTACAAAACAATGTTATTAATGTGTCATTTTATTACCTTCACTTAGAGTTGCTGTACGAAAATTTACAAATGCTGGTTTCACCACATCCAACAACTGTTTTCGCCCAAATAAACAATGAATAATAAGAGTTCATTTTTAAGCCGGATATTCGTGTTGCACATTGTTCTGGATCATTAGTTGTTATAGATGAGATCATTTGTGAATCGTGTGAAAATAGTTTATTTGCAGTAGTGAAATTATCTAAAATAAGAAGAAATTATATTAAGAATTGATATGTAAAGCAGATTCGATAAAGTTAACATAAGAAACAATTATTTCCTATCCATGATCGCGTCAATCAATATGACTGTCAAACTCATTATTATTAGCAATGATGATATGCAATACAGCACCCCAATGACAATGGCCCTCGCAAATGTTGCAAAACAACCACCCATATCAATGAAATTGATCGCCCTGCAAACCAATTTTGTATATGGACCGTCAGTAATGCTTACCAAAGCAATGGCAAGCCATCCACAATGTTCACAGCGAACCTCTGGTCCCATAGGAGACCTTCAGCTCTATATAGTAGTATAACATATGGTTTACACATATATGGCGTAGGATAATAGAAGAGGCAGCCCAGCTTAATGCAGACAGGCCAAAACACTTCTATTAGCCTTTGTCTCATGTCGGGCATTTCAGAACTTTTCATTTTTCGATAATATGAGGCCTGAGTTAGGGATAGTATCCCTAAACTGTCACATAAGATGCAAGTTTTATGATATATGCAGTAGTTTGATTGATAACGACACATAAGTTCAATCTGTTCAGAATTGTTCACAGGAATATGTTGATAGTTCAGTATTTAATAAACTGTCGTTTATCATACCAACATGATTTCAATTTGTCTAGAAATGATAGAAAGACTATGAAAAGATTGTGTTTGGAAAAGAACATTTTGATGATTTTGTTATGTTAAGATTCTTGATGGAGTAAGTTATCTAAACAAAGTGAACTACGAATTATAGAACAGATCATGTCTCAGAAAGATATAGAGAGTAAACACTTTTACAACAGATATGTCAAAATGAACCAGAAATAGCAGCTTATCAACGATGTATCATTTTCATCACGCTACGTCATCCAAAACTTTCCGATTAAAAGTTAACAAGTTACTCTTTACTGATTCTTGTTGAACTATATATGATATATGATAAATAATATAAAAGATTGTTGAAAGTGATTTGTCAATATGTTACTGAATAATTAACGATTTTAATTTGTCCAATACAGGTATATATAGGTTGTTCTGTACTAACGAGAAATATTATACAAGTAATTTATCATTCTGGTTCACCACTTTTCAGAGTGGATATATACAGGTTTTAGCTTTGAACACCTATCCTCTTTGATTTCATGTGTCATAGAGAGAATGTGTACGCTTAATCATGATGATCACTGGTCCATTCATCAAATGACCATTCAGTTTTGTTCGGTTAACGTGTACATATCATATGAATTATTAAATCAACAAAACTCAACATATTTAAGATCAAGTGGAGATTGTTTGCTAAGATATAAGTCGGAAATATGTCAGAAATGTGAAACTTATAGTTATAGTTCCGCTAAAATGTTATTTTTCAATTAATCACAAAAATGATTGCTTACAAATTATTATCTTGTTAAGGACAGATAAAAAGCAAGTGAAATAATACTGTATATGATTCAATTGTCCAATTTTTATATTACACTTGTTGATTTCGGATGATTTTAGATATCATTTAGAATTAATTGTGTTTTATTTGGTGGTCTGTGATTTTCGCTGATGATTAAATTCCTCTCGTAAATCATTAAAAGATATGAAAAAACTAGAAATATACGTTTTTAAGAAATTGGTACTCACTTTAACTTTCGACATATTCGGCAGTGTTGTGAGTACACATCACTGAGGAGCCCCACAACTAGGACTTACCACCCATCAAATTATCTTAGATTTTCAACAAGTTTATCAGTTGAAGTATATCTATGGTAAGGAAAACATCTTAAAAAAATGAAATTTATTCTACTATACGTTTATTTCTCGGTCTCAACTAATTAAGTGAATTCATTAATTTTCAATAACTCTTTTGTACATAGACACTTATCACTAACATCTTAGGTTGTTTAAATTTCATGCCTTTGTTTATTTGACATTTTAGACATGTTTTTTTAGGAATAATTTATAGCAATCTTCGTTCATAATTCTATCCACACATTTTATGTATGCATAAAATTACTTATGGAGGTCAGTATGCAGACATTTCATGTCTTCCTTAATCGAACAATCAACACAATTTTTGATAGATTCATCTGTTCTTATTGAAATCAAGCTATAGGTACATAGAACTATATAAGTTACATCTGTGCATATATCTTCACTTTATGATTGGTTTCATTTTGCTGAAATGTCATCATAAACAAATGTAAATGTCAAATTATTTTGAAGGATATTTGGAACTGAAAGTCATGTGAACATGAACAGTGTAAACATTGGGCAGAGTATAAAAATAGTTTATTAATCAATAAAACCATCAGTCTACTTCAATTATTTTCCTATTAACTATTTCAACGTATGTCAGTGTTGATGAGGCGCCAGTTATTTGTACAAAATTTTGTGTCATATCCCTTAAAGAAAATAAATAAAAATTTAGAATGATAATGAAAATTTGTTTAGAATACTAATGGTTTGTTTCATGTTTTAAGTATATGACATAGTACAGTTGCTGGAAATGATGATAACATCATAAAATCAATCCACATATATATATATATATATATATATATATATATATATATATATTAAAATCAGTGTAAAGTATTTCTGCATTGTTGCTTGTAAGCTTCGGAACAATTTTCACGGACCTATTTAAACCTTCATGATACACAACTGAATAAAACGCATTAGTACGATATTATTGAGTCGTAAACAGTCAAAACATTAGTTCAACAATTTTGTTTTAAAGAACTTTAGATAACAGAATCAACAGAATGCAGTAAAAAAGACGGCGGGAAGTTAATTTCGACTAAATAACTTATCATCAATAAACAATGTGTGTATAAAAAATTAATAAGAGTATGAACATGAGTTTGTAGCAGACAAAAAGCACATTATGTGCACGTAAATAATATATCAGACAGTTGATAATTTAAATTTGCCGACAATAAACTAATATTTTTTAAATAGTTTTATTGAAAAAAGGTACATGGTGTCTTGTGTTTAGGTCTAGTTTTTGGTAACCTTGGTTAATGTTTCAGTTACAAAATTTTTATATGCACTGATAACAAAATGTGTGGTATTTGTTGAAAATCTGAGACATTTCTCATATCCAGTTTTACGTTATAAAAAGTTAAAAGTAATGGTTTCTCTTTGAGTTGAATGGTGATCACATTTCATTCATCTTGTTGGTATCCTATTTCTGTGATGAACTAATTATATAAATGATATCTAGTACTTACTATTTGTTAACAAGGTGTAGTGTTCACGGCAATGACTCTCTTTCTTGGACTGGATATAGTGTCACATTGCTATCTGATAAACGATTGACTGAGATGCATGTATGGTAAAGTTTTTTCAGTTTTGACCGAATCCAATCAATTAAAAGTTGCAGTTTGGCTACTAGTCTCAGTGACCTGATATAGCGTACTCTATGTTAAGATGTAAAGTGGTGGTTAGAGATGAAATTTTGCACAAACAATAAATTTCTGTTTACTTTTTGAAACGTAGAGTTTGTAATATTTGCATGTGGAGAAGTTACTGAGATACATGAATATGAACACAAAAGTGTATATGGGTTATTTTAAAAATCATATCTAAATCTCTGGAACTATGAACATAGATCGGTGACAGACATCACAGTATTTTGTAGGAATTAAGGCAAGCTGTATTTTAATGGGATGAAATTCCATAGAAATGTTTTCTGTTTTACAAAGAAAAAAATATTAATTAAAACCCAATCAACATGAGAAATCCAAATCAGCTAAACAGACAAAATGGGGTGCATTTAGATTTTTGAAATGACAATTACTGAATTAGTAAAAGTGCTTGCATTAACTACCATATTCATTTACATCCTAAATAATATGACTAAAACTAATAATGTATATTAACACGTTCGTTAATTACTCTATTCAGATTTACTTCCTACTAATATATATATATATATGTTTTCCATTAAACATATAATCTGACAGTTTTATCTTACTTCTATCAACATCTAATTTTATAATAACTGAAAATAATTGTTTTGATCCTGATCATTAAAGTGAGATAAGAATAACATCTAATAACAAACATCACATGCGGCAACTTGAACACCTTTTATATCAACTGATTCATATTGTTACGGTGAGCAGAATTAACTTCTACAATGTATTTATTTATCAGATTTAGTTTTAGTAAATTATAAAAATACTGAATGTTTAGGAATGATTAAAAGGATGTAATTGTATGTAGTATTGAGTAGATAGATATGAGCTTGAGAAAATCACAAAATACATATAATATAAATTTGTTGCTAAATAGATTTAGTTATGAAAGGTATTCGAATCGCGATAAAACTAATGACAGAATGAAACAATAAAAATTTGGAATAAAGCTAAACTTTTATTGATAGGTAGTTTTTCAGTTAAATTAATCAACAATTTATGGTTGGTTTGGATATAAACATCCAGCTACATCTCTTTCATTTCGGTTGGGAAACAAGTACAGGATAATATTGAGCAGGGTAACCCGTACTTGTTAAGTTAATAGGATTGAAGTTAGGACATATGACTGAGTATTTATACTTGGTATTTGTTTAAGTCTGAGGACATTATGTATATTTAACTAGAGGGATAGCCTACAAATTACTTGTTAACTTATTCATAATGTAGCTAATTTGATCTAGTAAATAAAACTACAGTACTTTTGATATTTCTGGTACAATAATGTGCTGTTTGAGAAAAAAGTATATATTTATTATTTACTTTTTAAACATCAAAATGGATCCCATGTATAAAAAAACTGTCATTACTTATGTCCTATACACATTTATTCATTTTTTTAAGCAGTAGTAATATAACTGGGACCTACGCCATACGTTGACTCAGAATCTAATGAACTTACGACTTGCGTATTCACATAAGATATAAAAAAAATATGATAGTAAACTACACATTAAATATAAGCAATTAAGCATTCTAAAGTCTCTTGTGTATTCTTCACCATCATATGATGATGATCTTAAGCAAGAAATAAAAGTTTTGTCACTCCGTAAGTTACTATGATTTGAGGACGTGGTTCATGATAATCTTGAAAATATTACTCAAGCAACATATGTTATTAATTTTATTGCTGATAATGTTACTAAGCAAATAACGTGATTATCTTTAAAGTAACTGACAAAATATCGCCTACTTAAGTGGAGAAATCGGTACTGAAGGCAGCTCACCTTCACAATAATCGACGCCAATAATTTAAAAAAATGCTTCGGAAGTTCTCGTGCCCAATCTTGTTTAGATTTGACTCACATTTGGCAGATTAACAGATTAAGGACTCGATAAGGTTAGTGTGTGAGCCTATCAAGTTCAGGAACGTCCCTTTAGTCATGGTCAAAAGCGTACCTCCCCTTAAGCCCAACATAAGCCTTTTGCAGCCTTGGATAACCAATGTACATTAACACCTGTAATAATATGTCATTCCACAACTTGAAATTTATAACTGTTTTACTAGAATCCATTAAGCGATTCCAGTAAACAATAAATAGTCTGTAATCGTAAAGAAATAACCCAAATTTTTAGTGAAAGAAAAAGATTTATTCAGATTAGTCCAACGATTAAATAAATCGTACAATACAATTATTTAAAGCATTAAGTCATTTTATGATTTAAAATTTAATGTCAAATAATTTTTATCTCACTGACGAACTATTTATTATTTTCATTTTGAAATTATCCCCATTCTGTCAAAGATACACAAATGAAAATATAAAAATAATAATACACAAATTGATAACCAAAGAAATAAAGCTTAAATATTCAGAATGCAAGCATGAATCGTGCACTTTAAAATCAATGTTAAAGCATAGTTCTTTTTACAACTATAAATATATACTGAACTGTAACAGGATTAATAAAACAATTTTAGTTAACTACAATATGTAAGCAATGTAGGTGGATGAAAGTATAAAATTTAAGAAAACAAGAATATATTTTTTTTTTATTCCAGATAATTAATGACCAATGAATTGTTTACATAGTCATTCATTAGGTGTAGTTCACTTTTCAATGCATTTGAAAAATTATTCATAAATTGGTTAGTGCTATTCTGTTTTAAATCAATTTACGTTGAACCATTTAAAAAATAAATTATTTTACCTTTTATAATGAATGCAATTAAATTTGACTACATACAACATTGTAAGCATAGTCATTATTCACAAAGTGTATTTCATCCACGTGTGCACTTGTTTTTCTTTTCTTTTCTAACTAATTCCTTGTTTCTCACTATTAAACGACATCTGTTTCTGGATTTAATATTCATTCTATCAGAGATTTAGACCCACCAAATTCCAGTATATTGTAACACTTCGTTGCCATGACTATATGTATATATCGAATTTAGCACGACTTTGTGCCAGCATTTCAGTTATGGACAGAGACCAACTTAATGCATATACATTGTCATACTTATACGATCACATGCATTCACATATACCAGTTAACATACACCATAGATTTAGGCACAAATGGTCGGTCATATATAAATCTATACTGCACGACATATTTTACCCACCTGGATTTTATTTCACTAAAAGTGGTTAAGTATCGAGACTATAGACCACCCATAGTAATCTTTAAATACACTCATTGACTATAACCCCTTTCTGCTATGAATAATGTTTTTACCTATTTTATCGTTTATTTCATAATAAAATGAATATATTTATAAATAGAGTTGTTAACTTTACTTTTCAAACTAAATTTATTTGGTGTAGTTGTAAATTTAAAGTAATAAACTCTGAATGTGAATAAATGTATAATTTTGTTTATTCATCACTTTCCATATTGATGTAAGGCAGCTTAGCCACGAAAACTGATAGTATTCAGATAAGTAGAATTAATTTAGAAAATTAAAATTAAAAGTCGAAAATGAACAGTGTGTTTGAATTCTTAGTTCTTAGTATATAATGTAGTATAAATAGTCGAATTTTACAAACCCCATTATTGAATAGAGACCTTAAGTAGACCTTATTTATGTTGGGGACGTAAGATCCCCAGAACTCGCTTGAAAAATGTATTTTGGATTTTATTCATGGGCTGATCAGTTGACCTTGAGATCACATTTCCCACCAAGGAAAATCCTTTACTGTAACTCGTTACTGTGTTATTTTAGTGTGCTATTTTTGTGACTCTCCCAAAGACGTTTCTATGATGTATAAACAAATGCGATTTGTGTGCCTGAATTCATTGAGCTTGTTGGGTGTTTGTAGAATACACTTTCTACGCTATATCAAGACTTCTCCTTAGCTGTTTTGAGTCAACGGATCAGGGTAGCCTACCGTGTCACTGGTTCATTGTCTCGTTCTCGTTTATCGACTAAGTTGAACCCGTAATCGTTTCAAGCATATCAAGTGACGAGCATAACAATTTTCCTTTCGTTAACTTCTGTCTGACAAGATTTAAACTAACTTGGGTTAAAATACTAATTAGTTGAGTATAAAATTCATTTTCAGAGAACAAGATTGAAGAGGATCAGCCATCATCAAACGTTTTCCGTGAAGTAACGGTAGTTCACCAAAGTTCATTACTATATATGGAGATATAAGATCATAGGTAACGAAGTGAGTTTTTGTCGAAAAAACTTGTGTTCAACTATTTTAACTTGAAAAGTGCTGGAACAGCTAGGTTTCAGTTGAAAACCATCCAACTAAGCTTTACCAAACAATTACTCTGACAAACTCGAAACCAGACAAATAATAACCTCACGTTGAGTACACCTGCTTTAACCGGTTAACACAGGCGCAGTAAAGTATACACGCTAGAGAAAAATCGAAAGAGGTGTCCTTATATCTGAGTATATTCCTTACCCAAACGACTTCAAACTTTTGCTTTGCGGTAGCCCTAGTTATCGAAAGGCTTAAACGGGAATAATCCATTCATAATAATACTCATTTCAGTTTTCCACTTTTTTTAATGGCGTAAGTTACTAATACTTAATTGAATATGAATTAATTATATGTTTAAAATTACATATTTATTTCTTTTATTCTTTCTTAGATGTTATTTGCGCTTCATTCACACTAATCCTATATTCAATTATTGATTGTGGCTTTCATTAACTAACTTAGCGCCAAATGACTTTTTAGTGAGTTATCTAATGGTTTTATGTTTTTTTTTCTTCTGGAGTATTCACATTATTTGATATAGGATACGCACTCATGCAATTATCTTTCATTAATTTTTTTTTTCATTTATGGTCTTTTCATGAGTTTTCTCATTCATGGAAAATTGCTAACATTCTAGCATTAATGAACGTATACTCCTTTTTTTCTTGTTTTTAAATGATTTATACTATTTTTTTTCCGGTTATAATCAGTTGAAGGCGATGCCTACAAAAAGTGAATGCAGTTTGTTCTGCTACAATCCTTGATCTAAATGTTCAATATTCTTTCTAATGAAGTAAAATAAAATATTCTAATGAAGGCTCACTTAAACTTGTGATGAGAATAATTTAATTAGCAATTTGAAAATTTAGTAAGAATTTAAATAGTGAAGAAAAACACAAGTATTCAAGATTCTGTTATATTCATCATATATGTTCGTTGAACTGGAAAGATTTGACATAATGGAATATTATTTCAGACAGGTAATTTCATTTTTCTATCAGTGCACAATTATTATAACAACGGAATGATCAAAGATAAAACTGTGATCTATGATTTATCTAGGAAAGTAACTGAATAAATCTGAATGTACTTTATTTTGTGTGATTTCTTAAAAATTTACATTACTAATTCAATTTCAGATGGTTTAAATTATATTTTGGCGGAAATTTGATCAGTCTTTGTTGGTGCGTCTTGAATTTCACTGCTAGCCATATTTTATCCTCTCAATCTGTTTCTCAATAGTGTATAAACTATTATTAGAATGATTAAGATATTTCAGTCCTAGTGAATTCATCTTCATGTTTAAAGGGATTAATGTCATTAAATATAAATTTTGATATGGAATTAGCATGGACTTTAGTAGTACAATATCTGTAGTCTTTTTGAGTTGCGCTAATGGAATATCACTTTTCATTATTTCATTCAATTGTTTAATAAGACATTTCATATTTGAATAATGCCGGAAACAATGACTACGGTGATTTGAAGAAATTCTATATGTGACCGATTATCTCGTTGAATATGCTCTAAGATTACTTTTAGATATGAAAACTTCATACATTTGTGTTATGCTCGTCTCTACGTATGCTTAAAACTTTTACGGGTTCATCTTAGTCGAATTACGAGAATAAAACAATGAACCAGCGTCAAGGTAGGCTACTGTGATCCCTTGACCAAATTGTGCTAGCGAGAAGTCTTGATATAGCGTAGAAAGTGTATTCCACAAACACCCAGCCAGCATACAATGAATCCGAGCACTCAAATCGCCTTTATTTATACTTTATAGAGACCTCCTTGGGAGAGTCACAAAAATAGCACACTAAAATAACACAATAACCAATCACAGCCAAGGATTTTCTTGGTGAGAAATGTGATCTCAAGGTCAACTGATCTACTCATGAAGTAAATCCAAAACTAAGTACATTTATCAAGCGAGTTCTGGGGATCTAACATCCCCAACAGTTTGCGAAAAAGATGTTTGTACATTTCTGGTAAATAAATTCATTGAAATCTTTTATTTTGATTGTTGCATGACTATCATCTAGTCCTTTATTTATGGCCATTTGTTAGCCTAAAAATGAACTATTATTAATCTTAATTCATGAAATTTTTCATTATCAATGCATTTTTATAAATTATTGTGTTGACTTTTTTCATCAGTATAAAATGTTTAAATCTACAAGCGAAGTTGTCATTTATATTATTTGCTTAAATTGATATTGTACAAAAAAAGAAGTGAAATCTTATGTCTGGATTATTTTTATTTTTATTTCTATTCAATGATTAAGTTATTATTATTATTATCATTAATTATTATTACAAAATATATCTTAATTATTCATTGTATCTTAATATCAAACGCCACATACATGACTAATAAGAAATTATTTACAAACTAAACTTTTTGTTAACAACTTTTGTGAAATAACCATTAGTCTGGTATGTAACAGTTGAAAAGAATTCAAGTTATGAATAAATGACGAGATTTGCAACGAAAGAATTACCTATGATATAATATTTATTAGGGTATTTGTTGATCAGTATAAGTATTTTCATTGTAAATCTGTCTGGAAAAGTACTGACAAAATTACTTTGTATATTTTTTTTTCTCTACTAATAACATGAAGATGACGATAATATTGTTGAGTAAACAGTTTTATGTTACTTCAATGTTAAATTGTAAAATAAATTGCCGATTTTCACACTATCAATGTGTATTAATTAATACAACTGCATGATATCCAGTTTTGTTAATAATATAAACAAATCATATACCATTTGAGTGAATAGTTCATTTTTTTAACGATAAACTTTATCATCAACTGACGTCATCGGAATGTTAAAAAAAGCGATAGACAATAATTCAATAGCCAGTTCATTCTAGTATTCCCCTTCCTTGCAGTGAAAATTCATGTTATTAGACAAAAATATGATGAAGTCAGAAGACCAAAAAAAGGTATAGTTTCTTCAATGAATCACTAAACGAAAATGAAATATAATAAAATAAAATAAATCAATTTTTACACATTTTCGTTCAGTTCATATGATGGGATTTATAAATTATCGTTTAATATTATTGTAAAAAAAACTGGTAGATTTCATCACATGAAAATGTAATTGAAATCTAAATACGAAGAGTATGCAGAATAAAACTTGATTGATGATTAGACATTTATTTTAATACTAATTGTTCAATTATTTTCGATGAATTTTGATTTAATTAATTAAAAATCAATCAACAGTCATTATGGAATATCTGTCTCACTTCTTTTGTCATTCATACGTAATTATTGTCATACACTAATCATTATTGTGCACAAATGAAAATTGATGAATAAAATGCTTATCAGAAAATTCTTTGTTTTCATGAACAAGAATTTGGAGTCCATTCAGAGATCCTTCATGTTCGCTAATCGATGTCACCTGGAAAATAAAATTCAATATTATGAGCATTTCTAGTTAATTTAGACATTTCATACATTTTTTTTATCTATTCGCTAATCAACAAGACTAGACGGCGTAATTTTTCGCCACGATCACGGCTGCTACTGTATACTTCAAACGGCGAAACCGCTGAAATTTTGAACGATTAATAAATCATTTTAATTTATACTGGGGCGAATAATAAATTAAAAACTGACTGCAGAATAAGATTTGCTATCAAAACTATGACTAAAATATATTGTCGGGCAGAGCTTTGGAGGTTTGTGTTTTTACACATTTGAAATCATCAATCAATAATTGTTAGACCACCATTAGAAACCTGGAAGTACTGGATGGCCGTTTTGTCCTGGTATGGGACTCATCAGCAGTGCGCAGCCGGCACAGTGGTCCGATGGTTAGGCGTTCGCGCACAGTACTGAAGGTCCCGGGTTCGAATACTGCGAGGTGCAGGAGACGTGGATTCGCTCTGCTGATGAGTCCCATACCAGGACGAAACAGCCGTTCAGTGCTTCTAATTTCCTAATGGTGGTCTAACAATGATTGATTGATGATTTCAAATGTGTAAAATATATTGACCGTAGTATTTATTTACAATAATGGGTAGTATGTTTTATCTGACTCCAAATAATCGGTACTTAATATTAATCAGTCAGCAATTTATTATTTAAACTCAGATTTGCAATATCATTAAAATTAACCTAGTAAAACCAAGATTTGTAATTAATATGATTACTCCTTCATAGAATGGGATTATCTGTAGCAAAGGATAAGAAAAATCAACTATACAAGCCACTGACACTACTCACCATATCGATGTTTCAGAATGGAAAAACTAACTGTAAGAACAAGCCAGTGACATAACGTACAAACTTGATTTAATCATTAAAAAAAGACAATTTACCTAAAATAATCAAAATAGAAAACAGTTACTCAAGAAACTGATATAATATTTAGTGTAATTCAAATCTGGTAGGTTTATGTACATTCATAGAGAAATTAGGAATTTTGAAATCGTAACACTACAACACTGTCACAATATAGTTAGTTTCGATATTTCAGGAAAATGATAACTATTCAAACAAATATCTTTTTAAAATATTCACATGGAAAAAAACAAATCAAATCACTATGCCCTGCATCATCCATACATAATTCTCTCTAACAAGTTCTTCATTAAGTCATGAATTGCGGTGTTCCCAGTTAGTAGGTGAAATTATATTGAATCAACGAAATAGTTTCATTGATTTCTTTAAGGTCATTAATCATAACTAGAAGAAGCGATCAGATAAATTTTTTCTTGTCGAAGGCAAATAATAAATGATATGGAGGAACATTATAAATAATACTGACTTTTTGCAAATATAAATTATCTTACTTGACATTGCATAATGGTTGTTAAATAAATGTTTAGAACTGAATGCTTGCGTTAATTCCTTGTGGTTTTAATTCAAATTCTGACAAGACTCTACTACCATAAACTAGTGCATATCTGCAGAGAATATAAAACTAGATATAATATTAAATTAGACAGTTGATAGCTTTGAGATTGACCGTTCACATCACTCACTAGTTTCTGATGCTATAAACTATTAGGCAGACGAATGAACAAATGAAACGACTTATACTGCGCGTTGCCTATATATCATAAACTGATGAAAACCAAAATACGATCCGCTAAATTTTCAGTGAGTAGTAATGTTCACAATAAAATCTTCAAATCCTTAGTTAGCTCCAATCTGCATATGGTTATATGTAGTATGTACTGTTGTAAATTTTCTAATCTTGATGAGAGATAACTGACCAATGCTTTCTACATTTTTTAATAATAAACTATTTGCAAACTATACTTTTTACGTCATTTGAAAAAGATAGAGTATAATAAACATTGTAGAAACAAGTATTAAGCTTTTTCAATTGTTTCAAATTTAATCGCCAAATCAATCAACCGTAATTTTTGTAGATTGTTAAATTTCGTTTAGAAAAATTGCAATTACCCATCTTAATCATTCATGCAAATAAAAATTTCAAAGATGTGTATCTACGAAGTTTATCGTTAGTACGGTTGTTTATAAGAAATTGCGGTTATATTCATTGTTACTGATGCAGTCGGAATATATATATATATATATATATATATATATATATATATATATATACATAACTTTAGTAAAACTGTTTTACATACTACTGAAGCTATACATATATGTACAGAGTTTTAAGTAAAATCGCTAGTGTAAGTATACAATATTCAATGGTGAGAAACAGTATTTTTTCTCTATACTTTACAGTTAGAATTGTTTTTTTTTCTAACAGTTCATATAGTTTGTTCTGTTCTCTTCTATACTACTGAGATTACTAACGCGATGATGAAGTGAAGTGCATTTTTTTTCAGGAAAGTCAAATAATTGCATTGTTTGTTTTTATATATACTTGGTACTTGAAAACATGGAAAATTAAAAGAATTTTCCTATTGAAATTTCACGTACGATAAAATACTTTTTTAAATATTAGTTAGTTTGTTTGTTTATTTATGTATGGAAAATAAAACAAGGCGAATGCGTATGTTTTCTTTTTGATCAAAAACATCAACATTATTTCATAGGTTTATAGGAAAATTAAGTGTTCAGATGAATTTGTTTTGTTTATCTGTATGTAATAATATTTCATTAACTGGAGCAGAAACATACAAGAGAATATTTAGCACATTTTGCTTCACTTTAAACATCAAGATTACTGTGAAAGACTAGTACTTTTTAGTAATATGAAAGATAATATGAAAGATTCTTCTAAAATATTTCCTAAATGAAAAAGAATTTGATATAAAAAATTTTTTTGTTGTAACTTGATAATGTTCTATTTCTTTTACTCATATATATATATATATATATATATATATTATTCGCTTGGTTTACTCTATCATAAATATTTGTTTGGAAAAGATCTGTAGTTGATGTTTCATTTACATGAATTGATAGTTGACATTTATATTTTTGACATTTGATGCGTAAACGTCTAATGCACTTTGTTAATTCATCTTACTAATACTTGAATACAGTGTAAATACTTTATCGTTGATAAATCTCCATATCATATTTGAAGACAGGTGATGGCGGTCAATACAAAAATAACCTACATATATAAATGTATATATATATATATATATATATATCAACTTCATTCTCCTTAAGTTAAATTTTGATACAATTTTCATGTCTGTCAAAAAAAAAACAGGAATTGGCGTCTTAATAAATCTTTTGAATAAGTGAAATAAGATAACTCATCTATGAATCATTAAAAGGTTATTTGTATTCTATCTATCATAAATAAATTCAAATTGATATATGATTAAATGCATGGTTGATTAAATAAACTATCATGATAGTTTTAGTTTATTTAACTGTGAGGTTATTCAGTTAGACTGACAGTTCATCAGTGTGTTGGTTAGAGAAACGGTAGCACTAATATTCATTACAATCTGCTGGAAAAACGTCTAAAGCTGAATGAAATTCAACGACACTTTTGGGACAGTGGTACAAAAATAACAAAATGAGATAATTTTGTATTTTACAGTCTTTTTAAACAAAACGTGCCTTAATATATCACAAATTTCCGTGGAAGTCTTATGGGCTCCACCATTATGAGGTTATCAGTAGTATTTTAGCACATAAATATTAAGTCAGGGATTAGATACTGAATATTTACTGGTAAAGATTATTGAATTTTATTGAGACCAGAAATCGATTTCAGTTAGCCAACCGTTGTGAACTAGGAAGCACTGGACGAAATAACCATGTCTTATTAAATGACTTATCTAATTATGCTTTTTATGCTCTGGAAATGCACATGTGTATTATTTTTTGATAATTTGCCGTCAAGTGAACAAATATTCATTGAAACACAAATAAGTTAATGTATTTCAGTCACATATACACTTAAAACATAATCATCCATGAATCTCATAGTGTTTCTTTAAGGGCAAAGTGCTGCCGACTATGTATTTTTTATATTCATCAAAGTAATAACACAAGAAGTGGACTATGTAATCCTATTTCGAATTATTTTGAACGAAAACATTGAACAATACTTTGAGTACAAATATCTAATAACTTTCAAGGTTTAACAATAAGAAGGATGAAAATAATTTTTGTGAGATCTAATTGAAGATAGTTGATAAACTAAGGTAAGTCAATGAGGTTTACATGTTATTCAGACCATAGATTGATCTTAACGGGTCAACTATTTGAACTTAGAAGCACTAGATGGCTATTAGGTCCTAGTTTGCAACTCTTCAGTAGAGTACATACATGACCGCGCCATTTCAGATATAATCCAGGACATCTGTTCTCTCACAGAGACTCCTAAACTCTAGACTGCTGAACCGAGATCTTATGATGTTCGTGCATGAAACCTAATGTTCTGGGTTAGATCCTCAGTGATGGGATCGAGGTTACGCACTGCTGAGCAGTTCTACAGTAGGAGGAGGTAACTGTCTAGTGTTTTAATGTTTACAATTGATGCATAACTAAGGTCGTTTTGTGATGGCATTCGACTTCAACAATCTCCACAAACTCCAAACTAAAAATTCATTCATATTTTAGAACATGAAAATTGTTCATCCGTATAGAGACGTGAACGACATTTTAATGTGCATATTGATTATTTTAGATTTGGATTAAATTATAAGTAAAATTCCTTATTAAATTTCTTGTTTTCTTGGATATCTTTCTATAGCTTTTTACATTCAAGATTCTGAAAAGTTCTTATCATCATGAAGTCAAAGCTTTGAAAATTCTTTTACGGATAACAAGTTGATTAGAAGTATTCAATAATGAAATCCTCTTTTCAAAGATGTCAAACAACAAATTATTTAGTAATGATAACATTGTTTACTTTATTATTATTCTTTGTGTAATCTTGTAATTTATCCAGCTGACCTTCTAAATTTTCATGTATAACATCTTAACAAGTATATGTGTGATTAAATTGTTCGAAACATATCCCATAATTCCGATAACTTTCGTTTTCTTATCCCATTATCCAAATTTATCAAATAGCCTAGCAGATACAATATGCAGTGAAGACAATCATTCGCTGATCAAATTAATTGACTTTCAGTGGGGAAGGTTTAAAGTTATTAACATCTACTAGAACTGGTGCATCATTCTCACTTATTCAAAATGGTCTAGTATACAATCCTATGTCTGAATGGGTTGTATTATCAAATTTGTTTACGTTAATTTTAAATAATTCTAGTTATGAATTAAACTTAATTGTTCAATAAATCATATTTGACATTTTAACAATGTCAGAAAACTTTAGATGTGGATACTCATACGATGAAGCAATAATAACAGTCAGTACTCTATCATCTAAGGTCTATATTTACTAATTGTTTGCTTCAAGCACCTTCACCCTACGTGTTTAGGAGCAGCAGTCCATAGAGCGATCTATGAGTACGTTTTGTCACTCATAGCTTTCTAGCTAAGTGAGTCAGATTTAGTGGTAACTTATTTGAGTAACACATATCGTAACAACGTTCCTCATCGAAGTTGCATACGGTCACCAATCATCTCATAAATTTCTACTTGAACTATGCGCCTAGTCTTGGTGCTACTTGTTGGTTTCTGAGTAAATTTTCATGGGCATCGAATACTAACAATCTATACACGTCTTTTACTGTGAGTGCCTTCAAAGTAAATCCTTTCAAGTAAGACAAAGCAAACAACTGTACGGTGCACAAATTGTTCGATAGTCATATAAACAACTCAATTCAATGGCGTGTAATATAAGTTAGCTATCATTGAAAATTAATTTCATCTCCAAGATTTCCCCGACCGACTAATACATCTGAATTAATAAGACTTTCATGAAACCTTTCACATTAAATTATGATCACTCCTCCCAGTGGAGGAGGAAATCAGGAAGAAGCGGTGGAAGTGGATAGGACACACACTGCGGAAAGCACCTAACTGCGTCACAAGACAAGACGTCGCATGGAACCCTCAAGACAGAAGGAAAAGAGGAAGGCCAAGGAACACATTACGCCGAGAAATAGAGAAAGATATGAGAGGAATGAACAAACATTGGACAGAACTGGAGAAGGAAGCCCAGGACAGAGTTGGTTGGAGAAAACTGGTCGGGGGCCTATGCTCCATTGGGGGTAACAGGCGTAAGTAAGTAAGTAAGTAAGTAAGTAAGTACAACGGTAATAGTAAGTTTGCAAATGTCACTTCATAAACAGAAGTTACTTCTTAAGTAGTATATATCTTTTGAAAGTAATATGTTATAGTGTTAATTTTGCTAGGAGTTTTCTTCGCTAGCCTCATCATCATAATGCATTTCACGTGGCTGCTTTTACTTTCACTTATTGGTATTTAATGACAATACATTTTTCCCAAGGAATATTATGTATAGAAACATAAAAGCTTTTCGTGAGGGATTAATCGTTAGTGAGACTAACAACACAATAAAGCAAACAGAAATACATATAACTTATAATGTTCAAAAAAAAATATCTTCCATATTAATATAATTTCATACATGGCATTTAAAGGTGAAATAGTTTAGAGTTAGAAAACTTGTATATTAAATTAATAGGATTGTTATTATTATTATTATTTTTTCTTTTTTCAATCAATTACCAATCTGTTATTTGAAAAGAGGTTTCAGGAAAAAAGAAAAAAAAAAGAACGCAAACTGATCGAACTGTTTGATAAATGTTACAGGATTAAAAGTTATAAAAGTGTAGCAAGAACAATTGTCTTAAACAAATAGGAATATTGATGAATTTAGTCAGTGTTCAGATTTGTTAAGGAGAGTGCTTCTTAACAGGTGTAAATGAGAAAAACATTATTTACCCGGGGATTTTTACGAATGATAATACATAAATAACCTGAACGGAATAATGCAAGCGATAAAACTTTGTGGAAAAAAAAAACCTATTGAAGCAACTGTTTTTAGTAGTTAAGGATTAGTTTGTAGTTTAAGTTTTGCGGTAGTCGCACTTACCTTAACTGTAGTTACACTTTGCTTTGAGTAGATTTACTCGAACATACTAAATGGTTATGTATTCTGATATTATTGTTGTGAAAATAGCAGTGAATAACAATTTCCTTAATCCTTTTCATAAATAAAATCTGACTCCAATAAAAAAAAAAGATTTTCAACACAGGCTTACAATATTTATACGAATTTCAGTACAATATCCATTAAAAAAATATGTTTCTTTCTGAGTGATTAACTCTAAACCAACTTAATTTTATGTTCGCAACATGTATTTAGTCAGTGAATCCCGATCAAATCACCTAATGTCAACGAACAAAGTACGTACCAGCCAATATGGTGGTTCCAGTTGAATGTAGCAATAATTATTACACAAGATTATAAACCCCCTATTTGGATGTATCACATGCATAATAGGTGAGTAAAAATTTACCAAAACTTATTCTCGCAATATTAGGAAACCAGTGGCAAAAATATACGATCAGGCAGCTGTTGAAATAAACCGTAGAGATGTTTATACAAGCAGCATATTCCCTTTGCCGGTTTTTACGAATTGGTCTCTTAGTGCAAGACTACATCATCAAAAGTATGATTATAATATATCCATCTGAAGTTCCTGAACACCTTGCATGACGATTTGAAAATATTGTACGATATGTATCTTCGCAGAGTAATACAAAACAAGGTTCTAGGACCCAATCGAATGCGTAATTTTACAATAGGTAAAGCAGATGAGTGTGTTGAAAAATTCGTTTTACATGGGAGTCTCATTGATTCAGATGTAGTAGTGGTTGTTGAAATGATAACTAACATCACTCACAACTAAACCGAGATATTCGTCTGCGTGTAACTATAATAAATTAGTTTTTCAACTAGAATCAAATATTTGGCCTTTGTAAAAGTTGATCTAGAGTTAGGCCATAAACGTCTAGGCAACAGTACCGTTTGAAGTATCAAAGTGTCGAAGTAACCAAAATGATGTAAAATCCAGTCATTAAAAATGTTCGAAATATGAACATCAAATCCAACAGTGTTCTACATCGATTTTCAGGTGATAGGCTTCTCTGATGATGACTGCATTCAGTTTACTGCTTACAGTTAACAATCCAGTCCAATCTAATCTTTTTAATTTTTTTTAGGTACTACTACTACTAATAATAATACCTACTATTATTTCACTATTCTGTTAAATAAACCTTAGTTAAACAAAGAGGATAAAACAAACAACAAAAGAATTACCAAATTATTTATTTATGTAGAAATAACATACTGAATATTTATTCATGTGAATTTGTTTAAATTAGGGAAAAAATACAGTAATATGAAAAAAAACAACAGAATAAAATAAAATGCCTAGTTAAATAAATATAAACATTAGTTAGCTATGTATGCATACGTACATACATAAAAAAACACTTGTCTGTTTACAGAAAATGAGATTTGAAAAAAAACAAAAACAGATTAAATACAAAGAACACACGTAAAGAATGTAACAACAGTCTGTACGTATGACTGGGGAGTGGAGAGAAATCTAGAAAAAAAAATGAAATGAAAGTTATCAAATCAACTGAGTTGTTAACAAAACAAAAAAGAAAAGAAAAGAGAACACACAACGAAGATAGATTAGTCGGCTATAGAAAAGACAAAAAGAAAAATAGTTATTCCTTTATTGTTCCATAACAAGTTACTACTACTACTAAGAAAATGAAAAGAACATTAGATTACTGCACAAGTCACCAGGGTTTTTTTTAAGGAGAATGTAAAAATCAAGATTACATAGATAAGAAGTAGAAAAGCTTGACTTTATACAAAACCTTGATATATATATATGTTTATACATATACATAAACAGAGTACGTTGGATAATTGGAAAGCAGGCTTAATTGTGAATACCAAAAATTAAGAGATGAGATCAACTACATACCGTTTTACGTATGTCAATCATTATTTGTTTTATAAAATACAATAATTTAGAAAACCATTCAGTAAAATATTTCGAAAGAGAAAAAGAAACCATTTCAATTTGGAAGAAATAACATAAAAATTGAGACACAAGGAAAAACAAATAAATGATTTGGAAAAGATTTTCAAAACAATGATAATCAAGCCTAACCGACCACCAGCATTAAATCATCTATATACACTAAGTAAGTTAGTTCCAAGATGAACTGTAACAAATACAAGAAAGAAGTAAATTAGTTGAAGAAAGAAATTTCAATTAGACATTTTTGGTAACAGAAAAACCTGGCGCTCAAATAAGGAATAAAAACGACCGGGGGCGGGGCTGAAAACAGTATTGGTCAAAATAAACATTCTATGTGAAAATAAGAACTAGTGGCAAAGTATTACGAAGGAGAAAGCAAACAATACTATTATTTTCTTTAACAGTTTATATAAAACACAAATCTGTACAAAATGCATATATAACTTGAAGAAGTATAAGACAAGTAAAGTATAAAAAAAGCAAACCGATCTACATACAATCAGCAGTACAAATAGATAGATATGTTAAAAGCATACATATAACCGGAAAATTTACAATTGGATTTATTTACGTGAAATATTGTGAGATATTTTAATTTGACTATTCGAATAGGAATTCAACTAAACACTGCGACACTTTAGTGATGAGTGTAGGTATTGATTATTATTGTTGCTGCTATCATAATTATCATCACCTTGAACTAGAATGAGCAGTTGTACAACTAGAACAACAATGTCTATGATTATGACGACATGAATGTGGAATATTTACATTTAAATGTGTAGTTGACGAATTTGGACCAGTAAGAGGTAACTGTGAGATTTTAGAGCTTGAGTTTGTATTTATTGGTGAAGTTTGATGCAGATGACCGGAAGAAGATGAAAATACTAAGGATAAATTTTTTTTCCTTGATTGCTGATAATTAGTTTTCAAGGTTTTTGATGACGATGATGATGAGGTAGTGCGAATATTAGGTTGAAAAATATTATTAGGATCAGGAATTCCATAATTACACACAAATGAATTAACTGATATCTCATTATCTGATACATGGGTAGGAGGAATATTATAATGCTTATGAGCTTTTTGTTGATGAGATGAAGTTGGTATGGTTTCTGAGGGTTTATCATGACCAACAGAACGAGATCTGTTAACCACACTTGAATACGAAGGTGGTGGCATATTTTCAGTTTGTTCGCGTACTACATCTACGGCTGATTTGTGTGCGGTTTGATAACTAGTTGCTGTTACAGCTGCCAATAATGTACGGGCTACAATCGGATCTAAGACCAATTCTCTATTCTTGTTAGTTCGACGACCTTTTACTGATGTATGGGTATCGGAGGAAGCAGATGCAATCGAGCTATATAAACTTTCGCATATTTCATTAGTAGAAATGTTTGGATTCAAAAGTCTGCTCATTCTGATAAGATCAACTGAAGAGACAAGATTGAGTGGAAGGCTTTTTAGTGCGAAGTAGTTTTCTATTGAATTAACGGAATTAAAAGATGAAGTAGGATTCAATGAAACAGTTTCATTTTCTAAATTTTTCAGATAACTATCATTATTATCATTATTATTATTACTACTACTAGTAGTACTACTACTTGCAGAACCATTTCCACTAGTTGGTGGAGTAGTATGATTTAAACTCACAGTTGAGTTGGAGTGGGAAGGTTCTTCTGAAATAGTGCTTAGGCTAGGTGGTCGAGATCGGACGGATGCAGCGGCTGCTGCGGCGACAACAACAGCAGCCGCTGCTGCCGTAGCGGCTGCATTTGATGAACGCTGTTCAGACGAAGGATTCATCCATAAACAACGGTCATTTGAATAATTCAAACTATGGTGAACAATGTCTCCCGGTGATTCTCTCAAGTTCAAACAGTTAGATTCTTTACAACTTGACTCTGTTTTACTAGATAATTTTACATTTAGATTGGATTCATCATGATTCTGTTCTGTTTGACTGAAGGAACTGGATGAACGAGAAGAACTAGATGACGACAGACTTGGCGATGTACTAGAAGGTGAACTTGAGAAAGATGACTGTGAATCATTTATCATATTGATGTGTTGTTCAGAATTGGTATTTATTCCTGAAGAGTGACATTTCATATAACGATGAATAGTTTTATCCGTTTGTGGAGGAATAGGAGAGGGATGGTGAATAACGTCCTGCTCTATTTGTGATTTATGTGGAGTTGAAGTAATACTTGACAAATTGCGTCGTCCACCAAGTATGAGCTAGTGTTTGATTTACCAAAAAAATAAAAAATCTTATCATTCAACAATTAAAAGAAATGAATTAATAAAAGGTAATTTGAATGATACATCTATAGGCAGCTAGTCGACATAACGTAGCATGATCGCAGACTGAGATCATGCTTTAGTACGAGGACGCATTTGCCTGCGGCTTACTGGACGTAGGAAATATTAGCCTCAATGATACTTCAACTAGAGTTGGTGAAGATCAGAATATACAAAACAGGGTTAGTTTCACAACTTAACGTGAATGTAGAGATCGAATATTCTCACTTCGGCAGGTTCCAGAACATAGATACATGTTGAGACGTATCACGATAGTTGTATTTCTTAACCTGAAGGCGGTGTTTGACTCTGTTGATCGTGAGGTTTTGTGGCAATGTTTGTCACTGAAAAGCATACCAGAGAATTATATTAGCCTTGTACATGCTCTCAACTCGAATACTACTGGTTGAGTAGGCGAAATTTCGTCGGAACTGATTACGTTAAGTGGTGTTCATCAAAGTCATCCACTATGCATTCTTACTTAACGTTATCATAGATAGTGATAGGGAGTGCAGTGGTTAGGCGTATTGGCCCCTTCACTTATCTGGAGAGTCTTATCAGTGCTGATGGCTGGTGACTGACGAAACCTCAACACGGATACACAAGGCTAGATTGGCTTTCGCCAACATGCGTCACCTAAGCGAGATATCCGTCGACCAAAGGAAAAGTCTACTGTGCAGCAGTTCGCTCCGTCCTACTACATGGATGCGAAGCATGGCCGGTAAGATTAGAAGATATTCGTAGGTTATTAGCATTCAATCAAAGGTATCTCCGAAGCATTTGTCGTAAATCCTGAGACTATCCAGTAAGCAATAGTGTTGTTGGGGAACGAGTACTACGTAAGGGTGGCGAACCAACAGATGAAGTTTCGAAGCTTCATCAGTTGAGGTGGTTGGGACATCCATTCTTGGTCTTTCATCAAATTCTAATCTTTTGAATTCCTCATGACCTATTTCTTTTTAAATTTATTCCGTATCTTCTATTCGTAATCTTTTTCAATTATCCTTATACTGCTATCTCTATTTATGGGATTTGAACTGATAATTCCATCTTTGTGCAAACGTGGTAGGGCGACTTGAACTGATGTACGTATGTACCAAGTTCAACGTTGTAGCTGACTTACTGTTAATGAAAATAACTTGGTATTTTGTTTCTACTTTAATTTAAATTATGTTAAAAAGTAGGAAAAAGCATATCATTTTTGTCAAACAACAACGTTAAATAATTAAAGAAAGAAAAACATAGACCACTTTTTTAAAAACGTGTATCACATTCATGATATATATATATATATATATTTGCAATACTGTAGATAGGTGAACGGGGACGATATTTTTTCAGACATTGAAAAAAATCATATAGACCAGTTACGTGAGACTGGAGAAAATGCCATTGCAATTAACCTTATACGGATTTATCTTTAGATAGATGTAGGCTATGATAAATCATAGACACTCACTAGGGTGAGATAATGAAGAATCATTTTACGTAAATAAGTTGGACATAAATTTTAGAACCAATTTTTGTGCGTCATTCGATGAAACGAAGTCAAAGATTTATGGTAGTAGTTTTGGAATCAGAAAAAAACCTTCATATTTGGGTGATGATGTTGCTGGATGACCTCAATTTACTTAGTTTTTTTTAATCGATCATTGTTAGACGACCATTAGTAACCTCGAAGCACTGGACAGCCATTTCGTTGTAGTATGGGAATCATCGGCAATACGAATCCACGAACCCACCAGCGGGAATCGAATCCAGGATCTTCAGTTTTGCGAGCGAATGCTTAACCTATAGACACTGAGAAGCCATCAAACCGTTTTAACGTTTAACCGTAATCAATCCAAGGTATTGAGCAACCTGACGCATTGTTTTCAGTAGATAACTGATTACACTCGACACGGTTAAACTTCATTGGTTAAACCTTCATAGTTTTTATTTTTACCCCTTATTTTGCTTTTTTTCTGATTGGTTGCCATCTAATTTAGTTTATTAAATATAAAGAGTTATTCGACTTCAATGCTAAGTTTTTCAGCTATCTCATTGTTCATCTTGAGATGCATAGTTTGTTGTGTCAGTTGCTGTACTATCGAATTCGCATTAGTTGAAAAAAGGATATGAACAGTAGAAAACATGTGATTTCTACCCATCTTAAATAAGGCAAAATAACGCTAACTTATGATAGACATACTGTCACAATAAGTTAGGAATTTGGACATTATTGATGAATTGTAATCTATCAGAATTCCTCAAAATGGATACTACTAATAATCGAACGTAACACTAAATTTAATTTCTTATTCTATACGTTGACTTGTTAAAATTAATCGTGAATTCAAACAATTTGTTAACACAACTATTGTCTATTCATCAAACCTTCTCTAAGCAGAGCGTTACATACAACGGTTATTGAAGTTGGTAAAGTGTGTATGCATAAGTAATCGTGTAAATTTTCTTTAAAAAAAGAAATGTCATAACTTGTTAATTGCTTTGTCATTATAATTATTATTGTCATTACTTTTATTATTACTATTATCATAATTATTATCAATACACAAGGGAAAACTATGCTCTGTTTTTGACGCAAACATATTAGCGATTAATGTTTCTTTAAACAACATTATGACTTTTCAGTAATTGTTTTCTTATTTCTCTTATCGTTTGAGAATAGAGATTTGATAAAGTTATTGCATGGATAAGATTATACAAAAAAACATGTCATAAGCATCATGATTACCTAATTAGAATATTAAAGAGATTTCTTAATGCAAATGACGAAGTGTCTAGGCTTTCAAAGTCTCTCTTGAAAGGATTAATGAAATATTTATTTACAAGAATTCAAGCACATTTAGAAAGTAAGAAATAGGACAGAATATTAGGTTTTTAATTGAAATGGTAGTAGGGAAAAAAAAAACAATAGAGTAAATAAATTAATGCACAATAAATGAAAAGTACCCTTTCTACGTAATTTTCTAATTAATCATATCATGCTGTTACTTAAAAAAAAGGATTTAATTCATTTTGAAAATAAGGCTTAAATAATTTATTACGGAAGAGAATAACTATGCATTATTGCTTACTAATCTTCGAAAAAAAAACCAAAGAAAAAATACTTTGACACAAACTTTAAATGCGGTTTTACTGATTCCATTGATTATATTACAAAACAGCTATCTATAAGAAATAAACTTGCAATAAGGTGGTAAAAAAAAATAGGCTACTCTTGACTGCTGGGGTAAAACTTCACGTTTTGCTACTTGAAAACCATCAATTTCTGCGCCGCCCCTCCCCACTTCATACAATAACTGTAGCTTTAAGTCAACTAAGCATAATAAAGTTATTTACTTGGCTCACGTTCGGTTACAACAATCATGCAACATTCCCAGTTAACTAAAGTTATACATATATGAATTATTAAAAGCCAGTTGTCTAAATCACAATTAACACGCTTTCCTCAAGACATGGAAGTACTGAACTAGATTTTTGTCAAGACGGTGAATGCATACTACTAAGGAGTCCCATAACTGCGCCTGGAGCTGTTGAATATCCAATGTGTATTTTTAGGTAAAGTTTGATCCGTAATGCAGAATATTATACAACAGCTACGTAACCAACAATATCAATTTCTTGCAACTACATATCTCGATAAACATAAATAATTAGTCATTATTATTACTACCACTATTTACGGCAGCTTTACTATTATTCACCAATGTTATTAATTTCCTTTATACTAAGAACAGATCAAAACAGAATTTTTTTTTCTAGAAGTGAAAAGAAAAGATCTTAATTTCTCTCGTCAAAAAAGATAAATTGAACACTACAATCGGAAAACCAATATATATAAATTTTGAAACATTACAAAAAAAAAAGCAGTTACATTGATGCGATTAATTTCTCCTATATTTCTGTCAAAATATACAACATGGACACAAAACTAATTTATTGTATAAGCAACTAATTTCAAGTTGACTGTTTGACAAATGTAGATCAACTATAAGGGTGTTTTTGCAAAACAAAGTATTTTCAGAAGAGAAAAAAAACAGACAAAAACAATTATTACTACAAAATATGATCAATTAATATATATGTGAAGGCACTTACATGGCTACGAAGTGGACCAATCAAATAACAAATAGTTGGTATTAAACACACAGCATTGAATAAACAAACAAAGCTAACAATAACGATCAGACGGAAAAAGTAACTGTAATGAATAATCAAACAAAAAAACAAAAAACAAAACAAGAACATTATTGAAAAAGAGAAAAAAAACAATTTTATGAGCTATAATTAAGAAATGGAAATTTAATGATATAAAATACAATAAACTTAGTAATAATATTGATTAGTGTATATAAGTGAACAGAACAACACATGGTTAATGTAACGTAAGAGATCAATGAATCTAAGATAATGTTTTAAGATTGACTACAGCAAACACAATAAACAGATGTTCAACATTGAAAACGATAACTTCATCATCATGTTAAACCACCAAGGTTAGTAATTTTTTTATAGCTTGCTTCATTTTCTAAAAGACTCCAACCGAAAAACTAATGTTTTAACGTTTATAATGATAATCTTTTCAATGCATACAACAATTCTAGTAGAGAATAATGAATGCATCGATTAAGTAATACACCATAACTGGTGCATACTATTAAAGCATGTTTTTATAATCCAAGAAAGAAATATTTACTGAGATCAAGTACACTTTCAAAGCAAAAAACCATAGTTCTAACGGAATCTTGTTTCGATTAGAATCTGTGTATTAATAAAAGACTAAGTGAATTTGATTTGATACAAATTACCAAACAGTAGTATCAATTTAGTAGGAGGAAATGCATAAAATGAAAAAATTGGGCCCAAATTGTAACAATAGTAAAAATAATGTGATTAATGATTGTCAAAAGTTGAGCAAACGGAATAATATTAAAAAATTCCCTAACACAATGAACATGATATTTTAACTTAGCGTGTCCCACTTGCAGAATTTTCGAGCTTAATACCCTTTGACATCATCAGTAGCAAGAATTTGAACAATCCTGTAATTTGTATTGAAGACTGAATTTTGATCAGTCTTTAGTGACAAAGAGACATCCCATTAGTTGGAATGAAAAGTGGGTCCTATATTTCACTGCTAGCCATAAACCATCTGTTCTATTAGAATGATTTCACAAATTTGTCATGATATCACAGAGTTAGACATCAATACCGTTTGATGTCGGCTCAGTGGTCTAGAGGTCAAGCGTTGGCGCGCAAGATCGAAGGTCCAGAGTTCGAATCCTGCGGGTAGCAAGAGTCGTTGGTACGTACCGCTGATAAGTCCCATTTCAGCACGAAACGGCCGTCCAGTGTTTTCAAGTTTCTAACAATAATTCATTCATGATTTCAATGCAAAACAATCATCACAGTCGCTAAAAATAAGTAATTTCAAGCTTCTATATCCTTTATTTTTAACAAATTAACTAGTTGGTCACTCAAAGGAATCAAATTAAATATGTAATTCATTTTTACTAAGTATTTACAACTTCATTACTGAAAACCAATGGCAAATTAATTGAATTAATTAATTGAAGTCACATTTCTTTTAAAAAAGCAGTATACTATGAATGAAAAATTTTCAACTCAGCTCCAGTTAATGTATTTGGAAATCTTAATCCTAATTTTGAAAGTTGTGAAGGATTTATTTCACCACTATAAGCTGTCAAACAACAAACAAATAGAGTAGCTTATTTTATAGTAAGATTATACTAATTATTATTTCAAGTAGTTGATTTCTTACTCAGAAACATTTGTCATATTGTTTGCTTTTTTAAGTTTTCTATTCAGGAGCTAATGGCTCCTTAACTGCTTCCTACATTACCAGAATTCTACTACACTAGGGAACCCGAATCGCAGATCAGGATGAAACTTCTGGAGGAATGCTAAATTTATTGACAAAATAAGTAATTATCCAGGATGTGAAACATGATCCTTCAATCTTTTTTGAAGTTTCTAGGGTACTTTCTAATAACAACTGAATTGATATTTCTGGCGATGTAACATAACCATTTAAGAATAATAAACCATGATGATCATTTTATTATTAATATCAAGATCAGATAAAACATAAACTTACTCGGCTATGAACTGCACACGAGCAGCGACGAGTAAAGATAACGCTAGCAAAAGTCCAACTGTAGCATGAAAAGCCGGAGTAAAATGATTACTCAGCATACGAACTATTTGATCCCTAACTAGTTCACGGCGTTTTGAAACAGTATCAGTGGTATTATGAACGGATGATGGTGATTGAGACAATGTAATCTGTGTGGGATCACATCTGCAATTTTGAACATGGGTACAAAATTGAGTTGAATCAGATGCAGTACATCCATATGATGAATGAGACTGGCATAAGCATATTTTACGGGTTGATCGACTAGAAGATGAATCTGTATACAAATGAGATACTGGCCATGATCCAAGAAACCCAACAGATATCCTAGCTCCTAAACCACTCGATACCAATAGTAAACAGGCAGAAATAGGATTTAAAGCCAAATTGAGAATTACTAAACCAATGATTGCGGAACACGCCCCACCAACAGCTCCAATTATTAGTAGAAGTAAGACAGTAATCGGTGAAGAGAATAATATTAATCCAGTAAGCAGAATTACAGTACAGAATATGCCAAAAGCGATTGCTGTCTCTCGAACTAGATAAATATAGTGCTCGACAAATGTAAACGGAACACCAGTAGGAAAAGCTGGAACACCTTGAACGGTTGCAGTTTCAGTAATATGTCGAATTTGCTATTCAAAAGAACAACAGAAATAATAAACATTATCATTGTGAAAGTCTGAACAACATATTTAAGGGAATAAGATTGTTTTCTCGTAGATCGTCATCAGGCTCTACTCTAATATACATGAATATATATATGAAAATTTTAAACCAATTTATGAGTCTATGATTACGATGAGGCAGATTACATGACTACATAAAATAGGTTAAAGTACAACTTGGCAGTAGGAGGAAAGGTGAACTGTGGGTGTTAGGAATAGCAAAATGCCATAACAAATGTTTTAGTCAACTATTCAACATTGGAAGTAGTAGGTTAACCTTGGATAAAGAGACTAAATAATCACAAAACATTACTAGAATTACGTAATAAGAAGGGTGTAAATAAATAGGTTGCGAAGAATATAAACGGGAAGAGGCTAAAAAGTGACAAACAAATAATAGATGTGAAAATAATAATAATAATAATAATAATAATAATAATAATATACAAAAAAATTCTTTATTAAGTTACAGTCGGTCAAGGAAGGTACAGAAGTGTCACGAATATTTTTTAACACATAAACTGAGGTTGAAGGTTCGGATTCTTATAGCTTCTACTAAGTAATCTATTTTATTGTGCTTATTGATCCATAAATTGCCTTGATTGGTTTAACATTTTCATACAGATATTCAAGTATATTAATTAGAGTCTGATGACGATCTAATTGCAAACAATATTGTCGCCTTGTATGTGCTGTTCTAGTAAATATTTATTACAATCAAAGCATCAGAAAAATTCTTCATAAAAATAAATTAATGTGTAGTCATAATACCCTTAACAATACTAAGAGTTTAGACACGTATAAATTTATTAAACCTTTCAATCAACTTATTCAACGGATGGCGTCATTTGTGAAGGTAACAATTTCTGCTTCTATCATTATGCTAACATCCTCATGATGCTGTGATTATGTATATTTGATCACGGTTGGAAGATATATCATAACAGTTATCAGACTGAGTGACATAAAGCATAGAAATTATGTCGAAGATAATCCACTATACGCTAACAAAACCTCATTGAACCATCTATGAATGATATAATGAGTTAATAGCAGCACTTGCATACAATAACTGAACTAAACAACTAGTAGAATAGCTTTGTTTACTTTGAAGAATTTTGAATTGTTCACTGATAGTTGAAAATAAACGGTTCACATTGTTTTTTAAAAGTTTTAACACGTATTGTTTCAGTAAAGATTATTTAAATTATCTTGGTAATTTAATTCAAATAGATATGTATTTAGACATATATGAAACTAAAGGTATTGACAAGAAAACATAATTTATGAACAATATTCAATGATTTATAAAAATAAACTGAGCTGAAAAAGTAGTCAAATTAATTACCTGAACTAAATCAAGCTGTGCACTCATCTCGCTGACACCTACAGCATAAAAGCTTGTTTGAACAAATTCGATCGGTTCAGCTGGAGATAGTGCATGCAGATCAGAAGGACGTCCAGGGCCAGTTAGACGACCAACATGAACTATACTTGGTTCTGGATAAATAATACAAGGTAGTGATGAAAAGTTTAAAGCATCTTTGGAACGCCAAACACGTAAAAGTGTATAGAAAGCTGGTGGATCTACTATACCACCACGTACTATTCGGCCAGTGTTAATCTAAAAAAAAATGAAAAGTGAGAAAAAAAGTTATGAATGAATGTTAAGGTTAATAAATCATTTGTAAAAATATACACTGACTGACTAAGAGACTTACTCTACTTAACTCAGGACCACGATCAGTTTGGACAATTAAACGTAAGCCAAGAACACCAAGTTCACTAGCATTAGCACTCCAATGTCCGCTATCCATAATATATCCCTGTTTACGATCTTTATCAAATGCATTTTGTACCTCTTCTAACCAGTCACGCATTGTATCTAACCAAACTTTTCGTCCAGATAACATTACACCTGAAACACTCGTTAAACAGTGATACATCCAACGAAGACGACGCTGTTGCATTGGAAAGTCTATTCCTCGCCCGACAGTGGCCAGGCTTACACGGGATCGAGCAGATGTCCCACTGGAAGCTGATGAAGTTGTATAATGTTTAAGTGGTTGACTAGATAATGGTCGAGAACCAGGAAGATCGGTACCACGAGCAATAATATGAAAGTTGCTCAAACCAAAAGCTTGGCCTGCCGTTTTTATAAATCCATATTCGATGGTATCTGAAGGTGTTAGACTGGACCAATCCAAACCTAAGCGCAATTTAAAAGCTGCACAAAGCACAGCTGTACAAAATAATCCAAGTCCTAATAGGCATATACACAATTGTACACTCCAGTGACTGGTAATAAAAAGAGCAAAGTGTCTAGTGAACCGTACAAGCAACGACGAAGAAAGAGTTAATTTTTCCTCAGAACAAGATTCGGATTTATTTACGCATTTCTGTAAGCTTCCTTGATCTGGAATTGGAGTAACATCTCGACAAGAGCAGTTTTTCTCACACTGGAAAAATAGAAAAATCAAATCAATCGCGATATTACTTCGGATAAAAGATAGTGATTTATAGTAAAAGAAAAATACAATTGAAACAACCATACATATATAATTGTGGTACGACGATCAAAAGTACCATGTTGTTTTATCCACCTGGTGGTTACTACTGTCTTGAAACTAAACATCACAAAAAAAGGCAGTAAAACCAATTTCCGTCAGCACAACGAGTAATAGAATAGAAATCGCTTAGACAAATAGCTCACAACTGAAATCTGTATACTTCAATTCAAACATTAAACTCTTATCTTTTCTTGGATGTTTAAATACAAGCAAACAAGTTGTAATATTAAAGAGTGCACTCTGTTGAATTCCACTGATAAATAAATTATTCACAAAAACAATATGCTGAACAAATTAAACAGTAGTTTACGCTACAATGTTAAAAAAGCGAATTATCAACTTTCATTTATACACACTCAAACCAAAGCAGACAAGCAAAAACACGTTAAAAAACAAGGTTGAGAGAAATCGGGCTAGTTTATTTACTTATTGAACTGTTATTGTATATTAACACAAACATATATTTGTTATAATTACAGCCTTGCTGTCCGAAAATGCTTTTCCTCATACGAAATATAGAAAGCTGATCGATATAGAACAAAAAAACCAAAACAGAAAGTAACCGAAAAAAATTGATACTTTTTCTTAGAACCAATCAAAATATTTTGTGACATATATTTTACGTATTTGTGATTGGACTGCGTAGACATCCTGGTTTTTCAAATTGTAAGCACACACACACGCGCACATGTTAATATCGATGGTGAAATCTTATCTTTGGCTAATGTATATAGTAGTAACTGTTACACAGTGATATTTACTTACTTATACACAAGCACATCAACAGGTAGGTTTAACTTTGAAGGGAAGAGAAACACTGACACTATCATCAAGACCTACATATCTACCTACCTACATCAGTGTTTGACGGGAAAAGGATGGAGAACAGAGAAGAAAAAAGGTTGTTTTCAACACTGTATTAGCACAATTTACAAGAAGAAAAAATGAACTGACAAAAAACTGGATGTTTCCAATGCAACAACAGTTACACTCGATTAAATGTAGAACAGATGTAATTTTTTTCACAACAATAAAAATCCAATCCAGTTAATAGTAATTTGAACATATATCAAGAAAGCTGATTTTCTAAAAGAAATTAAACTAACACTGAAAATTGTACATGAATTAAGTGTATAAATTTGCAAAGAAATACAGACTGAAAACTGAGACTATGACGTACGATTGGTACATAAAGATAGGTATGCATCAATGATTTTATGCTAAAATAAGACTAATACACTGTTACTTTATCAACACATTAAAACTAATTGAAATTTACTAGTTAATCGACATGATAAACTATTAGAGCTTGCTGGAAAAATTCAATCATAGTCACTCTGCATTATCTTATTTAGGTATTTTGAATTTTTGTAATACAGTTCACATGAAACTCATACGATCGATCATTCCTCAGTCAATGATATTAATTAAGACTACTCAAAACATTCAAATAATTCAACAGTATAGAGCAAGAGTTCTTTGAAAGGATTGAAGGTTTTGGTTTCAATGTATAAGAAGATATTTGTTAAATGTTTCTCAGTTTTGAATGATTTTTTAGCCATACTGACATTGTCTAATTGATGAAATGAAAGCATGATACATAATAGTTAACTGTTTTTTACTTTAAAAGATAATCATTAATTGCTGCTGTTCTTATCTTAAAATCTTCCAAAGTTTAGATCGAACAGATGAAAGATATTTATCTGATAAGAGTTGTAGGTAAATGTACGCTTTGAAAAATACTCAAGAACAAAGATCAAAAGACATCATGTATTAACAATCGAAAACAGTTTTCAGTTTTGCCTTCACTCCCTCCTCTCTCTGTTGATAGAAATCAACTGAAAACAACATCATTCCAGAGAACTCCTTTGAAAAGTAATACATTTCTCAAGTACACATACAATGCATACAAATTACTTGAAGTAAAATCACAGTATATTTATTTTAATACACAGATACTACACTGAGTAATACACAGAATTCTTTACACTTACAGAGTAGTTAAAGGATAGCACAATTATTTGTTATTCATTATAATATAACTAAACATATAATTGTAACATGCAAATATATCTAAACAGGATGCTGTTTTTTTAATGGAACTACTAACCTCCAAAATTGATACATTTTCAGCTCCACTAGACTCAGCCATATTATAAGATGGATTAGTTTCCTTGTCTTGATGTCCAGTTACAGTAACTGTAGTATGAACAGTATTAGCATCACAATTGGCTGTTGTCTTGACAGTTGCTTTAGCAACCTCATGACTGAAATTGGAAAAGGATGACGAACGTTTTGATCTAGAAAGATGATTAACTACATTGACTTGTATAGTTGGATGTGAAAAACCAGAATTAACACATGTCTCCGGTAAATTAATAGAAATATCACGATTTCCTCCTGTTAATCTTTTTGAATTGATGTAACGACAATGACGACAATGATAGTGATGATTATGATGATGATGGTGATGATAACGATGACAACGATTAAGCATTAAATCTTTACTACCAGAATGATAATTAAGTGATCGTAAATAACAAGGTTCAGATTGACAAAAAGTGGTCAACTTTTGGGGATTTGTTTTGATGGTTGTTTCCAGCTCTGGTTGACGTAAACAGCACAACACATCTAGACGCTTTTGATTACGACGAGTGGCATCAAGTTGCAACAGAACAGGGAAGAGCATAAATACGCTGAGTGATTGTGTAAGAATAAGAATACCAGCCTGTGATAATAAAGAATAAGGTACATTTGGTAACACATCAACTGGAAATTACAAAAACAGTGATAAAATATTTGTAAGGCAAATGTACACAACGTGAAAACCGACTACTTTTTATGCTTAGTCATTACATCAATCATAAGTTGTTCTTTTGTCATTTAAATTAACAGAGTATCATTTAGTTTTAATAGCAACCACCGGATGATGAAGATATATATCTTCAAGTACTTTGCTTTAATGCAGAAAGGGTAATAGAAGGATGAGATGTTGGAGGTATAACTTTAGCATGCAGAGCTCACGGTTGGATTGGTGAATTGCCAATGCCTCAGAAGTACATAGGCTTTTTGATTCGATCTCCCTTTGATCCCATTTCTTCACCGTGTAGATTATTTTGAAAGACGATTCCTTTAAAGCAACATGCTTCGAGTTGATGAGGTGCTCCTGTATTGAACAATAGGATGTTTTGTAAACATAAGTTTTGTAAAAGACATGTTGGGTAGTGTTTCAAGATGCGTTTAGAAAGTGAAAGCTTAATGAAGGTAATGTAACCTGCCCTACGACAGAAAATACCTACAGATGCACATCGATATAGTCCAAAGTCGTAGTTTATTTTTAACCCATCTATGGACAATAAGCCAACTGGAAAAGACAATATGAAACTTAGCTGAGGAAGAAGTTCTACTCATGGATTGATAAATCCGTCTATTAAAGACTTCTACAGCCGTAACTCTTTTAAACTCGACAGTTATACAGAATATTCTTTGGAACTGTTAATATTTTAGGTTGAAGTTTTAGTGTCAAGTTTCTATTTATGAATTTAGATGGATAGTCACTTCTGATGAGTACTTGTTGAAGTTGAAGTACTTCGTCGTTTATTACATTATTGGAGCCTATTCATCTAGACCTCGACGACAGACTAAATTATGTTTATCTTCCGACTGGACAGGACCCAACAATGGAAATTTGTATACTGATCAGTCAAAGTCAATTTTCCGTACAGAGGTTTCTGTAAGATCTATTTCTTCTAAACAGAGTAGTAAACTACCAATTCAAATCTACACTCTAAGCCCAAAAGAAGTATGTTCAACTTTGCATTCTTCTACACTAAATCCGAGTACTTTAACATATATTCATCATTCAGTGGCTGCTTTTAACACTCTAAATCATACTCTGTTAATTTAGCTGAATCAACAGATACTTGCGGTTAGCAATCATCATATTTGATCTACATGCTATAAAATATGTTAAGCAACAATAAAAAAGCACATGTATCAATAAATAACTGATTACAGTACACGACACTAAACATATTCAATTTTCAGTTTGACTTGTTTAGCTAAATTTTTTTCTGTCACATTATAATTAAAAGCAAAAATCTTCAAAATCATAAATTTCACCATGAATAAAAACCGACTGATGAATTTGTGAGAAATTTATAAAAAAAAAGAGATTTATTATTAATAAATAAATATCATTTGAAGTTAACCAAACTTTCTACTTTATTCTCCTAACTTATTATACATAGAAAAAAAAACTAAACAGAATTACACTCAGTAATATTTGTTCAACATTCGGCAACACGATGGTAAATTTTATAGATAAACAAATGAATTTTTGATTAATTATATACTAGAACTAGAACACAAAAGAAACAATGATTATTTTAAATAATAAATGTATGTGCGCTTTCTTCTACATAAATTCTAACCATATTATTTATTATTTTTTATTAAAAAAAAAACATGAAATCAAGATTCAACATTGAAAATGCATACAACTCTACTAGTTACTATGACAAAAAATAAAAAAAAAGAAAAGACTAGAACTAATAGAGAAAAATGTAACTTCCCACCCAAGTTAAAATCACACATATACAAGGATGCTACTAAAGTTTCCATTGATTACTTTCACAAATAAAATAGAATAAAATAGACTAAACAATATGGCTGTGTATTTTTAGTTGTGAACAATAGCAGTTCTTGATTCGATTATACAGTGAAAGATAACATTTCCACCTATATTCAATTATATTCGTTCAATAAATTTTAAATTGCATGAAAACAAATGTGTTCGCACATTCTATTGCATAGAATCCAAATGAAACTTTCATGAAATTTGATGGTTCATGTCGATAGACGCTTAAAACTGATGCATTAAATGAATACTGATGATTCTGACAATAGACACCAAAAATCAACGATTACAGAATATCAAGCACTTATAAAGTGTATTCAATTTAAGTGTTATTTATTTATTTACACACTGTGGTATTCAATTGTAGTTAACAAATATTTCAACACGAAATACAACTTTAGTAAGTAAAAAGTTAACAGTTTTTCCAATGGGACTTTCAAATTTGTGCCTGATAATTATAGCATTAAGAAGACATTGTACATTCAAGTAAAACATGAAAATTTGCAATTTACACAAAATTTAAAATTTTCTCCTGATTATGTCTACCACCACTTTCTCCTTCATCATGTATGTAAGTAGATATGCATATGTTATTTATGCAAAAAATAAATGCGAATGTCTGAAACTTTACACTAGACCACCAATATAGAGTGTACTTTTTTTCAACCTACAGCTAAATTTACAGACATAATTAAAAAGATAAAGAGGATTTTCTGAGTGTACATTTGTACAGAATAGTACGTATATATACATATATATATATATATGTGTGGTAGGTGATAATACATAGAAATTAGTCGCCACTTTAGACAACAATTTAACAAATATCTTTTTTTTTTAATTTTTTCAAAATAGACCTAAGCGATGTGAGGACAATCAATTTAGAAGAGATAATATTATTATTATTATAATACACATAAAAATAAACTGATCAGAAATGAACAACTTATAGGGTGGTCTTCAAGTTCGGTAGATAAATTGAAGAAAAAAAGCTATTTTTCATGAAAAGACAGAGCTAAACGAAAAAATATGTGGTCATATATCAATGTCCACTGACACAGCTTAGATGATTTTCTGTTCAATGCAAATATAATGTATGAACAACAAACAATAGTATTTTACAAATAGGAATTTTAAAGTTACTGGGTGGTCCAGATGAGATAGTCTCCTGTGGTCAAAGTAAAATGTGCTCGTTACAGCTAGGTAGACAGAAAAATAAACACATTGTCTATGATCTGTTTGGTACAATATCACATTTGTAACCATACTACTTTTAATATGAAAGCACATGTATTTAACAGAAAATATGTCAATGCTAATATACATATACAGTATATAAAGCAAACAACGGAAAAAATTACTTAAATCCAAGTAGAATGAAAAAGATTAACATGAAAAATTCTTTTAATACGTTTTGTCTTATCGTTTTACCTGTAGACAGAATTGACGAATTAACGGGACGGGAATAAATGCAGCAGAAAAGAAAGCACCAGCTAAAGATATTGTACCAAAAAGTAGACTGGGACCATGTACAGATAATACATGGACAGGATTAGATGATTTCGATGAGCATGAAGATAAGGAGATTGCTGACGACCGAATACTCTGAGATAATAGATAAATAAAAAGATCTTGTAAACAATAACAATACATTTGAGAAATATCAATTACAAATACACCTAGCAGTATAATACATCGGTAAAACACACTACTTGAACAATATTATCCATAGTAAGGCAATGGCTTCTGACTTTTATTAACTAAATTTCACCATTAAAATCCAACATAAGTTGATTGTTTTATAAAAATGATGAACCGACTAACTTGAAATACGTATATACAATGATTTGTAGAAATATACACTTTAGCATATGATCCCGACTAAAATTAAATAATTATTAATAAGACTATTTTTACATAACATTATCGATTAATTGGTTTTAACCTATTCAAACAGCACATTATGTAATTGTAGGCTCTGAATCATTTCAAAGTATTCAGTATCCATAAATTTTATTTACGCTAGAAAGGTATAACAAACAAAAGGAGATTTACTTTACTAACCAAATCTGAAGGAGGCGGTGAATTTGTCAACAAGACTACGCGTCGAGCGATACAACATTCATGACAAGTAGTCAAAACAAATATACTGTCTACACCCAAACCAAGGAGAAGAAAAGGTAATACCTGTAAATATAGATAAGATATTCAGAAAAACAACATACTTAAATCATTGATAACTTGTAATACATAGAAACAATAACCTACTCAATACAGTAGGTAACTCTGTGTAATAGAAAATTTTATGTGAAATAAAAAGTTAAAAAAAATATTTATAATCTTTAAGTATTTGAAATAAATCAAGTTTACTAAGTGAAAAGAAATTATTAACCCTAAATGAGTAATTGTAATTGTAATTGAGTAATTGTTCATCGTCCGAACATATATAAAATAAATCGTGTACAGAATCTAAATATTTATCGTTTATCTAAAGAATTCTTAACAAACGAGACTAGGCTACTACTACTACTATTAGCCCATTCAAAAGTCAAGTGATAAAAAAACAATTAATAATATAATAATTCAAATATGAAAAATGAAATAACCAACATGATTTTGTTTTGATAACAACTATTATCTAATAGATAGAATAACTAACGTGAAGTTGATATGATAAAAATAATTTATTATCACTGTGTATGGGAAACTGATAATCCATAGACTGAACGACTAAAATTCGTGTCAAAACTCACTGAACTAAATGCATCGTACTCAACTATAAAACTTGATTAGTTTCGATATTATTTTTACCCATTTCTGTAGTTCAAAATTTAATACATGCAATATAAGTAATCATTAACATTTGTGTATGACATTTTAATTTGGCATAAATATCTTATTTCACCTTGAATTAATGATTAAGGGTTTGAAACAGCTGAGTAATTGTGTTGTCTTACTAATTATTCACTACGAAAAACAAACACACATAAATGATCAAGAATCGGATAATTCTACCTGAATAGTTAATACATTGAAAGGAATACCAACAGCTGCACAAATTCCTAATCCAGCTACTGATGACAACGCTATAATTGTTATTCCGCATAATGCCAACCAACACTGTGAACGAACAGGATCTCGCCAACCAAGAAGACAGACAACGCCATAGAGAAACTATATTGAATTGAAGAGAGAAGACAATTAAAACACTTAAAAACATAAAGCAAATCTATAACATTTATCTTCACACTGTACAAAAAAGTTGGAAATCTATGGTGCTTTCAAAAAGGATTGAAATGAGAAACTTTTGAGCAAAAATTAATTAATTTTTTCTAGTAATTGCACAACTTAATTAGAACTACTGACCAACGCAAAGCGTATCTAAAAGTGTTCTGTAAAGGCAAAAAACACTGATGTAATAATTATAACCCAGAATCCCCCTACTTCGTTCAAACATACAGTAGGGAATCATGAACAATATTATTGAACTCTACAAGTACACTATTATGATTTTAGTTTTAATTATTGCTAGTAGTGTGTAACTTACTAAACATGTATATACGAGTTAGACAAAGAGATGAGAATGATATTTTTAGGACTACCATAAAAGTAAACAGAAATTTCAAATAACAACTATATATATATATATATATATATATATATATATATATATATATATATATGAGAGAGAGATGCAGTGAAAGGTATATCCTTGTTTATCGTCCTTATGCTTAGACATTTACTTTGATTGACAGATATATATATATATATATATATATATATATATATATATAAGTCAGTCAGAAACAACGTAGAACTTCGTACGTACGTACATAAGTTCAAATTGCCCCACCACACTGGCACGGAGACGCAGTGGTCAATTTAAATCCAAAAGTAGTAGAGGTCGTAGAAATGTTAGCGGTAATCCAAAAGACTAAGGTTTGAAGATATTATCCAAGGAGCATAATCCAGTGAAATAAATTTGAGAAGAGGAAGATCAATGTGACTAAGAATTTAGAATACCAGAATTTGAGAGAACACAAAGAACGGATGTATCTCCACCATTGCAAACGATTTTAAGCCATGTCATTCACGGTCTCTAATCACCGGCTACTATTATCTCGTGGACCCCAACCAGGTAGTCAACATCTGTTAATACGGCTTAGTCCAGTTGTCAATGACTTCATTCATTTGTGCCGTCTTTTGCTTTGACCGCCCCTATCTTTCTTCCGACCTACTCCTACAATACAGAACATCGCTCCTCTAGGCAGTCCGTGGTTAGGCATACGCAACACATGTCCCAACCACATCAACTGAAGTTTCAATACTTCATCCATTGATCTGCCATCCTTACCTAGGACCCATTTCCTAACAACGGCATTGCTTACTTGATGTTCCCAAGTAGAAATATGTCATCGACATATTCTAAGTCGACAAGTTAAGATATATATATATATATATGAACTAAATCGAAATAATGTGATTTTAGTACTATCATAGAATTAAAAACAGCCGTATACTGTTTGTAGCGGTAAAATTCACTTATTTTCACACTGCATATGTTTCTTTTAGTTTTCTCTTACTGTCAGTTGGTTGTCGTCAGCGTACAGTGAGAAATAAAGATGCGTTAGCCAAAGTTACCACATTGTGTTACCACGACGAGATAAATTGATAAGATGAACAGTAAAGTAGTCGAAATGATGAGGGAGCAACGATAATGAGGAAGACTGAATATTGAGAATTTGTAGTAAATTGCGATTAAAATACTTAGTGAACAAATAAATTAATTTTTCATCAAATGGGAGATGCTTCCAAGTTCTTAACACAGCATCACGAAATTCAATCTAAGTTGAATAGTAATGCGTTCGTGTGCTATGTTATTACTTTGCTATCTCGAATTCAGTACTGTAAGAGAAACTACTTCTATCTTTTTTTGTCTGCACCCACTAACCAAAGCGAAAACCATCAGTTTTGTATTCCGAAAGAGACTGATCGATCGCAATCCTAAACACTATTAGTCACATTCAAACAACTAATACATATAGAGTTGTTTGGATGGTATTATACCTATTCAAGATCTAGACCAATAGCAATAGCAAATACTTACCACCAATAAAAGGCAACCAATCAGTGTGAGAGGTCCTAGACGAAGTGTAATTTCTTGTAAGAGATCACGTAAAGAAGCATTAGTAAATGCGAAGAATTGCCATCCAACATTCGGTTGTAAACCAGTGTTGTGTTCTATGATCAACTACAATAAACATAAAATTAAAATTGGGTTGGTGAATAAATAATAATAATTTAAAATAAACAAATCAAATGTAAACAGTTAGTTTCTATAAAAGAAAAGCCAAATAACTTACACGTCTTAGATTTCGTCTCCATTCACGTAAAACATGTCTAGCATCATCTAATGTCCAATCTTCATGTTTGTATGGATCATTTCGTCTAACTGCTTCATATAGATCTCTTGGAGATCTCAACAAGATAAGTGACTGAAGTGAATTAGCCTTTAGTAGATAAGAAACATTTTTTGAACCCTGATTGTCTGACGAAGATAAATGAAGGTGATCAGGAAATTGTGAAGATTTAGTTTTATTTTGATTTAAATCAGATGCAACGTTCTGGTGATTTGCATATAATGGTATATTGAAACTGTTATTGGTATGAACTCGACCACCAACTATTATTTGCTCTGGCCAATGAAGCATTTTGGAAGCGAATCCTGGACAACCACCACTAAGAAGCTTGGAGATATATGGAGCCTGTGGAAATTATCATAATGAAATCAAGATATATTCACACTGATTGTGATATCGAAAACTTAAAATATTATAAAGAAACAACAAAAATATTATATTTGATTAAAAGAAGAATTTGTACTGTGTACATTTTACGTATAATAAGGACTTTCAGCCAAGAGCAAAGAAAGGATTTTGAGTGCAAATGTCAAGATAGATTTATGGTATGGAGTAAAAACCTGGAGAACTACCAAAAGCATCACCAAAAAGTGAAGGTATTGATAACAAGCTGTCCAAGCAAGATACTTCATACCTGTTGGCCAGATCCCATCAGCAACAACCTACAGTGGCAGAGAATAAACCCACTTCTAGCTGAGGAAACTAAGAAGTCGATAAGATACACAATGCGGAAATGACCAACCCACATCGCGAAGCAAGCCATAACTTGAAATCCTTGTAAAAAGCATAAATAGCACTTGATAACAGCTAAGAAGGAGAGCTCAGGATAGCGTTGGTTGGAAATTCTTGATCAGTGGTTTATACTCCAAAAGGAGTAATAGGATTAAGTAAGTTAGTAAGCAAGATTTAAAAGTTTATGTCTGTATAAACGTTTATTTTCAGATTAAATCAGTGACAAATGAGTCCCATACCAGGACAAAACGGCCGTCCAGTGCTTGCAGGTTTCTAATGGTGGTCTGACAATGATTGATTGATGATTTCAAATGTGTAAAAATACAAACCTCCAAAACTCTGCCTGAAAATGACAAATATTTGTTTGATATTGATATGACTGGTGAAAAAATGTGGCTAACTCAGTTACAATCATGTTTTTTTATTACAAGATCTAGAAAGAACCATGACAAAAAAGTGGACTAGAATTATCTAACTTTGTAAACACCAACAGTTAGCGAAACTAACTGTGCAACCAGTTACCCGATGGATGACTTACTTCTAATATAGCAAATATACTGTAGTGTATTATTATAAAAATCAATGAGGAAATTATCTGGATAAGTTATTAGCATTTTTGACATTATTACATGCCAAATTAAGAGAAGTAAATAGTACAACCCTAAAGTTTGATGTACTTATAAACCCTGTATGTAATCACACCAATGGCATTTGAATAGCTGCTTATTTATACACACTCACCTTTCCTCTATAATTAGGAGCAGACACTGGGCAAGCGGGATCTAACGGATCTAAACAAGAACGATTCAAATAGCCATGATTAATGCCAGAATCATAAAATAGATTAATCAAATTTTTGATTTCAGTTTGTGAATAATTGCCATAACGTTTAGAAAGATCTTGAAGTAATCCAACTGGATCAATATTCGTCCACTGAAGTAAAGTGCGTTCATCAAACCTGAATATAATAATAACAAGATAGAAAAATCAAGCAAAAAGACGTTAGTATGTGATTAAATTGGGTTAATAATAGTCATATTTGTTGTCATTTTTTAAATATAAAGCAGTAACTGAAACGTGACACAAAACAATCCAACAAGAGCTAGCGTATGATATGCGATAAAACAATTTTTCCATTAGTGAACAACAGAATATTATCATGGAGTTTTAGGGGATTATGTAATTTTCCTAGTTTAAATCATAAGGTTAAGGGTTCACACACAATACCGAACGTCGTTGGTCCCCTATGGTGAGGTGGTCGTTCATGAGTATTGCTAGCGAGTTCCATTTTACCATGAAACAGCAACTCAGTATTTCCTGGTTTTCACTGATAGTCTAGTTAAGCTCAGTATGTAACTTAAACGATAAAATCAATAAATCAATCAACAGCGACGTAGAAATTCGTACCTACGTACATCAGTTGAAGTTGCAATACCACATTAGCACAGAGATGAAATTGTCGATTCAAATCCCAAAGTAGTAAAGTTAGTAAAAGCATTAACAGTAATCGGAGAGATTAGGGTTCCAAGATATTATTCAACAAGTACAATTCAGTGAAATAAACTTAAAAAGAAAAAGATAAAGGTGATGAAGAATTCAGAAGGTAAGAATTTGAGACAACACAAAGAGTGGATGCCATTGCAAACGATTTTGAGACATGTCATGCAAGGTCTCTAACCATCGATTACTATCATCCTGCGGACTCCAACCAGGTAGTCGACACCTACCGACATGACTCAGTCCACTTGTCACTGACTTCATGCATTGTGTCATGTTTTGGTCTAGCTTTCGCCCAACCTATTCCTAGGCGTGCATACGTACCACAGGTCCCAACCACCTGAACTGATGAAGTTTCAATGCTTCATCTATTGATCTGTTATCCTTATCTAGGACCCGTTTCCTAACAACGACATTGCTTACACGGCTGTCCCAAGATATACGAGCAATGGCTTCGGAGACACCTATGAACGATAACCAGTAACCTACGAATATCTTCTACTCTGATTGGCCATGTTTCTCAGCCACAGAGTAGAACGGAACGAACTACTGCGCAGTACACTCGTCCTGTGATCAGCAGATGGATAACTTGCCTGCGCCATAGGTGATGCAACTTGGCAAAAGCCAACCGAACCTTCTGTATCCGTGCTGAGATTTCGTCAGTCACCAGGACATCAGCACTGATGAAACTTTCAAGATAAGTGAAGCGGTAGAAACACGACTGCTCCACTTTTTATCACTAGTACAGGGACCGATGCGAGCCAATCCTGAAGCGAAATTTCGCATTTCCAGGGGGAAAACCGCATCCCGAACATGCTTGAATTGTTGCTTAGGGTAGTCAGAAGACTGCAATTTGTCAGCGTCTTCACCGAATAGGATTATGTCATCGGCATACTGTAAGTCAGCAAGCGTGTCTCCTGGTAGGTCCACTCCTGAAAAGTCAGATGAAGATAATGTTATATCTAGAAGCATGTCTATGACAAAATTAAACAAGAATGGAGAAAGTGGACAGCCCTGACGGACGCCACTTGAAGTAGAGAATTCCGGTGACAGTTCGCCATAGGCTCTCACTCGACCTGTAGTGTTCGAGTAGAGAGCTTGTATGAAGTTAATGTACTGCTTTGGTACACAGTTCAATGACAGACACTGACACAGAACCTCACGATCCACTGAGTCAAATGCCGCCTTAAGGTCCAGGAAGACAACTATTGTCGGACACCTATGTGTCTGTGTTCCATGACCTGTCGTAGTGTGAAGATGTGGTCTATACAACTACGTCCAGGTCGAAAACCAGCCTGGTTTTCTCTAGTATGCACTTCACGAGCTTTCGTTAAGCGTCGAAGTATTATTGAGGCCAATATTTTAGATACTATATTAGTTAGACTTATTCCCCTGTGATTGTCACAAGAAGACTTTTGTCCTTTCTTGTAAATTAGGACAATCAGCGATTGAGACCAGTCAGATGGGATTACGTCTAGTTCCCAGATCCTACCTAAGATTTTGGTCTATCTAACTGCTAAAAATGGACCGCCATCCTTAAAAATCTCAGGAATCATTCTATCAGGACCCGCAGCTCTCCCTCGCTTCAGATTTCCTATCACTTTCTTAACTTCATAAAGATTTGGAGGACTTATGTCTTTTTCCCATTCAGGATGACTGGAGATCGTGGGTAAACAAAGTGTGGCTGAAGGCCAGTTGAACTGATCCCTGAAGTGTTCTGCCCATCGATCCAACCTCCTGGATTGAGAATGATTGATAATCCCGTCCTTTTCTGCGATAGTTTCACTAACAGATCGGTTTCTAATACCGGTTTCCTTGATGAGTCTGAATTATTACTATATCGGAGCGCTCAACCTTTTGGAGAAGTTTAGAGAGGTTTCTATAAAACTTATCTTTCATGTTGTCTGAACTGCAGTCAGTGGAAACGTAGGCAGATACGACGAAGAGGCAACGGCGAGTGTCCCTATCCTTCGATTCCATACCGTCCCGTTTAGCCAGACAGCACATAAGCGACTGTCTATTGGGATCCAGTCTAAGAGTGCTAGTTCTGACGTACGACCTAATACTATACCCACGCCGACGAGGCCGCGGGAAGCAGCCTCAGAGCTACCTGAAACACCAAGCATAAACCGTGCGTTTTCTCTATCAGCATTAGGTGAAATCAAATGGATCATTTTACTCGGATCTCGTATGTGTTTCAGAGATCAAACATATATTGATCGTATGGGATTCCAGAGTTCTAGCTACTGAAGCCTGTTGACCTATTCGGCATAGGGTTCGAACATTAAAAGCTCCAATATGTAATTTAGTACAGGGTTTCAAGAGACCAGAAATAATTTTTCGTGAGCTCAAGCCGTTTGCTTCGGCGGCGCGAGTTGACAAACGAACGAAAGAAGGGTTGGTCGAGGAGGTGTAGAAAGGATTTGATTGTGACAAAACAACGACGTTAAACGTTGGTTCTTATACACTGTCTACACATGACAAATGAACAGAATAAACAACTAAACTGCAGACCTATATCTTTTAATGCGTAAGTTAATAATAAGGTTATCTATATGACATATATGTATTTGGGCGAAACAAGCAACTGGTAGTTTTGATGGTCGATTTGCATAAATCTATTCTGCATAAATATAGTATGTATGTATGTGTGTAATATAAAAGTCAAAAGTAGAACTACATTGTGTTAAATGAAATAAGCGTTTAAATTAACAAGAATTTAAGGTATTTAAGCACCTGTGAAAATGTACATCACCATAAATATCTGATATTTATAACCGAAATATTAACAAATAAGAATTAGCAAATGATTATCATGAGTAAATTGTATAAAATACAACATGAAAGGAAAATCTTTAATGATACAACCATCTGGTATGCTATGCGATAGCAAACAGATGTTATACACAGTTTTGTTCATGATCTACAATATCAACACAAATTAAGTAGATGAGTATATATATATATATATATATATATATATATATATATATATATATATATATATGTTAAACGAAAACTGTTAGATTCAAGGCTCAAGTTACAGTGTTAATGCTCCGGTCCTATAGTAACAACAATACATGTACAAGTAGTTAATAAAAAGTCGAATAATATCAAAAACACGAATTGATCATTGATTTCGAGTGTCATACACCCCAGGAGATTGTGATCGAATTTCTGAAAACATGGTGAGTGTAAACTGTTAATGAATATTACACTAAGGAGAAACAATACTGCAAAATCACTTTTTTGTCAACAAGTGGTTAGAAATAAAATCGATTTGTGGTAAAACGTTTTGAGTGTCGCCAACGAAAGTTTATCAAAATAAAAAAATTGGAGGAACGTCGAAACTATCATTAAAATTAAGTCAGCAACGTAAAAACAAAGATAATATCACAATACTTACCAAGGAACCCACATTGCTTCCTCAGGACCAAGGACTTTAGCACCTTCCCAAAAACAATCTAACGGCGTGATAATAATGCACGGTATAATCATGTCCAGATAAGCCTAATAAATAGTGAAGAACACAGTTTAATTATATACAGTGAACAGTTTTTAATATTGTATTACACAGGCGGTTAATTTTACGAAAACAAAAACTGATAAAAAGCGATCCCCGAAACTCTGAACAAAATTAAGAGTTAAATGCTCAAGGCTATAGTAAGACCAACTTTCCTGATGAATCGTTTACTAAAATGGAATATCCGTCTTACTTTAAATTACACCACGTATTATTACATAAGATAAGGATGTTAGGATAGATTTTGATAAATTATATTTTCCTGCAAACACTTATTCATTTGAACATATTAATATTCCCCAGTAAAGAGTTGAATTATTTAGAAAATAATATCCAATCACATTTTCAGAAACGTTGGATTGAAGCTAGCCCCGAAATCCACAACACACATTTCGTCCCACTGGAGATTCATCAGGTGGGTGCACGTGCATCCCAGTGTTAATTTTTACACTAAGATTCGAATCTCTTCGAATACAATCTTTAATATCAACAACAAGAAGGCTTAAACAATTAAATATATGTGTAATCTGATGTACAATAATATTACATAACTGAAAGAGGATTCTGAATTCCGAGTAACTAGGGCTATATAGGTTAATACTCAAAATTTCCAGATATTGAGTAAAAGAGAATCTACGTAAACACGCGTACTTTCATTTACGACGATCCGATTGTATAAAATTCTACTACTATACTACTCATTTAAATAAAATTCTCAGTTTATGAACATATATGTAAAATAGTCAAGCCACTAGTACTATTTGAAATGATTTATTCTGAATTCGGTAAAAGCATATGTGTATGTGCTAGACCATATGTCATATATACTGTGTATAGGTAGCCAATAATACTGACTAACTGTTCGAACATCTGAATTGAAGCACATAACACTGAAATCGAAAGTTGAGCACCTCAACGCCACTGGGTTGATTTAATTACAGAGGAATATGACAGACATATAATTATAAAAACTACTCAATATACCAGACAAAACATACTTGTAAGTGGTGCATTTCAACACCAAACGGTAGGCTAACACGTTGGCATAAATCTTTAAAAGACCATTTTGATGAACCAACTGTGATTGTCAGTCGTCTTACTTTGATCAAAAACTCCATGTGATCTAATAAAGCTTGAGGAGTCAGGATATCAGCATAATTATCATTGTCAGTGTTACTGTTATCACTGATATTATTTGAATAGATATGATTTAATGATTTAATCTGTTCAGAAAATGATTGACTGCTAGTATATGGTATAGTTGTTTGTAATATTGTCTCCATACTACCCATAAATTCACGACTATTTAAGGATGAATCTGTTTCAGTTTTAGATTTGGACACAGCTGATGGTAGAGAGAATATATCAGTCTCTTTTTCTACCATTTCATCTCTTTGAGAATGATATGCCATTCTAGACAATTTAGTATCTCTTGAAAAATAATACAGATCACCATATAATGTTTCAGTGTGAACATTCTGTAATGCTTTAGTTAAATACTTCCATTCAGCAGTAAGACGATCACTTTCTGTAATAAAATACATAAAGGATACGGTGTAATTTAGTTCATAACAAATATTTTAAGACCAATAAAAGTGAGCATCGAACTAAAATAACCAGTTTACAACATAGAGAAAAAATTAATAAGTATAGTTATTAGACAGAATCCATATTTATGGTTTATACACAATACAGTTCACTATTTGAGATAAAGCACTTTAAGACTATTATATTGTGAAAGGTATTAAATAAGGGGCTTGATGAATACAACTATATAGCCTATATCACCCATTTATTTTGGTTAAATAAGGTCGAATGAATATAACAATTCAGGTATCTCTGTAGGGACAATCATGCATTACAGACCATACTACTATCTACTCGCAGTCAAACAGTCAAGTAGTAGTACTAGTAAAATATGTTTAAAAATGTAAAACACTTTATATTACGTCAACCTTTCATATTAGAAGTATAATTCATTCAGGTTAGTATTCTGTATTTATAAGATATAAGCCTACCATACAAATTATGCAAGCCTAAAACACACTAATACTGTACAACCACGAAGCTTCACTCGTACTTTATCAGATACATATAATGAAAAAATAAGAGATATCGATCTTTAGCGAGAGAACTTATACGGCTAAAAGTAAAATTATGATGCAGCTTAGTGTGTTAAGTTTATCAATAAACACACTGAACCATCAAGTAGCTACTGATGGAAAAATGAAAGTCATTGTGAGGAAAATGGAGTGTCGTTCGTTCAAGTCTGAAATTTGGAGTTCAAATGTTAGACTTCAGCCAGTGATACTTAATAATAGCAATATGAAAATAAAACAAGATGGACAGGTTATTGATAATGGATGATAACATGTTTTTAATAAATCCTGTGCATGTATGCTTGGTGATAAAAACAAAAACAGAACAACGAAGAATCCAAAATAACTAAGCCAACAGTAAAGTAACTGTTCTTCTAAGCATAGTCATAACTTTAATATTTCACGAGAAAAAGATGAAGAATAAAATAAAATGTATAAAATAACCATGTTCGTAGGAAAAAAAAGTACTGAAAAGATAAACAATATTGATTCAGCATAGGAATTAAGTATAATGAAGGGTTTAAAAGAAAACATTAATCAATACGACCAACCATTTGTAAACAAACAAAAAAGTATTCAGGTGTACAGCTAAAGAAGCATAGACGAAAGGAAATAACTTTGTAAAATAAACTCTGATTGTGCATAAACGACACTTTGTTTGAATAAGGCAAAAACAACAGTACATTGATCGTACTTCATTGCTTTCACTTCAGTTAAAGATATAAGCTTATAAGTTAAGTTAGATTTTTGGAAAGTATAACTGTTAAAGAACTAAAATACTGTGAAATTGTTTCAAAGTAAACATTCCAGTGGAAATTTCACACTAAATTTTTCAAAATACAGTTTATTTTTATTAAAAATAAACAGATTGATGGTGCTGAGGATATTGTTATCCATAAAATATGCTAAAGATTTTTTCAAGAAACTTATATTAAGCCAGATATTTAAATCTTCGCCGTAGATATACATCTACGTAGACTAATGAAGGATCAAACGTTAAATTCCAATATAGTAGTAGTAACAGTAATAATCATAATCATAATAGTAATAGGCGGTTCCATTCTTGTGACAAACTAATAAATGGTGCCACCATCTACGAATTATATGATTACGGTTGATCTTAGCACTAAAATTTCATACATTATTACTTGACATATATATAAAGGTAGTTTTATACATAAACACTTTTAAAGATCACTAAACCTGTGGCAAGCAGAAATACGTGTGTGTAAGGTTATCTATGTATGTATAGCTTATTGGCGCCAATCCTGTCCTCAATACTAAATAATTCTTATCATGAAATAAGAAAATTTCATAAGGCTAAAAAAGACTAAGAAATGTTTATTTCGTGAAATACTACATTCAATGGCGCCATGATTTTGAACCTACTCTATGTGTGGTAGGTTTTGTCTTTTGTATTAAAACAAAAAAAAAGAAAACTTTGCATTTCTACAATTTGTTGTAATATTAGTTACTAGTAGTAAATTTAGAAATGATGTAAAAACAGTCCTTATAATAATATAATTACAAAAAAAAGGATTAGTCAATGCACACACATGTGAATGCACTAATAAAATGAAGGCATCTTTCACCTTACATAAGTGAGGCGTGACATTTCAAAAATTTACAAATCAAAAAAATCTTTGCTAATCATCATCACTATGCTTATTTTTAACGGATACTACCTCTAGTTAACCAACTAAATCGAGGATAAAACTATTTTTGCTTTTAGAGTAAAAAAAAACTTGTAATTTCTTTAGTTGTAAAAATACAAATTGATCTAGTGTGAGAATTGTTAATGTATGAAAATAATACCACCATACACCAATTAGCTAAACTTACATTTCGAAGAAGAGTGCAAAAAACCAATAAATATGAATAGTATTGCAATACATCAAATCATTATATTCATATTTGATAATATGAACATATTGGTAACTATTTTCAACCTATTTTCAATTGAAAGGCCTTTAGCATACTGTGTTTGTAGAGGAACAAATGAATTCATTTACATAAGTTGACTGATAGAAGAAGCACATTAGGATAACTTTGTTGTAGATTCGACATAACAACGGTAAACATATAGTTACTCTAATGTGAACCTGCATATAAATGATCACAAAAGTTTTTTTACATACTATGTAGTATCAAGCTTATGAGTGATGTTGCCTTGTAGCTACTAATTTAGTAATTTGTGTGACGATACGTAATGAGAGGAAATCGTACAAAAGTATTATTCAATATATTACTGAGTCATGAAACTAAGAAATAAGGTAAAAGTAATCACTTATTAGGAAAAGATCGGTTGTGGGTTTTTTCAGGAAAACAGTTAATCATCGCTGATTTACGTTCATCTGACAATTCACATGTGCAATGTGACAATCAGCACTTTCGTTCTACTACTGTAACCTTGAAATGTGTGAAATGATGGCTCTAAATTATCTCATTACTGATCCATCTTTATGTATTTCCGTCATTATATATATATATATATATATATATATATATATATATATATATATATATATGTATGTATATATATATATATCATCTCGAATAAGCACAAACCGAACATTATAACATGGAAATCTTTTAGACTAGTAACAGTAAAATAAAAAATGACTAAGCAGTTTAGCACATAATTTTTGGTCACATATGGAAAATGTAAAACCTTACACTCCATGTACATTTTAAACACAGGATATAAATCAAGACAACAGATGACTAGGTCCTCTATAAGAACAGTACAAACACAAAATAGGGAGGCCACCCGCAATCTCAGCTAGCCTTCTGACCTTGAGGAGCAATTCGCGAACATGTATATATATATATATATATATATACATATATATATATATATATATATATATATATATATATAATGCATACTAACATACAACATAAGGCCAATAATACACCCACTAGTTTTGTGTAAATGTGAAGGGCAGATCTGTAATGAATGGTTGTTTAGAGCTTAGTTACATGTTGGGTGGTCGAATGAAACTTAATCCTAAGGTATATACAAATCTATTCAAAACAAGCAAATAATCTTAGTCAATCAACAATTTTACGAATTCAAGAGATTTTAGCTATTTGTTAAAACAAATTAACGTTTGTAACAGTAGAAAAGTGTACAACAGCATTTCACGGCAAGGAAACACAAAACCTAGTAATGAAAATAGTCACGTCCATTTAAAAAAATATTGATTGGTATAAGTAGGTGATAAAATACGGGCACAGATTCTGCACGCATAAAACAAATGAATTACTTTTCAGACACTGAAAATCAGTTAAATCTAATCATATGCAGGAAACTAAGCATCCAAAACAGGCATAATATGTTTTGTATTTGATGTGAATAGAACTAAGAGTATGTGCAACTTTATAATCCTGTTTTATAAAACATGAAAATAAAACGAATCCATAAAAAATATCCATCTTAAAAACGATAAAGCCAAAAGACCATTATTAAATATTTTCTTTACCTAATGTAAACATCAATGGAACGTCTGACTCATAACTGTAACTGATAACAAAAAACAATCTAGGACTAATTTCGGACAAAAAGACAACCACGAGTAATAACTAATCCAAATCATTACATTTTTCAACCATGTATTGTAACAATCATCTCGTTCTGTTTGTAAAATATTTACTTAAAGAAAGGTGACCTTAAACATGAAACATTTCTTTGGTTTATATCCTTACTTTGATTTTTAACTTCTCGTTGTAATACATAGCTTCTGAAACCTTTGTTTCTCATGGAAATTTCGTACTTCCCTGTACTAACGCGAGATGTCACGAATTAAACCTATAAACAAGTGGACCAGGTTCGGTAGTGACTATAACTGACTAATTACCACTTGGCAGATCTTCCTATTAATTACAACATGATTAAGCAAACTTGTCAGCATGATAGATGTACTATTTTATGAAACATATTAGAGTTTTTTATTACTCCCTCCTTTTAAAGAACAAATAAATGTCGGATATTTGTGGATTTCACTGGTAAGAGTGCAGTTCAGTCAGTAATTCCGACATCAGGAAACGCTTACAAGAACCACAACAGATTTACTGTCTAACTAATTAATCACCACTAGTTGAAAAATCTGATGAGCTATTCTATTTATTGTATATGAACGACATTTCAGTAACTTTGTGCAAAAGAAAACAACTTGAACACATTCTAAGAAAAGAAAAAAAACAAGGTAACCAAAGATTTTATATACATAATTTTGTATTGTGATGATCGTAAATTATGGCATTGGAAACTCCTGCTCGACTAAAATATCTACACTATTTCACGAGATACGAGAGAAATACTGTTATCCTTAACTAGTAATTGAATAAGGAAAGTGAACTAAACTATAAGTACTTTCAAAAGTGAAAAATCAGAAGCATAGAGATTAATAACAGTGAATAAGATGCTTTAACTAGATATTTTTTAACAAAACAAAGAGGTGACCTCTAAACACAGAGGAGAATCATCGAAACCTCATTTACACACTTCCTTTTTAATAACCGGGAAATATTACAGAATAAATTTGGTTTGAAGTCGAGTTCATGAACCATAATGTCTCTATCAAGCTGATTGTTTTATTTGCATATACTCTGAAATAATTTTTGTATTGCATTATGTTACACATCAGCACAGCGATAAAACAAGAAAAAAAAGATTAAAATGCTAGTGCCAATGATAATAAATAACTAATAATGAGAAGGAAAAATCAGAAAAAAGGGGTGAATTTGGGGAATGAACTGTTTGGAACGGTACTCAGTTAAAAACTTTGATCATGGTACATAATGAATGTATGTACATAGATATGATCTTTTCAAGCTATTCAAATAGTTTTGATGAATCAATTCCCAATCAATTTCTGCACAAAACAAGAATACGATATCAATAAACACCAAGACCGAGCATCTATAACACATGTTCTATTTACCTTAAGGGATGGAGTTTAACAACCACGGTAAGAGATTTATTTCCAAATATATTAGTAATGCTCATTTGGTTGATCCACTAAGCACGGATGACAACAAAATTTGCTTGTCTGATTCAACAGTTGAAAGTACAATGACTAAACTAATTTTTTAATACTACACACTGAAAGTAGGGTTTTGTTGTAGGTTTTAGGTCTTATATCCGATGTATTTGACATTTCTTCATTTTGACTAATTGACTTATTCCAGTCTAAAAAATGAGAATCCTAGAGAAATGGAACCGTTCTAGTGACTCAAATAGTACAAAATAAATTGCATTTGGCATTTTAACTTTAGACGAAACGTGATAACCTTATTTTATTTAACCAAATAATTAAATTTAGAATTAAAATGCAAAGCTATATTAGTCGGTTATACGTTTCAATAGGAGAGACGATTACTGTTAATTAGGGACCGCGTGAAACGTACAGAATGAAAAGACTATATGCACACATCATTGAAACTACAACTCACTCAACCAAACCTGAAACGTGCTAAAACTGAATTGATGGTTTTCAGAAAGCCATAGGAAAGACGAGACCACTATTTGCCTATTCTAAACATTGGATACTTATTATAGGGACACAACACCAAAATATTTACGAAGGTAGCATGAAACTTGCGACCAAGCATAGCACATTATACATACAGATTTTAGTGTTAACACTGAAAATAATCCGCATAAAAATAAGGAACACTAGAGACCCTATAAGAGAATAAAAAAATTCTCGAGATTTAAATAAGTAGGGGGACAATCATGAATAGATAGATTGTTAATATATTAATTTGTTTTTGTATCAAAAGGGTCTTCAAATAGAAAATATAACAAAGCTGTAAGGTAAATTTTCTAAATTTCTCTGTGAGGATGAAATGGTACAACAATAATCTACAAATAAAGACTTCGACATTATATTTAGGTGGGTTTAATTGACTGAAACTAAACGTCGTCCAGAATCACAGTTAATCAGTCAGTCAGTTACAACGTGGAACTTCGTACCTAAGTACATCAGTTGAAGTTGCAATACCACATTAGCACAGAGATGAAATTGTCGATTCAAATCCCAAAGTAGTAAATTTAGTAAAAGCATTAACAGTAGTCGGAGAGATTAGGGTTCCAAGATATTATTCAACAAGTACAATTCAGTGAAATAAACTTAAAAATAAAAAGATAAAGGTGATGAAGAATTCAGAAGGTAAGAATTTGAGACAACACAAAGAGTGGATGCCATTGCAAACGATTTTGAGCCATGTCATTCAAGGTCTCTAACCAGGTAGTCGACACCTACCGACATGACTCAGTCCACTTGTCACTGACTTCATGCATTATGTCATGCTTTGGTCTAGCTTTTGTCCAACCTATTCCTACATTGCAAAACATCGCTCGTCTAGGCAGTAGGTTGTCGGGCATACGTAACACAGGTCCCAACCATTTCAACTGATGAAGATTCATCACTTCAGCAAACCTAAGCCAAAACAATCTGGATATGGTGTAGTTAGAACATGTTTAAGCGAACAATATTGTTTTCGATTAGATCTTCATCAGGCTTTTCTCTAATATAAATGAATATTTATATGAAAATTTTAAACCAATCACAATGAAATAGATTATGTCACTACACATAATAGTAATAGTAAGAAGACAGGTGTACAGATAGTAGTAAGGAAAATACAGTACCATAACAAAAGTTTTATCAATAGTCCAACATTGGAGATGGTATGTCAAACGTGGATAAATAAACTTAAAATCATCATAACCAAACATTATTACGTTATGGTTTTAACGTCAGCTCAAGTGATCCATTAATGTGTATTTTTAGTTAGGAAAAAACTGTAGTTCACAAAGTTTTACAAAGAAAGCATCGTCTAATGTTTTCTACTTTTAGGTCAGTTGCAAAGTAGTGAATCTGTGATGTATCATGTATACAAGTAGAATGGATATTTTGCAGGTGCATGTTTTGTATCTTCGTCAAAGTATGGTCGACCATCAATCCGACTCTCTCATCATAAACCCTGAAATACGGCCAACAATGTAGGTTAACAGGAGAAAGCTAGCCACTCACTAATTGAAAGTTAGTCAAAATATCATTCTTTAGAAAACCTTATTTACTATTAGAATTCAGAACTTTAATCCACTTGGTGGTGGAACATTAAAAGTTAGAAGACCTCCTCTTAGACTTCTTGTTAGTTCTCGATAGTCATTAAGATTAACTAATTAGATAAGGTGGATCCAAAAGAATTTTGACAGTAATCTAACTTCTGATGAAAAATCCTTCTTCTGATGCCCTCCAGCGATTACCATTCTTTACTCTATTCCTTAGTCTCCAATATTTTGTCCCATAGGTTTTTAGAGAATGCGTGTTTTCATCATGGTCGTATATCGCTTTTGAATTCAGAAGAGATATGATTTAGCTAAGTTTTCCCTACATATCATAGCTCGAACATGTAAAGAAACTTATGAGTAACTGATAACTAAATAGCAGCTATGCACCAACAATTTATGACTTTTTAATCATAGTTCCGATGTTTTTAGCGGAGTTTATGATCAAGACAATTCATAGACGTAAAGTTTATGGTATTTTAGTTCAAACCTCACAAAAGATATCTTAATTAAACACACTCATATTCTACATCTTAACACAAGAAATCAGACTCCAGATACAAACACAAAAACTGGTAGCGAAATTATTTGATAAGTTGAAATACGTCAAAAGAAACATAGTAAGCGAAATAACCAAAGAGTCATGCAACATAAAATGACTTACCCTCGATCCATAACCTGTCGAAATCGGTATCGACGGTAACGGCTTTCAAGCCAAAACAAAAAAGGCTAAGTACTACTACGGAACTGAGCACCTTCCAATGATGCGAGTAGACGAACTCCTCAAAACGCGAAAACTTTAACCTCCACCACCAATGCAGAGTTGTACAATAGGAAGGACCGTAAAATATATTCTTCAAAATATTAAAAACCGTATATTTGCTTACCTCAGAAAACACCCTTGAACTTTTGCTGTTGACAATCTTTGGATCGTTAGAATCAACAATAATCCTGTCTTCTGAGGAACCTGTATGTGCTTTTGAAGTGCTTTCCACTGGTAATCCATCAAAAACAAACTGTCTAGTACTTTTCATATCTTACATAAAGTTCCCCAAAATATTAACACGTAAGAGCATTATGAAAGTACTTTACGTTTGGCTGAAACACATGGCTCAAAATCTTTTTCACGTATTAAAGAATCAATGCTTATAAAAGGACAACAACAACTATAATGACCAATAATGAACTACAATCACAACGCCCGCTGGGGACCTTGTGAGAAATTAACGCCGCTGATCAGTTCAACACTAAATGATATATTTAAACAAAAATCTCTAAAACACCACTTCTATCACAATACCCTTAATATTAGCTGGCCGATATTAAAATATTGTCAGTTTTATGTTTTCTAATAATTAATTCACTTTCCAGGACACAGAAACTCCGTAAACTTCCTGTGACTTTATGTGAGTAACTTATGGTGTTGAAACTTCCATAAAACTTAGTTCGTAAACATTAGGTATGTATCACTGAAATTATAACTCTATCAGTATAAGACCACTATTACTAATCCGGAAGCATCATTACCATACAGCGTAGAAAATGTCTTTCCTACATATTGTAAGTTAATAGATATGTGGGCCTCCAGACATCATCAGACTTCGTTCACCAGTATTTTTGTAAGGAGCCAATTTAACTTTAACAGTGTACTATTTCATCGAACAGCTCAAGTCTACTGATGTAAGCAAATAAATCGTCATCCGCTTCTAGCCCACAGTCATCCCAATATCTGCTTTCATTTTGTGCTCTCGAAGTCACCACTGTAATTATAAAAATACATACTTATTGCATTACATCTCCAACCTGTCTTCCGAAAAGAAAGACATATTTGTTAAGAACATTTTCTCCCATAGCCCATCAACCTACATGCACAGCGATATTTGTTCGTGAACAGTCTCGGCAAGATATAAAGCAAATATTATCGATGTGGTAGCAAATAAACCCCTAAAACAAATAGATCTGAAACTCATCCGCATTGACACTGACCTTATTTGCAAAAGTTAATGTAATCTAGTTGAAGGCGCTTGCTAATACATATACACCAGATCAATGTTGGTTACGCCTTACAGCGCATCCTCTCGAATCCACTACCTCACAAATATATTTTCAAGCCCCTTTATCCCAGACATTTAGCTTGAGTGGGCTTTGATATTCTTAAACAGTAAATTTTTACTCAAAAGGGTTGTAAAACTCCTCATATCAGCGATATTTTGCTGATAATTTTGCTAGATAATTGGGAATCCGGATGAAATAACCCCATCTACAGACGGCTCTGCTATATATGCGTCTATGGAGTGGTTTATCATCCTTAGAGTATCGTGAGAATTTGGAATGTAAAACATGCTGAATATCAACCGTTAGGCTAGAGTTTATAAAAATTTGGCTCAAAATACAATATGTATTTTGGACAAAATGTAGGGAAGTCATAAAAGACATTTTACGACGAGGGATTTTACAGTTGCCGAAAATGCCCATTTATTGGTACTTGTTCGTAAGTCAGTTAGAAATAATACGAAACTGATCAACTTCTGCAAGGTATTAGACTTTTATGTTAGTAAAGAAGGTCTATCTTAAGAGTATTTACTCTCATATGGACCGGAATTCGAGGCCTTACGTTTTGGCATTATCAGAGGATTTGGTCCATTGTTACCGTTGAATTTCTTTATTTCATAAAAATTCAAATCATTCATTTCCTACATTTTCAGCATGACTTACAGAACCAACCAATTACGATTATGCACTGTGTTATTAAATTTTGATCGGCTTCAATTTTTCGAGTTCGAGTCCGCTCGCGGCACATACTATTTCGTAACATCTTAAGTTTAGTGTCACCGCTGTTGATGAGGAACGAATCCCATGACCAGGAGAAACTTTTTAACGCCCTTCCCAAATCTTATGGTGCTCTTGTTGGTATATTGGTTAATTTTGTAGATCCAATTTTCAGCGGTTAGAGTCATTCTATGGTGGTCACATCAGCTTTAAATTGCAAGCCAGTGGTTATAGAAGGAATGCCATTGCATGCATCAGTTTGGGAAAAGGACAGAGACTGACAACTACTACTCTCTTGTACTAGCACCGAGGAGATAGAATATTTTAGCAGAAGGCAGACGTCAACCTTTTTGTCAAAAATTGTTTACGATCGTTCAAGGAGAGTGGTGCCACACATTTTACAGCAAGTTTTCTTCAGCACGGACGTGATACACTAGCGAATACATATAGGACACATCACTTCGTCCTACGCCTCAGATAATATCGCTGGTATTTCCAGAGACTGGCGCTAAAATGAACTTTTTGAATTCGGTAAACTGACTGTCTTATTCACGCTTTTTGGGTGTTAAAGAGAAAAAGAGATTAAGTTGTGCATGGACAAATGTATTGTTATTTGGAAGTTCGAAAGATTATTGTGCGTAGTGTGCTTGTTGTGCAGCAATGGAATAGCCTGCAGAACATATTAGGTCAATAGGAACAGTGGCGATACCAAACATCAGAAATGACTTTGGTGGATAGGGCAGCAAGATAAAACTTTGGGTCGTGGGCTAAAAGCTAAAGGATTAGGATTTATCAAGTGAATGAGAACGGAAGATCTTCCGTCTGTGTGTGAAAACAGTGAAGAGTTAAAAGCAGCTAAAAACTGTAATCAGATATTTACTGGCAAATCTTTGCTGGCTGCTAGCTGTTTGTTATTTTAACAAGTATCCAAATCAGCAAGTCATTTAACGGATAAAATTGTTTGCTGCCGACCTGGAGCAACTAATTAGAGACCTCGTTTCATTCATAGCAACGTGTAACGGGATTATTCGTTTCCCAAGGTATTGGGAATTTGTCTAGGTCAGGCATATAGTTGGCCTCACCTGGTTAGTTTAGCACCAAACTTTAATGGTAGCAATTGCACTACCCGAATCGCCACGAAGTTATTCACCTGCTTCACGACCTGTAGCATGTTCGTTCCATTGACCTACTTCGGTTCGCATGGCCGATTTGTGTCTTCACCACAGTCACTGACAATTGAAAGGACAGTATTAATCTTGCTGTCGAATTCCCTCTCTTGATCAAAAATAGAATGTTAATGCGTGGCATTCTGACTTCTCGAAAGCTTAGTATTTGGTCAATTATATACGTCTCATTATTAAGCTCAAAATGTTAGGTGCCATGACACTTTTAACAGTCTGGTTAAAATCATTTATAAATAACTCACCCATTAGGTTAAGACTTAACTTGAATTGTCCTCGGGTTTCGGGGTTCCCAGATGGAATTTTTCAGGGTTCAGTACTGGGACCACACTTTTTCCTGCATTTTGTTAATTAAGATCCTCAACAAGTGCGGCCTGAGTTAGTGATTATCATTAACGGAGTCAAACTTTGGAGAGAAGTTTACAGTCAGAATGTTGTGGTGTGTCAAGTCGAGGTTGACTATGATCACCACCACAGGCTAATTACGTGCCTATTACCAGGTTAAATCTCCCCTTAGAATAAATATTAGAGGGACAGTTGGATACCGTAGTTAGATTATATCTGTTGGCGATCTCGTGTTATCGAGATAATACTAAGGTCGTGAGAAAGTGTACAGACGAGACTACCGTGCATACGTCAGCAAGGTCAAGGTCCCAGAAAACGGAAAATGAGTATTTTTGGTATATTTAAGCAATAAGGTACAGTTAAACAATTGCTGGTAAAATTGGTTGTAGTAATAAATGTTTCCATTACAACAGTTTCGTTCATTTCACAAAAGGAGAGCATTTCAGGAGCCCCCAGCTAGAAAGCGAATGCACTTTCGACACGTAGCGGCTTCTTTCGCGCGACTTGTCAGCAGACTTGCGGTTGTAGGACGTAAGGGTTGATGCTCCAGTTGACACCGAAGGTCTTTTACGTAGAACAGTACCAGAATTAACGTGCCGTATTTGTTGCATACCATAACAGAGTGGTTTGTATCCATAATCTGATGATTGCGTTCGTAGTGATTCGGACTAGAAAATGCTGCTGACCTAGGACGGAAACAGATCGAAGGAAGGAGTAGGAAACGACCATAACGACCAAGTTCGAAACCATACATATATCGGATATATTCGGAACCAGAACATCGACTGAATGCATTGACAAAAGTTGGGTGATCAGGCCACCTTTCGCCAAGATTGACTGAAGTCAACAGTAACATGGAGCGTGGGATCAGGATAAAAAATCAAAAAAAAAGAGAAAGGTATAGCATTCATGTGGTATGGGGATTGAGTTTTACACCGTATCCTTCGTTGATTGAGAGGTTAGTCGCGAAAGCATACAGGTTGGCTAACTCTGCGACTGAAAAGTAAGACGGTAGTCCCGCATGTACCTCGAAGGACTGCAGACTCATCAGAAGTCGAGGACGGCGTGGCCTCTCTCGTATATCTAACATGCGGTCAGAAGTAGAATTAGGGATCTCACTAGTAGGTTTGGTTGGTCTAGCATTGGGTCTCAAATTACCAGAGAAGGCACTATCATCGACGTGTCTTGGCTTGAGACGCGACCGTGTTGATCAAACTTGCTCTTTTCATGATGGGAAATCACGTGAACAGGACTTTCGTAAGGCTGTTACAAAGAATTGCGTACCGAATAGGCTCGAATGAAAACATGTGAACAGGTAGATTACTCTCGAGGGAGGGCGACATGATGATGATGTATTCGAATCGACACCCAAGTCAGTGTTCGTATGAATTCAGACAATCTTTGGACGTAGTCTGTTTTACTAAATTTATTACTGCCACGTGGTGTGAAAAATTCCCCAAGTAGATACAGTGTCATGCTGTATACTGATTTAGAGAAGGAACACTGAATATCTGTCGTTCTGATACCTAAGAGGACGAGCGGTATGGTTCCGTACCAACTGTTGTTTACGTGAGCTCGAATAAGAAACTTAAGTTGGCGATGAAATCGTTCAGCTAAACCATTTGAAGCTGGGTAATGGGCAATAGCACGTATGCGTTCCGTACCAAGCAGCCGGGTCAACGGGGGAAATAATTCGGACTCGAATTGCTGTCCTCGGTCAGTCGTGACAGTTGAGGGACAAGAAGAAACTTGATATTTATTTGAGGATGCACAAAAGTTTTATACAGAGTTTACTAGTATTTCGCTTTTATTTGTTAGGTATACCTAGGTCACTCCATACTAATGTAAGGGAACTAAGGGGTATGCCGTTAGAAATCAGGAATATGTGCCATCAGATGGATCTGAAGATCACAATCCTAGCTTAACCACGGTTATCTGCCGACACTGCAGACGAGGAAGTGAGCTTGCAAATCACAACATCCAACTAACTGAGGTGGCAGAATCATTTTATTGTTTCAGTGTAAATGGAAAGAAATACTTGACTGAACAGATCTACAGGCCCCTCTCAGGTGCTAAGGCCCAGAAAAACAAATCGGTTGAAGCAATGCTGCAGCTGCCACTCCTTGGGTTTGATCAAATACTCTTACCTGAGGGTTTCAACACTCCACCCTTAAATCTCAGCAAACAGGATACAATTCCCACTGGTTGGTTTCAAAGACGACTTGGCGAAGGCATTAGAAGTTTTGTGCTGACTGAGCATATATACTACGCCACTGGATGGACAAAGGATGAAAAGTCCTCAAAGTTGGTTTATTTTTCAACAAATTATCGGCTCCTGTTCGAGGATTTTCTTGTGATACACAAACAGAAAGAAGTCGCCATACCTCTATCATGTTTTACACGGTCGTACACAAAACACTCAGGCAGGACGAAAACGAGCACTGATTTTGCTACACCTCAGCAAATTACACACATACGAGGGATAATCTTCTGCATGCCCCATGGCCATGGAGGATAACAGCAGATGATCACTAGCAAACAGTGAGAGACATCATCCAGAATGCCGTCCTGAACAGTATACCTCAGACACACAACCCACATGGAAAGTGAAAAACTTGGGTTAGGAGAGGCATTGAACGTGCGCTTCATGCGAAAAGGAGAGCCTGGTACAAGTAGAAGGTCGCTCTGAAGGATTCTTACCGTAGTTCTTGTTTGCATCGAGAAACTGCTGCATTTCCTTGGTTCGAAGTGATAGGAGCCAGCTGCCAAACTAAAGGCAAATCCGAAGGATCATGACTGAGTGAAAACCTACGAATCAGAGTGCTTGTGCCCTCAAAGGTCCGAATGGCGAAGATCTTACCAACCTGGAGATGATTGAGGTCTTTAACACTACTTCACCAGCTGGTTAATCCACATACATGCAATTTCAAAGTACTACTCAAACCTATTGTCAACTGATGGCCAAGGGAACATCCAACTTACTCCTGACTTAGTACTATGAAAATCGAAATACTTGAGCCCATGAAAGTCACCAGGATGTTACAATATTCGCTGGGGGACCATCTTGGGTCAACTCTTCCCGATATTCATCAACGATCTGATAGACAAAGTTAGCTGGACGACATTGATCTACGCACACGACGCAAAGATTTGGAGGTCCATTAGAGGTGAATAGAATTAGACTGAGTTTCACAAGCACCTTACATCCATTGAGGAATATCTCATCAGAGCGCAATCTCGGTTTAATAACCGCTGAAAGCCTTCACACCAGTACGTACTATACAGGGGATGCAGCCAAGGCTGATGCAACTCTTCACTTTATGCGAAGACAACTTGGTGCTATCAAGCCAGAATTACCCTTAATGTTGTTTAAAACATTGGCGCACCCACACCTTGAGGTTCATAACGTCGTCGCACCTTAAAAGAGACATAAATCTGTTGGATTGAACAAATCAGCGATATGGTTAAAGAATAAAAATTACGAAGATAGGCTCCAGCACTTGTAATTATTCACCCTGAGTTACAAGAAAATCAGAGGTGATCTGATGATAATAGCGTACAACATATGAAGCACACCAAACTATCCCAACATGCGCACCTAACCGAAGTATCAACACCACACCCTTCGAGGTAATCTTCTAAAAATTGCACATCAAAGAGCTAACACTATGGTTCGTGCATACTTCCTCTTATTAAAAGTTGCTGCAACTTGGAATGCTGTCTAAACCGAAGTGGCCACAGTCACCCTAGTGGGCAGCCTTAAGAAGAGACTTGAAAAGCACGTGCTCACATATGGATTATCATGTTTACCTTGCGCCAGCTATTCCTGATGGATGTATTGAGATCTTCTAGTTGTTACTATTGCCATCTCATATCACTTAGCTAATCTATCTCGCTGATTATCTCGGTTTCCTTACCCTTGCTTACACTTCAACCCTCTCTCAGAATCTTCACTACCAGTTAATAAACTAAATTATCCATTTCTCCACTTGTTTTTGAAATCTCTTTCTTATTCGCATTAGACTTTTCTCCTTACTTTCTTACTCTTTCTTACTCTGCAACTAACTGGTCTCCTGCCTGATAACGCGATAGCTGCTGGCATTCAGAAATCCTATTTTCCTGGAACAGATGTACGCATTCAAATTATGGGACATAAAAACTCACAAACAACTGCTAACCGACTAGAATTAGTGCAGTCGAATGGCTAGTCCCCCATCCATTGGACACTACTAGATACCGTACCGAAAGAACAACAATCCGGCGAAAAAATTAGTTGGTTTATATTTGCTCCTGAAAAAGATATTGGATATTAGATATGGAACCCCGTTGGGTGATAGCTTCTTCTATTCTACGAAAATCATTCGAACGAGTTAACCCACTAAGATCACGTGCGCGATTTTATTTCCGTAGGTCATTGAGTTTGTGATTCATTGTTCATAACCTTCTGAAAATGCGCGAATTGTAACACTGGTCTCGTCGACAATATAACCGACTGTGTGAAACCATATCAAACACTGACAAAGTTAAAGTATACTTATCCATACACCCATTGTTCTCGGTAATGATAGCGTCTGACAAGGATAATATGAGGAAAAAACTCCTATCTAACAACCTACTCAATTTTTACATTATTTGATACCACCTCCCACAGTTTACAAGAACCCATATTCGTCGAAAAAGTGCTTTTTAGTTGTAATGTATTGATAAGAGTGAAGTTCTAACTTACTGAGGTTTCTAAATGACGCTGAGTAAACATATATCAAATACAACTGTAGTGTCTGTAAAGTAACTTAGTTTTTCACTAATCAAACATTATGTTGCATATTCAGAAATCAAAATGTTTATTACTAAGGTAATAGCTTCTTGACTTGTTTGAAGAAACAGCTAATAACTATGCTGTTCTTATCAAAGCGTAAATAGTTGTTGATTCATACCCATAGTTCGCGATACTGATCGTTAACCTTGGTAATGACCAGATGTTCTACAAAACGGGCTAGTCCTTAAATCGTTTTGCATATCACTTATTAGTTCTTCATAGGACCTCGAACGTATTTTCTTCCTGATTACGACGCTTTTTTATCCTTGCAGGTTTTATAAATTTGGAAGGTCTGTGAGGCTGTGAAGGACAAATTCTAACTGCATACCGTTTAAAATATGGTTGAAGTTTACAAACTAAGATGCACTTTGTCGGGCCACAAGAGTGACGTCCGTGCAGTTACTTGCCCTTCGGATAACCGAGTTATTTCCGCTTCAAGAGATCTGACAGCTATTACCTGGCATATTTCCAAGTTAGTCATCTTTTTCGTTTGAGTTAGTAAAATTGCAATAAGTGTCCTTGTTATCATATGGTATGTATACAGGTTTTATTTATAGCCGTTACTATGTCCATCAGCCACAAAGTACGCGCCAATCAGTTTTGTACAGAATTCCTGTTATTAGTATAATCGGCAGTAAGGTTAACTAAATGAGGTCATTTGTATGCACTGTTCACACAATGTGTTTAGGAATGTTTTCATCAATTCATTCTGCCTTTTATTTAGGTCCAGTAGCATCTCATACAAAGTGAAATGACATTTCAAACTCTGTGCTGATATAGTAGACAACTTAAGCTGATTTACCTACGTACAAAGTTCTACGTAGTAGCTGACTGACTCACTGAAACAGAAATATTATGATGTAGACAAAGAGTATAATTAACACAGTATTTTAAAACAATTAGGATAAGTACAAAATTAAAAGGAAACTTTTCTCTTCTAGAGGATCGTGCGTTGTCTAACAGTACTTATTATAAAAGCGGCTAAGGTGCTCTTCTTGAAATGCATCAATACAACAGGTTTTCTGTCTAAAGATGATTTCACTATGATGATTTCTCCTATGCCTAGGTATACTCGATCCGAACAAATCCACAGTAACTTTGCTAGTAGAATACAAAGTGGTGAGAAATTCTCGCCCCGAAAAGTTGAACTTTTCAAGCGCCTGACTAGACCTCACTATGCACTCAATAAACTAACTACTCAACAATTTTGGAAGTCACCAAGATCAGGATATGTTCCTGTGGCTTTTGGTTTGCAAAGTTCATACCAATGTTTGTCAAAGTGATCAACTTCTAAGTTTGTTTTTGATCAACTTGATACTCTCAAATGTATTGGTAGCAGCTTTTGCACATCAACTTACTATCTGGATTTTACTGAGCGCCATAATGGTAATAACTGTTAGTTTTCAAATAATGTTATGTTGGTTCTTCAAGGTTTTTTACTTATGTTGAAAATTTAGCTGAAAGTAAACTTTTTTTTATAGGGAAGGTTGTGATGGCTGTAAAGATACGGTTCTTCTTGGACATAAGAATTACGTTTCAGCTGTGTGTTGTCAAGAGTTAGACAATGACTGCCATATTCTTACAGGATCACATGATAAACTAATTCGAGGATATAGTTTCGTGTCTCCAGAAGCACTTTTCACATTAGAAGGGCATACAGATGCAGGTATGTTCCTAGTGTATATGTTATACATTGATTTCTCCAACTAGTATGTACTTTAGCAGTTGGAAATCACAAAACCATAATTAGTGGTTCCTGGGATAAATCAATAAAATTATGGCAGAAAGAGAAGTGCGTTTCTACTCTGATAGGTGAGTATCAAATGGTATTAAAGAAATTCTAATTGTTAGAGTTAGATATTAATAATATTGTTGACTGGGATTGTCAGTTGATGAAGGGTGTGCCTGAGAAGTGTATTAATATCTTGAAGGTCCCATATACAAATACCTCAGACAGAGTGACATCAGTCAGTCAGTCAGTTACAACATAGAACTTCGTACGTACGTACATCGGTTCGGGTTGCCATACCGCATTAGTACAGAGACGCCACTGTCAGTTCAAATCCTATAGTGGTGGAGATAGTAGAAGTATTAGCAGTAATGGAGAATATTAGGGATCGAAGATATTATTCAAGAAGTATAGTTTTATAAGATAAGTTTAGAAAGACAGAGATGACGAGGAATTATAAAGATTAGAATTTGGGAGTACAGAAAGAGTGGATGCACCTGCGCCATTGCAAACGATTCTGAGCCATGCCGTTCAAGGTCTCTAACCATTGGTGACTTTTGTCTCGCGGACCCCAAACAAGTAGCCTACATCTACCAATATGACTCAGTCCACTTGTCAGTGACTTTATGGATTTGTGCCATGTTTTCGTCTGCCCGCCCCTAACTTCCGTCCAACCTATCCCTACACCACAAAATATAGCTCGACGAGGCAGTCGGTGGTTACGGATACATAACACATGTCCCAACCACCTCAACTGGTGAAGTTCCACTACTTCATCGATTGATCTGCCATCCTTACCTAGTATTCGCTTCCTAACGACAGCGTTGCTTACTCGGTTGTCCCACGATATACGAGCAGTCAGTCAGTCAGTCAGTTGCAACGTAGAACTTCGTACGTAAGTACATCAGTTCATGTCGCCATACCACATCAGCACAGAGATATAATTGTCAATTCAAATCCAATAATAGAAGAGGTAGTAAAGGTATTAGAAGTAATCGGAGAGGTTAGAATTAGAAGATATTATTCAAGAAGTATGATTCAGTGAGAAAAGTTTAGGGAGTCGAAACTAGAGGTGTTGAAGAACCCAGAAGATTAAGATTTGAGAGAACACAAAGAATAAATGCACTGGCGCCATTGCGAACGATTTTGAGCCATGTCATCCAAGGTCTCTAGCCATCGATTATTATCATCTCGCGGACCCCAACCAGGTAGTCGACAATTACCGACATGGCTAAGTCTACTCGTCAATGACCTCATGGATTTCTGCCATGTTTTGGTCTGGCCGCCCCTAACATTCTTCCAACCTATTCCTACACTACAAAACAAAGCTCGACGAGGCAGTCGGTGGTTAGGCATACGCAACACATGTCCCAACCACCTCAACTGATGAAGTTTCACCACTTCATCTATTGATCTGCCATTCTTACCTAGTACCCGTTTCCTAATAACAGCGTTGCTCACTCGGGTGTCCCACGATATACGAGCAATGCTTCGAAGACACCTATGATCGAAAACCAATAACCGACGAGTATCTTCTAATCTCATTGGCCATGTTTCACAGCCATAAAATAAGACGGAGCGAACCACTGCGCAGTACACTCGTCCTTTAGTCAGCAAACGGATATCGCGCCTTCGCCATAAGTGACGCAGGTTGGCAAAAGCCACTCGAGCTTTCTGTATCCGTGCTGAGATTTCGTCAGTCACCAGGCCATCAGCACTGATGAGACTCCCAAGATAAGTGAAGCGGTCTACACGTTCGACCACTTCACTCCCTATCACTAGTTCAGGTGCCGATGCAACCCAATCTTGAAGCAACATTTTGCATTTCGAGGGGGAAAACCGCATCCCAAACATGCTTGCATTGTTGCTTAGGGTAGTCAGAAGACTCTGCATTTTGTCAGCGTTTTCACCAAGTAGGACTATGTCATCGGCATATTCTAAGTCAATGAGCGAGCCACCTGGTAAAAGGTCTACTCCAGAAAATTCAGGTGAGGATAAGGTTATTTCCAGGAGCATGTCTATGATAAAATTAAACAAGAATGGAGAAAGTGGACATCCCTGACGGACACCACTTGAAGTAGAGAATTCCGGTGACAGTTCGCCATAAGCTCTCACTCGACCAGTGGTGTTTGAGTAGAGAGCTTGTATAAGGTTAATGTACTTATTTGGTACACCTTTCAATGACAGACACTGCCACAGAACCTCACGATCGACAGAGTATTACAATGAACGTCATCCAATGTTATGCACCTACCAATGGACTACAATGACGACGTTAAAGATCAATTCTACGAAAGGCTGCAGTCAATCGTCGATAAATGTTCACCAAAGGATTTGACGATTCTTATGGGAGACCTGAATGCAAGGTTGGAATGGGACAACACTGGATATGAAGACATCATGGGACCGACATGGACTGGGAGAAATGGAAACGAAAACGGTGAGAGGATTTGCAAACCTATGTGCCTTCAACAAACTGGTCATCGGTGGCAACAAATTCCCGCACAAACGCATTCACAAAGCCACATGGATTTCACCGGATCAACACTACTGCAAAACCAAATTGACCATATCTGTATCAACAAAAAGTTCAGAAGGACCATGGAAGATGTGAGAACCAAGAGAGGAGCTGATATAGCTTCAGATCACCACTTGCTGATCGCCAAAATGAGATTGAAGCTAAGGAAACACTGGACAACGGGGCAGACAAAATCACAGAAGTTTAATACAGCCGATGCAACACAACATGCACCAATCAAATCACGCTTGATGGAGATGCTTTCGAGGACGTTAACACCTTCACATATCTTGGCAGCATCATTGACGAGAAAGGTGGATCGGACGCAGATGTGAGGGCGCGGATTGGCAAAGCGAGGGCTGCATTTCTACAGTTGAAAAATATCTGGAACTCCGAACAACTTTCAAACAAAACCAAAATCAGGATTTTCAATACAAATGTCAAGACAGTTCTACTGCCTGGAGCGGAAACATGGAGAACTACCAAAGCCATCATCCAGAAGATACAAGTGTTTATTAACAGCTGTCTACGCAAAATACTTCGTATTCGTTGGCCAGACACCATCAGCAACAACGAACTGTGGGAGAGAACAAGTCAGATTCCAGTGGATGAGGAAATCAGGAAGAAGCGGTGGAAGTGGATAGGACACACACTACGTAAAGCACCCAACTGCGTCACGAGACAAGCCCTCACATGGAA